>CAOKZL010000276.1:613618-1227237 GCA_948472985.1 Iguana delicatissima | reverse complement strand
TGAATGACAGATCTACACAATGCAATCAGGTAGCTCTCTACTGCTTTCCTCAACAACCATTTTGGCTGCTAACAGCAGGTTTATAAATAATGTAATGTTCTGACTCTTAATGGGTAATTCTTTTTAAACTAATGTCCCTGTAATCTAAACATGACAGAAGTGGTTAGAAAAATTTTAAAAAGGCCTTTGTTGTACCTATTCCTCCTTCCATGCCACCATTTTTAAACTTTATTTTAATCTGTCTGTGAAGAAAAAACAAAATTTGAACCAATGTATGTAATAAAGTTCATCATTTCCTCTTCTGCTTTTTTAAAATTTGTGTTTACTCTTACTAATGTTCAATTGACAAAATTGATCACAATGATTTTTAAAAGCATTTCTGACTTTGGAAGCCAAGCAGAGTCAGGCCTGGTTAGGAGCTGGGAGGGATACTGGTAGGGAATACTAGGTGCTACAGTCTATATTCAGAGGAAGACCTTGGCAAACCATGTCTAAAAAAAAATTGCTAAGAAAATCCTAGGATAATCTTACCATTCTGTCAGTCAGAATTGATTTGAAGGCACATAACAACAAATTGCAAGTTTATTTATGTTTAGAATTCACTATAGCAGTGCTAGGAAAGCTATGGCCTATAGGGCAAGAGCTTTTTGTACACCCCTCCGCTTGCTCTGCTGTACCCCAAGTCTTGTGGCCCTCAAAAAAAAAATGCAGATATCTGCCACTGGAAAAAGAAATACCCTCCGAGTAAACTGCCAGAACTGAAGACCTCCAGGAACAGTGGTTTACATTTAAACATCCACCCAGTTCCCACTTCCACCAAAAGCCAGAAAATAGGCTAGTAGGGTGGAATAGTACAATTTCATTTTTGGCCAAAAATGAAAACAGAGTGGTATAGCCCACTAAAGAGGAGAAAGCTGACCTTTATTCTAATTGTCCATCCTTGGCCTGTAGCCTGCAACAGCATATTTCCACATGCAGTGATCTGGATTATACACATTTGTGATGGGACTCTAATGCTGCAAAGCAATTAGCAATTTTTCACATTTAGTAACTTCAGTGGAAGCTACATCCAAGCACACACAGGACTGCCCCTTTGTCAGGTTAAAAGGATTAAGGCCTCTGGAGGCTACATATTTATAGGCCATTCAAAACAGCATGACCTACTTCAATGGTGGTGGGAATAATGTGGTCCTCCTCATGTTGGTGGACTACAAGTCCTATCAACCTAGCTAATAAAGAATGTTGGGATCTGCAGTCCAACACCCAGAAGACTGTGTGACTCCCACTTCTGATTTGTTTTTTCTAAAACCCTTGATACCTTGGTCAGTAAAATACAGTGTTTATCAGGACATGTCCTCATGCTATAAGCAGATGCAACACCTCTTCTTGCAGGAATACATTTTAGTATAAAAACACCTAATCAGTTCATCAGTTCAGTTAGTTCATTATACCAACAAGGATAGTTACTTAATATTCTTACCAAAAAAAAAAAGCCATCAATTAAGTCATCTTACTAGCTTTCTGTTATACTTTTTGGAGAGCCTGATACTGAACCATTTAGCCCTTGTAAACATCTTTATAGCTGCAGTGATAATGTACATCCAGAGAGGGAAAAGGAGAGAGTTGTTTTACAAGCTTTTGGTCAGCCTTTGGTCTACTATTCTGATTGACTATACGTATTTCTCTAGCAAGTTGGAGTTAAGTAAGGCAAACATTTAAATAGTTTAATAGAACTTCTGTGGCTGGCAGTACAGGATGAATCATTTGTATACTGGTGTTTTTTTTTAAATATATTAGAAAATAAATGTTTCCACAGTTCATAAAATAGGACATAAAATACTAATATGCACAATAGTAGTTACTTTCTATTTGAGAAAGCCTTCAAGTTGTACTAGATCGAGAATGCCATTCTCTGTGCTTCTTGACAGTGACTTCCTTTCATACTTTTTCATAATGACTAGCTTGGTGATATGGTTCTCTTACAGGCTACCTTATCACACTGCACATATTTAAACAGTTGAAAACTGTTCTAACCACAACAAAAAGAGGAATTCGTGAAAGCCAAATTGCATTGATTTTATCTTCTATCATGTGTTCAAAAGCCCACTTTTAATATCCAGCTCATTCTCTTCACATCTGAAACACTTTCTGCAAGTCATTTTGTTTTTGGTGTTTTTGCATCCATATGCACCCTTATATGCTTTTTTATTTAACCAGTAATATTTCACTAAGCTTTGCATCACTGTTGTCTGAATGAAAAACCTCATATGGCCCTCCCACCTTTGTGTTTAAAACTGAATAGAGATCTCATTACATAAAATTCTCCCTTCCATGAGATGATGCTGGAATAGGAACTTTTATGACATTTAAGATTTGAAGATTCAAAAGGTACATGCATTAGGAAACTTTATTGCTACCTAGTGAAGGTCAAACTAGACATGTTAACAGCTATAACATCAACCCTATGACAAACTTTCCCCCTTCTACGCTATTAGGTATTAATGGAAGTATGTGCATGATGTATAACCATTTTAGCCTGTCTTAGATCCATTGGGGTTAGGCTTTTCTCCTTGGTCTATTTTCTATCCCAACAATCCTCTGGGATTGGTTAACCCATCTCAGTCTATGGCTAGTAGACAGTTTCATTGCTGGCATTTTGAACTTGTGCTTCCATGGTTCTCATTTGACAGTGTGACCAATATGCCTACCATGCAGCCTACCAAAGAAACACGCTATAGCAGAGAGGAAGGGAAATTTAACAGAATGTTGCAACCCTAGGTTTCTCACTGCACTCCAATCAGTGTCATCTTTATCTCTTTCCAATGTCTAATCCTGTGCTCATCAAGGTACTGAGTTTTTCCCATTCACATTTAGTAGGACATACTCTTTAATGCTGGGGCCTATAAGCACACAAAACAGAACCCCTAATTCTTTAGGAAGCTGAAAGCTAAGCGCATTGAAAACATGCTCAAATACTTAGTGACGCAAGAGAGCAATAAGAGACTACAGAGTTCTGATTCGTGAGATGTGTATTTAGCTGGTGAACCTGGTGCTCACTGAGCATTAGAACAGACACTACATCATCCACTCTTCTCATATGAGTCAAAGGTCCCTCCATTTTAATTACAGACATACGGATTTGTTTCATAACCATCACACATAAAGAAAATCAACATCACTCCTATGATACAAGTCAGAGTTGCAACCCTAAGCACATTTGCTTCTGATTAAGCTTTATAAAGTTGTTCTTCATAAACAGGCACAGAATGGACCATGTGCTGTAACTCAAGTTCTGTCTCAGTTTGTGTGATCTGTGCCTTCCATAACAGAGGTATATTTTCACTTGTGTTCACCACAGCAATAATATTTGACTTTAAAAACAGTGGCAACTAGTAGCTTTTCAGCATGTTGAGAATCAAGGGAAAAGCTAGACACACTGTTAGATGCCATGCTGCAGCTCACCTGATATGCCCCAGGCAACTGGCCCTGCCTAATCCGCTTTGTAAACCTTGCCTCATCACTCTTGAAATAAAATAGAACTGGATAGAACAGAACTGGATAAAGTGTGAAGAAACATCCATGCCTCTATCAGGTAGCAGATGTTACTCTTTTTTAACCTTAGAAGGCCAAGCAGGTGTTCTGTGACAATATAGCATGCATCCCATTGGCCAAGATCCTACACACTTTTAGCACCACTGTTTTACATCAGTGTTGTTAAGCTGTATCTCACAGCCATGTATCCAGTTGTGTAATGGTTGCACTTTCTTGGAGTTCACACTTACGCAACCTGTGAGAAAGCACAACTGCTTGTGCAACTATTTCTGTGCTTCCATAAAATATTAACCATGCTGTACTTTCCCAATAGGATTTCAGCCAATGTGTTAAAATGCATTTCTTATATAATACAAATAATTTACTATATTAGTTTCTATAAACAAATTCCCAGTTCCAAAGAAAATTACTTTTAAAAACCCTTGTCCTCAGAGGGTCAGAATTTTTAGCACCAACAATCTCTTAATTTTTTTTTTAGTCAAAAATAAATTTCATGAGGAATGTTCTGTTTTGGCAGTTCAGTCACAGCCTAAACTTTTATTTTGAAAAGTGATGGTCTGCAGTTGCTATATCCTATATACAGCCTTTCCAAAACAATAAAAAAAAATCTGTATCTTGCTTTCAGACCATCAGTGGTCTTCACCTATAGGGCCTCATCAGTGATACCTCCTTTCTGTTTTATTTGTAAACTTATAAGAAAAGGAGAAAGTCAAAAGAAAGGAGAAAAAGAATGAGATTTTTTTTAACAAAAATAAAATTGGGTCTGAGGTTGGAATGACTGAAAAGCTACTACCATTTCAACAATTTAGCATACACTTTCTCTAGTGAGAATGCTGGATCTCAACCTAGATACTGCATTGAAGTTTTCCTTCTATGAAATGTACAGAATGTTTAATGATTCTGAGAACAGCCTCAGATAGTCTGATCAAAACATCTCTCTTGTGTATCCTTTGATATGGCAGATTGTTGTTCAGTAAAAATAAGTCTTATCAGAAGTTGTAGATTATAAAACTGACCATACAGTGGCAAAATGAAATTGAAAGATAAAGCATATCACAGTGCGGGCCCACAGTTATATTGTACCATGTGACTTTCCTTCCGGAAAGTTATTTTTTACAGTGAAATCCATTTCCTTAAAGTCAATCAGTATTCATTCTGCCATGCAGAACCTACAGTAGAAGCTGCAATTCACTGATGGTTCCAGTGTTTGTGGAATGCATAACTCCTCTTGCATTTCCTCTGTCACAGGTTAGCTGCTGGCCAATTAACCTGTAGAGGTGAGGAAAAAAAGACTTTAGACTTTAACCAAGTACATGAATTTACAGTCAGCCCTCCACATTTGCAGGTTTCACTTTTGCAGATTTGATTATTCATGGATTATTTGCTGTCAGCTCTACTGCCTCTCTATGCCATTTTTAATAGGGGCTGCAAGCCTTGTGAGACCGAGAAACTGTGAATGAGGCTAGTAAGTCCCTATTAAAAATGGTGTGGGGTAGCAGTGGAGGTGGCAGTAAGCCCCACCAGCCACCCAATTCTGCCTTGTGAAGGAACCCTGATGCCTCAAAGTAAGCCATGGAGGGTTGAATATGGTGATCATACTTTTCTGAGTGATTTATTTGCAGTTTTTCCATATTCATGGGGGTCCTCTGCCCCTAACCCTAGAGAATGTGGAGGGATGACTGTTCTTTGCCAATAAAGTGTCATGAAGGTAACAAGCCTTCTTTAGTCAGTCATCACACTGCATTACATCTCAATAAGCAAATTAATTTTACATTATAAACTGAAATACCCAGTTAAGCTAAAAGTAGTATGTTTTGAAGCAAACAGTTGCTGCAGTTCTCATTTTTCCTGTAGTCCTGGCCTGTTTGTGACTGTCTCCACTACCTGAGTTTCCCATTTTATCACTAATACCTGAATATTAGTACTTGCATGATTCCAGCAAACCATGTGGTAATATAATTTTAGAGCTTACCTAAGAAGCTAAGACAATCAGGAGAAGGACTGTAACTCAGAGAGTACCGACTTTGCATGCAAAAGGTCCAAGGTGCAATATTTTTCCTCCAGGTACAAGGAGACTTCTTTCACAAGCTCTGAAAAGCTACAACCAATCTGTATCGGGCCAGTCATCTGACCTGGATAATGGGCAAATCATCTTAACTTGGAATACAGAACCTTTCTGTGTTTTTAAGGTAATGTCTGGAGTAGCCCCGTGCTATGCAAGTGATAGATACACAATTTTACAGCTCTCTTCTAAAGTAGTGAATTCCTTTGATAGAATATAGCCATTACATTTTCCTCAATGACCAGTTGGTGAATATTTTGTATGAGCTACAAATATTTTTACAAATGAAATGAATCATGTATTCAGTAAAACATGCCTAAGCAGTGCAATTTTGCATTTTATTCTTTCTTCTTCTTCTTCTTAATGTTATTAATGAAAAATATTAAATGTTATTAATGAAAAATCTTGCATGGAAATTCCTGTATAAAACTGCTATATCAGTGGGGAGAAAAAGCTGAATAAAGGACTAAGTCTTTTTTCTTCATGTAGTTACCTGGCAATGCCAAATTCAAGTACAATGTTGTGCTATGGCATGTATAGTAATACTTGCTTAAACCAATTGGGTATACATGAACTAATGTAATCAGGGCTAGAAAATGAAACTGTTCTTACAAATTCTTCATTTGTGCTAAGTGCACCTTGACAAGGAATAAATGCTTCAGCCCAAGAAACATGGGGGTTCTGTTCAAATTAGATTTCCCTCCGCAACTATATCTCGAAAGCAGTTGAAAGTAACCCTCTTAACAGATTGATCTCATATTTTCAGAGTTAAAGAGATCCTATATTTGCATAAATTATTACTTTATTACTTTAAAATTTCATCTTTCACTTTTCTCTGAAGAAAGCATAGTCAGAAAGCAAAGCAAAAATTAGTCTCTGGTGTTACTCATAGCTGTAGCAGTAAGAAAACTAATTGCCTTTCCATTCCAATTTGGTATCCCTGTTAGGCAAATAATACAAACCACTGAAGTGTGTAATACATATCTTGAGCTATGCCTCTGACCATTTTTATTCCATTAGGTGCCCAGGGCCTCTCCAAAAGGTATAGTGATAGACAGGATAATATCATGAGATAAGACCTTCCCCCCAAATGCTGTATCCAAATGCTATGACAAGAAAACCTCCATTATATATCGTAAGTGTTCTGCAAATGCTGATATAAGATCTTGCAATATGAGAAGTTTTCTTTTTCCCCTTTGTTAACTTGGAAGTTCTTCAGTGAAAAATAGCCAGTGATACTATAAAAAGAGAAGCCCATTGGGAACAGCACATGACTAAGTGATATTCATAAAGAAGTAATAATAGGTTTATGTGTATCTGTTCTTTTTTTTTTAAACCAGAAATAAAAGGAAAGACTTGCCATACAGGAGAACAGATTCAGCTTTCTCTTTTTCCTAATATAGCCTTGTCCTTAGCTGACTCCAACTACGAGATGCCCTAGCTTCTACTGTTGGGTTAATCTATGGCTCTCCACATGTCTCTTGGACTTGTGATGGAATCTATCATCCAACATCTGGACAGCCATATGTTCCCTATCTTTATTCTAGTGGAAGTCTTGATTGGGACAAAATTACTCCACACCAGACGGCTAAAATAAAACTAAAATTAGCATAGCTTATGAAAGAGACTTACCACTGGTCAACAAAAAGAAACTCATTTCCAACAATGTTTTCTGAAGCTTTCCTAGTAAAGTAGTTTGAACAGCTACTATTTTCTCTTTGATCACAACTGCTTAAAATAAAGTATTTATAATTTTCATTAAACTGTTAAAAGGGATTAACAATGTTTAGGAAGGCTTACCTGAAAATGTCTTAACTGGTCTAGAAATGTTACTATAAAGGTTTCAGCTGAGCAGGAAGTACTAAAAGAAAGTCTACATCTTTAAGCAAGAAGCATTTCTTAAGAGTCTAACTGGCTTTTTACTCTGGCTCTCTAATGCTGGATCACTCCTTCCTAAAACAGTCCCTGTCTTTAAGTAAACCTTTCACAGCCCCATGCACTTTACTTTTTTTCATCCAAAGAAATGAAGTAAGATAAGGGCCTGTGTGAACTTATCTTGTTATCTGAGAAACAGGCATCAAGATAAATTTTTAATGAAATGCAACACTTGCCTGAGCTTTCTTTCACGAAACTCTGTACTCTGAAAACAAGTCTTAAGAAAGATTGCATAACATAGAACAATAGGTAATTTAACTGCAAAGATTTAAATATCTGACTTAGTTTGATCAAAGACACCTATTGTATAGTGAAAAGGATGACACTTAAATTTCGTTCAGTAAAACTATTTTAAATGGAAGGAGTACTTGAGAAAAACATGTTTGATTTTGGTCAATGATTACCGAGGCACAAAAAAATTCTTTAAATTATGTATTATAAGTAAACCTTCATTAGCTTTTCCAGGTCACATATTGTATTAAGGGAAAAATCCTTTTAAAAATTCATGCCATAGCAGTTATGTTAGGTACATTAATCTTGCAAAGAATATAGACAGCTCTGTCAGTTTCCAATAAAGCAATGGAGTCACGTAAGTTCTTCAACAGGAGCAAGAAAAGGAAGATGTGAAAGAACATTCTTCATACTACTAAATAATATTAGAAAACTGCCTTATGTTGAGTTAGACCACTGGCTCCTATAGACCGGTATGGTTGACAATGAATAAAAGCCAACAGTTTCAAGCTGGTCACCCTTGCTTGAATATTGCAGGGATGTCCAAAACCAGTGTGGTGTAGTGGTTTGAGCATTGGACTATGACCCTAGAGACCAGGGTTCGATTCTCCATTTGGCCATGGAAATCCACTCAGCCCCAGAAAACCCCATGGCAGGTTCACCTTAGGGTCCCCATAAATTGGAAACAACTCGAACGCAAACAACAAACAAATTCAACACATGTGCTCTGCCAGTGAGTGACTGCCTGTTTTTTTTTTTAATCTTTTTTGATTTAAAGCTGAAATCTTAATGCAGGCCCTGCTCAATTGTGCTCCTTCTGGCCTCCTAACTGCCTGCCTTTTGGCAGGTGGGAAAGAATATTTTATCTTTAGTAATAATTTAATTTAAAAAATGCAAAAAAGACCTGCACTTAATATTATGAGCTAGAAACTAAGCTGAAACATTATTCTTACCATTTATTCTTCATTCTTAAGCACATTTAACATTTATTCTTAGTTTCATAGAAACTAAGCTGAAACATTTATTCTTAAGCAGACCATAATGTTAAAAACTCCTGCCTGAAAACAGAGTTCCAAGGATACCATTCTATAAATTGGTAACTAAATATCCAACAACAGGTGTTAAATTTGTTTGTAATTAGTACGGTGCCATTGGCTGAGCTGCAGTGATGTCATATAGCATTCAAACATCCAAGTTTCTGAGTTGTCACAAAGAAGAGTTTGTTCTGGTAGGACATAACCACTATGAGATGGATGGTGGAAGTAAAGCTTCACATATGATCTGGATGAAAGAAGGACTTCCTGTTGCAAAGGACTTGGATAGCAGGGGCAAAAGTTTCTTTGCATTATTTATAATGGTGTAAAAAAAAAAAGGAATTTATTTATATATATAGGAGCGGAGGTTATATCTACCAACAACATTGTCTTCTCAAGAAGGACCCTCCTGCCAGATATTTCACTAGCTATATTTTCAGCTTTGCTGTCCAGCACTATTCTATGCATATCTACTGAATTCTACTGGTAAATTCAATAAGCCATGGTCCCCGATAAATGACAGCCACACACACACACACACACACACACGTTTATTTATATGCATGGTAACCCAATAATCGGCTCCCAGATGGAGGTCAATAACAGGGATGCTGTTAGTGGTGTACCGACACAGTAGAAGTCCACACAGGCTGTTTAATTTATTTTCAGCACAGCAGCTAGTGAGATGTACATTCTCAGTCCTCTTAGGTAGTAATCTAGGTCACTGTCAGAGCTTATGCTCCAGTACTTTACTTGTGCTAAATACCTTTGCTAGCCTTTCTCAATGACAGGAAGTTAATCAGACTTACTGGTTGGGAAGCCAAGGTCACAAGACAGCTCAACATTTCTTTCAAATCAGCAAAGGGACTATGTAAAATGCACATTTATATGGAGCAGGACAATAAATATGAATCCTTTAGCAATCAAGTTCTAAAACTAAATAGTTTTCTTTTAAAAAACTGTGCATATCTGGTTGAGTTTATAGTTTTAGACAGCCTAGATTTTTAGATGACTCGCATACAAGACTATAGTGCTGAACTCCGTATTTGAGCCAATCCTGGAAGTTATACAGAAAGAACAACTTTGTGTCAGAAATCAAAATAGGTAATGATACTTTGTTAATTTCCTTTTCACTGGACCTGATTCAGAATTCGTCACACATACATGCCTACCCAGTTCCAATGAAAAATACCATATTCCCCATTTTTAAAGTCAAACCACAACACTTAGTATTCAGGTAAAAATATTTTACTTACATTTTCCAAGGCTTATCTGCATATTATGCACAAGGATGTAATATGGCATCACACATCCTTCTCTCACAGCCATACATCACATAGATAAGTACATCAGTACTAGGGGCCTGTCTATCTGAACTGAATACTAACCATTCAGCCTGGAATGTTTAGAATTAAATAGGTAAACCAGAACAGCTGGTGGAAGAAATCACTTCCAGCATTTCAATACCAAATGGCAAAGAGAGAACCTACTATGTCTCCAGCCTACTCAGCTATGCTTCCTTCTCCTGCAGCAGACAGACTCTGCTGAAGACAAAAAGGGGAAAGTCCATGGCTTTCTGACTTCTATATCACTTCCAACCTTACAAGAAAAGAGAGGTTTCACTTCAATATTTGTGACTGTTTGGCATTTATGCTGGCTAATGAAAGTCAGTGTGTATGCAGTGGACCTTTGGCATCTCCTGGGGTTTGATTCCAAGACACCCTTCATGGATACCAAAATTCATGGACGCTCATGTTCCGTTATGTACAATGGTACAGTAAAATGGTGTCCCTTATATAAAATGGCAAAAAATCTGAGCAGGGTTGTTGATCACCAGGTGACTTTGAGGTCACTGTGTTATCATCAACAACCCTGCTCAGGTCTGGCTGACGCGGGGCTGCATCTATCCATCTGTAATGCAGTCCTCTTTTCCTAATGCCTTCTACTTTATCAAACACTATTTCTTCCTAGCAAGTCATGTCTTCTCATAATATGGTTAAAGTAGGACAGTCTCAGTTTGGACACCTAGGCTTCCAGAGCGAGTTCAGGCTTGATTTCCTCTAGGACCCATTTATTTGTTTTTTAGCAGTCCAGAGTATCCACAGAACACTTCTTTAGCACCACATTTCAAAGGAGTTGATTTTCTTCCTATCAGTTTTCTTCACTGTCCATCTTTCACAATGACACACAGAAATCAGAAATACAATGGCATTGACCATCCAAACTTTAGGGTTCACTTAAGGATCTTGTCTAGTTCCCTCCTAGCTGCCCTTCCAAGTTCTAGCCTTAATCTGATTTCTTGACTGAGCCAAGGATGGAAAAGTTTTAACTACAGTTGGCCCTTCATTTTTGCAGGCATTGGGGCACATACCCCCACAAAAATGGAAAAAGCATGACTATCATAAGCCCATCCAAACCATATTTAACGGTGCACTGTGGTGTTCTGCCCAGCTGCGCATGCATTCCCTTGCTCATTCACTCACTCATGTAGGTGGGAGGAAAAGAAGGAGATGGGATGGGGAAGCAGGAAGAGGAAGAAAGGGGAGAGCTCTCTCATCTCCTTCCCCCTCTCTACCTGCCCAAGTGAGTGAGCAAGGTAATACACATGCTGCTCAAACCATCAATTCATCTGATTTCCTCCCAGTCACACTGGTGTTCTCAAAGTCCCTGTAGGGCAGCAGCAAAGGTGGTAAGAAATACAGCAGTCCACGAATAACCAAATCCACCAATGCTTAACCTACAAATGTAGAGGATTGACTGTATTTCAATGTCTTTGTCTACTTTAAAGTTACATAAATCATCTGCAGTCATTATTTTTGTTTTCTTAAGATTCTACTATAAATCTGCCTTTGCACTTTCTTCAGTAATCATTCCAAGTCTTTGCCTTCTTCCTCCAAATCCTGCTTTACTCATATGTTCAGTGCGCAAGTTAAACAAATTATTAGATAGGGTGATAAAATGCTGCCTTGCTTGACCTCCTTGCTAATTGGAAACCATTCTGTTTCTCTGTAATCTGTCCTGATGTAGTCTCTTGTCCTGATTATAGTTTAGGTATTAGGACAATCAAATATTGTGGCACACCCATTTTTGTAAGAACAAGCAATAGTTTTTCATGAGATACACAATCAAAAGCTTTGCTATACAGTGTGCCGTCGGTATCCACTAGGGCTTGGTTTCAGGACTCCCTGTGGATACTAAAATTCGTGGATGCTCAAGTCCCATTATGTACAATGGCATGGTAAAATGGTGTCCCATATATGAAGTAATAAAAATCAAAGTTTGCTTTTGGAGTGGGTTTTTTTTATATATATATTTTCAAGCTGTGGTTTGTTGAATCTGTGAATACAGAATCCACAGGTATGGAGGGCTGACTATAATCTAGGAAGCACAGGCTAATTTTCTTTTGAAATTTTTTGGTGTGCTCCATTATCCAATGTATGTTTGCAACATGATCCCTAGTGCCTTTTTTTTCTCCCTGAATCTGGTTTGGACATCTGACATTTCTTGCTCCACGTATGGTAAATTATTGTAGAATTCTGAGAATCACTTTGCTTGCATGGGCTGTTAATGCGATGGTCCTGTGGTTACTGCAATCCCTGATTTCCCATTTCTTGGGGACTGGAATGTATATTGAGCATTTACAAACTGTGGACCATTGTTTTGTTCTCCATATTTACTGACAGATTTTAGTTAGAACTAGAACAGAATCTGTCTGTGTAGCAGTTCTACTGGTACACCATCTGTTCCTGGTGATTTATTTCTCTCAGGTGATCTGAGTGCAGCTTCCACCTCACCTTCTAAAGCAGGAGATTCATCTTCAAATGTTTCTTCCTTTAATAACTCTGTCATCCTTTTATCTCTTCTATAAAGTTATTTAGTGCATTGTCTTTTTATTTCTAGTTGGTCATATAACGTGTTCTCTTCTTGGTTGCATAGCACCCCCATTTTTGGTTTAAATTTTCCTTTGCTTTCTCGGATCATGTGGAAGAGATCCCCTGTTCTTCCTTTTTTGTTGTCATCCTCTATTTCTCTGAATTCATTATTATATTAGCTATCTTTGTCCCTGTGCAAAGTCATCAAACAGTTGCATCCAGGGTTCTGAACCTAGTTCTGTCACCTTTGGCTTCTCATTTGTCCTTAACTGCTTGAAGAGTTTCATCTGTCAGCTGTTAAGCCCTCTCTTTATTTTTTGGGTGCAGATAGTCTTTTCTGCTTTCCTCCCTGACAATGTCCCTAGTTTCAGTCCTGAGTTCTTCTGGCTCCCATTCAATCAGGCTTAACACTGCAAATCTTTTTTTTTTTAAACATTATCTTTAAATTTTAAAGGGCTGTTCTTCAAGCTGTATTTTGGCATGATGTGTGAACCATATTAAGGAAAAAGAAATAGCCTAGTGTGACTAATCTCTGATTCTTTTAAAGTTTTGCCACTTATCACGTGGGGAGGGGACACCTGTCTGTAAACACAATCAAGATAACCTCAACCATTTAATGTCTCATTTTTATCAACAGCATGAACTTGAATGATAGCTTTGTTGGGTTATATTGGCCACTGTAAACAAATGCCAAGTGTTCTTATGGCAAAATGCAGAAGAAATGATGACTGCACTGCTGTGAGTTAATAAAAGTAAAAAAATGGGAAACACTGAAACTGTTGTATTGAGAATGTATATGTATAATGTATGCATGCGACTAAACCTTTGAACAATAGACAATAAAAGACATTTTTGACCTACATAAGGAATATGAATAAATAACCAGTGCAGTACTATTACAGCAATTTCTCTATCTTAGAGCAATGAGCATTATGGCTTACTCATTGTAATAACAATGTTCCCAGCTTCAGCTCTAGTTAGTGACAACTTGTGGCAATGGTTGAGTTATCCAAGTATGTGTATCCCTAAACAGAGGGAGGAGAAGACTTTTGATGGCTACTTGTTGCAGTGGCTATACACAATTTCCTGGAGAACAGTTGAGAAAGGTTTGTTGCCCTCAAGTTCCCTCTGTGGGATTTGCATTTAACCAGTCTCTGCTGGACACAAAACCTAAACGCTGTGACCGCAGCTGCTGCAGTTACAACTCATCCACACTGCTATGTTTGATCATATTTTTATATGAGCATATGATATCAGGCATACTACAATCTGACAAAAATCAGGCAATTAGAATAATTTTATGTACAAAAGGCAGAAGGAACTTATTCTGCTTTCAAAGGTTTTCTTCTGCCTTTTAAATGTTGATTGTTGCAATTTGGTTTGACAACATTAATTTCTTTCTAATTGCCTTCTGCTATGTTTTATTATGCTTTTATACTTTCATACCACATGCTTTTATAAAAATATTGACCACACTTAGCTGGGTCCCAGAACTGTAAATCTTCTTGTTTTTGTGAACAATTTTGATCTCGTCTCTGCTCAGTAGGGACTACTGTGGGAAACAAGATGCTGGACTAGATGGGAGGTCTTTAGTTTGTTCTGACAAGTCTCTTTTCATGTTTAGTGTTTTATGGTATGTTTAAAGTTTATGTTTCTATCAAAATGCACATCCAGATGGTTCAATACTATGATGTTGGTAGGAATACACCAGATATCTCTACATCAGTGGTTCTCAACCTGTGGGTCCCCAGATGTTTTTAGACTTCAGCTCCCAGAAGCCCAGAGCATTGACCATAGTGGCTGGGGCTTCTGGGAGCTGAAGTCCACAAACATCTGGGGACCCACAGGTTGAAAACCACTGCTCTACATCAATGACAACAAAGCTTGGTGGGGAGGTAAATACTTTTTTGGACCACAATACCCAGAATTCTCCAGCCAGAAGGTAAAAAAGTAACATTTCCAAGCTGTCATCTACACACACAGAACTTTACTTCCAAATACATTTTTTCCTTGCAAAACTGGACAAATATACTGTGATGTGAATCAAAACTCTAGCGCAAATTAGACTAGAGCTGCTGAAGCTATGGAAACTTGGTAAATCACACTCATATATTTTACATTGATTTAATGGGTTTGTTCTACTTTGGACTAGTGATTCAATTTATTAAATTTGAAATGCAGTGCCAAAAACAATCACCCTGTTTCTTTTATAGTCAGGAAATGCATTGAGCTACAGCTCAGTATACAATTGTCAAATAGTTAACAAGCTTGTAGAGGTAAGGAAGAGACAAGACTACTGAAATGCTTTGCCAACCAACCCACGAAATGAAGAGACCACACACAGAGCTTGGATTGAACTAGGGCAATTTATTACATGCCTATTTAGCATGAACATGAACATGAACTTGAACCTGGGCCTTGAAATTTGTGACATGAGAGAAGGGGGGTCAACGCAAAGGGAATTGTTGAGGCCAAGGGGTCACCACCTGACCTCTCCCCCAACCTCCCTTGAGCGAGATACCGGGTCCTGATGTGAACTTCAGCCAACCCCTTTTTCTGGAAGGCGAGCCCCCTGCCACGCCCTCCTTGCCTCAGAGCCCCGAAGTAAGGGCCAACTGTGAGCCCGCCCCAAGGACAACTCGATCATCGTCCTCCCCCTTGTCTAATGACAAGACGGGAGGGCTCCTGAGGCTTGCCCTACACCATAGGGTGCCATAGGTACTCACCAAAGCCTTTAGACCCCCCCTTTCCCGCCAATGTGCCTATTTAAGTGACCTATTTAAGACACCACCCCGAAAAGCCAATTATCCGTTTCCCTTGGTGCAGTGTAAGGTAGGCAAAAAAACCCCTTGGTGGGGAAAAAATTCCTACCCGGCCCTGAAGCGACCAGCAAGCTTACACTGAAACCGAAGGGAGGGAGGGTGCATTGCCACGAGTCCAAAGAGGCTGAGGAAGGGGCAGCGTGGCTCCACCCCCTCTCTACCTACTGTGCAACAAGAGTCGCACAGTAACTTTGTGATCTCTTCTCATGGGAGGCCGGCAAAGGCGTCTCCCCCCACCAGATGCGGCATGGCGCATTAGGAGGGGTGAAACGAATTAGCAAAAGAATGGTCAAGATACCTGCTACTCATTGTTGTTGCTGTTGCTCTGAGGCTGAGATAATGTGACTTGTCCTAGGTCACCCAGTGGGTTTCCATGGCTGAGCAGACATTCAAAGCCGAATTTCCAGAGCTGTAGTCCAACACTCAAAGCACTACTCCATGCTGGCTCCCTGTGCTATTCATTGCAGTTCTTAAAATATGTTTTTAAATAGTTTTTCAAAGACCTGTCTATTTTTCATTGTACTTTCAACGTATTGAAAGTATTACACAATATATCACTGACTGCAGTCTAGACCGATGAAGGAGAAATGCTCAGACCGGCCCTCTTTTAATACAAACTTCTTCAAGGTCAAATTCTACTAAACTCACTGCAACTAGACATAAGGAATTATTCCCTGGATTGTGACCACTGTTTGTTCTAGCTGTCTGCGTCATACTGAATAGCTAATACAGCAGAGAACACATCTTCATTTACTTGATTCACATATGCTCACTGTCAAATCTCTGCTCTTAGAAAACACATGCTCACACCATTATCAAGTACAGATGCTATCAAAATCTATGGCAAGTAGTATTTGGTCAAAACACTGAACATCAGAATACGCATGCCAGCTCCCAAACCCAGCATCAGTTTCATAAGGAAAACTGTACCTCAGCTTTCAGAGTTTGTATTTCCATGTTTCAATTCAATGAACTCCCAAGTGGCTTTTAAAATATTAAACAGTCATTCCTCTATACTTGAAGAATGCAAAGATAATGGCAAAAAGCTGTTATGCAACTGCCAGATACTTTCTGTGTTAAACACATTGTAAAAATAAATATGGTGGTCATTTTCCCCAGGAAGGAATTCTCTCCTACCACAGTATTCCTGCTTTGCTAACATCTAGGCTGGATCACTGCGATGCCTCATACATAGGAGTGCCTCTGCTTAGAAACATAATCTAATGCAGAACACAGCTGCCAAGTTAACTGGAGTTGCCCATCAGGAATGTATTACTCCAGTATTGAAAGCTTTCTCCTGGCTTCCCGTTTGTTGACAGGCAGAAGACAAAGCATTAGTTTCATTCTTTAAAGCAAAGAACCTGGGACCCATAGATAAAAGGACTTTGTTTACCACCATGAACCAGCTGACCAGTTTAGATCATCACTGGAAGACCATCTTGTGATTCAGGTCAGCCTGGCTTCACCATAAAAACAAAAGAAGCTCATACCAAACTAAGGAACAGATGTAGTTATTTGTCTGTGGCCTCTCCATTCTTCAGGCAGGCTGTCCTCTTTGTTTATTTTGGGAAGAGCTACATGAAACTTCATTTCATGCCTCCTCTTTTTTTTTTAAAGAAAGTACAAAATCACTCCAGCAATTGATGGAGGCCTCTTCTTGATGACAGGTCAGGTAGCAAGCCAATCAACACCAAGCAGAGCCAAATTCATTTTCAAAAACAAAGAACTGAATTGGGGATTGATTCTGTTTTGGTTTCTTGGCTATGGGTTTCAGAGCTCAAGCTGCTGTGATACCAGAAGTGTTTCAGCACTTTAAAAATATAATGCAAATGTTCAGAATGCAGCAACCCTGGCCAGAGCTAAAAGAAAGGTATCCGTGGCCATTTCTGCACAAGACTGTTATAGCGCTATTATTCCACTTTCAACATCCTATGGAATCCTGGGGTTTGCAGTTTAAGGAGGGACCGGCCAGCTCCTCCCTAAACAGCAAACCCCAGGATTCCATAAGATGTTGAAAATGGAATAACAGCACTATAACAGTCTAGTGCGGAAATGGCCCTTTTCAGACTTTACCTTTGTGATTCCACCTGCAATCTGTGATCCACTGAGACAGTAAGACTTACATCTCAGTAGCCATGCATGGGGTGTGCCATCAGTAACACGAACTCCTATCACTTATTTTCATGCACTGTGTGTCAAAAATATTGGCACTCATCAGTGAATGTGGATATGCTGATGGCTTTAGAGACTGCCATCATGCAACTCTTGCTATTTGTGAGTCTACGTAGGTATAAGAACTTCCAGTATTATTTTGGGGGTGATTTCTGAGAGCACTTCTGCAAGTAGTACCAGTAGTATCAAAAGTAGCACATTCTGCTAATGCTGGCATCACCAGTACTGTACCCATTATTGCCATTGTGCCATTTTAGGATCCATCAGGCTCCATACTCCTTCCAGTCTTTCTTTTGCTAGACTTATCATCAACTGTCACCCTTATCATTACATAAAACCAAGCAGCTAGCATGTTGCAAAGTGAAGAAATGGATGGGGGGGGGCATCTTTAAGAATGCCTTTGGGCCCCAGAGACATTTAATCATAGGCGGCTACAGTCCTGTGCTTTGTTTTGATGCTTGCCAATTACCCACAAAACCAGAAAGGTTAGGTGGAGACTACTGTGTAGTGGTCAGAGGCCTGATGGGGTACTTCCCAGATGCTGTATATATTTTGCCTGACTTGGTGGGGAGAGGGAACAGTGTAGCATGTGTGTCAACCGGTTTGTTCATTTGTTCTGGTGTGTGCTTTGCCTGGTGTGTCTATGTGTGGTGTTTTACCTAGAGATAGACAGATATGCATGCACACACACACACACATAGATGCATTGGCACATACACACAATGTGGATGTGCTTTTCCTGGTTTTATAAGGTGCACAGGGTGGAAGGGTTACAAGGTGTATACGTGTGCATTTGTATGTATTCTCTGCATACACCCAATGAGCTAATTTGCTTTCTGTGAAATTAGTATGATGATGATGATGATGGTGTTGTCGCTGGAGACACCTGTGCTCTGGAGCTCAGAGCCCTTACTGTGTAATCAGTTTCTTTATCAACTTATTTATCCCTCAACCTCATCAGTTTGTTGTCTGTGAAATGGGTAGTGCGTGTGTGAGAGAGTCTTCAAGTTACCTATTGACTTATGGTGCAGTCATAACCCTTACCCTTTACCCTTTACCCTGCACCATAACCCTTTATAGGGTTTTCTTAGGCAGGGAATACTCAGAGGTGGTTTTGCCAGTTCCTCCCTCTCAAATATGGCCTACAGCACCTGGTATTCCTTGGCAGTCTCCCATTTAAATACTAACCAAGACTAACCCTGCTTAACTTCCACAGGTATTAAAAGCATAAAAATGGGGGTCCAGAGGAAGAGGTTTCTGTTTGAAAGCTCAGATCCCAACCTTCTACTTAGGTTTGGAGGCAACTTGCTTTCCTTGAGTTTCTTCCAACTGGCCCTGCTCACTATGGGAACACGTTGTGAATGGGGAACCTCCTTCCTATGGCAGCCATTTGTGAGGATGCCCACAACACTCATTCAAGATTCCAAATATGCCCCCTGCCCCAAGCCCAGAACTGAGAATGCTGTACTAATGTACCTTGCTGTTTCAACTCTGAAAACCAGATTCCTCCATACTGGCATGCATGAAGACAATTAATACTTTATTGCTGTTATTTTCAAAATACTTTTTTTTCTGGTGATTACTTCTAGACATTTGAGGCAATGGAAACACACTCCAAACACACACTGGGCCAAATTTCAAACTAAGCAATTAAATATGCCCTACATTCTAATCTACACTTTTAAAACTCTGGAATGTTGACACTTGTGTATCAAAACATACTTTGTGTTGCAATCCCTTTATCTCAATGATGAAAGACAAATACCTTTGAAGATTTTACATTTCCTTGCAGCTGCTCTTAGAAATGCTCCTTTTCCCTCGTGTAGGAAGACTGGTTCTGCTTAAACTCTGGGGTCATTAGAAGTTCTAAGTGAAAATGTATTCTTAGCCCCTGACATCACCCTGTAGGACACCACCCAAAAGTCTCTAGGCACCACATCACCATTTCAGGCACTTGAAAAAGGAGTTGGCTCTCCAGGCAAACAAGGCATGTTGCAAATAAACAAGAAAATTCTTGATGGCACAACGCCCTTGGTGTGGAAAAACTGAGACCATTCATGTGCTGTCAGCACTGAATGCCTGGAGAATTTGAGCTTCTCAGGTTTTTATGTCAGTGCAGAGGCTGCATGTGAACCATTCTATTTCACTTAAAAAAAAAAAGTCTACCAAATTCCAAGATAGCAACACTGTTGGCTTGAGCATCGTGGTATTGTGACAACCTTGCAAGCTTTCTCTTTCTCAGCACACCAGAATTATCACTTGAATGATTTACAGTGCATTTATTGTTTCAAGCTGGTAAATAGGGTCCTTTCAGCAACTTGCCATAATACCCCTTCAGTAATTGCTTTCCCCAAAAGCTCCTTATTATCCTTTGTATAATTGCCATTTTATAAATGAGCTTCTCCTTTTTTTAAAAAAGAAGAAGAAATAAAGAAAGAAAAGAAAAAAAATCTTCCTGCTGAAGGGTTTTAGAGGTGGCCACCACTAATACCCAGTTATTCCAAATATTGCATATGGCTACTGTATAAAAATGTACTTGCGTCACAAGGAACTGGAAACTAAAAGATAAGGATTCAAAATGCAAGAAAGGAAAGAAGGCTCCCCCCCCCCAACACTCTGCTGCTGCCACCAAGGGCAATTTTCCAAGCATGGAAAAAACAGTCTTTTGCACAGCAGTAGGCATTAAACTAAATAGATGTTCACCTGCCCACAGCCACTCTAAGGCAACTGCAGGTACATTAAATTTGCCTGATCTGAAGACCCACTGCCAGGGTTCTCAGAAAGTCCTGCTATGTAGATTAACAATGTGCAGACATGGATTAAAGAAAAGGAAGGAAGTAGGCCAGAAGGCTGCCAAGTATCTCTTTGCAAATATTTAAGATGTGGCCTCAGGGCAGAATTCTACACCTGCCTGTAACTCACACCATTTCAGTAACTGGAAGGGCTTTGTGTAAATGAGAAGAGGAGCAGATTATTCAAAAGGCTGTTAACAGCCCGAAAGACATGGAAAGAGTTAAGATACTTCTCCATGTCTGTCAAACCATGCAAGAGTACTGTAGAAAAGGGATATGCCCATGCATGCATTTGTGAGGAGGTAGACAAAGGCTGTCAGTGAATTAGCAGAAGTTTGAAAAAAGAAGTAACACATCTTCTAAACCTGTTCCTATCACTAGTGATTTTTGAAGTTCTTGTAATAAAAATAGCTAGGATTTTTAAAGCCACATTAAGCATGGCACATGTTTTTAACTGATCATGAATTTAATAGATTTATTATTTAATGGACTAATTTCATTTGCAATCTTAGGCATATCTATTCAGAAGTAAGTTACAGTGAGTTCAGTAAGGCTTATTCCAGTGCAGGCACAGCTCAGTTAAAGCCTCTGACAAAGAAGCTCTTTCTCATAACATCTTTCTATGCACCCCTGCCCCTCTTTTCTTCCTTATCCTCTGTCTAGCTAGAAGCATTAGCACTGGGAGGATGCTGAAGGAGCCTAGATAAACACAGTTTCTGTGTCAGGTTGCGGCTGCCATTTCTGTAGTACACAATGTCACAGAACTTGAACTGAGAAAGAATGGAATACTCTCTAATTGATTCTACTATAGTTGCGTGTGCCTACTTAGAACAGACAAAGTGAACAGCAGTGACTTCCAGAATCACCTACTGAGCACAGGTGAGCAGCAAACAGAGAGAAAGGGACAGCACATGAGTCTGCCACACTAGCTAGCTTCAGCGTGGTTAAAAAGCACAGATCTGTAAGTTTGGCCGCCAAAGGAAAAGTGGAGGCTGGTAAAAGAAAAAGGTAATCTCTCAATGCATTTTGGAAGAAAGCCTTCAGGTAATCTCTGGAAGGTTCAAAATTTATTTTTACAAAATAATTTATTTTGCAAAACTTACCTTGTTGTAATTCACACGTACACATTTTTTTAATTTTGGATGAAAAAGTCTGCTGAAACATGTTGAACTGCTTTTCTTATTTTGTAGTATAGAAACCAACTCTTATTCTTTCTACATTGTTTTTGTCTCTGTTATCAAATGACCTGTTAAAGAAGTAAAACCCAGGAATGCACCTATTTTGTAAACTGTGGTATACCTGTGCCTGGGTATAGAATTACTGCCAGATGCTTACTTCTGAGTAGACATGTATTGGTATGTATTGTAAATACTGCAACCCTCACTGTGATCCTTCTTTGAATGCATTAACTATGGAACTAGCTCCCTTGATCAAAGTATGTGTGATCTGACCCCCCCCATGCATGTCTAATCAAAAACAGGTCCTACTAAGTTCACTGTGTCTCACTCCCAAGAGTATATATAGCTGCAGATTTCTGGGCAAATATGGCCCATTTCCGCACTACACTCTTATACCGTGATTATTCCACTTTCAACATCCTATGGAATCCTGGGGTTTGCAGTTTCGGGAGGGGCCACCTGGCCCCTCCCAAAACTGTAAACCCCAGGATTCCATAGGATGTTGAAAGTGGAATAATTGCACTATAAGAATGTAGCGCGGAAATGGCCATGCATAGAACTGCACTGTAATATTATTGCAGGAGCCCAGAGAACACAGAGACCACAGAGCAAGAAAAAGAGTAATTTATTACGCGCGGGCTTTTGGCTGGATGTCTCCAAAAAACCAAAAGCCCTGAATTCAAGTTTCACAGCTCTTTTATAGACAAAGTTCACAGCATACACAAAGATCACAGGCAAAGATCACAGGCATATCTCGGTCCGCCCCTCCGGGGTCACAAATACCACATGCTGTTACTAGCTAATTACTTGTTTGTAATTTTGTTGCCAGTAGTGTTAATATTCCTGTTTCTGTGTATATGCTTTCCTTGTTTTATACAATGCATAAGTAATATGCTTCAAATTACTTCCAGTAAGACAGTAGCTCTGTACGCTTTGATGGCTCAGCCTGACGCTGTTTTATGATATAACGTCACGAAATGCTATAATTGTTTAGAAATTATAATGATATAGGTATGAATTAGAAATAATAAAGTAGAAATAAAGTAGAAGCTGGGGGCTTAGGTCAGAGGAACGGAGAAAGATTTAAGAAGGGTAAAAAGGTCACGAGAGCCAATGTATCACGTAGCTAGGATGTTGATCACGTAGCCAGGGTGTTGTTTGCTTATTGACTGGCTGTGGTAATTGCAGATTGTAGATAAGCACTTTCCGGGGTCTGAGTGTGGGGGTAATTAGCTAGTAACAGCATGTGGTATTTGTCACCCCGGAGGGGCGGACCGAGATATGCCTGTGATCTTTGCCTGTGATCTTTGTGTATGCTGTGAACTTTGTCTATAAAAGAGCTGTGAAACTTGAATTCAGGGCTTTTGGTCTTTTGGAGACATCCAGCCAAAAGCCCGCGCGTAATAAATTACTCTTTTTCTTGCTCTGTGGTCTCTGTGTTCTCTGGGCTCCTGCAACAATATACTACAGCATAGAATTAATAACAAACAAAAACTGCTGTGCAATTCCAAAACACCTTCTTGTAATGGTGACAGCAATAACAACAATTTCTCAATTGTCTTTCATCCTTTTCAAGTATAGGCTCATTCTCGATCCCAGATAATCCCCGATTTGAGGTTCACGCTCTGGTTTCTGTATCATCTATACAATTAGGATTGTAACCTTGAATATCCTCCTGCCAAGTTTACTAAGCTATCCAGTCTAAACCTTCAACACCCACTACAAAACTCCACCAATTCAAAATCAGCCTGTTAACAGTTAAAACAGCAAAAGCTTATCCCTGAGCTTGCCAAGGTTAATTTGAAATATGAAACAGTTGGATTTGTTTGTATGCCAGCCAGCATTCACATACCAAGAGGATGTTGTAACAATAGGATGCAAATCAGTTCAGCTGGGGAAGAAAACTTCCCCCCAGAACAGATCCCCCCTCCTTGCATCTCCACAGACCATCCATCCATCCCTCCTCTAAGAAAATAAGCCAATCACCATCTTAGGTTTCAGTAATCAACAAGATCAACTGAACTCTCAAATATTCATGTTCTCCAAAGTCTTCACAACTTGATCAGGAGCACAGTACTTCTTTAAACAACAAAAACTCTTGATACAATGACCCAGTTCACGTGACACAATAAGCCAACTGTAGGAACCCTGGTTTGTCATGTACATTGTGTGCTCTTGTACACTAACTTGGTGGCTCCCATCTGCAATGGAAATGGTTAGTGAAAGTATGGTTTATCATGTCATCCAAATGCTTTCTTTTTTGGCATATTCCCTTTCCCAAAACAGATTCTGCCAAATGGAGATTCTTTCTTTGTCCACTGAAAGAGAGGAGAAAACATCCACTTTCAGGCGACATGATAAGCAAATCACAGAACTTTGCTCCTTGCTGTGTTTTGGTACTCCTGCAGCATGTATGAGTGATTGCACAGTGTTCACCAGCATATTGCTCACAAGCAACAAGCTAGGGTTATCTTGGTTTCCTGATTTATCACACTGTGCAGCTGTGCCAGTGAATGAAATCTATATAAAACACACACACACACACACACACACACACACACACACACACCATTCTATTAAACTATTTCCAAACCGCACTGTAACCACATGCTTATAGAGGGTTAACAGTAAGAATTCACCCAAGCACAAGAGAAGGTTTTCTGCTGTTAGCCTCTATCTGCACCCGGTAACTCTATACACATTTATACCCAGCTAGTGGGTTATTGGCTCAAAACAAAACAAACTGATGGATAAAGAGAGTGCCGTAGCTAAATGAGCAAACTGTGCAATACAAGTGGATCTCCAGTTGCATAAACTGTTGAAGGTGACAAACAGTTTTTCAACAGAATCAGTACCTCTTGAGTTTTACGAACCTGTGGCTCTTAACCTTTTTTTTAACACTGACCTCCTTTGAATATCTTTTGTTGCCACAGACCAAGACTTAAAGTAGTTTCTAGCCATATGTGTAACAGCAAGAATGCACCCCCACCGCCCAAGTGACAACGGGTGAAGGGGGGCGCTCTTTGCCGTCCTCCCACGAGAGGAGAGCACCGGTGGGAGGAGGCGGGGCTTTGCGGCACTATTTAGGGCTGCCCCGCCTCCCCCTCGGCCTCTTT
Source organism: Iguana delicatissima (assembly GCA_948472985.1). Lineage (NCBI taxonomy): Eukaryota > Metazoa > Chordata > Lepidosauria > Squamata > Iguanidae > Iguana > Iguana delicatissima. Next base: position 1,202,471 of record CAOKZL010000276.1, on the reverse strand, counting down.
CTCCAGATCGTTGCGAGCAGGAGGGAGGACGCTGCCCTGCGGTCTAGGCCGGCCATGTGGTCGGCCTGGAAGGCCATTGTTCGGCGGCCTGGGAAGCAACTGGTTGCGAGTTGGCTGCGCGCCTCCTGCTCCTCCGCCTCCGTTTCTTCCTCCTGCTCGCCTTTCCCTCCGGCGGCAATGTCGGCAGGTGCTGTGGCTGGCCTCGTAGGCTGGCCACGTGGCGCGGTCAGGAGGCCTTCGTTCGAGGGTAGCTGCTGGCGGCCGCCTCAGCGGCCGCCCAGCTCCATTCCTCCCACCTGCCGGCCTTCTTCTTCTTGGATGGCGATGACGGCGGAAACAGCTGGCCCCGTAGGCTGGCCACGTGGCCGGCCGCGAGGCCTTTGTTCACAGTGGTTGGCGGCCGCCTCAGCGGCCGCCCAGTTAAAAGAGTCATCTTTTGGCTCGCCGGGGGGCGGGAGGTCCACGTGAGGCCGGGGCGGCCGATGGGGACTAGCCTCTGGGTTGCGAGTGGGGCTACGCCCCGGGTGAGCTTCAGTTGGGACACTGCTCTGCCGCTGGGCCGACCATGTGGTTGGCCTGAGGATCCTTGGTGCAAGGGGGCGTCTGGGGAACTAGTGGGAGACAGTTACTGTGGCCATACCGCCCTGAACGCACCCGATCCGGCTGGCCTCGGATGCTAAGCAGGGTCGGGCCTGGTTAGGACTTGGGTGGGAGGCCGCTGGGGAATACCAGGTGCTCTAGGCTTCCATCTAATACTTGGGATATATTAGACTGGGAACGTGTGTCGTTTCCTTCACTTTCTGCTATCTTTAGCAGCCAGTGGGCTTTGGGGTGACCAGACAGTAGGGGTTCATGGTAGGGCTGGAGGCAACTTCTCCGGTACGCCGGGCTGGGCTGGGCGGAGGGGTGCCAACGTGTCAGAGAGTGCTCCCGCTGTCCATGTACGCCTATGGCCATACCACCCTGAACACGCCCGATCTCGTCTAATCTTGGAAGCTAAGCAGGGTTGGGCCTGGTTAGTACTTGGATGGGAGACCGCCTGGGAATACCGGGTGCTGTAGGCCTAGCATCTTTCCTTCCTCCGCCCCCACCTCTCGCTGGCTCTCTCGCCCTCTACCTCCATTGCAAAAAAAACAAAAACAAAACAGTATGGCTTTGAGCATTATGGAACTTGAATTGCCATGGGGCCAGGTAAATTAATTCTCCCACTGTTAGAGGTAGTGGGAGCGATGCCTGATACTCTGAATGGCCATGGTAAGGCTTCCATCGCTAGGTGAAGAGATATTAGTTACGTACAGAGGTTTGGGGCTGCAATGTGGCTCATAAAAAACAAAGAAGGCATTGGCTATTAACTTGAATCATTGACATTTAACGAGTTCTGCTAACACTGGGCATTTTCCTCTTTTAGCTTATGACTTTCCAGTCTACAGTTACTGGAATGCTGATAGGGGTGGGGGAGTATGAGAGTTGTAGTTCGAATAAACAACCTCTCCAAAGTTCCACTGTAGATTGAGGTATACTTACTCCCCAACTTGATGCCCCCGATGTTATTAGACTGCAATTCCTATTATCCCCAAATAAAAGGTGCACATCTGTAGAGGGTTGTGAGCACCTCTCTTCCTTTTAAACTAATACTTGTTTGAAGGGAGAAGTTTTTATGGATTGTGGGGTTATTTGAGCAATCAAATTCATCGTTGTTTGTTCCTAACTCTATCTCTCTTAGTTTTCAGCGTTAACTGCTCCCAAATAAGCTATTGGAGTAAGGAAGACGGAACCACAGACCAACACGGCTACCCGTGTGGCCTAGGAGCCAGTTCTTCCCACCCTGATGTCTGGTGCAAGAGGATGTGACTGGCGGGGAGCGTGATTTTAAAACTGCGGTGGGAGTGGAGTTAAACCAGAAGTAATTCAAGGCTGCAAAGGCCCTTTAGTCATTTTAAGTTGGCTTGGAGGAGCTGATATATTCTCCATGGTGTGGAAGTCCAGGGAGCTGGACTCTAGTCCTTCAAGTTGCCGGCATTTCCACAACATCCTACATCCATAGATTTTTGGGGTTGTGTGCCTTCGGGTTGTTTTGGCTTGCAGCGACCCTGGGGTGAGTGAACCTTGGCGGTGGAAGCCCTGGTCTTCCATTGTCCGGTCCCGTGCTCACAGAGGTTGTAGTGTTGGGCTGTGGGTGTGGAGACCGGGGCTTGACTTGCCATTAAGCCATGGAGGCCCATTGGGTGACCATGGCCGACCATCTCTCTTAGCCCTTATAGGGCAGGGGCAAATCCCCCTAAAATCCTAAAATCTTATAATCCTGAAAATCGGGGGCGGTTTAAGGACACGCAGGAGCAACCTGCAGATATGAAAATGGGTGGTTCATAAATACAGCAAAAGAACCGAGATTTCTTTATGATTTTCCTTCGTCGTAACCTCTTCATACAGAGCATTACGGTTCCAGTTCTGGGAGAGACTGTACTAACCCTCCAAACACCACTTTTGTATTAGATCCCTTCTGGTAGCAATATTTTAATAACAGGACAGTACGTTAATTTATTTTGAAACCGTATGTCATGCATTTTCTCCTTCTTAGCTTTTCCATTGTTCACAATGTGTTCCTTGTTAACTCTCTACTGACAGACTTCAGTAAGTATATTAGCTGTCCTTTCATTGCAAGTAATTTATAACACTTGAAGAACTTATCTCAGAGCGAAAGAGCGAGTTCTGGGGGTTAGATTATACCCTATTATTGCTTTATATTGTTACCTATATTGGCCCAATTCCTGTCTAGTTCTCAGCTGTCTACTTGAAATCAGCTGTATCCACCTTACATTTCCTTCACGAAGCGGTGGAAATAGATTATTGGTTCTTGCGTGGTGAAGTATGATGACACAAGAACAAGGCCTTGCGTAATGTTCAAGGCAGATCTATGAAATGCTGCTACAAAATGATAGGAATTAGTCGAGCATTTGCTAATTCCAGTTTTTTGTTTTTGCTTCTCATAAATAGTCCGAGCTGCAGAACAATTTGTTACTAGTACTTTGGCTTTGGTCGACTTAACTTGTCAAGCATAGTTTTATTGATAGTTTTATTACAGTCCTCCTTACACATCTGCAGGTTCGACCTTTGTGAATCTGAAAAATGCAAGTTGTGTGGGTGCCTTCTCCCGGTCTCCCCCCCCCACTGGCTTGCCTGGGCTCCAGTTACAGTACTGGACATGACAGATTGGAAAATTAACGTTACAACATTTCATATCCTTTTGACGAGGATTACCTATGAGACAATAAATTATTGGGCGCTGGTGGTTATATATTAGTCATTTATATTTTCTCGGTGTTCGAGGAATGCCTCACATCAGTTTGAAAATGCTGAACTTTCTTATCTGCCTTTTCCCAGGACAATACAAACAGTCTTGTTTGGTTACTTGTAGGTGTTTGGGGGCAGAATTAGCATAACATGGAGGGTCTAGTGCTCCTCTGCATGTGAGGCTCTGTTCCTCACCCAGTAGCTTTCGGTGCAATTTTGGCACATTGAGGGTGAGTTGGTGGTTCAGAGCAAGGGGGACAGGTCTGGGACTTGACCTGGGGTGAGGGGCAGTTAACGCCTTCACATAAAAGATTGGAGTCTGATCGGGCCAAGAGGGGCACGGGGGTTATGTGGCGCAAATTTTTTGATGCCGCTTTACGCTCTGTCAGGGAGCTGAGGGCTTACATCGTATTAAATCTGATAAACATTCATTTTGTGCAGGCCGAGCTTCCATTGCAGCTCCGATGGTAGATGGAAATGGAGGACCACGGCGTGCCGGCGCGTTGTCAGGCCGGCTCAGCAGTTACACTGTTAGGCCGACTCACCAGTTACAATGTGTTTGGTTTCATTTCAGATCATTCTGTCCTGAATGTGAGGAGACGAGTGCAGAGCTGTGGTCACAGTTTCATCTTTTGGGCAGAGCGGCAGGCTCGTGATGGCCAATCTGGCACGCATGTGGGATTTGGTGACCAAGCCTTGCTCCGATGGAGTGGCAAGAGAGGCCTTCACTAGTATGGCCGGTTGCCTACACTGTTTGGGGAGAGCCGGGGGCCTCCGCGGAGGTGTTGGTCATTCACCTGGGTGGTAACGGCCTTGGTAAAGGCTTAATCTTTTGGATGAGTGGCAGGCTCATGATTGCCATGTGGCACGCATTGAGATACAGTGGCCGGGCCTCGCTCCAATGGATGGGCAAGAGAGGCCTTTGTTGGCATGGCTTGCTGCCTACACGGATTGGGGAGAGCCGCTGGCCTCTGGCGATGTGTTGGTTATTCACCTGGGGGCTTTTAAAAGGACAGGCCTTGATCATATAGGCCATTCGCGATATGTGGCTTTTCTAAATACTCGGTCTGGTGTTCGCATTACTTAGTCTGCAAGATTTAAAATTACAAATTAATTAAAATAAGAAAAATTAAACTAAAATTAAATTAAACATGATTGAATAAATAAAGAAGTGAATAAACTGCAGTTCGCTCGTAGGCGAGTGAGCAAGGAAACCTCCAATGTTGGTGACAGGGCTTGGGTTGATACATTCATCACTGTGACATTGGCTTTGCTAAACCTGAGCTGTATAGATCACAGTGGGGTTCACTGGGACCTGAGGGCAATGAAATCTTTCCGTGGCATTTGCAGCAGGAGCTGGAAGCCATCCCGTGTGGGGGTTGGGGGATAAGGACTAAGCGGACGCTTGCCCTTATCCATGGCCGGTAAGGGGGGGTCTATGGGTTCGGTGTGTACCTATGGCACCCTCTGGTGTAGGATAATGTCTATCCTTGAGGAGGGCCCGGGACTAGCCCTCACTGGCTTCTGCCCGGGGGACTCGGTCTCAGGCTCACCTTCCAGACAAGGGCTGGCCAAAGTCTTGATCCACCTTCTGCGATTGGCTTTGGGGCCCGGTATCTCGCCCTACGGGCTAGGGAAGATGGGCGGGAGCTGACTCTTGCCCTAGCCCACCCATGCTGTTGACCCCCCCTTTTAGGATAGAAGTTCAAGATCAAGTTCAAGTTCAAGTTAATTACCATTGTATGTTAATTAGGCATATTAATAAATTGCCCTAGTTCAACCCAAGCGCTGTGTGTGGTCTCCTCATTTCGTGGGTTGGGCGGCAATGCGCCCCCCACCGCCCACGTGACAACGGGTGAAGGGGGGGCGCTCTTTGCCGTCCTCCCGCGAGAGGAGAGCACTGGTGGGAGGAGGCGGGGCTTTGAGGCACTATTTAGGGCTGCCCCGCCTCCCCCTCGGCCTCCTTCATTGCAACCCACCCTCCCACCCTGTGGTTTCAGTGTAAGTTCGCTGGTCGCTTCGGGGCCAGGTAGGAATTTTTTCCCCCCTGTTCAAGGGTTTTTTTCGCCTACCCTACACTGCGCCAGGGGATTGGGTAATTGGCTATACAGGGTGGTGTCTTAAATAGGTGCTAAATAGGCATCCACAACCGCACTTACAGTCACCATGGCCGGTAAGGGGGGGGTGTCTATGGGTTCGCTGTGTACCTATGGCACCCTTTGGTGTAGGATAATGTCTATCCTTGAGGAGGGCCCTAGAAATTGCCCTAGTTCAACCCAAGCGCTGTGTGTGGTCTCCTCATTTCGTGGGTTGGGTGGCAAATGTCATGTGCTTTCTCTCAGCCATGAAGTGTCATTCATTTGCGTGTTCTCACTGCACAAAGTAATAGCAAGTGCTGAGCACTTTTTTTTTTGCTACCAGTTTTATAACTTTTGAATGGTTTGAGATATTGTAATGAAACTGTGTACAAACAATGTCTGCCACCTGCAAAAGACTCCTGCTCCTTAACATCACGGTATGACTGCCCATCTGTCTGTCTGTACATCCTTCTTTCTTAGCAGTAAAAGCTCATAACACAAGCCTTTGTGAGCCCCCCATAAGAATATTGCAGCCCCCAGGAGTCCATGGACCCCAGGTTAAGAACCATTATTATAAACTATTTCTTTACATACAATTTCTCTTCTAGGTAATTGCATCACTGCAGCAAAGTAGTTTTCAGTGCTTGAACAAATGGATACAATTTGGTCACTTTCGGTATACTGTTCAAAAAAACACCCACACTAAGCATGAAGTTCCTTCTAGATGGTTTGACTCCAGTTCCACATACCTGGCAATGTTCCACAGAACTGTGGGATTCACTGCTGTGTAAACGTGACTATGCACACATTTTTACACCGTTCTCTTTCGAAACCATGTCCCTTTCTGTTACCCTTTCAGATTCTTTTCTAGATTCTCTCCTACCTACAAGTTGAGAGGAAGACTGCTTTTCCATGTCTCCTCTTTTGCAGGACCCAGTCTGCAGCCCTAAATATAACTACTTGGGAGTAAGCATGAATTGAATTAAAATGTGTAGGATTAGGCTGCATGTCTGAGGGCTTAGGATTGAACAAAATACAATCATAATATGGTAGCTTTCTGCATGTGCATACTGCCTTCCATTCACTGTTGAGTCTCACGTCTGGCTCCCAAACAAGCATTTCTGCACAATCCAACCACTTGCAAAGTCAGGTTAGCAGCATTTAAACTTCACGGTGGGTATGCCAAAACAAAAGTGTCAAAGTTTGTTGTTGTTGTGTGCCTTTAAATTGTTTCCAACTGAGGGAAACCCTAAGGCAAATCTATCACAGGGCTTTTCTTAGTGACAGTTGTCCAGAGGGGGGTTGCTTTTGCCTTCTGCTGCGGCTGAGAGAATGTGACTTACCCAAGGTCACCCAGGATATGCAACCCTGGTCTCCAGAATCTTCACCCAATGCTCAAACTACTACACCATGCTGACTCTCAGTCTGTCTTAATCTTTCCAAAATGCTTTTCTGCTGATTCCTCTGCTGAGAACTATGAGATTACAGGCTTTGGAAACTAGCTTTTTCTTTTTCTTCCAAACCAAAATGTGAACCCTAGCCTCCAGAGCCATAATCCAATGGTCTCTAAGCCTTAAGGTACACATTAATAAACCAAACCACTGCCCAAAGGAGCATCAAGAACTAGTTCCCAGAGGCCCAGCCATGTGTTTTGCTTTAGAGTCACCTCTTTGCAGTCTTGTCTGGAACATTCAGTGGTCTTAATTTCTAGTATTAATGCGGCAGCTGCTGCTCATGGGAAACCAGGCAGACCATTTGCCAAAAGCCATGGAACCAGGCTAACAGCGTGCTCATTTTATCCATTCTAAGTCCATCTAAGTATTACATCTCATCTGAGATACTAAAACTCCAACCTTACACATGCTTATCCAAGTATCAGAAGACCTTACTTCAAAAGAAGTCTCTAGCTATATACTGCTGTCATCAAATAAGTAACTTTTGGAAGCTCTAGTCAACATCTAACCATCTAAGCAATAATCTCTTCTTTCCTATCACAAACAGGAGAGGAGTTTTTTTCCCTCAGACAGTTTCCGCAAGCAGTGTTTGGAGCACAGCTTCCAAAATTTACTTTTTTAATGTCAGCACCTAAAACAGCCCCCACCCACCCATGAGCACAGCCATCCTGGTTAAGGCCTTTCTGGGGGCTGTCATTGAAAACGTAACTTTTCCAAGAAAGCAACCCCCTCCTTTTTAACTCTTCCTTTCCTACTCCTTCTCGTCTTGTTGGGACCTCCCGCCTCCGTCCCCTTGAGTCTTCACATCTGCAGCCAAAGTGCAAATTGAAGGAGTAGTTCCTCCATCCACAGAGCCTGACCCTGGTAAATTTTCTGCCCCTCATGCCAGAGGAGATGCCAGGGAGCTCTAGAGTGGGGGTGGCGATAAGGCCCATTTCCGCACTAGACCTTTATACTGTTATTATCCCACTTTCAGCATCCTATGGAATCCTGGGGTCTGCAGTTTAGGGAGGGGCCCTTTGGCAAACCCCAGGGTTCCACAGGAAGCTGAAAGTGAGATAATAGCACTATAACGGCCTAGCGCGGAAACAGGCAAAGTAGTCACATTAAGGAGTTTCTCTACATCAGGTCTCGCCTGTCCTATTGATCCCTCTGATATTACTGGGACGGGAGTTACTGCGGCTGTTGAAAGTGGAATAATACCACTATAACGGTCCAGCGCGGAAACGGCCGGGGCTGCAAGGGAGGGGGAGGGAGAGGGAGAGGGGGAGGGGGAGGGGGAGGGAGAGGGAGAGCGAGCCGAGGCGAGGCTACCTGGGTGCGGGGGAGGACTCGGGCGCCCCCCGGCGGCGCCCCGCTGCTCGCCGTCCTGGCCGCTGAGCGGGTAGCCGAGGAGGCTCATGGCCTCGCCGCAGGCGGCCTCCACCTGGCGCACCTGCTCGCGGCTGAGCCGCTCCCGCCACGCGTGGACGGCTTCGCGGGCGTCGCGGGCGGAGATGAGGAAGGGCCGCTCCGAGGAGTAGGCGGCGCCGCGGGTCATGTTGAGCACGAAGTCCTCGAGGGCGGCGGGCGCGGGCAGGCCGGCGAAGCGCAGCAGGCGGCGCAGCTCCGCGCGCGGCTCCAGCACCAGGTCCTCGTAGCGCAGCTGGGTGTAGCGGGCGCGGAGCCACGCCGGGGCGCGGCGGGAGAAGAGCAGGTCGCGGAGCCAGGCCTGGCAGATGACTTCGAGGGCGCCGCCCAGGAAGAACTCGGCGCGGTGCTGCTGGTGCGCCCGGACGCCGCCCCCGACGCCGCCGACCAGCGCCGCGGCGGCCGGGGGCAGCAGGAGCTGCCGGCGGGGGAGTCCCCGGGGCTCGGCGCGGTGCCTGCTCCGCAGCACCTGGATGCTCTCCCGGAGCAGCGCCTGCTTGGCCTTGAGGCGGGAGTTGTGGACGGCGCGGGGGTCGCGGAAGAGCTGGATGACGCGCAAGTCGAGCTCCGGGTCGCGCAGGAGCGGCAGGAGCGCGCCCAGCTCGAGCAGCCTCACGTCCTTGATCACCATCACCGGGTACTTTCGGCACTCGGCCTCCAGCTCCCGGAGTGTCCGGGGCGGGCAGCTCCGCTCGCAGGCGGCGCCGTCGACGAGGCCCACGTCGGCGCGGGCCCAGGGCGCGTCGGGGCAGAGCGGCGCGGAGCAGATCACCTTGTTGGTCCGCCAGCCGAAGATGCTGGCCGTGCTGAGGTTGTGCGCCTTGGCCCCGGCGGAGGGAAGCGGGAAGGGGGCGAGCGGGTCGCGGGGGGCCGGCGGGGCGGCGTAGAGGCGCAGCACCGAGAAGTCGCAGCGGAAGAGGGCGCGCATCATGTCCCGGAGGGCGCCCTGGAGGCTCAGCGCGTCGCCCGGGTACAGCGCCTGCCACAGGTGCCACATGGGCTCGTAGAGGTAGAAGACGTCCGGGTGCTGGTTGAACAGTTCCCCCAGGAAGGACGAGCCGGTCCGCCAAGTGGCGTGCAAGTAGACGTGCCGCCGCCGCCGCCCGCCCGGCGCGGCCTCGCTCCCGTTCCCCGCCGGCGGGGGCTGCCCGTCTTCCCAGCCCCAGCCGCCGAGCGCCTCCTGGAGGCTGGGGCAGCGGCGGGGCAGGAGCGCGCCCGCGCCCCCCTCCTGGCCCCGTAGTCCGGCACGTAGGGCGCCAGGAGCAGGAGCAGCAGCGTGTAGAGCGCCAAGCCCAGGGCGAGCCGCCGGCGGGGCTGCCAGCGCCAGCGCCGCCGGCTCTTCATGGCTCGCCCCGGCCGCGCCTGACGCCGCCGGGGAGGCTTCCCGCTGTTTCGAAAACTTGAGGGGAGGCGGAGAGAAGGGGGGGAAGAGGCGGCGGGTAGGGCTGCTGCTGCTGTTACTGCTGCCGCTGCTCCTGCAGTCGCCGCCGCCGCTTTCCCCGGCTCGAAACACGCCCACATGCCGGCGAAAGAGTCAGCCCGCCTTTCCTTCAAGCCAGGCCGCCGCCGCCGCCGCCGCCGCCTTCGGCAGGAGGCGAGGTTCCCGCGCTCCGGAGCTGAGGCGAAACCTCCCGTCCGAGCAGCCGCGCGTGCTTCAAAAAACAACAACAACATGCTAGAGAATAATAAGGTTACTGTGCTGAGTTCTCTTGCGCACATTCCCTTATGAGGAAAGGCCAAAAACCTGGAGGAGAGTCGTTCTGAGCAAATCCCGTATGAGATACACGAGCGTGAGAGAGAGAGAGATCCAAGTCCAACTTTTGTACGTTTAAGTTACAATAACTAACACTCAGTTTAATTTAATTTTCTTTGGATAAGTACCCAAGTGCATTTCAACCGTCTCACTACCTTTCACGTGGAAAACAGGCGAAGTGGAAACTGAACCTGCTTGTTTTGGCTTTATGTTTCCGTGTGGAAGGCCGAAAAGCTGGAAAGAAAAGTTATTTTTAAAACAGAAAATCCAGAAAAGGGATCACAGTATCTCCTGAGAGGATATGGCAAATGTAATAAATGCCCACACACCTATTGATATTTATGCACAGACGGGTTACTTTGGTATTTCTAACTGTGGAAGGAACTGGCAAAACCACCTTAATGTTCCTTGCCCAAGAAAACACCGTGAAATTCGTAGAGTCGTCAAAAGTCCACAGGTGACACACAACCCCTGTCTTCCCATCCTGTATACCCTTGAATACTGGAATGTTTAAAATATTTTAAAACTATTCAAAATTATAGTAAAGTAATAGTTGGTAAGAACGTGATTTAGGGATCATAGGGACTGACTCAGGGACCAGGTTCAAAGCCACTGAGTTCACTTCTTAGTGATCCTGAACGAACCCCTAACCTAATCAGAAGTGTTGTACAGATGAAATAGGGAGGGAGGAGTATGTACAGTCAGCCCTCCACATTTGCAGGTTTCACTTTTACGGATTTGATTATTCACAGATGATTTACTGTCACCTCTGCTGCCTCCCTAGGCTGTTTTTAATAGGGACTACAAGTCTCATGAAACTGAGATACTGCCCCTATTAAAAATGGTGTGGGGCAGCAGTGGAGGTGGCAGTAAGCCCCACCAGCTCCCCATTTCTGTCTTGTGGAGGAACCCTGGTGCCCCAAAGGAATCCACGGTATGTTTTTGTGTGTTAAATATGGTTTGGGAGGGCCTAGGGTTATTCATGTTTTTTTCACTTTCACAGGGGGCCTGTGTCCCTAACCCTAGTGAATGTGGAGGGATGAGTATATATTGCTGAGAGGAACACTTGGGAATATATGGAACAGGGACAGCACATACAGCAATGTGCCTTTTAAAGATTTGAGAATATTCAAACACAGATGCGTTAGTTTCAGCAAAATGAGATACAAGGGAATCCTGTAGCACCCCTGAGACTGGGAATTTTATCACACCAGCCTGTTGTCTTGCAGCAATTGCGTTGTTTAAGGTAACGGAAACATAACTGTGTAGAAACAATCACTATCACACCATCTCTGCAATAACACTATATTGCCGGTTTAGTGATGCATGTTTTCACAGCCTTCTGATGATGCCACTTCCTTTCTCATATCTAGGCTGCTTAGCGCATATGCTATATTTTTCCCCCTGTTTTCGTCTTTTGTCAAAACTGTGCAATTGCATAATTTTGGTATGTCATGATGTTTCCTCCCATCATTTCAGCATTGCTTTGTCATGTCGTGCCACCATGTCAGCATTTTCTTCTTCCAGAGTAATAGTTTTCTCGTCCTACCGCCATCATGGCATTTTGCTCTTCCAGAGTCACAATTGAACAAAAAGTCTTTTTTTAAAAAAAAAATTAAAAACGTACAAGGAAACCGAGTAAAAGCAACGTTTTTCACTTGCTCATCCTGCTTGTGATGAGAGGGATAAAGGGAAGAATAATACCTACTGTTGCCACATGAATTCTGCAATATTGGAATCATAGAATCATAGAAATGTAGAGTTGGAAGAGACCACAAGGGCCATCCAGTCCAACCCCCTGCCATGCAGGAAAACCCTCAAAGCGCTCCCGACAAGTGGCCATCCAGCCTCCGCTTAAAAACCTCCAAGGAAGGAGACTGCATCACACTTGGCCCAGCTCTCCAATCTGTCCAGGTCCTTTTGAATTTTGATCCTGTCATCAGGCGTATTAGCAACCCCTCCCAATTTGGTGTCATCTGCAAATTTGATCAGCGTGCCCTCTATTCCTTCATCCAAGTCATTAATGAAGATATTGAACAGCATCGGGCCCAGGACAGAACCCTGTGGCACCCCGCTAGTCACTTCTCTCCAGGATGAGAATCTGCCATTGGTGACCACCCTTTGGGTACGGTCAGTCAACCAGTTACAAATCCACCTGACAGTAGTAACTCTATCATAAAAAGAGATAAGATTAGTCTGGCATGACTTATTTTTGAGAAATCCATGTTGACTTTTTGTAATTACGGCATTGTTTTCTAAGTGATTAGAAACTGACTGTTTGATGATCTGCTTCAGGATCAGAATGTTTTTATCCTTTTGGGCTTTTTAAAATACGTCCGCAGCAAAAGGAAAAAGGAGACGATAGGGTCACTGCGCAGAGAAGATGGTAAATTACTCACGGGGGAAGAAAAAGGCAGAACTACTTAACACCTTCTTTGCCTTAGTTTTTTCCCAGAGGGATACAAGCACTCAACCTGGCGGTTGGGGAGCAGGTGAGGAAGCAGAGGAAATTAGGCATGTAATAGGTAGAGAGGTGGTACAGGAATACCTGTCCACACTGGATGAATTCAAGTCTCCAGGGCCAGATGAATTGCATCCTAGGATATTAAAAGAGCTGGCAGAGGTCATTTTGGAACCGCTTGCTATAATCTTTGAGAAATCTTGGAGGACAGGAGAAGTTCCAGCAGACTGGAAGAGAGCAAATGTTGTCCCCATCGTCAAGAAGGGAAAAAAAGAGGACCCAAATAATTATCGCCCAGTCAGCCTGATATCAGTACCCGGAAAGATCCTGGAGCAGATCATTAAGCAGTCAGTTTCTAATCACTTAGAAAGCAAGGCGGTAATCACGAGAAGTCAACATGGATTTCTTAAAAATAAGTCATGCCAGACTAATCTTACCTCTTTTTATGATAGAGTTATGATAGAGTTACTAGCTTGATAGATGAAGGGATGCTGTGGATGTAGCATACCTCGATTTCAGTAAGGCCTTTGACAAAGTTCCCCATGACATTCTTGCAAGGAAACTAGTAAAATGCGGGCTGGACAGGGCTACTGTTGGTTGGATTTGTAATTGGTTGACCGAACGAACCCAAAGAGTGATCACGAATGGCTGCTTTTCATCCTGGAGAGAAGTGACTAGCGGGGTGCCACAGGGTTCTGTCCTGGGCCCAGTGCTGTTCAATATTTTTATCAACGACTTGGATGAAGGAATAGAGGGCATGCTCATCAAATTTGCAGATGACACCAAACTGGGAGGGGTTGCTAATACGCCAGAGAACAGGATCAAAATTCAAAATGACCTGGATAGATTGAAGAGCTGGGCCAAGGCTAACAAAATGAAATTCATAAGTGTAAGGTCCTGCACTTGGGTAGAAAAAATGGAATAAAGAAATATAGGATGGGGGACAAGTGGCTGGTTAGCAGTACATGCGAAAGGGATCTAGGAGTCTTCATAGGCCACAAGCTGAACATGAGTCGGCAGTGTGATGCGGCAGCCAAGAAAGCCAACGCAATTCTTGGCTGCATCAACAGGAGTATGGTGTCTAGATTGGGGGAGGTACTGGTACCACTCTACTCTGCTTTGGTTAGACCTCATCTTGAATACTGTGTCCAGTTCTGGGCACCCCAGTTCAAGAAGGACATGGTCAAGCTGGAGCAAGTCCAGGGGAGGGTGACCAAAAGGGTGAGAGGCCTGGAAGACATGCCCTATGAGGATAGACTTAGAGAGCTGGGTATGTTTAGTCTGCAGAAGAGAAGGTTAAGAGGGGACATGATAGCTATGTTTAAATATTTGAAGGGATGCCATGTAGAGGAAGGAGAGGGCTTGTTTTCTGCTGCTCCAGAGACCAGGACAAGGAGCAATGGATTCAAGCTGCAGGAAAGGAGATTCCACCTGAACCTCAGGAAGAACTTCCTGACAGTCAGGGCTGTCCTGCAGTGGAATATGCTGCCTTGGAGTATAGTGAAGTCTCCTTCCTTGGAGGTTTTTAAGCAGAGGCTAGATGGCCATCTGTTGGGAATGCTTTGAGGGTGTTCCTGCATGGCAGGGGGTTGGACTGGATGGCCCATGTGGTCTCTTCCAACTCTACATTTCTATGATGCTATGATTCTATGAGTTGGGTATGTTTAGCCTGGAGAAGAGAAGGTTAAGAGCTGACATTATAGCCATGCCTAAATATTTGAAGGGATGTCATATGAAAGATGAGGCAAACATGTTTTCTGCTGCTCCAGAAACTAGGACATGGAGCAATGGATTCAGAAAATAGTTTCCACATAAACATTAGGAAGAATTGCTTGACAGTAGGAGCAGTTCAATAGTGGAATGCACTGCCTCAGCATGTGGTAGAGTCTCCTTTGGAGGTTTTTAAACAGAGGCTGGATGGCCATCTGTCAGGAATGCTTTGATTGTGTATTGCTGCATGGCAGGGAGTTGAAGTCATTAGCCCTTGAGGTCTCTTCCAGCTCTGTGATTCTCTAACTCTTCTCAAATTGTCCCAAATTGTCCAAGGAGTTGCTAGACACAGAACTTGAATAAATATTTGAATTTCATACGTTTCTGGCTTTGGCTGATTTTATTTGTTAGAGGTAAGTTGGATTTTTGAAAATGGTATCTGGCCCTCCTACATATGCCTGGATGTGGCTTTGGACTTATGAGCAATTTTCATCCCCATTCTTTGGAGGATGCAGCAGCTGGTGGGGGGATTGGTGGCCCCCAAAAGGCCCAGGGGTCTGCATTCAGTCCCCAGGCTGCAGTTCACCCTCCCATCTAAAAATCTGAAAGCAGATTACAATTAAAAAAAAATCAAAAGATAACAAATTTGCATTAATAGAGAGGGGAAGTGTAAAAATTCCAGCAGAAGGCAACTAATATTGTTGCTTAAACAAGTGTGTTTAATTGGTGAAGGAAATTATACAAAATGAAGAATTCCACACTTCAGGTGCTACTGCAGGAAAGGCCCTGTCCGTTATTTTCACCAAATGCATTATAACGGATGTGGTGGTCTCCAGCTGATCACAGAGGATTGCCAAGAAGAGATGCTGTCCCAGATGTTCTAGTCTGAATCTATTTAAAGTTTTAAAGCTGATGAGTTAGCATTTTGATTTTGCACCTGGAAACTAGGAATGAAGAACCAGTGAAACTGCCATAAAACTAGAGTAACACGCTGTATAAAAATTATTGTTTCGTTAGACTCTAATTAAAAGCCTCACAAATATGAGCACCGAAAGTATTTGAATGTTCTTTTAAAGAGCTTCACTTAACAAGATGCAGTACCAGATCCATGTGTAACCATGGCCAGTTCTGTCTGTTCCAGAAACAGGCACAGATGGCATCACTAAAAATCGCTGTGGCCACTACTAATAGAAAACACTAAATGCAAAAGCATCTCCCAACTGCAAACCCTGTTACTTGATCTGAGTGCTACCCAGTTCAAAGCAAGCTGAACCCGTGGTGCTGTCCACTTGGCTGCTACTGGGACTACTTCTCTCTTGTCTGGATGAAGCGTCAGTTCGTTTGTCCCTGCCTAGCCCATTACTGATTCTGGATATCAGTCGAAACTCCATGGTTCAGATGGAAGTGAGAGAGAAAAGAGAGAGCGAGAGTGTTGTATGTCATCTGAAAGGAGCAGACAGCAAGTATTTGGTTAATCTCCCCCAGTGCTTTTATACAGATATAGAAGAACCAAAGGGACCAGATGTGATTCGGTGGAGTATCAATGTCCTAGGCATTGAGCAGGGTAGCTTTGGCACTCTAGCCATTGACTCCCATAATCTCTTATTATTGGCCATGGTAGGTGGGGTTTCTGGGAGTTGATATCCAAAACATCTGGAGAGCCAAGTCTTCCCCATCCCTAGTCAGAGGATCAGACTGGAGTTTCCCAGCACCACCTTCTCAAATCTAATATGCAGAAAAGAACAGTAACCAGTACGAAACAATATTTTTCCTTCCCAACTAGAAACATGAAGGCTAGAAAACAAAAACAGAAAATGTATGGGTGAGAGGATGTATTTCCCCGTTTATTTCCCCTCCAGACTTTGACTTCTTTGACCCATATATTTTGTCCAGAAGATACCATGCTCAGTAGTACTGAGCTGCTGAAAACTCCTGTAGAGGAACAGAGATGCTCTACAGATCACTTGTAGGGCAACGACGAATAGTGGAAACATCTTCCTGTTCGTTCTGCTGGTTGTCTTAAGTCTATGGTAATATGGCAAATAATGCCAGTGAGGTAGAACAACAGACCTGCTCTTGAGAGAGAGAGACTGTATGACATCCCTTATGATACTATAAAGCGAGTCTAGTCATGTATTATGTGCAGTAATTATAGCATTTGCTTTTAAAGTGTTTTCTGAACCTTCAGAATTGAGAGAGACAAGAATTTGAATATATTTATTTTTGTGAATGTGAGAAATAGTTCAGATATTTATTGTTTACTTTGAGCCTGCGCAGAATGAGATGAATCCTGACCCCATTAAAATCAGTCGGAGTTTTGGCAAACATTCCTTCGTGGGATTGGAGAATAACAGATTTTATGCATGGAGAAATCTCTCTTTAAGAAAAAAACATTATATTTCTTTGGACTTATGCAGTTTGGATCTGGCAGATTCTAAAGGATTCAACAAAATGAAATACACAAAACATTGCAAATACATAATAGCATTTTAAAATCAAGCTGTAGGATTTTTTCTTTCTTTCTTACACTTGCAAGATCTTTCTTTGAACTCTTTCTCCTCTGAGACTATCATGAGGGTATTCTTCAGAGATATAGATGAAAGGCTGTCACTGATGCAGTTTGTTTTACAGCCATAGTCTTACAGCGCATATTAATTATTCTGCAGAAATAGTTTGTTTGAAATTCCACATTTCTGCTTTGAAATTCCACATTTCTCCTTTAATTAAAAAAATAAGAAGGTAGTCTTTATGAGTTAAATATTGCATTTGTCATAACCCTTGCGCAGGCAGCTGGTCTCTTCTGTTTTGTAACTTAGAAGCCCATCTTATATGCACTTTCATCCTCTACATGTCACTATTGAAGGCAGAAGAGTTCTAATAAGTTACAGGAGTTTATTTATGTTAAAATATTTACAGCTTGGCCTATATCATGGGCTTTCAGAGCAGCAAATATATATATATATTGATCCAAGAGTTGGAAGTTACTTTGTTGGACTGATGTTTTCAGAATCACCCAGTCAGCATGGCCACTACTAGCTGGGGGATTGTTTATTGGTTTGGTTCATTTATTTAATTTATATCCTCCCTATTCCCTGATCCGTCTTTTGTGTGACTGGGAACACCTTTATCTTGCCTAGATTGTGGGAGCTGTGGTTCAAAAAGTAACCTTTTCTAGCTCTGTGCAATCCCAGCCTGTAAAAACCCTGGCGTTAGTCCAGGAGCCCTTACATACTGCACAATTAAAGCAATGTGATTCTGCTTTAACTGCCATGGCTGAATTCTGTGCAATCCTGAGATTCTTAGTTTGGTAAAGCATTGGAGCTCTTTGATTAATTCTAAATCTCTCTCCCTAAACCATAAGTCCCAGGATTCCATAGAGTGCAACCATGGCAGTCAAGCAGAACCACACTGCTATAATTGGGTAGGCTGGAAGGTCAATATAACCTACACTGTATAGTTGTATATGCAGTGCACTCTTTCTTGACAAATTTAGGGGCATCAACAATTTGAGGGGCTAAGATTTGGTGCAGTTCCTTATTTCTTTTCTTTACTATGAGTTCCTGTGGTTGTATACAGAAGATAGGATTCCAGAGAACATACAAAGCTTCTACTCTTCTTAGAAAGGAATGTGATGCCAGTGATATAATGAGTTTTTAAAATTATATATTTATTAGTTTTAAAGCAAACAATCAAATTCACATTCAAAATCATAGTCACAGTCAAATAAATATACAATCAAAAGAAGAAAGAAATAGAACTAAAACTAAAACACAGTACTAAGACACATAGAGGTAAAATACTGAACATTAACTAGCTAAAACACTGAGCACTAACTTATTAAGGCCATTTCTGCGCTACACTGTCACAGTGCTATTATTCCACTTTCAACATCCTCTGGAATCCTGGGGTTTGCATTTTAGGGAAGGCATTTAGAATTCTCAGCCATAGAGCTCTTTGGACTCAGTAAACTACAAACCCCAGAATTCCACAGGGTGTTGAAAGTGGAATAATAGCACTATAACAGTGTAATGCAGAAATAGCCTAAAACACAAAGGAGCACTGACCTCCCAATCCAAACTGTAACAAAAGAGAAAAAAAGATAGAGAAAAGAGTTATACAGCAGGCCTTTGGTATCTGCTAGTGTTTGGTTTAAGGACTCCCATGGATACCAAGATTTGTGGATGCTCAAGTTCCTTTATGTACAATGCTGTAGTAAAACGGTGTCTCTTATATAAAATGGCAAAATCAAAGTTTGCTGCTTGGATGCTTCTTAAAAATATTTTCAAGCCATGGTTGGTTGAACCTGTGGATACAGAATCCATGGATATGAAGGGCCATCTGTATTCTACCACTAAAGAACCAATTAAGTAATCCTACTAGAATCACTAGTATCCACAGCTACAAAATTATTGCATTGTTAGACTTCTTATTACTCAAAAACTCCATTAATGGTTTCCAGTATTTCAGAAAAATCTTCAGTTGGTTTATCCTTTAAAACCCACATTAGTTTGGTAATTTGGGCTGACTCAGGAACCTTAACAATCCATTCTTCCGTTGCTGGTTTCCAGGTTTGAGCAAACAGTATTCTTGCTGCTGTTAACATATAACAAGGAAGTAATGCATTTTTACCACCCAACTCCTTTATCCATAATACCCAACAAAAACATTTATAGTGACATTACATAGTCCACTTTTGAAATTTTTTGGATTGACATGTAAATCTTAGACCAATATTTTTTCATTTTCTTACAAGTCCACCACGTACAAAAGGAGCCCTCCTTATCTCAACATCCCCAGTACATAATGGTTGAGCTTATCAACAAATGCCAACACTGAAGCTTAAGTTTCATTAATTCTGCTATGAACATCAATGGTGTTTTCAGAGTCAATCTGTTTAAAATGGCACCCAACAGATCAGCAGGGAGCATTGAGATGAAAGATAAAGTACCCCACAGAGAACACTGCAGAACTGCTTCCCTATTTAGCATTCATATTGTAGCAATTGTTTTGCCCTTTGAACATTTTTTTAAAACTCTATTTTTTGCATCCCTTGGGTGTGCCTTAAAGTCATGGTTCCTTCCAGTTGGGTCTGAGCACAGACTTGCCAGAAAAATACAAAAGAAACAGAAGCTGAAGAAGTACACCTGTGCTAACAAAGGAAGAATTGGCATTGATTTCAATTGTTTTTGAAAGTCTTTCTCCAGTGTAAACTCCCAAGGGTCTCTTTCTTTCTGTGAAAGGAAAAATAGAACTTGTTGCCACCATATTTCACAGTTTAGCAGAAAGGTTAGGATATATTGCCAAATGCATACCATGTTGGACTTTCAATTAAACTGTCTCATATTTCTGAAAGCTGTAGTTAGTAGCATATGTCTCACTCATAGGATATGCAGTGGTAGAGCTTGGAGTGTGGAGGGGGGGCTGGTGGAGGGGAGGGGAGGGGGCGTGGCTAGAGCAGGGAGTGTGGCTATGGCACATGGGGGCGGGGCTGCAGTACATGGTGCGGGACTATGGCATGTGGGGGCAGGGCTACGGCATATGGGGGAGGGCAAGCAAGGAGCTGCAGTGCCCCCCAAAAATTGCTGCGAGGGGCACACTTCTCCCATTGCTCCCTGTCCCTATGTGACCAGGGATATGCTTTCAAGAGGAGGTTCAGCAGGAACTAGGACAGTATAGTGAGAACCGGCATGGTGTAGTGTAGTGCTTTGGATGTTAGACTAAAACTCTGGGAGAGCAGAATTCAAACCTCTCATCCATGGAAACCCACTGGATGACCTTGGGCAAGTCACCCTCTGTCAGTTTCAGAGGAAGGCAAAAGCCAACTCCTCTGTGATAGGTTCACCCTAGGGTCACCGTGAGTTGGAAACAACTTGAAAGTACACCATCAGCACGACCATCACAGTAGTATAACAAAGGCTGTAAGAACTAGCCAGCAGTGGAGCTTGGAAAAGTGACATTTATGGACCACATTTAGCAGAACTGCCAGCCTACATGACCACTGGAGGATACTGGGAGTTGTAGGACAAAATTAACATCCATTGCCAAACTCCCCTTTCCAGTACTAAGCAGTTCCTTTGCTCATGCAACCACAGAAATGAATCTGCATAAATATATAAGCTCCCGGTTACAACAGATAAAGTATCTAATGAGAAGCTCCATGTATGTATAAGTGTGTGTGTGTGTGTGTGTTTATAAGTTTAAATTATATCAAAACTAAATATAGACACATCTTTCATGCCAATAATGTAGTTCTGAGTAAAAGTGGACTGACTGAAATGTAATATGATTCAGAAGGAGAGGGGATTGAGATCCTATAGTCAGCCTCTTGCAATGGGATGGGATCTCCTATAACACAGTGAGAAACCTGTGGGCCTTCCTGATGTTGGACTATAAATCCCATTGCCCATGTTGGAGTCAAAAAACCTAAAGAGTTACAGGATTCACCTAGGCCAACCTATAACATCCACATTACAGAATACTGAAAATGAGAGATTAGGGGTAATCAGCAACTACCACATGAGAAATGTTCACAAGCCAAAGATTTCCTTCCTTTAGCAGAGCACTGTTGTACTGTATATTTTCAAATATAACGGACCAGTTGTTGTTTGCTTGTTTATCATAGCAGCCATACTAGCAACTAGCAAAACATAATCCAGTCAAATCTATCATCTTTTCTTGTACTCTGCTAAGTCTAACCAATGCAGATTCAGTGGCTTTAACATCAAGCCAGCCTTTTCTCTTCTCC
The DNA here is from genome assembly GCA_948472985.1 of Iguana delicatissima. Lineage (NCBI taxonomy): Eukaryota > Metazoa > Chordata > Lepidosauria > Squamata > Iguanidae > Iguana > Iguana delicatissima. The sequence continues at coordinate 1,181,569 of CAOKZL010000276.1, read as the reverse complement.
TCCTCACACCATTAGGATTACAAGCTTTCATAATGAAGAGTTCTGTAAATTTTAAAGCCTGCTCATTCTTGTGTGACATTTTGACTGGGCCTTATAAAGCTATTGCCCAACTGTGAATTCTGGAATTATAATGCATAACAGCCAAAATGGTTGGGAGAGAACTTTGGAATTAATTGATGCTCATGATCTTCCTTAGCAGTGATCTAGAAATCAGTTTTTCACGTATTATCCTTCTGTTGACCTTGTGGAAATAAAACATTATGGAGACCATATCTTGTAGTGGTGAATGGCAGGCTATGCTGTCCAAGGTTTCCTGCTCTCTCAGGATTGTAAAAGTGATAAATAAAAGGATAATCAGACACAAACCCTTGCCATTATTTTTTCAAGTGACTAAAAATCCTACATGAACAATATCTATGTAGTCAGTTCAGGAAACATCCATATATTTGATTTTAAGTGGCTGCACACATAGAATGTTAAGCGTATCTAAAATACAAAACTATAGGCTTAAGTATGTTTTGTCAAATGGTTATGTACATGACAGACACATACGCACAAGAAGAGCCTTGTCTGGAAGCAGCCTAAAATGTCATTCCAATGTTCCAGTTGTTACCTAGCCAGGTGACAAGCAACATTTGATGAAACTGAGAGGTTGATACCTACCATGAATGGTCATTCTAGGAATACTGAAGGAGCCAACCTGATTGAGGCAGGATTTCACCAACTTTCTATTCCATTACATTCATTAGCTCCTGCACTCCCTCTCCCCTCAGTTTGATTATATAGCCTTGCTGACCATCATAGATATTCAATAGTGACAGAACAAATAAAAATTCTTTTTTTTTCCTTCTCTCTTTACCCTGGGTAAGAGATTGTTCCTTCACCCTTCCTAAAATGACTGTTCACAGTAGGTACCAACCTCTTATTCTCAGGTAGACTGAAGGGACCATCCACATATGTGGAATATACCCAGCCATTTCCAGGGTGGGCCTATGATCTGACTTCTGTTACTGCTGTCTGCAAAACTGTTCTGCCAAATGCTGCCTGACTGGACCTAAGCTTGTTTACTTTGTAGTGTCTAACGAAAGTAGAAGGCTCTTTCCATCCAGCAGCTCTATATACCCCTTTGATTGAGCTGCCACTCTAAAGGCTGTTGTCATAGCCATTGATCTGATAAAATGAGCCCAAACACCCTGCAGGCACGATACTTTTGCCAAGTCATAACACAGGTAAGTGCAGCTTTTAATCCATCTTGATAACATCTGCTTAGTCACTTTGTGTACCAAACTTCTTGGATTAAATGAGATAAATAAAGCCTCAATTCATCTGATTCTCATAATTCTCTGCAAGTAAACTTTAACTGCCCTTCTGACATCCAAGGAATACAATTTCTTTTCTAATGGATGCACAGGATTTAGGCAGAACATTGGTAACTCCAAAGACTGACACAAGCTCCCATCTGTATAGACTTTGGAATGAATGATGGATCTAGGGCCCTTTTCTCACGTGGGGGGCCCGAATGGGGCAGCTCACGCGGGGCAGAGCTTACCTGCTAGCGTTTTGCTCCATCTCTGCTCCGTCCCTGCGGGGAACGCGGTTCCGCTGCTTGACACGCCGCCGAATTTCGGCGGCGCTCTGCGGTGCTCTGCGGCGCCCAAAATGGCGCCCGGTGGCTTCCGGTGGCACTCTGCCAATCAGGGCAGCGCGCCAGCCGGAAGCCCGCCCCCGGCAGATCTGCAGAGATGCACTACTGCGTCTCTGCAGATTCTCACCGGGAGCTGCCACAGATTAGTGCAGGCGAGTTTGATAAAAACCACCTGGGAAGGTGGTTTTTAAAAAACTCGCAGTGCCATCCCTGCGGCTTGGCTAGAGCGGTTGGAGGTGTGGCGCCTCACCGTTTGCAACCGCGCTAGCTCGCGATGTGAACAACCTCCGTCTCCGGTTGTCGGACCACGGGCTTTTACCCCCGTGTGAAAATGGCCTATAATTAAAGACAACTTGTCCTTTTCAACCTCTGCAAAAACTTGAGTTGACAGGCAGTGAGGCTAACTTCGAAACCCTTTGAGCCAATGTTACTGCTATCAGAAAAATAACTTTAAAAGAGAAAATTCTCATAGAAGTTTCCTTCAGTGGCTCAAATGGAGATTTAGATAAAACATTTAGCACAAGATTTAAATCCCACCAGAAAAATCTATGCACTGTTGGAGGTACTTGTAGAGGTACTTTGTGAAGGTACTTTGCTCCTCAAAGAAATCATTTAACATGAGTGTGCAAAGATAAAGACTCACCATCTGCTTGTTACCCTAATTTCAGGTGTCCCTTGGGGGACACCTCACCGTGCTCCACGTGATGGGGAATGGAAACTAGCCAGAGCACAAGCAATAGCACTGCAAGAGGCAGGGTAACCTAGCAGGGTCTTTTTACTCAGTTTTTACAGGGTCAAGCCAAGCCAAAAACCAAACCAAATGTCCAATAAATGAATTTATTAAATGGAGTCTCACGCACCAATGCGCTCTCGGACACATGCACCCAAGAGCTATTAAGAAGTAAAAGAAAGGAAATTGGACAGAGGGAGTATTGAAGGGGTGTTGTTGGGGTAATGCTGCACCTTGTCCTGAAGTCCTGGGTCCAAGGAGGCAGCAAAGAAGTGGGGCTCAGCATGGAGAGGGCTGAGGGGATTGCTCAACAAATGGAGCGACAGTCAGCTGGGGTGACCAGGAGTGATCCGAAGAAACGTTCAAACGCCAGGACTATTTATAGGGGAAAAAGTACCTGGAGGACTAATCCTTTCCCGGGGAGACCAATGGGTGTTGCAGTGGGCACAAAGCCCCACATTGGTAATTTCCTTGGTGTGATGGGATTATTAGGTGTTGCCAAAGTCTCTGGATTTTCGGAGGTGTTGTGGTGTGAATTCTGGTCCCCACTTGATGGGATCTTTGCTCAACCTGAGGCACACATGCTAATCCTCTCAAGTCAGCGTCTCGGGGCTGAGGATCCTTTGTTTATTGTGTCTTTACACATCTTGAGGTTTCCTGGGGCTAAATGACAGGGATTTTACTGGCCTGAACTGGTTCAGTCTTCCAACCGTGCTTGCCTACATGCCTTTTCAGGGGACCTCTCTGGCATACGGAGCTATATTTTAATATTAAAATTGTAGACCCCAGGATAGGGTTTCTCCCTCAAAGTAACATGCTGTTATTATTGTAGATAAAACAGATACTTGCTGTTTTAAAGTGTTTGGTCTCAAACCTTTTGCTAACCCTGCTTGCAAAAAGGCTAACACAACCTCAACTTTTTCTTTCTCTTGAAGCACTACATTTTCTGCACAACATTCGATGAATACTCTCCATGTGGTGTCATAGATATGTTGTATAGATGGTCACCTTGAAGCCATTATGCTGTCAGCCACAGAACCTGAGTATCCTTGTTTTACCAGCCTTTGCCATTCAATCTCCATATGGCTAACTTTAGCCAGCCTGGATCTAGATGTTGGACTGGATCTTGCTGAAGCAAGTCCTTCACTCGTGAAAGATAGTATGGATCCTCTACTGATAGACTCACCAGCCAAGAGAACCACAGTCTATGCAGCCAATAAGGAGTAATCAGCACCATTTGTGCTTTCTCCAGCTTGATTTTCTTCAACACCTTCTAAGCTATTAGCAGTGGTGGAAAGGCATACAGCAGGCCTCTCAGCCACCTTACCAATAAAGCATCCTGACCCTCAGCACTTGGCCTTCCATCTGTTGAAATGAATCTTTTAAACTTAGAAGACTTGCCAGAGGTGAATAGGTCTATTACAAAGTCCCCATATCTGTCCTGCAGGCTTTGAAATACCAGACTATTCAGGCTCCATTCACCTGGCAGTCTCTCATACCTGCTCAGGAAGTCTGCTTTTACATTCAACAATCCTTTAAAGTAGACTGCTGTCAATGACTTCAGATGTTTCTCTGCCCAATTCAGTATTCTGTTTAACTCTTTTATTAGTCTTATCAACCAGAAGCCTCCTCGACTGTATAAATAAGAGTTCACATTGTCTGTGCATATTTGCACATCTTGGTTGTGAATCACTGGGGCAAAATGTACCAATGTCAGTCTGACTGCCCTCATCTTCAATAAATTGTCCATGTTTTCTCTATCATTGACCATTGCCCTTGAACCAACAGTCCATTGCAATGGAGTCCCCATCCATATATACTTGCATCTATTGTTATCACTATTGCTTTTCTAGTCTCCAGTCTACCATCTCAGATCCCTGAGAACCTGATCTACCAAAGTTAAGCAGTAATCTCTTCTCTGAATTATTGCTAGCTGATGAGGTATGCGAGATAGCTATGGGGTCTGGTATGAAACCTCACCCAAGGAACTAGCTGGATTGTTGAGTTTATTGTTCCTAAAATCCTGGCCAAATGCGTGACATATGCTTTCTTGACATGTAAAAACTCTGAGACTGCCTGTTTTATTTTCATCCTTCTTTCCTGTGAAAGGAAAACACAGCCCAGGTCTGTGACTCCCTAAATGGGTCAAACTTGTGCTTGCCTTTAAGTGACTTTTCTTGTAGTTCACCATGAATCTTAGATCCTCCAGACACTGGAAAATAATTTTTAGATCTGTCTCCACTTTGTCCCAAGCTCCAGCCTTCACCAAAATGTGGTCCAAATAAGGATACAGGAAAATTTCCTGTTGTCTTACGTATGCTACTACTGGGACTAGCACCTTGGTGAAAACCTAGGCTGAAGTCAGAGTTGTATTCAGAGTGGAGATAAGATCTGCATGAAGTATACATGGGAAGTATACTTCTCAGAAATCTATAGAAAGCAGGAAGTTGCCTAAGTCCAGACTGTCCAATGTTGTTTGCAAGGTTTCCATTTTGAACCTCCTGTACTGAACAAACTGACTTAGGTACTTAGGTACTTCAGATCTAAGACTAGTCTGTACCCACCATTGTGCTTGGGCACTGTGAAAAACAGGGGGTAAATCCCCTCAAATTTCTCTTCCAGAGGTTGCCTCTATTTGGAACAAATGATCTATCTCCTGTCTCTTGTTTGCATTGTTTGATACTGGTGAAGGTAGAAATCTTTCTCTCGGACCTCTCTGGAATTGTATGTTGTAACCCTTGATCACTACTTCTAGGACCCACTGATTTGTTGTTATCATCCTCCACAGATCATTAAATAGAAGAAGTCTACCTCCCGCTAGAATGACTCTTCAGTCAATAATGATTTTTTCCACCCCAGCTGGTGTGGATTGCTCCTCTTTTAACTTGCTATATTCCTTGTTGCTTGAACTGAAACCTTGATCTATTCCACTGTGACCTATAACGTCTGAAATCTCTTTGCCTTTGGAAATTCCTCCCTCCACAAAAGGAGTAAAAATCATTTCTGTAATATTTCCTCTCTTCCTTCCTCTTTTGAAAAGTTGGAAGAACTTGCTTTTTATCTTTGTCCTCTACAAGAACCTTTTCTAATGCCTTTTTGTCAAAAAGTAATTTACCTCTGAATGGTGTATTCACCAAATTAGTCCTGGCCTTTTGATCCCCATTCCAATGTTTGAGTCATAGTGAATACCTACCTATACCTGTTGAAGCAATTACCTAGATGTAAATGCAGTTGTAACATAACTAACATCTGCCACATATTGCAGTAGTTTATCCAGTTTGTGTAATATTTTCTGTAATGCCCAAGCACTGATGTCCTTTGAGTCTAAGATTTCTTGAACCCAAACCATCTCTGCTCTAGCAAAAATTGAAGTTGCCATAGCCATTCTTATTGGTAGTGCAGATGCCTCATGAGCCTTCTTTAAGGCTGCCTCTATTCTCTTTTCATCCATGTCTTCTAAAGTTGTGTTCCCTTCCCTAAGAAGAACTGAATTTGAGACCAGGGCAGAAACAGGAGCATCCACCATAGGAGTGGCTAACTGCCCTATAATTTTTTTCTCATACATATACAATTTCCTACTATAGCCAGTGAACATTCTATTATTTTGTGGATTCCACCCCCCCCTCAGAATTCAGCAAATTTTTGAACATTTCTGTAGAGGAATTTGGCTGTCCTTAGCTTAGACCTGTTGCATTATTGTTGCCAAATTACTAGACCTTTGTTGGTGTTTTTGATAGTCCAGAACATCCTCTCCAGTTGCATCCAAACCTAACATCAACAGTACCTTCTTTATCAAACCTCTATAATATTCTACATCAAAAAGTCTTCCCTCAGTAGTTTCTCTATTTCATCCTTAGAATATATCATACTCTACTTCCATCCTCCTATTCCTGCTCATCTTCAGATTCTATTTCTGTTATCCTCCCTTATATATTTCTCTGCAATTAAATGCTTACACTTATTTTTGCACTGTCCTACTTTAACAGAAGAGACAATGGCGACATCCTCGTTCCTTTATTTCTCAGCCACCCTGTTCTGTGCTTGCAGCAATGTATTAGAATCAATTGTCTTATCTCTACAATTTCTAAGATCAGAATCAACATGTGAAGCAGTTGTATAATTCTTTCCTAAATTATTAGTATTCAAATTAATTAATGGGTTTAAACAATCATTTTGCCTAAAGGAATTCATTAAATTGCTCAAATTCATTAAACTATTTAAATTATTTAAATTGTTCATGCCTAAGGAAATTATTGTATGTAATAAAGTGTGATTACTTAATGTTGTCTGAATTTCTGACTTTACTTCAGCCCCTCCTAACTTCCTTATATTAATAGATGCTACCATGTTAATTAAGCTGGCTTACTTGTGTTGCTTGGCTTAACTCTGCTTGTGTGTCTCTTTTGTCTTGTATTTGTGCTTAACTGTCCACTAACAAACTTTGGTAATTTATAAATTGATTTTGCATGCTTATGTTTAAAGGAGGCTTTCTCACCTCGGATGAAAGCACAGTCTGATTTGCTGACACTTCCTGACTACCAGTCACTATATGCAATTTGCACGCCTAGTGTCTTGGCCAGTTCCTGATTGGTGTTCACATTCCTTGACTCTGCCCCTCCTAACTGAGTGGAATCTAGCTTTTCAAAAATGGTGACCAAAAGTTGCATTCAAGCTCTGGAGCTCCACAGAGTCCTTACCACTGTTAGAGGACTTACCTGATATGCTTTTCAATGCTAGTTTCTGCTTATTTTTATCTTTTTTACTCTTACCACTCTGTTCAGAAACTGCCTCTTTTTCCTAGTTCTGTGCTACCTGCTGCTGCAGAGATCAGCATTCTGAATAATTCTCACTACAGCTAATAAATATTTTTTTCAACAGCAACTCTGCTCCTGATCTGGAGACCTGTTGTTCACTTGCCACCACACTTTTAGTGTCAGTTGGGTCACACTGCTCACCCTCTGAGATCTACAGACTCGCAAACATGGGGGAGCTTAACACTGGCACTCCTTTGGCTTGTCTTCATTTCTTTTCCACTTGTAAACAATTGTTCTTACTGCTGACAAAATTGTTTTTTTTTCTTTTCTTATTCAACAAGTCTGTAGCCATTCTGAATTCCCTGACTACCTTACTAATTTCCTCTGAAATTAATTTAACTTAAACCCTAAATATTTAAAAGAGTGAAATGGGGATAGAAGAAATTCACGACCAATTGGCTAGGCAGGATTTGAAAAACTGAGGGAGTGGGAGTGCAGGAACTAACAGATGCAATGGAAAATAATGTTGGTGAAGTCCTACCTCGATCAGGTTGACCCTAGAGGCTAACCCACGTGTGTGGATTGCTCCTTCAGCCTACATGAGAATTACTGTTTTACACAAGCTTTAAAGGGACAGGACCTATTTCCAATTTTCACTCTGGCAACCCTACCTGTAATATGTTCTGGATCTGCTTGGTTCCTGTCCTTAACACACAGTTCTAATAATGAAGAGTTTATGTCAGCTTTAACACTACCAAGTTCCATTGGCACAACCTTTGGTAGGCTGAATCCCATTTCACCACTCCTGTCTCTACTGAGCTTTGAAACTGAGGACACAAACAGCTTTTTCTTTACTGTCTACAACTCCTTCTTGAGCAGCTTGGCAGTTCCCAAAACCTACCTGAATGAAAAGATCTTTCCCTACTAGCAATAGGACAACAGGAAGTGAGGCTGACTAGCCTCTCTTGGAAGGGGGTTCCACACTCAGGAATCAGTCATTGTTATGTGGAGATGTGAAATAGTTTGTCTACTTGGTCTTAAGGCATGAAGCTTTCTCATTCCTTTTCAGATTCTCCATTCTGAATTCCTTCATTTTTCTCTTTTTCCATTAATATATCTCCAGCTCTTGGGCTTCTGAGGCACCTCTCTCTCCATTCCAATGAATGCTGTTTTGGGAATAGTTTGTCTGTTTCTTCCACTACCTTGTTTCTGTAAAAACTCTTCCATCTTCGCTCTCCTTCTTGTTCTTAAGCAGTAGCAGAATGACATGGATTAACGCAGTGCTGAAAATAGAAAGCCACCTTCATTTCTTAAATAAATATTCATATTGTATTTAGAGGAATTCATTAACATAATCAACAACAATAATCACAATAACAAAAAAAACATTCTAAATATAAATCACTAAGAATTCTAGATATATCACTTGAGGGTGATACTGGCTACTGGTGTATGTGTGAAATTATATGTATTTGTTAAAAAAAAATATTGCCAATTTCCTTCTCAATTTTTTTGTTTTTTGCTAACAGACTTTTTTTGTTTGCTTTGTTTTTGGTAATGTACTGTTGATTGAAATATTGTTTGTTTCATTTTCTTGGCTGTAACCAGATATTCATCTATTAACAAAAACGTTAACAATTCTTTATAGAGATAACTTTGGTACTGTACTGTTTGGATGGTACTGTCAAAAGGTTAAGGGCAGAGAAGGGTGGTGTTGATGCTATTGGTATTATGCTGTATGGGATTATGTGGGACAAACACCATTCACAAGTCCTGTAAAACCTTGTGCTGGTACTGAGAGAGAAGTCATACTTTAGCCTATTATTATGCTATTCTTGAATTGTCTTTAGGAACCTCTAATTGGTGACCAAGAAACTATATCCCTGCCAGATGTTTCCACCACTGTTTATCCATTTACTTCACTCTCTGTATTCTCTTCCTGAGGACTGAACACAGCACTTGAAGAAATCAGTTTTATCAGCAGGAACCAATCTTGGCTATTCTCTTTCCTTCTATTGTCACAAATTGTTTCTGCAGAATTATAGCAGTTCATTCAAAGCAAACACTTTTCCAACAAAAGCACTGCATAATGGAAATAAAGCATCGTTAAATTACAGTTTGAGAAATCTGCTGTTCTACAGATGGGCATAATTTTTCAACACAGTAACTCACATCCCAATAATATCAGACTGATCAGTAGGACAGATGAACCCTGATGTAGAGAAATCCCTTGATGTGATTACTTTGGCCATTTCCACACTAGAATGTTATAGTGCTATTATTCCACTTTCGATATCCTATGGAATCCTGGGGTTTGCAGTTTAAGGACAGGCATTTAGAATTCTCAGTCAGAGAGCTCTTTGGCTTCAGTAAACTGCAAACCCCAGAATTCCACAGGATCTTGAAACCGGAATAATAGCACTATAACAGTCTAGTGTGGAAAATGGCCTTTGAGAGCTTGGTCTCTGGGAAAATTAGCTTTTGGTCCTGCCTGTACAGAATTTTTTTTACATAATTTTAGATAGCTTTTATATCACATCAACTTTTACTAGATGGCTTCCCTCAAAGAAGCATGGGATCTGTATTAGCCCCATTGTGATAATTTCGTTTTCATACCCTATGCCTCATTCCACAAATTTCCAGTTCCTGGCACTCCCAAGAAAAAGATAGTTAAGGCTCCAGTACTATGCACATTTTTCTGACAGTTTCAATTGAGCTTGGTGGGACCTACTTCTGAGTAAATATGCATAGGATTGGGGTATATTTTTCCAATGTGGAGAGACACTTACACCATGTCTGAGACATGTTCTGTCACATTATATCACAGCTATTACACCTTCTGTGTTTGGATAATGGCAATGTGCTTTACATGGAGCAGCTCTTATAGATAGTCCAGAAGACATCCTCAGTGCAGAATTCAATAGCCTGCCTTTAACTTAGGATCTTTCTGCACTACATTGTTATAGTGCTATTACTCCACTTTCAACATCCTGTGGAATTCTGGGGTTTGTAGTTTACTGAGGTAAAGAATTCTAAATGCCCCTCCCTAAACTGCAAACCCCAGTATTTCATAGAATGTTGAAAGTGGAATAATAGCACTATAACAGTGTAGTGTGGAAATGGCCTCAGAGTGGCCATATCAACATTTTGCACCTATTCTTGCTTATCAGGAGTGGCCTGTGAATAAAATTGAAACTGCTGATTTGATTGTTTTTTTTTAAAAAAATGGTCTGGCCCCTTGAAAAACCATCTTATTTCAAATATCTGTCCTACCCTGTAGTGATCCTGGTATGTCAGCTAGCTCTCGCCCAAGATGAGGAAACCTGGTGTCTACATGTTTTGCTCTACAGAGCCCGCAGTCCTTTACTAACGTGCCATCTGGAACATCTTGGAGTTGAAGTTGCAAACATCTGGAGGGCCAAAGATTCCCCATCTCCACTTTAGACCTTCCTTTTGTATCAGAAAGGAGTGCATGGAGTCATTTCATGAGTTCACTTGCCATAAAGCTTCTGCCATGCTTTATGCAAGTGAACTCATGGTTTAGAAGAAATTACTGTAAAAGGAAAGCTAGGAATCCAAAGCCTGTAACCTCACAGTTCTCAGCAGAGGAATCAGCAGAAAAGCATTTTGTAAAGATTTAGACAGACTGAGAGCCAGTGTGGTATAGTGGTTTGAGCGTTGGACAAAAACTCTGGAAACCAGGGTTGAAATCCCCGCTTGGCCATGGAAACCCATTGGATGACCTTGAGCAAGTCATATTTCTCAGCCTCAGAAGAAGGTAAATGCAACCCTCCCCCCCGAACAAATCTTGCCAAGAAAACCCTGTGATAGGGTTTCCTCAGGGTTGTCATAAGTCAGAAACGATTTGAAGGCACATAACAAGAAAATACTGTCCTAGGCTTTGGCCTAAGAAAGGCAATAATCTGGACATGTAGACCAACTTTAGCACCATGTAGCCTAACATTTAATCTTCAGTCTGTCCTTCAAAACTCTGCACAATTATTGGGTACAGTGACAGCCTGGCTTCCATGAAAGCAGCACAGGGACAGGCTTAGACTGGATTGTACTGGATTGTCTAGGAGAATCTTTCTCTTTGCAAGTTTTGGCCATTTGATCTGAACTCAAAGACCTCCTGCCTAGACATATGAGCGGTCCTCCTGCTACCTCCACACCAGAACTGTTAAAAGTTACCTTTCTAGATGACATCTCCATGAATCCTTATGCTGACTGGAGGTTATGGGAGTTACACTCCAAAAGGTAATATTCTCAGTTTCTGCTCTGTCCCACTTTGACAGTCAAAAAGATTTTACAAAACTCATCAGCCTTAGAAACCCAAAGAGTGGCTTTGTAGGTTTGCAATCTACAAATTGGATGAAAACTATACAAATAGTTCAGCATGCCTAGGGGAGTTTGGACTTACATTGCAAAATTATTTTCAAACAGGGAGGCTTTCAAAAGATACTTATAGAATGGAAAGTAGGTCTGCAGTTCTATGGTGGAAAAAATGCCAGATTCCTACTGCGTACGCCTACGCTTTTCAGTATTCCTAAAACAGCTTTTGAGATCTTACCTAGTATATATGTGTCTTACAATGTTATCAAGCACATTCCTTTTTTAAACTTTTATGGATATCAGTAACCTAACATTACCTTTCCAGTTTTGTCTTTGGATGCATTGTTATTTCATATTTTGTAGCATTTATAAGTCGTGCTGACTGCATGTGTTCTACAATGGTTATTTTCTACCAGTTAGTGTGTATTTTAGCACATTATATAAGTTTCCATCAACCAAAGACCTTTATTATGTTTGGATCAGTACATTTTTAGGTCTCTGCTCCAAGGTGCCAATCACTTGCATAACATGGAGATGTATTTCCTTTCTTGTCACAGCTTTGCTGATTTTCTGCATGGCAGGACAGACATATTGGCTCTGCTGTATTTCACACATCTGAAGTAAGCAGCTGTGGCAGAAGACATAACAAACAGACAAAATCTAGAGGTGCCTCCTGTGCTATAATGTGTGCTCTTTAAAACTTTAAATATTTGTATTTGTTATGATATTCCTTCAAATTTTTGCTAGTATGACTAGTATTCAATAAACAGTAAAAGCTGTTTGCCCAGACTGCATTTCTGTGCTAATAGGATAAAGTTTCCTGCAGAGCATTCAAATTGTCTTTGACATCTGTAGCAAAGCTACCAACCTCTGGCATTCCCTGAAAGCCAGAAGTGAGCAATAAATTGCTATTTTGTTTAGAGGTAGACATTTGCCATCTTAGCCCACTTCAAGGCATTTTGCGTGGCTGGGATTCCAAGAACTTACTGGAGACATGCTGCTGAAAGCCAACATTGAAAGTCTGTATTTCTTTAGTCCAGTTTCAACATCCTCCCATTTGTAAAAAGGAGTTTCTCTGTCATAGGCTTATCCGTGTATATTTACAAACCAGTGAAGGAGCATGTTAGTCTTCCAATTCACTGTGTCTTATGCTGGCCTTTCTGGCACAACAGAACATCAAAGACAGATTGCAGTGCAAACACTGTTGTAATGTAACTAGGTTATGCCTTCATCATTATTGCAGAAAATAATTGCTTCCTAGTAACTACATTTTTGTAACTGGTTATCTTCAGGCACTTATTCCTGCATAGCTCCTGGAAACCAACCAAGGGCATCAGGAGAGAATTTAGCACCCTTCTGATACAGAGGTAAGCATCTCTTCCCTACCCCCACTCTTCATTCCACACAGTGACCTACTTTGTATCTGCCATCCTCAGACTTCCTTGCATGTTGGGGGTAGGGAAGACAGATGTCAAGGAAACTGTAAGACACATCCACCCACCAGCCAGCCAAGGACGGTAGTGATAACATTTAGGAGCAATTCAAGCACCAGTTCAGGACAGCACAGGCTGTATCCTGCATTGATTCAACATCCTGCAAACAGCCCAAGGGGATTCATATATGCAAAACACTGAAGTGAGGCAGAAAGCTATTTACACATTAACATGAGTTTTTCCTCACGTTTAACATGTCCAGAAAATAAACCAATATTATAAGTCTGTCTGTCTGCACACATTCACATCCATACCTTATCCACAGTTTGCTTCTCAGTCATAGACAGAGCTTGAAAAGCTATTTTTTAAAAAGGATTTTATTTCCTTTACATAGTGCTTGAAAGTATTTTGTTGGTATTTATTACTATTACTTGATGGATTTCCTCCTACATTTGGGGAACTTTTTGTTACATTTCAAACACTATCACGTCAATAGATGGCATACAACCTGAAAAATTTATGTCAAAATGCCTCTAATAATGCTCTTAAAAGTAACCAGAAAACTTTACTCATTATCCAGATAAAGTACTGTAGTTTAATTTTCACTAGTGAACACTCACTTGGAATGGCAACTTTATAGTATCCCCATACGTTGCTCTAGCTTTGGTTTGCAGGAGTTTCTAAATTAGAAATGAGGAATTATCGATAAAAAATGGACCACCACCACCACTACCCTCCACCAACTTTTGCCCTGTGGTTTTGGACTTCTTTTTTTTTAATCATCTGCAGCTGGCTGCTGTCAAAGGCAGAATACTAGGCTAGACTGACCATTGTTCTAATCCAGGAAGGTTGCTCTTATTTCAGGATGCATGTGATACAAGGCTAATCAGCAGCAGCAGCAGCAGCCACGGGTATAGCTGTATAGTATTTCATCAGGGAAGGAAATTCAATCCTAAACACACCTACTTGGACTTAAGTCTCCTTTGTTTCAGTTTATCTTGCCTCCACACCATCTTTAGGACTGTTATCAAGTATTTCAAAGCCTTTGATTCATAGTTCTGTGTGAAGTGAAACATTTTTCATATGGAGAAATGCAGAAGATTCATGCTGCTTTATATAGATCATACTGTTTCGTGTTGGTGCTGAGCCAGTATTCAGGCTGTTAGAATAGATAAATCAGTTGTCAGTGTTCCTTGCTGAGAACTGTAAATGTCAGACAGGATTTGCATTTAGTCAAAAAATATATTCTACTGTAAAGTATTTTGAAGTATTGTTCTCTAAATTTGTAGTGTATTCTGAAAGACTGGGTAACTTCTGTACCAAGGGCTGACACATTAGACACTGTGACTCTACCTCTGCATCTCACAAAATATCTAACTAGAAAAAAAGACGGAGACTTTTCCTTGATTGTTTTCTACAAACACAGTTGCATACTAAGCAAGAGATACATATATCTTTAGGGTAATACATTCTGATTTGTTTAGGTGGAAAACAAGATAGTCCATTTATTGCCCCCCCATGACAGAACATATTTTCTAATCTCCTGTTATAATTGCTGCAATCAGTTTGAGAATATTTCAGTTAAGAGATGTCCAAACACTGAAGCAGAAAATATCCTGTGGCTTGTGATAAGGCAACTGTGGCTGTTTTTCACAGAGAAATGACTTAGCTGCTTGCCTTTGATAATTCTTTTGCTGCTTTCCTAGTATAGTCTGCACATTGTATGTGGTGCCAAGGTCTCTTCTCCAGTCCATCATATATCAGTATAATGTTAGTGGCAAGTATTGAAGAGGTACAAAAACTAAACAACAAAAGAACTAAGTTTAAATTAGGGAGGAGAAGAATGTGTGGCTCTCCTGATTTTGCTGGACTGGATCAGCCCTGTCTATCATATCCAGTGAGGAAGGATAATGAGAGTCTCAGTATAACAACATTTGGAGGATCAAAGTTTGCTCAGATACAGTTTAAGTAAAAGTGCTACGCTCTACTGATAGGAAAATAATCCACTGAGACACAAATATTGGCGAGGATGATCAAAGAGGCATTCTGTTTTGAATTTAAACCACGTCTAGATTCATTACTACTTCCCCATTTTCCCATCCAGAAGAACATTGTTGCTTCCAAAAAATGTAATTAAGATTAAAAAAAATTAACCCCCAGTAAAGACCAATTAGTGAAAAAATGTTGATCAATGAGGTGGAAAATCCAAATGTAATACTTGGAATCGCAAATATCAAAATGTGTGTGTGTGTCTGTATGTCTGTGGGAAAGAGGACCATGGGGGGACACAGACACTCAGGGTCCAAACCAAGTCAGGGAAAGGAGAGGGAAAGGAGTGGGTCAGCACAATGGCCCTATACTTCCTCTCTCTTGCCCATCTCCTTCCTTGTGGGGGGGGCATTGGGAAAGGGTTTGTGGCTTGCTAGGCAGCAGCTGGTGGAAGGGGAGGAGGAGGAGAAGGACCGGAGGTGGCTTTTTAAAGGGCTGCACGGCCTGACTGGGGCCACGGAGAAGGCAGGTTCCCTCAGAAAAGAAGTGCTTGAGGCTGGGTGGGGGCCGGAGCTGGAAAAGCTCGCAAATAATCAAATCGGTGAAAGTGAAAGCAGGAAATGTGGAGGGCTAACTTTGTTAGGTACAGCCACAGTTTTTTCAAGCAGTGATGGTGAATTCAAACATTTGCTTATTACATTGTGCCATTTGGCTTGGTCCTAATAAATCTGTCGTCATCATCATCATCATCATCATCATCATCATCTTGACGACTGTTATTGTAGCAACATGGATAAAGATTGCACTCTGTGATTCTGGATTAATATTCACTGTATGCTTAAAGTACAGTCTTAGGAAGCTAGCCAGGGAAGGCTCCAGTAGGTCATAGAACCAAGACAATGTTCCCCACAAGATAAAAATGGAAAAATAATAAATGTGCCAAGATGAAGTAGGCTCAAGCACAGATGTGCATATTCTAGTCAAGTCTAGCTATGATGTCACTTACCAGATGCCAGTAGATGCTCATCTCCTTTCTTTAGCAGTTACACTACTTCCAAAAAGCCGTTCTCTCCTAATGGAACCAAAGAACTGAGGAAAGTAGTAACTTTAATTCTGTTAGTAATACAGTAATTAAATATATTAAGATTATTGATTTTACCAGTTTTGTGATTTTAAGAATACCTAACCATTCTAAAGGGAGCAGGCCATTCACTAACCATTTGTTGTAACTTTGCTAATGGGACTACAGCAAAGTAACATCGTCCATGTATAAAGTGTTGATTTCACAGCTGTACTACTGGCCATATGAGCATGGGAGCTGGAGTTCAACATCTGGAAGATCACAGGTTCCTTATTTAAGTCTTCAGCAGCATGGCCTACCCTTACCCTAAAAGCACCAGATCCCCTCTGATCTTGGAAGCTAGGTAGCGTCATACCTGGTTAGTACTTGGATGGGAGACTGCCAATGAATACAAGGTGCTGTAGGCTATATTTTAGAAGAAGGAAATGACAGAACCACCTCTGAATACTCCTTGCTTAAGAAAACACTATGAAATCCATGGGGTTGCTAAAAGTCAGCAGGCAACTTGAAGATGCAGGCGCACACACATGCACTTCAGCAGAATCAAAACTCAGCTGCTCTCCCTCCTGTTGTTTCCGTCTTTAGGACTTGAGGTGTGCACACAGCATGGTGCCATTGATGATTGGATCCACTGTTGGACTGTGCATTGTGGTTCTGATCATCTGCTCCAGGCCATGACTCATATATTCAGCTATGGAACGGAGTGAACATATAACAAATGATATACTGCAAGTATATCCATATTTTTTTCAATGTCAATTAGTTAACCATTGCATGAACAAGGCTCTGGTGAGGTTCAACTCTGAATAACTGTGTAATTTCACAAACTAATAATAAACTATATTAATTTAGTTTGTAATGAATGGGGACAGGCATAGAAACACTGAAATTCTAACTAAATGGGACAATTTACAGCATAGCTGAGCAAAAATAAAAGCATTTACTGCAGTGCTCTCTGCTGTCACAACTTGGCATCAGAAATAATTCCACAACAATAGGCAATATACTTTTTTTCCACTTTCATAGTATGTATACTGGATTCATGTTTGCTGACTGGCAACATGTCAGCGAGACAATTGCATAGACATCTGCATGGTTGCTAAAATGGGTTTAGGATTATGTGGTTTCCCTTGTGAACCATAAAATAGACCTTTTCAGATAGCACCTTATAGGGAAGGAGTGAAGGGAAGTGTTATTACAGGGTAGCAGTATGAGGCCAACAGCTGGGGAAGAGGAAGAGGAAAAACAGCTGTTTGTTATTCTGAAACATTTGCCTTCTTCCCCTAAGAGTTCAATGTTAATGTTCATTTTGTTTGTAAATTGTCTCTGGCTTTCTTCGTTACATCCAAGTCCTTGATCTTACATATTTTAGAAACAAGGAAGTATTGAATTTCTTTGTGCCATATGCAGTGGACAGATCTTATGCATGCTGTAAACAGAGCTAAATTGCGTGCGGCTTCTGGCCACTTGAACAATATTAGAAATCCCCTAGGGCGTTTTTTTGTTTTCATTAACAGGTACAGTTATTCCCAAATGAGGCCCCCCCTTGTTTTGGAAGGCTGGGCTGCTGTGTCTCAGTGTGCCAGGTTTTGTGTAAACAGTAATGGTTCATATGTTGGAAAACAGGCTGCCTTTCTAAGTAAGGCAATCTCCATGGAACTGGTTCAAGTCAGCATTAGGCCATTGATTGAGCCTGAACCTCATTATTGTGGTTTTTGTTCAAGTGAAAGTTCCTTTGCCTCATTAGGATAAGAACATGAAGATATCCACCCCATTCCTGCTATTGCTATTGTTAAGTGTTATTATTGTTGTTGTTATATGCCTACAATTATACTCTGAATTATGGTGAAAACCCACTCATAGAGTTCTCGTGACAAGATTTATTCAGAGGATGTTCCCCATTGCCCTTGTCTTACTTTGAAAGAGTATGATTTGACCAGGGTCACCCAGGGGCTTCCATGGTGGAACAAGGATACAAACCTTGCTCTCCTGGAGTCCTAGTCCAACATTCAAACTACTATACCTCCCATTTCCCCCACTGCTGATCTTGGGGTAAATGATATCTCCAAATTTACCTGAAATATCATCATTCTTGTCTATCACTAGAATGCATTTAAAAGTGTAAAGATCAAAATATGATTTCTAAACTCCACTTTCAGACCTTCTTGCTCATTTAGAGCCAATATGGCTCAGTTTGGACTTCTTATGACCCAAAGTGTGAAATAATTTGTGTAACGGAAAAATGAAGGTGTTGAAAGATGTGTGTTACTTGTGAAAAAAATAAATGAAACAGAGCCCAGACTATCAGCTACATAGTATACATTAACGGCTCAAACATATACACGTCTACTGAGAAGTAATTCTCATAGCTATGGACACCGGGATGAGGCTTTAATCCTGTGTACCACTGGGGATGGAACTATGTAAGCTTAGCCCCCATGCCAAACCTAGCACAGCATGTGGAAAAAGCTCCATCCCAGAGTAGAACTTGTTTTTTTTTGCAGCCCAAGGACTATAATTTGGACAAAAATAATTTCACTTTAATTTATTCTTTTCCTCAAAAGAATAGATTTTTATTTCCTATTTTTTTTCTTGTGTGCTTTGCTACTTGATTTGGAATTAGTGCACATCCAAGGAGAGGGGGCTGGAAGAGACGTGTTAGGGACTGAGAATCCCAATGTTACCTGTGCACAGTCACTTGCTCTTTCCCATCAGGTATGGGCAACTTCTTTTGGGGACCTGAAAGGGCCAGGATTTTTTTTTTTTTCCCCACTGAGGATTGATGCATCTCTTCACAGCCTTCTACTATTTGGAGCCTGTGAGCATGAGCTACTCTGCTTGTCTTTGACCTAGTTTTTTTAGAGGCTCAGCATATCTCTCAGGAATATGGCAGATGTCACTGTGAACAGGGAAACAGACAGAAAGCTACTTCTTGGAGTTAAGGCGAGACCAAGAACCTAATCACAATTTGACATGAACAGAAGAGACAGCTGAAGCTTAAGAAATATAATATATATTAGAGGGGGTGGCACAGAAGGTGCTTGCGAGGACTTCTACCCATCTC
Source organism: Iguana delicatissima (assembly GCA_948472985.1). Lineage (NCBI taxonomy): Eukaryota > Metazoa > Chordata > Lepidosauria > Squamata > Iguanidae > Iguana > Iguana delicatissima. The sequence goes on along the minus strand of CAOKZL010000276.1, from coordinate 1,162,541 downwards.
GCCACTACCACCAAATGTGAAGATCTCCTCCTGTCTCACTGCAATGGCATCAAGGGGGTTCCTAAATCCCCTTGTGATGCCTGTGCAGGACTTTATTTGTCTAATCACGCAACTGGACACCACCACCTTTGAACAACTGCTAGACACCCATGTGTCTGATCTCATGCACAGCAATAACCTTATGTTGCATTCTCAGAGCAGAAATGTATAACACAAAAATTTATTTGTTAAACACAATGTACAGTTTAAAAAAATTATTTATTTAAAATGTCTAAAACCTAACTGGCTCTAATTAATTCTAACTCACATCTTTGATTCATACTCCTAAGCTCAATAACCATGCATATACATATATAACAACAACAGCAACAATATTTACTTCTAACCCACTTCTCCCTAAGGGTTGAGGTGGGGTACAGCAAAAATATATGCACACATACACCTTGACAGGTAGAGAGAGCAAGAAAATCCTATTCCTGTTCAGACACTCAGTCAATCACCAGTCACCCCAACATTCCATACATTTCATCTCTCCAACAGATCCTTACCTTATTATATATAGAATCATAGAAATGTAGAGTTGGAAGAGACCACACGGGCCATCCAGTCCAACCCCCTGCTATGCAGGAACACCCTCAAAGCACTCCCAACAGATGGCCATCCAGCCTCTGCTTAAAAACCTCCAAGGAAGGAGACTCCACTACACTCTGAGGCAGCATATTCCACTGCTGGACAGCCCTGACTGTCAGGAAGTTCTTCCTGAGGTTCAGGTGGAATCTCCTTTCCTGCAGCTTGAATCCATTGCTCCTTGTCCTGGTCTCTGGAGCAGCAGAAAACAAGCCCTCTCCTTCCTCTACATGGCATCCCTTCAAATATTTAAACATGGCTATCATGTCTCCTCTTAACCTTCTCTTCTGCAGACTAAACATACCCAGCTCTCTAAGTCTATCCTCATAGGGCACGGCTTCCAGGCCCCTCACCATTTTGGTCGCCCTTCTCTGGACTTGCTCCAGCTTGACCATGTCCTTCTTGAACTGGGGTGCCCAGAACTGGACACAGTATTCAAAATGGGGTCTAACCAAAGCAGAGTAGAGTGGTACCAGTACCTCCCTTGATCTAGACATTATATTATATATATTATACCTGACATCAGAAACCACATTTTACCTTAATTTCTCTAATAAAAATATAACATTATGTTTTGCAAAGGACTATAACATCACAGTGCTCAGCATCAGCAGTCTGCTGTTCTGTAAAATCTGTGCAGCCAGTGCCCCTACTTGTTTGCCCCCCAAACCAGCATGGATGTGCATATCTTTGCACATTTTCCCCACTCGTGAGATCAGCTCACCTCTCCCCTGCAGAAAAGGGAAAGCAAACCTGTACACCTATGCAGATAAGTGTACCTGACCTCTAAACCCACTTAATAAGCCTTAAATCCCACTGAAACTATTGCAATGATTAGAACAACAGAGATTCAAAACCAGGGAGGGAAGGGGCTCAGGGCTTGAAAATAAGGGCTCCTTCTTTTCTGGATTTGTAGCTGAAGGGTTGAGATGATCTCCCTTGATAAGGAGAGCCTGGCAGGTAAAGATAAAATGGTGGGTGTACACTACTTTAAGCTCCTTGGAGGAAAGGTGGACTATAACTTAAATTAAGAAATCCCTAAAAATTTATAACGGGAAGTAATTTTAACTGCTTTAAATGGATATACCCCTGGGTGTGTGTGTTTTAGAACTGCAGCCTAATTGGACACTGGGGCTAAAAAGTGAAATCCTATTCTTTCACATTTATTCTCTCACATGTATGTCCCACTCAGTAGAACAGAAGTTTCCCTGAGAAATTTCCCTTGGCAGCAAGACGTAATCCACCTCCCAAATCAATCGGCTAGGGAATCTGCCCCATGACCACCCTAATTAAGCCCCTTCTCTAGTGAAGGAAGCACCCCTCGCATGAAACCCTGTCCACAACATCTGTGGCAGAACAGAGAGGTAGCTGGAACTGACAACAACTCCATGATAGCATCACAGACATCCAATAAGGTTCCATGCCAACAAAAATGTGAAAATCTGTCTCCATTAGGGTTGCCAGGCGAACTAAAAGGCAAGGCTCCAGTCTCTTTAGTGGTTGTGTAAAAGTGAGAAATTCAGCAGGTGTCATACAAGTAGCTCCTGCTGAAAGTCTGCCCTTGACTTACGCTGAGCCTTGCTTGGGGTGGGGAAAAAGCCCACTGAACTCAGTGGGAATTATTTCAAGGCCAGCATCCAATGGGCCTAATAGCATCAGCCCCACAAACACTTAATTCTGGATTAAGTGCCATGGGGAAATCCAACATTTTCTAATCAGTAGCACATCTAGAGATCACAACAACACATGTGCTACTTACTTGTGCAACTGGGAAAAACACAACGGAATACCACTAGCATGCTCTTTTCCTTTGCAGGCATATGTTGATTTGGTCCCAAGTAAGCATTCAAAATATCAGGCCTGACATCCATATCACAGCACCATGGACTCATTTTGCTTTGTCCCATCTCACACATGCTGTTCTGATGAGAAAGACATATTTTCACAAAGGAAAAATCCAAAGATCCACAAATAAACTTTCTAGGTTATCACTGATAAATGTATTGGATCTTTTGCTCATGCAGGAGGGCACTATAAAGGAGAATCTCCATCTTTCTCCTGAAGCTAAGTTGTTCTTCATGTTGTGGTGATTTCACCTGTCTCTGTTTTTCAAATAGCTCCAAAGTAAACATTACGTAAGTGAAAGTATCAACAGTTGCTCAAGCACACAGGGAAGGCAGTCTCCAAGTGTCACACTGAGCCTTGGAGACAGGCATTCTGAAAGTAGTAAGATTTCTTGATGTTTTCTGAGAGGGCCTCTGAGACACAGCAGGAAAACAACAAGCCTACATCCTCCTTGCCAACTGAAAGATGAAGAACAAGATGGAGTTCATGCTCCAAGATAGAAAGCGAGAGAGAGAAAAATTGTACTAAGTCTTAAACTCAGTGTGATATTAAAAACCTCAGGCATCTTTCCCTAGGAAGCAGGGTGGTAGAAAAAGCAAACCAAAGCTAGCTAAACATTAGGTGATGCTTCAAGAATCTACATTTTATAATCTTAATCTCTAGGAATAATGCTTTTTGACAGACACCCAACAGAAAGAGGAAGACCTACAGCAGAACGTTGTGCCATTTATAACATTGTGAAAGGCAGAAATATGGTTATTTAGAAAAGTTCCAGTTATTCCTGCTCAAGTCTTACAGGACACATGCTAACAGCACTTGTAAAATAATCTTAGGAAGCTTTCATTGAAGCAGGAGATATTCTTGAAAGCCCTACTGGACAGAGCAATGAAGGCAAAATGAATGTAAGTGGATGTGACAGGCAGTATAGAGAGAATGCTTATTAGCATTTGTAAAGGTCAGGCCTTGTTTCCAACAGGGATTAAAACACTTTCCCTCAATTTAATCCCCCCAAATGGGGGGGGCAAACTGCAGCCCCTCCTCCAGGAGTCAAAAACATTTTAGAAGGATAGGTTTTTCTTTTTCAGGAAAAGTTTTTTTGTTCTAGAATGCCCCAAAATGAACTCTAGAGACCCGACCACTACCCCTAGGTTCTAAAACAATTTTTACCAAATGTTTCAAAAGGTTTTTTTGTTGTTGTTGTTGTTTTGCCTTGAAATGTGTCAAAATGTTCACTAGGGGATGTAGGGTGCATTTCCACCGCATTTTTGGTCCCTCTGGACCAATATAGGCCTAGGAGGCTTTCTCTGAAACCTCAGACATGGTAAAGTCCCCTCATACCCCTACAGGCATCTGGAGGTGGGTGTGTGTGTGCGCGCGCGCGCAAGTATGGCTCTCTAAGTTCTCTTTGGAGCTCATGAAGCCCATAGCCTTCCACAGTTGCCCACTCCCACCCTACAGGTAAAAGAAACTAGGCCCATTTCTATACTATGCTGTTACAGTGCCATTATTCCACTTTCAACATCCTGTGGAGTTCTGAGGTTTGTAGTTTACTGAGGCCAAAGAGCTCTCTGGTTGACAATTCTAAATGCCCCTCTCTGAACTGCAAAGAATGTTGAAAGTGGAATAATAACAGTATAAGGCAGAAGCTTCTCTGACCTTTTGAAAATGTCTGTTACTTCATAAAATGATTCAAACCTATTAAAAGAGAAAAAGAAAGTTTACATTCTTATATTAGAAAATTTTTTTGGAATCATTCATACAACTTTCAACAGCACAAACCTACACACATCTTCATGGATGTAAGACCTGCTAAGGTCTGTAGGACTTACGTTACAATGAGTATGTATGATTGCAGTCCTATTCATATTTTCTTGAAGTTATGTCTAACTTAATACAGCAGAATTTCAAGTAAACATGCACAGGGTACGACTGTAGCAATATCAATGACCAGGTGTAGCAAGGAATCCATGTTCTTGAAGTTCATCTCAAGGGGTGGGAATCATGCAGTCCATCTTGTCGGACTGCAACACCCAACATTCTTCACCATTCCCCACCCTAGTCAGGGCTATTTAGAACATAACATTTTGCATGCCTACTCTGAAATCTCACAGAATCCAGAGACTTTGTCTCAGGCAAGTGGGGGAATCTGAACACCTTCCAAATGTCGTTGGACTGCAACTCCCATTCTCTACTGTCATTCCTTATACAGATGAGGTCTGATGGGAACTGCAGTCCAATAACATTTGGAAGCTCAGTTTCTCCACTGCTGTGTCTTCTTCGCATTACAAAACTATAGCACTCCGATAGTACTTTAACTGACACGGCTCCATCCTATGGAATCCTGCGATCTGTAGTTTCGTGAGGCAAAAAGCCAGCATGATGTAGTGATTTGAGCAACGGACTATGACCCTGGAGACCGGGGTTCGATTGCCCACTCTGCCACGGAAAAACACTGGCTGACCCTGGGCAAGTCACACACTCTCAGCCCCCCGAAAAGCCCGTGACAGGAGTCGCCTCAGGGTCCCCATAAGCCGGAAACGACTTGAAGTCAGATAACAACCACGAAGTATTAAGCGTTGTTGGCCAAGAAGTCTAGCACCGCCTCCAACTACAAATCCCAGAACTCCATATGATGGAGCCAAGGCCGTAGTATCAAAAGGCTACAACTGAGTAGTGTGAAAGACCCCCCTCCCCGCGTCCAATAGATTTTCACACTTTTCTAGTAAAACTGTCCTTTTTTCCCGTTGCTCAAGTAAGTACAGGGGAACTTGACAGTCACCGAAACAGTCATAGTTGTTATTTTTAAAATTAACATCGGAGAAACTGCCTGCAGATATACGAAGAAACCCCCTACGAGAACCCCACAAGCCTCTAACGGACCTCGCCCTCAAGGAAGGAAGCGTCCGCACCCAGCTGGCGCATGCCCCGAAGAAGCCCACCCCACTCTCGCGGTACTGCCAGGCCTCGCGAGATCTTCTGGGGGTCGGGGGATGGCGACCGAAACAAACTGAGGCGCCGAAAGGTTGTCAAGTGCGAAAAGTGCTGCGGCGCCGTCTGGTTTTCTTTGGCTGGTCGGGGCGGCCGCGATGGCGACTCCCCCGGCCCACTGGAGCCGCTTCGAGCAGGAGCGAGACCGGACCCTGCGGGAGCTCATCCGGCGAATAACCGGCCTCAGCGAGCAAGGCGGGGAAGAAGAGCCCGGCCACTTCCAAGCGGCGCTCAGCTTCGCCTGGTCCAACTTCAGGTCCGTCGGCAGGGGCTTCTCGCGCGCCCAGCGTCGGGGGCGGGGCGGGGCGGGGCGGGCGGACGGTTCTCGTGTGCGCCTAGACAGAGGCCATTTCCGCACTAGACTGTTGTGGCGCTATTGTTCCACTTTTGTTACTCCCTTTGGCCCCTCCCTAAACCGCAAACCTCAGGATTCCATAGGATGTTGAAAGTGGAATAATAGCGCCATTACAGTTTAGTGCGGAAATGGCCGGAGGCTGTGAGAATCCAGAATGACCTGTAGGCGAGGAGGGAGATTCAGAAGCAGGGCGCGTCTTTAAAAATTCCGGTGAGCACCTTGTGGCACCCCAGGTGTGTTTGGACTTCAGCCCAGCCAGACAGCCTGTGGCTCAGGAGTTGCAGCCCCTACAAGCATCTGCTTCATTTAGGCACTTACTCCGTGGGTGTCCCACCCTTCTTTCATCATGGAATTCGTGGTGGCTGAAAGAGGGGGTCCCAGGTCCCAGGTGTTGACTGCAGCCAGACAGCGATCAGAACAAAATCTCCTCGGCTTCGGCATGGTGGCTGTATCGTAGAGTCCTTTCATGTTGGACAATTATAGCACTGTGATTCCACTTTTAACTGCTGTGCATTACATCCTGTGGAATCCTGGGATTTGTAGTTAGGGAGCTCTGTAGAGGAGGTCTCTGGCTGAGACCTCTAAGCAACCCCCCAAACTGCAAATCCTAGGATTCCGTATGATGTTGCCATGGTGTTTAAAGTGCAGTTGTAGCACTATAACTGCATAAAGTCAAAGGGCTCCATACCAGCAGTTCGGGCAATCTGTAGCTGTTGCAAATGTTGTATTGCAACTCCTATCAGCCTTAGCCAGCATAGTTAGGGGTCATGGATTGTGACAACTGTAGTTGAACAATATATGGAGGGCCATAGACTTTGTCCTGGAGATGTCTCCTAGGGTTTGTTTCGCTGTAGGACAGAGAAATGAAGATTAATTCTAAAAATGATGTGGGTAATATAGCTACGTTCCCTGAATTTATCTAATTCTTCTTCACTTCTTTTTCATAATCATTTAAGGTACTAGCCATTACTGCATTTGGGTAGCAATTTTATATGTTAGTTAAGAAATAATACACTGTTCCGTGCTGTGAAACAGAAACGGTTGATTCCATTGGTTCTCCTTCAGTGTTTTGAAGAAAAAAAATACATTACGTAATGTTTTCATGTGGATCAGAACTTGATAGACTTTCAAGGTATTCAAGAAAGATGCCTGGCACTAATTTGGATATCAGATAATTACTGCTTGCTCTCTCTGTCTCTCTCTATATATATGCACACACACCCCTACATAGATTTGGCCAGCGTATGTGCTCTTTTTTTGTCTGCGTCTAAAAAATGCTACTCAAAGTACTGCCAGGCTGCAAGTTTCCAGAAAAGAAGTAGTTTACCCAATGGGTACAAATAGGGTACCAGTCCTTACTACATGAGTAACAAAAAAACCTGCTAGTTTTCCTGCATCAGTAGGTTAAGAAGCACTACTGTAAACTCTGTTTGCTAATTCAGTGCAGCCATGCTATGGATTGTCAACTCCCCAGAGGGGCAGATATAATTATGTGTGCAGCACTCATTTCAGTTCACATTCATGCAAAAGATGCAAAGTGCAAATAACTAAATAAAAAATCATTCCTTGTGTTATTCAGGGGAATGCCATTGTTTCTGGTGCAAAATCTGCAACATCCATTTTCAAGTGGAAAGTATTAGCACATTTTGTGATGTAGAGCAGAGTTTTCCAGACTTTTCATGTTGGTGACACACTTTTTAAACATATATCATTTCATGACACAGTAATTCAGTTTTACTAGCAGACTGGAGATTAAACTAACTCCTTATAGGAGATACAGACACATACCTAAATTGTAATAACAAAATGTATGGGGACACAACATATCTCATGAAAACCTTTCATATATTTTTAAAAATATATGATTTATAAATAATAATATACATTTCCAAGATTGTAGGTGACACACCTGCACACTTCAAACAACACTGCACTCTGTTTGAAAAGCCCCGATGTAGAGGAAGAAGAAAAGACATGGTTGACTGTTCAAAAACAGTGAGCAGGAACACCCCATCCTACACTGTTTTATTGCAGTATGGAAGCGCAAGCCTCATTTGTGTACTGAACATTAAAACCTGCTGAAAACCGTCTAAGCATGTATTCTTCAATACATTTTGATTCCTGATACAAATGTATTCTATCATTTTTCTTCTAGGTTTCATCGATTTCTTGATGTCAGTAGTCATAAAGTGGAGAAAACAATAGAAGGGTAATCTCTCTTTATTTTTAGACATTACATTAGTAGTTTTCTTTTGAAATATTAACAGATAAGTCCTCACTGTTTTGACACAGAATTTATGAAAAGCTGATTGTTCATTCAGACCTTGTTAAAGCTGCAAGTTGGAAGAGATTAACGGAAAAATTTCTGAATTTGCCTCTCTCAACTACTGAAGGAACAAAGGTACCTATTTTTTTTTCAGTTGTGCTCTACTTGCTTACATTTGTTCTGCTGATAGTCACTTTGTAACAGAAAGCCCTCTGGCTAATTTTTGTAAAGCAAGTGTGTATATGTTTGCATGACATTTCCATATAGTCCATTAGATACTTAATGCTGCAGATAAAGGAACATCCAGGACAGCAGTGGTTTCTTGATGTCAGTAGTCACAAAGTGGAGAAAACAATAGAAGGGTAATAGAAGAGCCCTGGTGGCACAGTGATTAAATGCTGGTACTGTAGCCACAAGATTGTGAGTTTGATCCTGTTGGGCTCCAGGTTGACTCAGCCTTCCATCCTTCTGCAGATCGGTAAAATGAGTACCCAGCTTGTTGGGAGCAATTAGTTAATACATTGTAAACTGCTTAGAGAGCACTTAGCTGATAAGCAGTATAGAAATAAACATGCTGTTGCTATAAACATGCTTGCAGTCTTATTGGGGGTAAAAATAACTTTTCTTAAAGTCTAGCAGCAGTTTGGCAGAGGCTGTTATAAATGGGTTCTGTCAGGCATAACTAATGTATTAAAGAAAAAAGAGCACTTTTATTTTGGCCTTTGAAATTTCCAGAAGAGTGATCTTCTGCAGAAGATTGTATACTGTTCTGTCAATGTCCGCTGCTATTGTCCAGTGAAAGTTGGAAGATGTGTAGCTACTAGTTTTGCACTGATAAGAATGTAGGGAGAGTAGGTATGTGTCTCTGTTTGGTTTGATGGGAATGGGAATAATCAGCAGGATCCTTGTATTTCTGTATGAGGCTTATCTAATACTTTATCAGGTGATAAAGAAAAAGAAAGAAAGAAAGAAAGAAAGAAAGAAAGAAAGAAAGAAAGGTTAAAAAAACTTTATCAGGTGATAAGTTTTCTTTTCAGAAAGTGAAACTTCCCACAATATTTTGGGTAACCGAACAGCTGAAATGTATTGTTCCATCAGTGGACCAAACAGTTGAAGTTCATTGTGAAACTTTTAAGCTAGGTTCTAGTAATGTTTCTCTGTCTTTGGCCAGTTTGTGATGTTTGAAAGCTCCTGTTATGAAATGCAGTACACGGTTAATGGAACTACACTGTTCTGTAGACTGATGTTTTGTTTCGTGAGTGGTTTTGTATCCTGATTTTTTTTCTGTTCTTATTAAGATGTGTGGTAAACTGAACATTTTCTGTTGCACTTCCAAAGAAGTCATTGTAGATTTTTAATTTGTTTATTTCCTTAAGTTGGCCTTATATCTGCAGATTCCATTTCCTTGGATTTAACCAACCATGGCTTGAATATACCCCTCCTCAAAAAATCCAAAAAATATTTGATTTTTCCATTTTATATAAGGCACATGATTTTACTACACGATTGTACATAATGGGACTTGAGCATTCACAAATTTTGGTATCTGGGAGGGGTCCTGGAGCCAAACCCTAGCAGATACCAAGAGCCCAGGCTACTGACAAGTGTATTCTGTTTGCTGAATTACTTGTTTTATTTTCTGTATTCAAGACACAGACGCATTATGCCATACTCTCTCTTCTGCTATGCTTGTCTGATTCTCCTTCCAACACCACTTATGCAGAAAAACCGAGAGAGAAAGAAGTGGGTAGGTGTTAATATATTGCACTTCTTCATGCATTTGTATTATTGTGGAAACAACACGGAAAGTCCGATCTGTTGCTTTTAAAGTCTTACCGATCTTATTTGTTAAAGTTATGTGATGTCCCCTTAGCTTTGTGAACAGTTACTACTACATTGCTCTTGTACAGCCTCCCTACTTCTGTCTCCACCATGCCCCACTACTAGGCAGCCATTTTTATGCTGGGACCACATTCCTTCAGGAGTGATCTGTCAAAGGCAGTAGGCAAGGCTTAAGAGAGTAGTGGGGCATGGTGGAGACAGAAGTAGGGAGGTTCATCCTTTTCCGGTCTCTTCATTATCCTTTTCTCCCTCCCTGGTTGTTGGGGAAGAGACAGATCCCTCTCGCAGAGGCCTGAACTGATCATTTTCATAAATATTTTTAAATTAAACAGAGAGCCATAGGTAGTCTGCCCTGGACTACACTGAAACTTTACTAGTGTTTTGCTTTTCAAAGTCTCTCAGTTAGCTCAACCTTGTTGCATAATTGTCTTGTGGTTAGAAGGAATGGGATAGAAAATCACTGAGATGACAATTGAAAATAAATTGTTCGAGCTCTTGATATGTTTTTCTCCTTAGAAAAAGAAGAATTTGATTGGGGAAAATATTTAATGGAAGGTGAAGAATTTGACTTTGCACTTGATGTAGAAACACCAGTAAGTAATACACAGTTTTATACTAGCATAGGGCAAAATAACTTAGTCTCATTCTTGGGATGACAAGAGGATCAATCCACCATGACTGGGTTTTGTGCCAGCTCGATGCAAGAGCCTTCACGTTCTGAACAGTTTTTCTCATTGGCCCCTTGTCCCATCCTGTCAGTTCTTTAATCTCCTGCATACCAGCCAGATGTGTTAGAGGTCCCATCTGATACTTAGAGTTAAGAAATGGAGCAGGAGAAAAAGAAAAAAGTGCTGAAGAGTGAAGGTAATCAAGTAAAGACAATGGATAATTCCGTCCTGAACACTACTAGTCAGCATGTGCCAGAAGATAAAAAAAAGTTTTTTTCCCACCATTTTTAGTTAATAAAAACATACAAGATGAAAAAATTGATTCTGTTCAGAAGATAGCTAAACAGTGAGTCTCAGATTATGAATGTCTTGTTTCTTCCCAAAAGACTGTGAAACAGTGGGTGATGGGTGATGGCAAGAAATCTGATTTAAGACAAATATTTCTGATTTCAAGTGAAAGCGAACTGGAAGAATTAAAGAATTTGGTAATCAGAAACATCAAGTCAGTGAGGTTCAGAAGGGGAAAGAGGCACAGAAAATAAGTACAGAAAAAAAGAAAAGAGGAGGATTTAGAGAAGTCTGTCATTAAAAAAACAAGTAAAACCTGCAGCGACAGTGTCTAAACTCACCTCTATGAGTTCTGGAAGCCGTCTTGAAAACACTAGTTCAGTACATTTTTTGAGAAGTAATAAGTGTCATTCTCATTGTAGCTTGATTGGGGTACACCCAGGCTTCAAGTTGATTGTTAGTTCCAACTAGATTAAATCAATGGAACTTACTTACATAAGTGGTGACTTACCAAGGTCCTGTTGACTCAAGTAAATCTGATTCAGTGGGAGATTAATAATTGGCTTCAGAACACAGTGATTTTATTCTTTTGTTAATTGGTGTGACACTGTATGTTTGTCTGTTCTTTGGAAATAAATCCTTCTGTCAATCTGTTTGAGAGAGTAGGGTGATCCTTAAAAAATCATAGAATGCAGGCTGAAAGCACTTCTAATAGTACCAAGCATATCTGATAGTGCCAAATTGGGACTGCTGCTGCTGAGATCATACAGGGATTCTGTTTGTTATAAAGACAAGAGACTCTTGTGTCCTATTCCGTGGAAACCCAGAAGCTCAAAATATGGGAACACTAGGAACTAGAATAAATTTCTGAACCTCTATGTTAGCTGATTGTTTAAATACACAAGTCAGATTACACTGTTACAAGGAGACTTGCATGTAGTTATCATAGCAAAGAGTGAAGCTTAGATGTTTTGCAGCAGGTATGGTTCATATAGCAGGGTGTGGGAGTAAATTATCACTGTGCTCTGCTGGTGAGCTTTTCTGTGACATCTGGGTGATTACTATTAGAGAAGGGTTCCTGAACCAGGGGGACCTTTGATCTACATAAGCAAGATAGTTAATATATATTTTATAGTACTTGCTCAGAAAACAAATGAAATATGCCATTGTTTAGATGATGTGATTTTATTCTTTGATTATGTGATGTGATTTTATTTATGTGTTTCCTCTGCATTTGAAGATTTCATGAGGCAGAGTCTTAAAACAACGTAACATATTTTTAAACCATTTAAACAATTTAAAACAATATAGAGTAATTCAAATTCAAAATGAAACTGCAGTCTAACACTCCAAAAACAAAGCCATGATCCCTGACCTGGAAATGCCTAGATATACAGTTTGGTATCAATTTAAATATTACAATAGAGATGGACAGATTGTAGGTATACAAGGACTGACTTTCTTTTTACTAGAACCCTGAGTTCCATCAACTCAAACCAGGCACAGAAAATGCTGACTCTAGGAACTTGAGTACTAGAATGCTGCTCATAGTTCTTTGGTGCAAAAAATACTGCATGTATCCCATAAGATTTCTTAATTATAGCAGTATAGTTTTGGATCTGTGCGTGGTTTTTTGTTTTTTTGTGTGGTTTGGCTACACTTGAAAATAAAAAAAAATCTTAACTGATCTACTGCAGAACACCTAGATAATCTACCAGTAGATCTAGATCTGTTGGGGTGTCATATACTTAGGCATACATAATATATTTTATTTAAAAAGTAATTTATTGTTTAACAATATGTTACTGTAATTGTTTTAAATTGACATAATGCCTTTTAAGTTTCTCACCCATATTGCATTAAAATACATTTTTAAAGGAGTGGTCTGATGCGAGTAATGATGAAGAGGATACTGAACCTTTGAGTAGGGAAGACTCTGGCATTCAAGTGGACAGGACACCACAAGAAGATCAGGATCAAAATAAGAAGTCAGCATCTCATGTCACCTGGAAAGGTTTGTTCTCTGAAGCTTGATTCATTTTGATAGAATCTCTGTATTAGACAGAAATGTATTGATTACTGTTGTACAGCTTATTGTTGTATGAACTTCTTGGAAAATTTATAATTTGTACTCAGGCTGGCAAATATAAAGAATCACGTTGTCTTATGTTAGGGAATTCTGAAGAATTATGTCTTACTATAGTGTCTAATGGGGCAATATTTACTGTATAATCTGGTATTTTCTCTGAAGTTATAGTAAATTTACTGAAATAAAATTTGTGGGTAGCCTTAATAATAATTTATATTGCTTGTATTGCTGCTGCTGAACTGCTTAATGGTGACTGTGGGAGAAATTTACAGAGTGTAATACTTAAAGAACAGGAGTGTCAGCTTGGGTTTGGTTCTCCATTTGCTTACTACATTTAAGCAGTTTTCAAAGAAATAGCCGTGTTAGTCTCTTGCAGCATAAAAAGAAGGAAGGGAGGGGGAGAAAAAATAAGAAATGTGGCAGTAATAATAATGATGATGATGATTAAATTTCTTTTGTTACCCCACCTCTCAAGGCTCAAGGCAGGGTACAACAGGTTAAAATAAAACACATTAAGATTAAAATACGTTAAAATACACTAAAAACATAAAACCATTCAAATACAAATATATCATAATTAGAATCATAATTAAAAGTACATCATAATTAAAAATAGACTGGAGAGGCCTGCTGGAAGAGATAAGTCTTTAGCAGTTTTTTAAATTCAGACAGCATATTTTGCAATCGAATCTCTCCTGGCAGGTCATTCTAGTGGCCAGTAAGAAGGTTCTCTGGGTGAGCGTTGCCAGTCTACTTTTAGGTGATTTAAGTAAATGACCCCCAAAGGACCTGAGTGAATGGGGTGGATTGTATGGGAGGAGGCGATCCTGTAGGTGTCTTGGACCCAAACCATGTAGGGCTTTTAAGATGATAACCAACACTTTGTACTTTGACTGGAAACTAATTGGCAGCCAATGGAGTGATTCTAATATTGGTGTAATGTGTTCACTCCTCGATATATCTGTAATCAATCTGGTGCCATATTTTGGACCAGTTGGAGTTTCCGAACTTGGTACAAAGATAGCCCAATGTAGAGTGCATTGCAGAAATCTAACCTTGAGGTTACCAGTGAATACACCACCATCTTTAAGTCATCTAATTCTAGGAAGGGACACAATTGGTGTATTAGCTTAAGCTGATAATAAGCACTCCTGACTGTTGCATCTATCTGAGTTGATATTTGGAGGGGGGATCCAAAAGCACTCCCAAACTGTGAACACAGTCCTTCAGGGGGAGTGTGATCCCATCCAGAACTAGTTGACACACTTCCAACCCCGAATTAGGACCTTTAATACTAAGCACCTCTGTCTAGATTCAGTTCCAATTTGTTTGTTTTTTTAAGAGCAACTGGGTTTTATTTTTATGAGCGTTTGTGGCTGTAAATCCACTTCTTTGGATGTACTTGTACTGCATTTGAAGAAATGGGTTTGTATCCATGAAAGCTCATGCAAAAATAAAAACCAGCTAAACTTAAAGATGCTGGCACATTTCTTATCCCCCCCGCCACTTCCTTCCTCCTTATTATATCTTTAAGCAGGGAGCCAGTGTTAAAAAAGCTGACTTTGCTGACATTGAAGTGAAGACACCATTCCATTTGAAACTGAACGATCAACCTGGTTTCCAGTATAATTATTTTATCCTGCTTTTTGGGTCATGAAGTTCTACGGAAGGGATGAGAGGTTATTTCTTGAAGCTTCTCTTTTCTCCAGAATTATCTTACTCTTCAATAAGGAATCCCCAGTGTTATCTCCAAATAGTGATGAGAGATGACAGTGATGATTCCTCTTCATGTACTTGCTTACAGTGCCAATCTGTTTGATGAATATTGTGTGAAATAGGCCCATAATTCAGCTGCTAAACTCTCCCTGAATAGTAAGGTGGAGGAAGAGTGATGCCAATCATGTACTGTGCCAGTTATTTGAGGCTGCATTTCTGATATCCAACCTCCTCCTCAAGGAAAATGCAACATGGACCATGGGGTTAAACCTTTTCTTCAGTATTTACTAAGCTTATAGATTTTCAAATTCAAATCTTTTTCAGTATGCCTTGCAGCACTTGAGGTTTAGGATCAGATTTATTTGATATAAGCTGTTGAATCTAACTTTCCAGGTTTGTTTGTATAGAACTAACATTGATAAAAAATTGCTTTCTATGGTTGTTTAAATTTTTGTGTGTGACCATATATGAGAAATTTTCCCTTTTAGGTTTATGGAACATTCAAATTGAAATGAAATATCTTATCTATAGGTGAACCTGATGCACGTACCTGGTTGGAGCAACATGTGGTTGCGCCATACTGGACTGGCAGAGGAGTTCGTTTTTCCCATAGTTTGCATTTCCATTCCAACTTAGCTGCTGTATGGTAAGTAGCTAAACAACTTTTATATCAGCAAAATTTCACATATGAGCCTACTATAATATCTTACAATTTTTTTCAAGAAGTAATTACATCTCATTTGCTCTTATTGTTTTCTTGTTTCTGTTTGTTCACTTCAGTTCTGTCATCATAAGCCATGCATACTTTACCAAGAATACTTTGAACTGTAATGGTTATGGAAGATTTTGAAGGAAAACTTCTTGGACAGTACTGTTACCAATAAAGTTCTAAAGACAAGCTGCTCAAGCATGCAATTCTGAAATAGTGAATATTCTAACAATAATTATTAGATTTTGAAATCATTCTTTGTGTATATTTTAGTATGCAAAGACTAAGAATATTCATATTACCATGTCTTTAATGCAAATTATTCACGTGATTATGTATTTTGATAAGTTCACTTGAGATTGCAGAAGAAGGTTATACAAGGAATAATGTTTGATGCTCTTCACAAGCATTGTCAATTACAAAATATGAATGATTCCGCCCCCCCCCTTGCAGGGAGCAACATCTATATAATACTGATCCTTTGTATATGCCAGAAGAAAGAATTCTTGTCACTGAGACACAGGTCATTCGTGAAACAATTTGGTAAGTACCAAAACTTCCTGATGTTCAGATGCTGAATGATCTTAACATTTTGTAAATCTTTATGGATATTAGATTCAGAAAAATAGCTATGATGCTCCTTGTTTAAGCGTTTGCATCTCTAACGAATTTTTTATTGGCACTTGGTATACTTTTAATGCAATATCTTGAAAAAAATCTGAAAGGCTTGCATTGCTCTTGAAATTATACTTAGGAATGTGAATATGTATGAAATAGCTCCTCAAAGGGTTTTGCTTCCTTCATTACACAAATGTTGCTAATTTCGTTGTGACGTTAACCAGTGACAGGTACCATAAGAACTGTGTTATCTAGAATAAACGATTGAGGGGAACATGAGTTTCAAAATATAAACTTTGTAATAACAGTTGAAAACAAGCACCTTGTTAAAATAGTCTGCAAACCATTTGTATAAAGTTAAGCCCAGTTTTTGAAATAGTAACAACCAAAATTACCACAATATCTCCACTATAGTAGTGTTTACAAACAATACTGTTATACCGGTACATAGTAGCCTAATGCTTGTCTGGGATTCCTTGAAATATACCATGCATTATGAGTATGTATAATTTGTTGAAAAAAGGGTAGTAAAGACCTCTGCTTTATACCTGTTATGTCTGATTGTTTTTATTTTCACAGGCTTCTTTCAGGTGTAAAAAAGCTGTTTATATTTCAGCTGAATGAGGGAAAGATTACTGTGAGAAATGACATCATGGTAACCCACTTGACGCATGTAAGTTGAATAAGCAACCCAGATCTGAACAGTAATCAAGTTTACAGAAATCTTGCTTTTGGTATGTGGCAAAAAGTTTGTACGCAAACAGTGGTAGCTAATACCCCTTGAATTTTTTCTGTTTGGCTGTTTCTGCTTCAAAAAGTTGCAGTAAAAGCCATATGAAGCTTTTCATTTGTTAAAGGGTTTAACTTTTGCTATACATAGGCATCCTGCTTTGTTTTGTAGAACTCATTAAGATCAGTGCTGGAGCGGATAGCTGCATATGGGCAAGTTGTGTTTAGGCTGCAAAAGTTTATTGATGAAATGATGGGTTACGGCTCAGAAAGTGGAATACATGGAACCATGTCCACGCCCAAGAAGTCTGTGGAAGCCCCATTTAGAACCTATCAGGCATTTATGCTAGCTCTGTATAAATATTTCATCAGTTTCAAAGAGGAACTTACTGAAATTGAGAGGTGCATTATCAACACAGGTAAAATATTTTGCATGTAGAATTGTTTTTTAAAGTTTTATTCTGTAATGAAAAGTACAACTTGTGTGTCAGTAATCATACTTGCTATTATATGAATCCCTATCTTTTGCAGATACTACCATCACTCTTTCTATAGTTTTAGAGAAATTGGCACCTCGGCTAGCACAGCTAAAGGTACTGCACAAAATTTTTAGCACTGGAGTTGCAGAAGTACCACCTGACACTCGTAATGTTGTAAGAGCTTCTCATTTACTTAATACACTTTATAAAGCCATACTGGATTACGACAATGTTGGAGAAGCCTCTGAGCAAACGGTATGTAGAACCTTAAATCATTATGATTTGTGTAGGAAAAATAAGCTATCACTTCTGTCAGATGAAGAACAGATTTTGTGAATCCTTTGGTTCAGAAATGGCCATTGCAGTGTCTCTTTTTCTCTTCACTGTTGACACCACAAAACTATAAATCTTGTACAGCTGCTTGAGGGTGGAAATCTCTTATAGCAAACCAAGTAGTTTAAAAATAGTGAAGATTCCATGGTATGCAACTACCTGAAGCCTGATAGAAGACATGGGTTTATATGTTATTTCTAGATATAGCCTGGGATATAAAGCCCCATTCATTGTTTTCTACCTGTGTTTGGTAGATTACCTTCTCCTCCAGTCTAGCAGTAGCTTCCTGTTTGTGTTCTTTGAAAAGCCTTTCTGGAGGTTGTAGATCTTCTAGATCTATAGAGGGTTGGATCTAGAAAGAGAAATCTTCCTTCCCCATGCTTATTGCAGAAATGTTTGTATATATGTGTGGATTTCTCTTTATCCCAGCTATGCTTTTAAAATATTTTGTGGACCAGTGAACTCATCTAATATTTATCAACTTCCCAGTAACTTTCTTTAAAATTTCATTTCAGGTCTCTCTTTTGTTTTCTTTGTGGGTTGAAACAGTAAGGCCATATTTGCAGACAGTGGATGAGTGGATTGTTCATGGAAACTTATTTGATCCTGCCAAAGAATTTATAATTCAGAGGTAGGGGTAAATGAACATCTCTCTCAGATACATTGATGATCCTTGGGACAGAGAATAGATGACAGTAATTGTGACTAGATGACAAGAGCTATGACCCCACAAATAATCCTGCATGTGTTTTGTGTCTTTCTAGCACATGTTTACATAACTACAGTCAAAAGGAGTAGCTGATCTGTGATCAAGCAACTACTGGCTGCTCAAAATTGAATTATTCGGGCAGTTATAATTTATTAAAATTATTAACAAATTACATTTGGGATGAAGCTTTAATGAAAAATCCTGTTTAAATGTGCAGTGGAATAGGTGGGCTATGATACGGACCTTGCAATTAAACAATGCTTAATATTGTGTGAAAATGTTCACTAAAGAAATACTTCAGCATAGGTTTCTGGTTGTTTACACTTGCACAGTATTTTATTCAGGGCTTAAAGTTTTTTGTAGATAAAGGTTAATCCTTCTCTAATTTCTACTAAAGTTTAAGACTTTTCTAATTTCATGGACATTATTATGTATTATGCAATATTGTTTCATTAAACTTATTTGTATTGAAAAGGTCTAAAGAGATTTAAGAACCTTGTCCGTTCTGGCTGTTGACTCTAGGGCGATTTCAGTTGGCTGTAGTACCTCTGTTCACTGAAATGGTTTATTTACAGTGGAAGCCAAATGTAACAGAATCCCCAGACATATCAGATAGTCTTTGCTTTATTGGGCTACTTTCCTTTTCTGATTTGACATTCTGCAGTAATCAACCTCATGTAAAGTTTGTTAGTAGTGAACCATTTATAATTTCATAACAAGAACAATCACTTGTCTGTCTTTGCAGAAACAAAAATGTTCCTGTTAACCATAGGGATTTTTGGTATGCAACTTACACTTTGTATAGTGTATCAGAAAAAACAGAGAATGAAGAGAAAATGAGTGATAATGCTAGTGCCAGTTCTGGGAGTGACCAGGCACCCTCAAGCAGGCAGCACACCATGGTCTCTTTTTTGAAACCTGTGTTAAAACAGATCATTATGGCTGGGAAGTCTATGCAGTTGTTGAAGAACTTGCAGTGCACTGATGGCTCTCCACAGCAGGCTGCATCCAGAGGTGAAAAATGGCTGTTGTACAAATTGCTCTTTTGCTATGTAAACATTAATATTTCAAGCCCTGACTTCTAGTGGCAGGCTACTCTCCTTGCTATTTTAGTATTAGATTGCTTGCTTGTACTTGGAAAGTTTATCTCTTGTTTCAGCTACGAAATAGTAGTTAGTTCAAATTTTTCCCACTTGAGCTTTTCCTCATTTATTATAAAGCAGTCTTTTGAGGCCTCTGTAAAATAGCACTTCTGATTGCAATAGTGCTTCAGAGGTAAGGAGCAGCTGGAGGTATTTTTTTTTTTTTGGAAGAGTGATATGCTAACAAAATGAATAGCCTACTGTCCACTCCCACATCTTAACTTTATCTGTGTGATTGGGAGTGCATTGTCTATGGTGACACTTTCTGAACACTAAATGAATAAAATCTTAAATACATCATAACACTGTCAGCTTGTTTGCTTATTTAATTGCAGCATTTATATTTTGCCCTTTTGTGAAAAGAATCTTCTAGAACAGCTTACAATTTTTTTAAAACTCTATGAGCTCCAGTTTACAAATTATCTAAAACCATAATGTATTAACCTGTGACATTGCTTGCTTTTTATGAACTTAGGGCAAATAGCCTAAACTCTTGCAGTTCAGGGGCTAAAGACTACCAAATTTTATAGTCAGAGTGACATACTAGTTTGGTCACTTCAATTTGTTTGACTGAAATATAAAAAAGAATGGCTTAAGTTTTCTTTTGTTGATGTTGTTAGCTCTATGTATAATGGAAGTTTTTGAAGAGCAAATAACTTGTATTTCAATATTCCATTCAGATACAGAAAGGAAGAGTTTATACACATTATTTCTGGAGTCTGTTCAGTCGCGTCTCCGGCATGGGGAAGAACCTGTTCAGGATATTATTACAGAGCAGCAGGTTACTAAGCAGAGCCTAATAAAGATGCAGTCTATTGCGGAAAGACATTTGGAGTTGGATGATGTCCATGATCCTTTGCTGGCTATTAATTTTGCAAGGTAATAGAAGAAACTGAAAACAATTGTTCCAATCTAATGTATAAAAATCTAGAGTCTGATTTTTCCAGACACTTGCTGGAGAAAAACTTTTGTCCAGAAAGCAAATAGGTGATTTAGAATTGTACTTTAGGTACTTTAAACTGTTAGGTACTCTGAGGCAGTTTATCACAGTCTAGTATTCATTAGTCATGCTATTCATTTTTATTGGTCTAGTCACTGCCTGTTTTGGGCACTGTCAGAACAGAATATGCAAAAACTGACAAACTGAACAGAAGAATTCATGTAAAATAAGATACAGATAATTGATATCTAGAGGTTTTTCATCCTAGCCTCAGTGACAGAATATTCTGAGAAAGCTTCAGAAGCTGATGAAGAACAAAAAGAGTAACGTAATTACTTGATTATTTTATTTTAGTATTTCTTTGCGAAGGCATATGGATTGCTTCACTTATCTGTTTTTCAGTTGATGAGGATCTCCGTTTTTTTAGAGGAATGTGGAATAGTCACAAGTTATTATATAAAGAATAATCTTTTTGTCAAGCCTGTTGCCAAGCACCATGAAGTCTAGCTTTAATTATAGGTTTTGTCTTGAATAAGATCTCAGATTACAGCTCATCAACCACTCAAAACAAAATACGATTTTTTCTGTGCTTATCCAAGCTGTAATCTAGGTTGATTCTTTTGCACGTTGTGTAAATAGGGTCAGTTTTCAATATGCTTACTTGAATTAGGAAGTGGGGGAGAATGCTTCTGAGAAAATTACACAAGATAGTTTGGCATCTGCAGATTTTTCCCAGATAGCTGTAAGAATGGTTAAGAAGGCGCAGGTGGCATGTTCATTATGCATTGAAACTTCTGGGCTCAACTGGGTACTGGCGTTGCCACAGACATCTAGGTGCTAGCATGTTTTTCTTTATAGACTTGCCCTATAGATGTTGAGAAGATCCTCGGGAAGTATATTCCATTCTTTCTCCTTAACATTTCAAGTAGAATCTAGCACAGAGATAGACATTCTGTGGAAACTTATCTCCCAAAAGTTCCTATCCAGGGAACTTCTTTAGCAGTGGTTTTCCCCCCCTCTGTAAGCATACTTGAGCAGAAAACATTTTAGGGGTGAATTTGTATGAAAGATCTAAATACTGTTTTTATAATTTTTAGGCTATATTTGGAACAAAGTAACTCCCATGAGACACTTGCAGCTGATGATGTTTGTGTGGATAGATCATCTGAATCAGTTACATGTCAAACATTTGAACTGACATTGAGGTCTTGTCTTTATCCGCACATAGACAAACAATATCTACAGTGTTGTGGGAATTTAATGCAAACATTGAAGAAAGATTACAGGTAAAGGTTGAAATACATTGACACAGTGAAGCACTGCCAGTGCTTACAAGTCACGTGGCCATTCGAGAGGATTTGGTTTGGATTTTGATAGATAATGAAGGATACGTACTCACTCAGCATAGGACACAGTCCTCCTTGTTTTCTCTTCAAAGAGGTGGAAAAAGCATCCTCATGACCTGGCCTATTCTTGTCATTATAATGTTTTGGAAGAATGAAATATAGTGGGCCTGCTATATTTCTATATATTCTATATATATATATTTCTATATATTGCTATATTGCCCCACCAGGAGCTCTGGTGGCGCAGTGATTGAATGCCAGTACTGCAATCACAAGGTTGTGAGTTCGATCCTGCCAGGCTCCAAGGCTGACTCAGCCTTCCATCCTTTCGCAGGTCGGTAAAATGAGTACCCAGCTTGTTGGGGGCAATTAGCTAAAATACATTGTAAACCGCTTAGATAACACTAGTTGATAACTGCTATTGCTATATATTGCTATTTGTGAGGGATTATTCCGAGTCCCTTGCGAATACTAAAAATTGTGTGTTTTCAAGTGCCTGTGAAAAAATGGTGCAGAGCAGCAACAATGTCCGTGGCAAAGCTGGAGAGTGGCCAGCAGCTCCTGCACAAAGTTCCTCATCACCCTGTGATGGTTGGCAGTGGTGAAGGTCCCAATACTGGTTATTCACTTGTGAACAAGTGACCAGGATTGGAAACAGAAAAGTCCCAGGGTGACCAGCAGCTCCTGGAGAAAGTTCTTCCTTGTCCTGCAATGGTTCACAGCAGTGGTAGTCCCAGTCCTGGTTGCTCATTTGCAAACAAGCAGTCAGGATTGGGACCAGCCCCGCTGACATGTGCCTGCCTAAGTTCATCCTCACCCTGTGATTGTTTGAGGTAAGATAGTGACAGACTCTCCTCTGGATGCCTTACTTCTGGGGAGCACACAAGATGCCCAGTTTGCAGGCCACCAGAGTCTTGCCTGGCGCCTGGGCCTTGCCTACGCCTCCTATGCTGCTCTGGAACCTCTTCTGCCCTGGAAGTCATGAAATTTTAATTTTTAAAGTATTTTTGCACTTTTCACTTTGCATTCCTGAATTTATTTATTTGCTGAGTTGGCAAACATTGTGGGCCCACTGTAGATAACAGGCTTCAGTCCTTATCCATGATGGGACTTGAAGGCACACAACAAAAACAACAAGTGGAATGGTTGGGCCTCCTGCATATAACCTCAATGAAAGCAGGGTTTTTTTAAAAAAAAATAGGTCATGCATGTATATAATGAATGCTTTTATTTCCCATCTGATATTCTAGTTCAGCAGAACAGTTTTGGTAATCTACAGCCATTCCCAGATTCTTATGCTGGGTGACAAACTAGAAGGGAAAATGTCTGAATGTGGATGCTTAAGAATTTTTAGTACAGCTGGCCCTGAACATCTGCATGTTTAACTTTCATAGATTTGATTATTTGCGAACTTCTCCAGTCCCTGCTGCCCCCCCCACACCTCAAGTGCTTCTTTTCTGGAGGAACCTTCCCTCTCGATAGTTCTGGTCAGGCCATGCAGCTCTTTAAAAACCTGCTTCTGTTCTTCCTCCTTTATCTGCTGCTTTCTGGCCAGCTAAGGATGGATTGCAGCTCAATTTCTCAGTACTTTAAACCCTCTCCCAATGTCCCCCACATACCTAAGGAAGGAGATGGGTGAGAGAGAATGAATAGGGCCACCGGGCTAACCCACCTCCTTTCCCTCTCCTTTCCCTGACCTGATATGGATCCTTGGCTTCCAAGCTCCCACCATGCCCTGGCCCCATTCTCACAGACACAAACGCACTTTGATATTTGTGTTTTTTCCTCTGTTGTGGGGGTCCTGTGCCCTATCTCAAGTGAATGTGGAGGACCAACTGTAATTGTTTTACAGGAACATAATTGCTCTGCTAAGTCAGGCCAGAGGCACTATCAGAGCAGCTTTTCATTCCTGTGGTGATTAGCCAGTTGCCCATGGAAAATGTAGTGGGATATGATGACAACAAAATACACAGCGAAGAATATTTTCATACTCATGTAAGAGTCAGACCCTACTTTTCCTTCAAGCTTGTGCTGCTCAATAAATGTTACATAAAGATACATTGACCCTAGTACCGGAAAGGGTGTGGGCTAAGTCCAGGCTCAGTTAGGCTCAATCAGAGTATACTGATGGAATCAATGGGAACTTGGTAAGTGAGTCCTTAGGGAAGTTCAGTTGAATGGGACTGATAATTGGATTTAATCTGACACACACACACACACACACGCGTGTCATAGTTAGGAGCCACTGCTAGTCATATCCCCCATGAATTGTCTAATCCACCTGTTAAGTTGTTCAGGTTTCACTAATGAATTTAGTATTTTAACTGTGCCCTGTGTGAAGAAATACTAATTTTTATCTCTTTAATTTCCTACTATTTATCTTATTTGAATGATCTTGTGCCCTGATCTTAGGAGAGGGAAATGACAATGTACTTTCTCCACATACTGAAGCACTAAAGTGTGAAATATGATAACATGAAGTATGAATAAATGTGTGTTTCTTGCTTAGGCTGGTAGAGTACTTGCAAGCAATGAGGAACTTTTTCTTACTAGAGGCTGGAGATACTATGTATGACTTCTACACATCCATTTTTGATAAAATACGAGAGAAAGACACATGGCAGAATGAACCATTTCTTAATGTTCAGCTCCAAGAAGCAGTTGGACAGCGTTATCCAGAGGACAGTTTAAGGTATGCTTTCAGATTTGTAGGACCAGATCCTAAAATGGATGGGACTAGCCTTTTCTTTCTTTCTGTCTTCCCATTTCTCTCTCTCCCTTCTCCTGCCTGCAGTATAATGCTCTGCCAGCAGAAGACCTGGTCACTTGAAGCTCTGAAGTGATTGCTTGCAGGGGGCTTAGTTTGGGGACTGTAGATACTTATACCTGATGTACAGTAAAATATTGTTGGAGGGATTTCTTCTTTATTCCAGGGAGTACCCACAGCTGTATGAGAGAATGAAATTCTGAAGTAGAAAAGTAGTTTCAAGGACAATGACAAGTATATTCTAACTTGGCTTAAGAGTAAAAATGTAAAGGTATGATAAACTTGGACTTTAAAAAGGCATAGCCCTGCATGTACTCCTAAAACCATTTAGGCTGTTGGTTCTAAGCAAAACATAATGAGGAAGCTCCGAAAGATGAAGGCAGTGGACTTAATTATCATGTTATTGTTATATTTGACTTAGTTTGAGCAACTTCAGAAAGCAAGCACAGATGCTTAATATCTTATTGCAGAGTTTGCACTGGAAGCAATTGTAGCTTGTTTGATTTTATTGGTAATATTTTAAATTTGTTGATTAGCTTTTCCAGAGCACAGTTTACTCGCTAACATGTGTTTTTATATGTAGACTATCTATACTGTGGGAAAATATTGATATAGCAAAGAAGAAGCTTCCTGTTCATACTTTGGATGGTTTAATACTGAGCTATAAGGTAATACAAATTGAATGGAAATAAGATTGAAATAAAATCATGATTTCATGTTGAAGTGTTAAGGTAACATGTAGTTATAAGTAACTAACTAAATAAATTCATCACTTTGTTTCTCTCCTTAGGTCCCTTGGCCTGTAGATATAGTTATAAGTGTGGAATGTCAAAAAATCTATAATCAAGTGTTTCTTCTATTGTTACAAATAAAGTGGGCCAAATACAGTCTGGATGTGTTACGATTTCATGGTAAGGTGATTCATGGTTGATTAAAAACCATTGTTGGGCTATAATCACACTGTTTCCAGCTTCAAGAAAATTATAATATTTTTTCTGTCTGTTGGTTTCTTCCTTGGAAGGAGGAGAGGGAAAAGGTGAAAAGGAAAGGGTGTGGGGAAAAGTAGGTATTGTAGCAAAGTGTAAGTTATGTGCAGATAAAGACTGATTAGAAGGAGAGAGATGTGGATCTTGCTACAGGTACTCCTATTCATGATTCTAGCCAGCCATGCCTTTTTCCACAGTATGCCTTTCCATTCCTCTTCCAGTTTTCAGCCTCCTTTATTCAAGATTTTGTATCAACTGAGAGTGTGCAGTCCTCACTGTCTTCTGCTTTGGTGTTCTCTCTTATGAAGAGATTTTTGATACCTCTACAAACCTTGAATTTCCCCTATTCTTCTGATAACCTTTGTAAATGTGTGTTAATGTAAATACTGTTTGGGTATATAAAGAATCCAATCTTGGGAAATGAATTTGCTGTTATTGAATGACACTGGCCCTCCTGATGTTGCTGGACTGTAACCTTTGTACGGTAACATTGCTCCTGAGTGGCTCACAGCAGAAAATAATAAAATCCAATTTAAAAAATGCTTATGAGCTTAATATCCTAGTAATGCAGTATTTTGTATGTATACAGCTTTATTTTGTAAATGGCATATAGTCTACTAATTAATAAACATGCCCTATAATAATTGATTCTTGTTTACATTTATTTTTAGTTGTGCTAAAAATGTTTAGGCCTCAGCCCTAAGTCACCAGATCCTGTCTGATGTTGGAAACTAAGCAGGGTCAGTCTTGGTTAGTTCCTGGATGGGAGACAACCAATGAATACCAAATGCTGTAGGCTATATTTCAGATGAAGTAACTGGCAAAACCACCTCTGAGTATTTCTTGCCCCAAGGAAACTCTATGGAATTTATGGCATTGCCATAAGTTGATAGGCAACTTGAAGGCACATAGATAGGCAGACAAAAATCCCTTTAACTTTATAAAAAGACATATGTCTTTTTTCCATCAGGACAACTCTGCCCTCTGCTGTTCAAGCAGTTCCTTGAGTTCAGTACATTTTTATTAATTTAAGTATTTAAGGGAAATTGAATCTTTATGCCCACACAATATTAATATTGTAAGAATTGTGAGTTATACAGTCTTGGTCTTCTCTCTAACATTTTATTCTTTTGTTTCTTAAGAACTAGTAAAAGCAGGAGAAAAACCTCAGAATGAAGGAGGAGCTGTACTTGTACAAGAACCACTCTCTCAGTTCGGAGCACAACCAGATCCCATTAAACAACAAACTCATCGCATGTTCCTTTTAAGGATGAAACTCATGCATTTTGTTAATAGTCTGCACAACTATATCATGACTAGGGTGTGTGATGTCATTCAGTAGTTTCAGTACTTCAGTAAACTACAGTAGGATGTGTGTGTACTAATTTGAGTAAGATTAAGAACTGGATTACTTTCACTAACAATCCAGAATGGCTTCTGACATTGTGCAGGTGTGTTTGATGTTCGCTTTAGGATTAATCTCATGTTCCACTGGTGGAATTTCAGAACCATTTCCCTTCCTTCCAGTATGCAGCCCTCTGAATTGCCCCTGAAACAACACTGGAGAATTTTTTAGCTTCCCGAAGCCAGTTTTGGAAGGGAGGCTCCTACAATGCGGAATAAGTATTGCAGTCCTCTTTATTCAACTGGAATCTTCTGTTCTGCCAGCAGATGCCCATGATTTTATGCAGCCCTTCTTGGCGCAAAAGAAAATCCTTAGTTTTTTAACTGGTGTTCCTACAATATCTGCTTTCAGTTTATGGCTGTTCAAATTTTAAATAAGACAGTTCTACTAAATTAAAATGCTTTGGGAGTACACAATTAATCCTTTATGTTTTATTGTATTGTTGACAGAAACCCAATCCCCAAGTGCTGTAACACAAGAAGTCCTGTCTGTAACACTTAGTACATTTAGTATTCATTAGCTAGATCAACTAGCTTTACTTTACATTTTGAACTGATCTAGATATGTCTGTCCTACAGTTTGATCTGTCCTAGATGTATCTTTGCAAATGCCACAGGGAACTGAGAATGCCTTCTGCTTATTTTCCGTATGCTAACTCTGACACATACTATTTTTATAATTTAATAAGACAAGATTTAGAGGCTTACCGAGAGTGATACTTAGTACCACGATATTTAAGTTTTGCAGAAGTTTTCTCTTACATGTAGATGATGTTATGGTGATACCATCATTTGAAAAAAATAGTGGATTGAATTCTAAAAATGTCTGTCTGCTTTAATCTGTGGGTTAATAAATAAATAAATGTATTTAGTTCCTTGGATGAGGGTTCTGGCTAGCTACCAGTTAGTATTTATTAGTTGCCTTAAGAATTGTAGTGCTATTTTAAAAAAAGAATAGAAAAGCAATATCAAAATCCAAGGTTTTCATGCACCTTAAGGACTGGACTCTAAGAAAACTTAAAAGTACCAAAAGATCTTTCATAGGTTTGTGGAAAAGATAAGATGGCACTGGATGCAAAGTTTTGTAACTCATTCATATTGTCTCCTTTTTAAAGATTCTTCATAGCACAGGTTTGGAATTTCAACATCAGGTAGAAGAAGCAAAAGATTTAGATCAACTAATTAAAATTCATTACAGATACCTTTCTACAATCCATGATCGCTGCCTGTTGAGAGAAAAGGTAGGTTAAAGATCACTTGTACGATATATTTAGTTGATAAAGCAAATACTTGTATTACTTTCAGTGTATTAAGGAATTTTGATTGAGAGAATGTGTGTGTGTGGGGGGGGAGAGAGAGAGAGAGATTGAGAGAGATTGAGAAAGATAGAGAGAAAGTGCCAGCATGGTGTAGTGCAGAGTTTTTCAGACTTTTCATGTTGGTGATGCACTTTTTGGACATGCATCATTTTGCAACACAGTAATTTCAGTTTTACTAGCAAACCAGTGGTTAAACTAACCCCTTATAAGAGATACAGACATGTACATAAATAGTAGTAACAAAATATATGGGGACACAACATATTTCATGAAAACCTTTCATATATTTTTAAAAATACATGATTTATAAATAATAACATACATTTTCAAGATTGTAGGTGACACACCTACACACTAACGTGTTGCGGCACACTGTTTGAAAAGCCCTGGTGTAGTGGTTTGAGTGTTGTACAAAGACTCTAGGAGACCAAGGTTTAAATCTCCAGTCAGCTGTAGAAACCCACTATCAGCCTTAGAAGCAGGTGATAGCAAACTTCTCTGAATAAATCTTGCCAAGAAAACCCTAAGATGACATCACCATAAGTCAGAGTCAGCTTGAAGGTACATAAACAAAAATGTATGTGTTATAGAACAAATCATCTGTTGTCTTAATTAAGCTGTTTGAATAAAATACCTAACTGTTCCTAAACCATAAATGAATACTGGTTTTTTGAAGAACATGCATTTGAAGACTATATATTACTAACATTTTTGCTACGTTTGGAAAGTGCATATTCCTGACAGATAGAATGTTGTAATAATCTTCAGAAAAGCCATTTCAAAACAGGCATATGATTTGCTTACAAAATTGTTCAGATTTAATAAAAAGTGTAGTCTTTTTCTAGTGGATAATAAGACTGTATAAAATTCTTTTGCAATTCACAGTTAGTACAAATTCAGTTGGTTTATTCAGACATTTCTCCCATGGAATTGATATTTGGAATGTTGATATTTAAAATAAAGTTGTATTTTGGGTATAGGAATTTGACAGTTTGGTCCAAAATAATAACATAAAAAGTGGTGGCCCATAAATAAATGATAGGGCGCCAGAGGTAGGCCAAAGTGAAGTAGATTCTCTCCTTCATTTTCTACCCTGCTGCAATTCACTATTATAGATATGATAAAAAGGAATGAGAAGATATTTCATGACATACTTCATGATCTGAACAAGCATTTCACTGATAGCTGAATTGAGGAGTACTAGCAGATGTGCTAGAATCATGCCATTCTTGGGCTGACCAATGGTACTTTGCAGTTCAGTGAAGCTGAGTCTACAGTGATTCATGGCTTAAAAAGGGAGCTGTCATGATAGAATGACTACTGTGGCTTTCTGGAAAGCAGCTTGGAACTGAGGCATACTCACGCTTTGGGAGTGAAATGAAAAAAGGAGATATAGAATATTGTTTTCCTTTAGCTTCTGTCTCTGGGTTGTTATGGCCCCACATACCTCCCAAGATTGATATGGTTTATTGGCAAATATTATTTAATTGGCAACTACATTAATTGGCATTGATATAAAATGGAACCTGAAGTGACTGGAAAGTGAAGCTGGACAGAGGAAAATTACTGACTACTGACATGTGATTGCAAGGCCGGTCAGCCAACATCCCCCCTAGGCATATCTGAAGTCATTGTCAGGTAGATTACCAAGCAACTCCAGAGATAATAGGCTTAAGCTGAAGCTGAAACATCTCTGTGCATAAAAGGGAAGTTCTCATTAAACAGTGATTGTTTCAACCCTGTTCCCTCACACTTGGACGTTTCCCTGCATTGTCTCCCAAACCTCTCCACAATACAGAAGTGTTACCACACCCATTGTCTCTTTGTCACCTAAACACTGAGACCATTAGCACAGTGTAGTTTTTGGGAATATGTATTTTGGCTGTATTGCTGCTTTTCCTTGCTGCTCTCCGAACCAGTAATTATCACCCAAACCCTAAAATTCCTCTGTTCACAGTTTTCCTCCCTTTATCTTTCAGTTAGCTCTTATGTGAGTGCTTGGGTCTTTTGTGTGTGTGTGTGAGAATCTTGCAATAAAACACATTTTTACTTTACATTTTTGGATTCTCTGGCTGGTTCTTTCCTGCATGACCCCGTAAACATTGATGGAAAGATCCCATTAAGTTACCCCCCTTCACAGGCCTCCTAATTATGAGCTAATTAATTCCCCTCTGTCATGTGGAGGCATTGGCATTGCAGGTGGACCCCTTAGTCACCCACATTTTGGGGTATCAAGGTCATTCTTATATCCTATTCTCAGCTTGCTGAAGAGGTTACTGTGAAAAAGTGCAATTGTCAACTTTACTCCCTTTTCCAGGAAATGGGAGATTTTTTTTTTTACAGTGGTAGGATGTTAGAGTATATCTTCTGTCTTGCAGAATTGATTTATATGTTTCAGCACACACAGCTATTAGTCCTAGCATCTCTTTTAAAAAAAAAAAATTAGGTGCTATACTGTACAATAAAAAAAATGGTGAGTCAACCAATTGACCCTGTAAAAGATATTTTCTTTCTAGTTTGAATAGTGTTTTTGGATGGAGTCCATTTCCTGGCATATGGAATGCATACTAGAGGCCACATGGGATTCTAATACTTTATAATACTCCTGGGCCTTGCATTTGAATAGTGGTTTTGAATGGAGGCTATTTATGTGAAATGTGAAATGGGTACTAGAGGGCTACATGGGAACTTCTAAAGGACTTGATTAATACCCATGAACCTTGCATTTGATATCCCTGCTGTAGCCACATTGAAATGAATGTCCAGAATCAGCAATTTTTACATAAAGCAGTACAACCAATTAGTATAGGTAGAAAATTGGGTATATATCTGGGAAAATATACGTTTGAACCTCAAAAGCAAAGTGACCACAGCTGCTATTTTTACAATATCATTTCCAGGTTAGTTTTGTGAAAGAAGCTATAATGAAAGTGCTGAACCTAGTACTGATGTTTGCAGATCGTTGGCAAGCCGGTTTAGGAGCTTGGAAGTAAGCAAATGCAAATTCATTTGTGGTTTCAATCATTTTCCTGCATCAGGTTAATGAATGACATTTATCCTTTGCATGAAGCATTATGACTAGAATACAGTGAAATGAGTGAAAAACTAATCATGTTAACAGAATGAAATTCACTTAAGCTGGATCTTATCAGCTCTAGACACGTGTTAGGTGCATAATCAGTATGTCATTTAAAGAAAAATTGGAAATTATACACTCAGAAAATTACAGTGTTAGTTAGCTAGTGATACAAAGAACTGAGTTATCATGGCTCAGTTTTTTCTGGTATAAGTACAAGTATGATATGTAGTCAGAATTATCCTTTTTAATTGTTGCTGTTAGCAAATTTTGACCATATGACATCTTGTTTGAAGTATTTTATTGTGTGTGAATTCTGGGTCTCTAATCAATTACTTAGTCTAGTCTTGTGAAGATGCACAGGTATGATAAAAGTAACTATACAACTATGTTATGGGGACTGCTGTATTTTTCTGGTGTCAGGCAAGCAGACTCTTTTGGGTGTTCATATACTTTAGAACTGTATGGACAACTTACATTGCAGATATTATTGGACTGCAGTTCTCATTAGTTTTAACCAGCTAATAATGAGGGATGCCTGGAAAAAATAATCGTGTATTGATCCAGAGAATTGGGCGTTGTCCTCAGACAGCAGGGATTTCCTAGTCTTCTTGTCCCTGCTGCTGCTTTTTTCGGGAATAATATGTGACATGACATGGTGACCTGCTAGTAGAAGAGGATGTTGGCAGGAAGTGCTGCTTTCTTTGCGTAGTGTTTTTCCACTCATGTCTAGATCTGACTTCATGACCCAGCTGTGTTCTATGTTGTGATACTATATTTACAAAGGTATGATTTTAATGGTACAGTTCAGTACAGTACAGTTTGATTTTTTTGAATACTGTCTCCTTAAATTATTCTCTACTATTCATAGGATGGAATCTATTACAAAGATGGAATCAGATTTTAAAAACTGCCATATGTTCCTTGTGACAGTCCTGAACAAAGCAGTCTGTAGAGGTTCTTTCCCACATTGTGAGTATTCAGAAT
The DNA here is from genome assembly GCA_948472985.1 of Iguana delicatissima. Taxonomy (NCBI): domain Eukaryota; kingdom Metazoa; phylum Chordata; class Lepidosauria; order Squamata; family Iguanidae; genus Iguana; species Iguana delicatissima. The sequence goes on along the minus strand of CAOKZL010000276.1, from coordinate 1,130,313 downwards.
GGACATGTAAACAAAGAAGTAAAAATGAGTTTTAAAAATTGCAAAGTAGGTGGGTCTACTTCTTAATTCCTTCAGACTAAATTATTTTAGCCATAATCAGCAGTATTATATCCTGTATAGTAACAAGTATTGGTCTGTTTTAATAAGCAATCTGTTGGAAATATGCATAACTTAATAGAATCATTTTTGTCTAGTACTATCTAGTTGTGCCATGTCTTGTTCACCAGTGTATTTTTCCTCTCTTTAGATCATGAATATTGACTAACCTTTATCCTCTATACATATTAACACATTTGTGTTTTGATTCACAGTGGAGTCTTTAGCCTTGTCACTCATGGCCGGAATGGAACAAACTTAGCAAAATACAGATTTGTGTGAAACTACTGAAACTCCAGCAACATCTTTTTTTCCAGAATTGTGGCAGTTGGATACAGACCACTTACTTGAAGTATCTACTGAGATTTAGTTGGCTGGGTTTTTATTTTGAATAGTTAGAGGAATGTAGTCTGTATCCCAGGAGTCACACGTTTGTGCATAAATGTATAGAAACATGTGCACAGAGTTCTCATGTAAATGAAATATTTGAAATTACTTATATACTATCTGTTCTGTATGTTAAATGTGAATCTGCCCTGGTCAGGTCTTTATTTTCCTCTATGAGGAACATGTGAAGAACAGCCCAGGAAGTTAATACTTAAAACAAATCTCAATTTACTTGGCTCCTAATGTTCGTAACTTTAAGTGAAGTATCAGTAATTTATTATTCTGATGGGCCAGAATGAGTTCAACTTTTCCTTTCTTCAAGATGTATTTATGCTTCAGCTTAAATCCCCATAGCTATATTGTGGTTATGACAAGTTGTGCTATTTTACTGAATTACATTCTAATAGCATCAAAGTGTCATTTTACAGTTTTATAATTATAAATGCTATTTAAATTTTGTGTTTGCATTATCTGTTGATATACAAGGATACTGCTTCCTTCTTCATTCTGCAGATTTTTTTTTTTTACTGTAATTACCTGTTGTGAAATCTGATGAAAGTTGTTTGATTGTGGGAGGAACGGGGAAATATATAGCGATACACATGAGCTACACGTAACTATATTGGCTAGAAGGGTTCCTGTTTCTTTTATGAGATACTTGGCTATTAAGAGCAGAGTAGCGAGTATCAAGAGATGACCAAGAGTAAAGCGAGCATGCATTTATGCATAGAGATACTGGATAATTCCTCATCAAGGTGGTAACAAGCAAAGTACTGTATCCCTTTCTGCGTTGAAGAACACGTCTGCTATAGTGAGCAGCAGTGCTGATACTGTTTTCTCTGTGTGTGTGTGTATAAAAACTTTTTATTTATTTGGAAAGCTGAACACTGCTTCTCAGCAGATTTCAAAAACAACAATCAAAACATAGAGTAAAACTAAAAAAAAAATAGTCAGATATCCCAAATACATGGTCTGTAAACAGGAAAGACTGGACAGTGTCAAAAACCAGATTTCCCAGAGAAACAGCGTTCTGCCCTGTGAAGAAAAATAAAGGAGGGAGTTTCAGAGATAACCAGAGAATCGTAGTTACATGTAAGTAACAGTCACAGGTTCTTACAATTACAGTACTAGTCTGTAGTCAAAACCCTCGGGAAAAGCTGTCTGGCACCCACCTAAGACAGAACATAGGGATTAGATTTTAACTGCTGTTGCTGGTGCCTCCACATGAAGATTTAATAAAAATTGGGACTTAATCATCTATGGTTAAAATCCATTGCATTGGATCGGGAAATAAATGGACAAACTATATTGTGTGTGCTGCAGAGAAAAAGAAATATGAGCCCTGAAAGAGAGAACCAAATCTCATCCGTCCCACCTTTTTAATAAAAAAGTTGTTTTTTGTATTCTGTCTGCCAGAACTATTTTCAAAGGCAGTTTAACACAGAACCCATTATTTCAAGATGAAGACAAACAGAGCATGAGTAATAATGGCCAGTTTAGTGATGAAGTATCTGAGCTTGCTTCTAATTCTTGCTTTTCGGAAAGCTGTTTCTCGGGCTGACAGGAGGACCAATCCACCCCGCATGGGACTTGGTCCTCGCGCCAGCTGACGCAAGTTTTCACGAGCTTTGCCGTTAAACGTTTATAAGAAACGACTCCCTGTCCCTCTCTCCCATTAAATTTTCTCTCCTGCGGAACAGTTAGACGCGTTTTACCCCTCCCCAGGATAAGGGAAAAGAGACAAAAAAAGAGAAAGCATTTAATTTCTAACAGTGGGAAAAAAAGAAGAAAGCAATAATGGTGGGGGAAAAGTGAACCGTAGCGCCAGGGAGTTGGGCTGGTCACTAAAAAACCCGGGGTCCGTCCAAAAGCCACCCCCGGGCGGGCTTCGGACAAAGGAGCTGGAGGATCAATGCAGATAAGGGACATTTTTTGGAAAAAAACGTCCCCAGTTCCAGCGAATTTTCCTCACATCTAGTGAGAGTGAGATGGACGAGATAAGTTGGAAAAAAATGAAAAGACCGTAAAAAAACCCCCCGGGAAAAAACACCGAAAAGAAGGGTAAAAGCAAGGAGAGGAAAGGGGGCAATACAAATGACACGGAACTATTCAGTGGAGGAGCACACTACAGGGAGTGACCTAAATTATATGGATGAGGACATGGGGAAAAAGGGCAGACATAGAGGACTCAGAGAAAATGTTGTCTGGGACGAGGAAGAGGAGCGGGATTAAAATAGAATGTTTAAACCCAGAATCTTCAAAAGCCTACTTAAAGGGTACTGCAACTTAGGTCTGCACAATGATGGGGCAGATAGAGACAGTAAAACAAAGTCCGGAGCCTTACCATCAGTGATAAGAAAAAGAGAATAGAAATGTAGAGTTCCCTTGCCTGAATTTTTCAAAGAAATGATCATGGCAAAAGGGAATCGCAAGCAAAATCAAAAAGGGGAGAGCACAAACAAATAGGCTATATGCTTTTAGGAAAGGGTTTAATTGCTCAAGGTCCCTCCCGTAGGGGCCCATTGGGGGTTTAGTGTCAGGTGCGATTATGCCCAAAGAGGAAAAGGGGCCCGAGGGAAATGGAGAGCGTGAGCAGAGTCCTCCCTTTCGAAAGGTGCATGAAGCAGCATCCAACATAATTAGAGCTTCCTCTGCAGCATCAATGGTGGCTAGAGCAGCGGTGCTTTGGTCTCAAGAGATTTTAGAGACTCAGGATTTCTCAGAGAAAAATAAGGAAGGCTGTGGAGGGTTGCAGAAAGCCCTGAAATACATTGCAGATGCAGGACTGGATGCAACAGTGTATGCAGCAAAAAACGTAAACCTGGTGACGGTGGCAAGACGATCACTATGGCTTAGACATTGGGATGGGGTCGAAGTCAAAAACAAATTTTAGTTTCCCCCCTTTATCAGAGTGAACTACTATTTGGCCCTAAGGCTTTAGAGAACATCTTAGTAGAGACTAAAGATAAGAAAAAAGTCATCCGACCCTTTAAAAAAAGAAAGGGAGAAAGAAAAGGCTATAGGCACTCTCTACTCCTTGGGGGAAAATTACGGCTACTGGGAAAATCTAGACTGCGGGTCGGGTAGTTCCCAGTGGAATAGACCAAGGCCACAAGGTCGGGCTGGGATAATAGGCAAGGTCAAGGGGGGAAGCTTGGGACAATCCCAAGCGAGGAAAGCAACAGTACTGACTACGAGAGGATGAAGGTAGGGGGAAGATTTTCTGTTTTTTGGAAGCAAGTGGGCAGAAATAACATAGATCAGTGGGTGCAAAGGTGGAAGAAAGCAGATTATTTCCACACTGCTCCAAGAACAGAATTTCCTTTCCCCAAACCAAAGGATCAGGAGAAACACAAGGTAGTGCTGCGGGAAAATCAAAATTTTTGAACATGGGGCCATAGAGCAAGTACCCCCAGAGCAGATGATGACAGGGGATTTGTGTTTGGGTCCCAAGCCGAACGGAAAACACAGGCCAGTATTAAATCTCAGGTATCTCAACAAATTCGTAGAATACAAGAAGTTCAAAATGGAAACATTGCAATCCATAAAGGACAATTTGGAAGGGGGTTTTTTTGGATCAATGATCTCAAAGAGGCATCTTACATTTCCCCTGTGCATGGAAGACAGGAGATACCTAATTAATTACAAAAACAGTCACTACCAGTTCAGAGCGTTCCGTTCGGCCTAGCATCGGCACCCCGGGGTTCACCAAATGTTAATTCCCCCGATTGCATATTTAAAAGCAGGGGGGACAAGTTCCCACCTAACACATCCCGGTAAAAGCAAGGTCAGAGGCCAGGTTGACAGGGTGTTACAATCCCAAAATCTTCGGACTACGGCTTCTTACTCAACAAAGAAAAAAGTGTACTAACTCCGACAAAAGAACTAACACATTTAGGAGCCCATATAATACAATAAAGGGCATGATGTACCTTTCCACGGAAAGAGTCAAGACAGTAAAACAGGCAGCCCACAGGGTAAGAAAAAACAAATCTATGGACATAATGCGATTGGCACAGATACTGGGCACTTTGGTATCCACAACACAACTAGTTCAGTGGGCAAGCTACCATGTGAAGCCTTGCAGAGGTTCTATGTCACATCAGGCAGCAATTGCAAGGAAGAGACTTACAAATAGAGATACCAGGCATGTTCGGTCAGACATGTGTTGGTGGCTGCAAACAAAGAAAGTGGAATCGGGATTTCCCTTTCCCAAATGCAGAACATGGTGCACTTAACAACAGATCCAGCCTGTACGGTTGGGGAGCCCCTGGAAGGTATGGCCATTCAGGGGCAATGGGGGCAAGTCACAGTCACCGCAACATAATTATCTGGATTGAAAGCCATTCGGCTAGCCTTAGGGATGTGCCCATTGTCAAAGGGGCTATGTTTAAAATCTAACAGACAACATGACAGCCAAAGCCTACATCAAGAGGGGAACTGTTTGGGAATTTTGGGAAAGAGGCAGATCGCCTATTCAAATGGGCAGAGAGACATATAAAGTCTATCACAGCGATACACCTGAGAGGGATAAAAACCCAACTCTAAACAGGAACTTTCATCCAGAAATTTAAAATGGATGTTTCAGGAAGTCAACAACAATTTTGGACCATTGGGTAATTTGTTCGCTACGGCGCAAACACAAAACTAAGAAGAATTTTTCATTACCTGGAGACAGAGGTTCAAAGCATATGATGCACTGTCGGTGTCGGCCTCCAGGAATCATTTCGCGTTCCCCCCGATAAGGATTATACAAAAGGTGTTGGAAAATTTAGGAAAAGGCTTCGGTGGTGTGATAGCTCCATTTTTGGGCCCAAAGGGGGCCTTGGTTTTAATCTATGCGGATGTCCCAAAGGGGAACCTTGGGGGTTCCGTCCCGGATTTTTTAAAGCAGGGTCCCGGGAGTACCAGATCCTAATGGCTGAAACTAACAGCATGGACTTTGAGCGGAACATCATGAATCAAGGCTACACCGAGAAGGTGGTAAACACCATTCTTGGGTCTAGGCGTGAATCCACCCAAAGGATTTATGAAAGGTCATGGAAAACTTTCCAGTCCTGGTGTTAGGAAAGAAATTTATTGGAAACATGGGATTTCAAAATTTGTTTTTTACAGGGTGGTGAAAGGGCCTAAGGCCTAACACATTAAAAAAACAGGTGGCGGCACTATCAGCAGTCCTATCAGAGGGGGCACTTTTCGTGAGCCACCCCCAAAAAAAAGGTTTCTAGGGAGCAACCTTTCAATCTTCCAACAGTCACAGATTCCCTTCTTGGGACCTGAACCTGGTACTAAATGCCTAACAGTACCACCATTTGAGCCGTTAAAGGAATCATCCCTAAGACTACTATCCTTTAAAACAGCATTTTTGTTGGCGATAACATCAGCAAGGAGGGTGTCAAACTGGCAGCGCTGTCAGTAAACGAAAATCTATGTGTTTTGACCATGACAAGCTAACGTTGAGGTTTGACCCAACATTCAAACCTAAATGCTTGTATACACCCGAAACAAGAGATACACCTACCAACATTCTGCCCAAAGCCGGTCCATCAGTTAGAGAAGAAGTGGATATCTTGATGTTAGACGAGTAGTAAAGTTCTACATTAAGAAAAATAAAGAACTGAGAAAGACAGACGCACTGTATTTTTAAAGATAAAACATTGGGGCAGCGGGTAGTAAAACAGTGATAGCGTTTTAAATTCCTTTTATTAGTTATGACTACGCCAAACAGCCCCGACCGCGCGTTGGGCGCATTCAACACGTTCCATGGCAATTCAGTGGCATACGATACCACGTGCTCCTTGGAAGAGGTTTGCGAGGCAGCAGGGTGGAAGGGTTCTACCTTTATTAGACTTAAAGTTGGGTAAATACAAATCACACAGGCGGCTTTGGACGCAAGGTGCTAAGGCAGTGTTTTATTAGTAAAACCCCCCCAGGAAAAGCTTGGGAATGTCCCCTGCGTGGTGGATTGGTCCTCCTGTGCCCGAATGAGAAGTTGGATCCAACGTCATTCTGGGATGACCCCGGAGGAAAATCCCCCACCCCTGGGTTGGAGGATGGAGTTTTATTGTCACCCAGGAAAAATGGGGAAAAGGGACAGGGAGTCGTTTCTTATAAACTTTTAAAGGCAACAGCTCGTGAAAGCTCCTGCGTCAGCTGGCGCGAGGACCAAGTCCCATGCGTGGTGGATTGTTCCTCCTGTCATCCCAGAATGAGGTTATAAGTACCAACTTCTCATTTTTAAAACAGAGTTAAAAAACCCTTTGAAAAAAAAAAGTATTTGAAATTTACACTGATATTATAAAATCTGAATTTTACGTTTTTAAAAAGTTTTCTAAAAAGAGCACAGTTGATTCAAAGCATTCAGTCGTTTCTTCATTATGATCTTTAAAAAAAAAATTATATTCACCTGGACAAAAAGCAGATTCATATGAAATACTATATTGTGTGACTTCATGGGCACAGGGGCAAAAAAGAAACATCAGTGGCAGGTTGAAGAGTAAAATCATTCCCATGTTTGGATGTTTTAAGGATCTAGCCGCTGAATTTTTTCCTAATGGAAGGATCCTTGTGCAGCCAGTTAAAAGACAATGTGTTTTTTTTTGGCCTTTTGTTTTTTTTCTTCCAAAGAAAAATGATAGAAGAGCCAGTGGGAAAGCAATAAAATGATAATGAATAGAAGTTGGATTCCTGGAACACTCAGTTCTGGCAGTGAATGAAACAGGAAGATTGTAGGATAAAAGGCTCAGCTTCCCATCTTTGTGTTTGTACAAAATTCTGGATAAGATGGGGAGTAAACTTATTGTAATGAATTTTGAAATACTATACATGCCTGTTCTGGATGTATATATTGCCTGAGGTGGTGTTATAAGTTGCCTTCTAATCATTACTCTGAAAAGATGGGATGTAAATAAATTTTTTAAAAGAAACTTAATCTGGTTTAAAGTAGAATTTTTTTTAAAAACAACATGCCATATTTATTCTTATTAATCACAGTCTATTAGTGGTTTGAGCTGTGGATTATGACCCAGGAAATCAAGGTTCAATTCCCTGCTAAGCCATAAAAACTCACTGAGTGATCGTAGGTATGTCACACACACTCAGTCTTACAAAACCCTGTGATAGGTTCACCTTAGGGTCACCGTAAGTTGGAAATAAAGACAAACACCACCACCAACCTTTATTGAACTTTATTGGCCTTCAGAATCGTTCTCAGATTTCCTAAGCCTTTAAAAGGGGGGATAGGCAGATACGGAAAGATGCATATGAAAAATGCACATTGCTTAGGTTGCCTTTATGTTGAGAAAAGTAATTAATACATATTTAAAGTATAGTCAGCCCTTCACGGTTGTGAGTTTCACTTTTGCAGATTTGATTATTCACAGATTATTTGCTGTCACCTCTGCTGCATCTCTATGCCATTTTTAATAGGGACTGCAAGCCTTTTGAGACAGAAACTGCAAACAAGGCTAGTTAACTCCTCATTAAAAATGGTGTGGGGCAGCAGTGGCGGTGGCAGTAAGCCCCACCAGCCAGCCACTTCTGCCTTGTGAAGGAACCCTAATGCCTCAAAGGAATCCATGGTTGGTTAAGTATGGTGATCATACTTTTCTGTGTTAAATGTGGTTTGCAAGGGCCTAGAGTTATTCACGTTTTTTTCACTTTCACAGGGAGTTCTGTGCCTCCAACGCTAGCAACTGTGGAGGGATGGCTGTACATACTGATTTGCATGGTGGACTGCAGATCCCAAGATGCTTTTCATATTAGTGTACAATAAAAGTGTGGTTTTCTTGGGGAAACTATAGTGGGATTTGAGTGGCTAAATGAAATAAGGGACAGAGACCCTTTCTGCACTTTACTGTTATAGCTCTGTATTTCCACTTTCAACATGCTATGGAATTCTGGGGTTTGTAGTTTACTGGGGACAAAAAGATCCCTGGCTGGGAATTCTAAGTGCCCCTCCCTCAATTGCAAACCGGAGGATTCCATAGGATGCTGAAAAGTGGAATAATCGCACTGTAACAGTGTAGTGTGGATGGAAATCGCCAGAGTTCAGTAGTTCAGTAGAGCAGCACTACTCAAAGCAGTGCTAGAATCCGAATCATTGGTCTCTGGCGGGTTTCCAGGAGGGAAGCAGTTGTACCCAATGGGCAAGAAATGTAGTGCCAGTCCGTGGCACCTTTGGGAAAATAATTTCCGCGCCCTCTCTCATCGGATAGCGCCAGAAGCACTGGGCCAGAAGCAGTGCCGCTCGTCAGACAAGCAGCTTCCGCTGAAATTCGGTCTTCACCGCCACTATTAAAAGAATGGGACCCTTTCTCTCTCATTCCCCCTGGCAACCGCGGGGAGGCTGAATGGTTGCAGGGCCCGATGTGTTCAGTCTCCCTGCAAACTCGGGGGAAGAAGGGGGAGAATTCGCTGGTTCAGGAGGAGGGCAGGCAGCCTTCCCTCCCTCCCTCCCTCCTTTCCTTCCTGCCTTCCTCCCTCCGAGGGGGGACGGACGAGGCTCGGGGACGGAGGAGGAGCTGGAGCTGGAGCGGAGGAAGGGTGTTTCCTGGCACGGTTTCCCTGTTTCGAGTGACTCAGACAGGAAACTCCCAGCTTCGTGCGCGGCCCTGCAAGGAGAGGAAAGCCGCCCGGCGGAGAGAGAGACAGCCAGCCAGCCCCCCGCCCGCCCCGGCAACTTCGTCTCTCCCCGCCGAGCCGGGGGGCGAAGCCTGAGGGAGTCGAGCCCCTGGGGGTGGCGGCACCCGTGGGGGGCCGAGGGCGGCGAGAAGCGGCGGCCTCCTTGCGAGGAAGCTGGGTGAGAGGAACTTTCCCGCGCGTGTCCCTCCTCCTCCTCCGCTCCCCAAAGGAGGCTCCTCGCTCTCTGCCGAGTTGGTTTTGCTCCCTCCGGCTGTCTCCCGTGCCGGCGGGAGAACGCCCCCCCTCCGTTGCTTTTTCCACTGTGGCCTAAGCCGGGAGGGGAGGACGGTGTCGCTGCCTTGGATTTGGGCGGGCCTCCCAACTTCCTGGAAGTTGGCTCCCCGGAGGGAGGAACACGTACCTGCTTCTGCTGGCCGATTCTTTCGCACCAGCAGCCCCTGTGTGTGGGGGGCGGGGGGGTTAGTGACGGTCGGAGGCAGAAAGAGAGCGGGGCTGCGTAGCCAAGGCCCGGTTCAGGGGCAGGCCGGGGGGTGCGTGCCTGCCTGCCTGCCGGTCTCCTCTCGACTTAGAGCCAGCCCATTCATTGCATAAAGTTTTCTCAGGCCATTTCCGCACTGCACTCCTATAGCGCTATTACTACACTTTCAACATCCTGTGGGATCCTGGGGTTTGCAATTTAGGGAGGGGCCAGCACTATAAGGATGTAGTGTGGAAATGGCCTTAGGCATGTAGTGCCCAGGGGAGTTTGGAATAATTCCTTCCTCTGAAATACAGCCTATAGTATCTGGTATTCGTTAGTGGTCTCCCATGGCTGTACTAACCAGGACTGACCTTGCTTAGCTTCCAAGTTCAGGCTGGATCTAGTACCTTTAAGGCATGTAGCCGATGCTGAATAACTTCTTTGGGTTTATTTATGAGGTGACCTCTGAACTATGAGTTCTGCGGGAGGAAGTTTCTTCAAACTGACAATATGTGCAAGCGTATTGTGGAGTACACCCTTGTTATGTGCCTGCAAGTCATTTCAGACTTATGGAGACCTTATCGAGGGGTTTTCTTGGCAAGATCTGTTCAGAGGGGGGTTGCCTTTGCCTTTCTCTGAAGCTAAGAGAGTGTGACTTGCCCAGGCTCCCCCAGTGGGTTTCCATGGTTGAGTGGGTTCCAGAGTCATAGTCCTGTGCTTAAACCACTACGCCGCCTTGACTCTGAAGCACACCATACAATCAGTAAGTAAACTTTACTGTATCAAGTTGCAGAGGCCAAACAACATAGCAGAGTGAAAGATTTTGAATTGTTTGCAACCCCCTACAATATGCACATGTCAAAAATAGCTCCTGCGTACATAAACTTTCCCTACTATTTTTTGGTGTGCGGAAGTGTTTCCTCACTTGCTCTTACCAGCTTCTTCACCACCCCTGCAACTTGATGGTTAATTAACAATTAAGGATGTAAAGGTGGTGCGGAAGGTGGTTCGAAGCAGTCGGGAAACTCTTCTGTACACTAGAAAGAGGTAGGGAAACAGAAACTGATTATGGTGTAACCAGTGCTCCGTAGTACGCACGCAGAGATTTTAAGTTTCTCAATTTGAAGAAATTTCCTGTGGAATCCATAGTTCACAGGTAATCTTGTAAATAAACCTAAAGAAGTTGATTGTCTATGACTCTCATAGATTTTGTTAGTCATTTCTGGTTTTCTGATAGTTTGAAAGATAAGATTCTGTTGAGGGCTGGGAGCATCTGCTCCTCCAGATGTTGCTGAATTGCTCTTCTGATAATTCCTCACAAGTGCTCAGGCTAGCTGGGGATTCTGGGAAATTGAGTCCAGCAGCTTTTTTGGGGGTACGGGTTTCTGGCATTATATGAATGGTAACCACTCTGCAAGGGACTTTGGATAGGTGCTAGTAATTCTGCAGGACAGTTGCTTTTTCTATGATCTTTGGCCACGCTAGTGTATGTTTAGAAGTAAAACCCAAGTGAATGCTGTAGAACTCCTTTTTGTAAAAATGCATAGGATTATAGCTGAAGTAATTGAAAAGCAGCTAATCAGTTCTAAGTTGACTGGTATGGAGAGAGGGAATGAACTTTTTCTAAACTGTATTTTGAGATACGTGTGCATTTCTCATGCGATTTTATGAATCAGCAATCTGCAGTTTCTTAAAATATAGTGTGGTTAGTGTGGTTTTTAGGGATTACACAATGTGTTTCTTTTTGAGAGACAGAAAGATTGTTACCTAAATACTAACGCTGGGATAGGATATTGAAATAGTGGTGTTTTAAGCTGATTTAGGCACCCTGAATTTCAGCAATAGGCTAAAGCAGTCAACTATAATTGTGAGTGAGTTGGATTCAACATCATCGAATGGTATTCACATTAATTTTCTTTTGACCATACACAAAATAATTCTCTTGATATTTGGGACTTGTCTTAATTGTTACTCTTTCCTAAATTTTCTTCGTTTATGGCCCTATAACTGACAGATTTGATGCTGGTCATTAGAAAATGGAAGTTGAAAACATGTTAAATTGAACAGTATTGTTAAACCCTACACAAAAAATTCAGTTGAGATGTTACCTACTCATATTTTACTATTTTATTTTAACTTACAGTTTGATGGCAAAGAATTTTCCTGCTCTTAATTGTTAATTTGGTGTTCTGATAGTCACACACACCCATTTATTATTCAACTTACTGCTACAAAGAATGTACAAGGTAGTGTATAGTACTGAAGAAGCAAACATATTGATTGTTCTAGATCAGAGATGGTCCAGGGTCCGTTTTTCAGGCTGGACAGGTCTTTGATGGATGCATTTCTTTGTGTTTTAATATTGTTTTGGTTTCACAAAACCTTTTTTTAAGTTTAAAATATATTGAAATGTCTACATAACAGAATACAGAAGTGAAATTAAGAGAACTGAAATTAATTTCTTTATCATTAAATCATTAAAATTTTCTTCACTCATTGTTACCAAATAAACATTAATAGTTGTATTCTTTCTCTTTCTCCTTACCTTAAATGTAATTAAATTGAACTTAATTAATGTAGCTATGTATTGATTATTGCTACTGAAATAAAAGGAATTAAATTGTTTGACCTATTGACTGTCTCATTGACAGTGCATTTGGCAATTTGCCACCAAATTTCAGTGGCAAACCTCAATGCCATTTTTTGTAACTAAACATCCTGTGGATCACTGGGAGGGCTGGAAAAAGTGCTTGTAGAGCTGCAGGCAAGTCATGGTCTGCACTCCGCCTACCCTTGGACTATAGCAGTGGTTCTCAACCTGTGGGTCCCCAGATGTTTCTAGACTTCAGCTCCCAGAAGCACTGAGCATTGACCATAGTGGCTGAGGCTTCTGGGAGCTGAAGTCCACAAACATCTGGGGACCCACAGGTTGAGAACCACTGGACTATAGCATAGCAGTTGAACGCTAACAGGATTGGTGTTTCTGAGATGTGGCCTTAAGAAGAGATGTTTACATGTGTAAAATTGTGTAACTCATGTCTATAGTTGTATTGGGAGGCAAGTTGCTTAGAACAGCCCTTGCAATTTACTTCTTGCCACATTTTGAAGGCTGTTCAACAACAAAGCTTTGTTATGACTATGGAATAGGGGACGCAAGTAGAAGAGGTTGTATACACTATGAATAGGGACTGTAGGATCTAGAGATCTGGTGCTGCCCATGTTCCCAGGCAAGGGTAGAGAATTAGTGTTGGCCCATCAGGTGTCCTGTACTGTTAGCTATGCTGGTGGAGACTTCTTGGAGTTGAAGTCCAAAACACTTGGGAGTACCAAAGTTTTCTCAGGCCTTCTGTTAAGATAGTTGGCCTTCTGGCCAACTCTTAAGAAATCCAGGGAGAACAGAAAACACATTGAAGAAAACTTGCCTGAGAGATTCAGAAAGGGAGTTCATTACGGTTGACTGTTTAAAAAGAAGGAAGGAAGCACATGGGCTAAGCAAATCGCAGGTGGCCCACCCACACCCAGCAGTGGGACAGCATATAGTTGTGAATACATGTGATCAGAAATAATCTCTTGGTCTGATAAATTATTCGTATGAAAGAAAGTCTGCTCCTCTTTTGCCATTTGTATGTAACATAGAAGCTACTACTAAATGTTCAGCTAAGGCAGGGTTGGAGAACCTGTGTGCGTTCACGTGTTGAGAAATTACACTTGGCCCTCCACATTCGCTAGGGTTAGGGGCACAGGACCCTCGCAAAAGTGAAAAATTTGCAAATATCAAAATTTGTGTGTGTGGGAAGGAGGCTGAGGCACGGGTGGGGAGAGTGGATACCCAGCGACTAAACCAGGTCAGGGAAAGGAGATGGTTGGCATGGTGGTCTTGTACTTCCTCTCGCTTGCCCACCTCCTTCCTTGAGTATATCAAGAGCTTTGGGAGAGGGCTTGTAGTGCTAAGAAATCAGGCTTTCGGCTGTCCTTGACTGGCCAGGCAGTGGCTGGTGGAGGAGGAGGAGGACTAGAGGGAGGTTTTTAAAGAGCTGGGCAGCCTGATTGGAGCCACCAAGAGGGAGAGTTCCTCCCAAAAAGTAGTACCTGGGGTGGGGGAGCAGGGGTTAGAGAAACTTGCAAATAATCAAATCCGTGAATGTCAAACCCACAAATGTGGAGGGCTGACTGTACTTCTCCCGTTTTTCCTCACTGTTGGCCAGCTTGTCTAGGTTGATGGTTGGAGATCAAACAACATCTGGAAGACAGCAAATTCCCATCCCTTATTCTGGGATTTAGTTCACACAGGAATCATAAATTTTTGTCTTGGGTATCCCATTTCAGTAAGTGAAAGCTCATATAATAGAACTTGTTGCTACTGCTGCTGCCGTGTGCCTTCAAATTGTTTCCAACTTCTGGTGCCCTACGGCAAGCCTATCATGTTATTTTCTTGGCAAGATTTGTTCAGAGGGGGTTTTCCTCTGCCTTGCCTTGAGGTTGAGAGAATGTGACTTGCCCAAGGTTCCCAAGTGGGTTTCCAGCAGGGATTTGAACCCTGGTCTCAAGAGCCATGGTCCATTGCACAAACTATTACTCCACACTGGCTCTTCACGTAATAGAGCGCTCCCTCTTTGAACCATTTGATTATGCCAGTCCCCAACTGCACTCTGAAATGGTACAGTTGCAACATGTAGGTTTATCAAGTAGGTTGAAGCTGATGGGAGATCACAGCGGGATGAAAAAGGGAAAGAGGTGGTGTTTCAGTTAAGACAAATGCCAGGCTAGGTAGCATGCATTTGGCTATTAAAAGTCACAACTGGTGTGATGGCAGTTTGAGTGAAATACTGTAGTAAACTTGTACAGATACTCTGTGTCCCTGAGGCTGTGTATTGGTTTTAATCTGTCAACAGAAAGGTGGTAAATGTGGTGTAGGTAATGGTTGCTTTGTTTTTTCAAACTCATATCGAAACAAGATGTTTGTTGGAGTTGGTTTAACCACAGTGTTCATAGTACTGTCTTGAAATTACTTACAGGTAGTTTTTTGTGACAGTTATGTTCCACTTAATAAGAGAATTCTTCATCCAGGACTTTTTTCTTTTTATAGCATAAACAGGGGTTTTTGCTAATTTTGGGTTCCCCCCTTCAGGCAATACATTTACATTTCCTCCGTCCTTAGATCAGAACTTTCTGTGCAGAAGCAAAAGATAGAGGAAGTCATGCACACAGCATGACTTTTTTTGTAAAGAAGTTTGTGTGTATTTCTGGGATTTGCTTGTGAAGAAAAAGGAATCTGTATCTTCTTAGATGCAGATACAGATACGTGTTCACTTTGGCTAGTTGTACAGATAGTTTGTAGAAGACACTGTACATCTGTGTGCAGAACAGTGTGACTTGTCTTGGTTTTTCTGCTGCTTTTATTCTTCATGACACACACGTTGGGATTTTGCCTCATTATGCTGAAATATTTCTTTTTGATGTCCCACAATTTTTTTGTATAGGGGAGGCAAAAATTGAAAGAGTTCTTACTTTTAAAAAAACACAGTTGTTTACGTATTTTGTTGAGGTGTTTTATTTGTTCAAACATTTAACCCCTTCCGGTTATCTAAAAGCTTTTAAGGTTTCTAACAATCACAAGACTATAAAACAAATTATCTTCCACACTAAACAACCCCAGTAATAAACATCGGTAGCATAAAAAAGCAAGCTGACCACAGCCAGCTTGCACTGAACCCCAAAACCTTCCACAAAAGTTTTTTCCCCCTTGCTTGCTTTAAGGTGATTAGTGATGGAGCCAAGTGACGGTTCCTCAGGAGACCAGTTTATAGACAGTATTTAACTTACTCGCTTGGTCTTAACTGGTAACAAAGAATTATAAGGAGGCATGCTGAGTGATAGAGAAAAAGCAGCATGGTCTGCCCTTCCCCTGGCAGCCCCTTGCATTTTCTTCCTGGGTACAGAGGAGGTCACCATTTTTCTAGGACTTGACTGAAAAAGGAGAGAGAGGGTGAGATTTGGATATAGTTAGCACATTGGTTTAGCTAAATCTGACAGAAAAGAAAGCTGAATATTGTCTTTGTCCAGCTGAAATGACTGCTCAAATATCCAGTCAACTTCACCCAGTGGTTTCATGTAGAGCTGTTTAAAAGGATGAAAAGTGAGATGGGATTCTCCCAGAATACAGCACACCAAAGGGGAGAGATCTCCAATACCTCTTTCTCAAACCTTCCCTCCAGGATTAAGCAAAGAACCCCTATCCCACCTTGTTCCATTTTTGCAACATGCCTAGAGTGGTAACATGGTAAATAATGTGCTGCTGAGAATACAGTGAAAATCCCAGCCATATCCCACACATAAGTTGCTCTCTTGACATACATATACAGGAATCCTCCGCCTTTTGATACCCTGTTATCTGATGATTCACTCTTTTAGATACTTACAAATTAAGAACAAGTTCCATTAATTCAACAGGGGTTTCACTCTTTCTTCAGTTCTTCTTAGCTATGGAGGCTTGCTTGGAACGTCTCACACACATATGCTGCTTGCAAAGTGAGCTGAGAGCAAGGAAAAGGCATTAAGCTGGCTGAGAGACTCTGCAAGTAGCATGTGCAGTTGGTTACAAGCAAACCTCTGTCAGTTCTTCATGCTTCCTATAGTACGGTGTATGGGACTCTGGTTTTCAACCAGTTCCATTTTCTGACAGTGCTCTAGTCCCTAACCTGTCAGAAAAATGAGGGAAACCTGTGCTGGTTTTACTCTAGATCAGTCCTTGGACAAGAAACTATGCAGTTTCTCCTATGGGGCAGATTAGAGAGTCTTTTGGCGTGGGAATGCATGCAACTGTGCACGTGTACACTACAGCATACCTACTGGGATGCTTCTTCTTTATACCTCAGTTTTGACCTGTGATCATAATTGGCCCATCAATTGTTAGTGCTCACATCCCTTATCGTTTTTGGGAGAATCTGGCATCACCATTTTCCTGATCTATAAGGTGCTGACTACTACCTTCATCCTCCATGGAAGTGAAAAATGACAGAACTCTGGTTAGGGCAGCAAAGGTAAGTGAGAAAGATATGGCATACCAGGCACTTTTCTAATGGTACACCTTTCATACCTATCATTTCATGCACAGAATCCCTCCCCTAAAAGTACATGAAGAAATCAGAATTTGCCCCATAGTCCTGTGTTACACAAATATACAGGGCCGTGCAGGAGCTGTAAAAAATCAAACATTTTCTTTGTTCCCGTGCAATTTATATTTAAAAATCCAATCAAAATATTCTTAAAAAGCGGTGGAAGTGGAATTTTCTGAAGAATAATTTAAATTCCAATGGCACCTGATGAAAAATTGCCTTTTATTACAGAAGCTGGTTGCAAATGATGGAATTTAGAGCATGGAATTTTATGTCTTACTGGTTTCTGCTTCTGTGAGAAATTGCCATCAACTGTAGGTGTAACTTTCCAGTTACCTAATGTCAGTGTAATTGTAAACTAGCTAAAAAATACTGAATAAGCATGCAACATAGAAAGGGCCCAGCTATGTGTTAATCTGCTGATTTCCTCGTTTTTGGAACACGGTATTTGGCTGGTTGGTGCTCTTTTTCTCTTGTCAATCAGATACTGATTTGTCTTGTTTGTGTAGAGCTAAAATAAGGAAGTGTAATCAACACATAGGCCTCTTAAGACCGAGACTGCAAAAGATTTGTTCCTTTTTTCACAATATACCTGATATCTGAGACAAAACTAAAGGGCAAATCCATAGAATTTTGTGTTGCAACTTGTGTTGCAACTTGTGCAAAAAAATGCACAAGTTGAATTCAGTTTTTAGGCTGCATGTGAAGTTAAGCACAGTTGGTCTTGTGGAAATCACTAGGGCTTTTTATCTGACAGACGTGGCTCACAAAGGTATTGTTGCTGGGGAAACCCGTTTTCTGCTCAGCTGAAAGATTGTAGTTCAGGTCAAAGAGAACAAGGACATCTCAGGGACGGAATGACAGTAGTGGCAGATGACATAATTATCCCTGCTGTGCTGATCAAAAAATCTTGGCTCTCCAGTCCAGTCCTCACCTACAGCACCATCTTTACATTTAAAAAGGGTACAGGTACCGAGGTGGTGTTTGATTTTGAAGTAGAGAAGTATGCTGAACTAGAAATACCAAAAGTTTGCTGTGCTATCTTACTCTTAGAGGGCAATCTTACACAGTAGCTTTATTCTTAGCTGTCCTTTAAAAATCAAAGGTGGTGTGCTGCTGGTGTTTGAATCTGAACATATACATACCAATTTCAATCTGCCTTCTCAGTTCCTGATATCATCATTTTTGTTTTCACTCCCCCACCACCACTCTTGAAAGTGTGTGTATGTGTGTGTGAGGTTTCATCAAGAATTCTGTTCTGTCCTGTCCATGAGTAGAAAATAAAGTTTTGGTATCTCAGCAGTCAAAAGCCAGTGTGGTGTAGCAGTTTGAATGTTGGACTATGACACTAAAAACCAGAGTTTGATTCCCTGCTCCGTAATGGAAACCCACTTCGTGACCTTGGGCACAGCACACACTCTGAGCCCCGTGTGTGCCATAAGTCAGAAGCTAAAACACACAAAACAACATCTCAGTATTCAGCTGAAATAAGTTACAAGCAAATTTCAAAAATTCCAACCTAGTAAGTTAAATGAAAGGCCTTAGCTTTCTTGCCTGAATTTAGTCATAATCTGTTTGCCTGTCAAGTCGGTATTGTATTTTTTTTCTATATATGTAATATGGAACCAGCCTGGAGATTGGCTTGGCATAAAGGTTAGCCATCTTCAGCCCAACTTCTGTCAATGAAACAACATCAATAATTCTTACCATATAAATACATACATATATTTCATATATTACTTAAGTGCTTTAGATACTTATGGCAATAGTAGGTTTTTTCCCCCATTGGTGAGTTCTTTGTTTTCCCTTTAATATGTTGGCACAAATTCAAAGAACATTTAAAAAATTAGTTATATTCCTGAATTACTGACTTCATGCTGTTTGCAGGCTGCTGTAGGAAGCATGTTATTGAATGTAGGTGGTGGAAGAATGCTGAAGAAACCCAAGAAAGTAGAAATTCTGTTGTTACATTTATCTGCTCAAGGAGCCGTAGTAATTCATCCACCATGCAGGACTGTCTAGAAGAAGAAACAACCTGTGGTGTGATATGGAAATTGTACTGGGTGAGAATCTCGTCGTTTCTTTTAGGACTTGACACTGAGACACAATAAAGGAAGAAGCGAGAGAACATTACTTTTGAATAATGTTAGCAGATCTGATCACATCTAGCTTTGCATACAGAAGCTGTGAATTTGTAGGCAGGATTCAGCACCAGGAAATTTAGCACTTGGGACTGTGGTGGCTGTTTCAGTTAGACAATGTATTTTGCGAGACGGAATTTACTCAATTTTGTTTTCTTATGTAATAGTCACTATAATATGCTTTTTGTCGCTCATTCTTGTTTGGTGAATATTTGTTCAGAGCATTTCTTCTATATAGGGACTTGTGGGCTAAAAGCTCATCAGGATGTGGTAAACCTCATATATTGACATTTCTTTATCAGCACGATGGGCTGAAGTCACATTGTGTTGAATTTTCTCTGTCAGCTGTCAACATAAGGGTTAGGTCAGAACTTTCCCTTTCTTATGTACTCTAAATAGATCATGCCTGTGTTGCCAAATTATGCCACATTACTACAAATTATACCACATTTTAGTTTATTTAACAGGTATACCCCAATTAATGAAGTAGATGTATTCCCAGGCTTTACTTCTTTAGCGGAGTTTTTGGTACCGAAGGCAGAAGTAGCCTAGAAACATTAGGGATATGTTCTGGTGCCACAAAAATGATAGTTTAACATCAAAACTAAACCATGCATGCGAGAAATGAAGCAACCAGCTCAGATAAGTCTTGCATAAGTAAACAAGAACATTTTAAACCTCCTCAAGACCACTTGAAAGCTTCTTCCAAAATGCATCCTGGGATTTTTTTTCTTTGACCTCCTCCATTTTTCTTTTGATTTCCTTTTTGGTGGCCAAACATGTATTTATGCTTTATTGATATACACGGATGTGGGGGTGTTAGCTGGTGAGGCAAGTTTATCTGTTCTCTCCTTTTCTCTGGGTTTTGCTGTTCATGTGTGCTCAGCAAGGGATTCTGGAGGCAGCTGCTGGTTACCTTGCCTATTGTAAGAAGGCACCCACAGTTACAGCAGGATTGGCTAGAGTAGAATCCCATTCCTTCCCAACTTAAGCCTTGTTGTGTTGTGTTGTGCAGGCACATTGCTGCAACCTGACACTGGAAGTCTGTGTTTCTCCAGCACCCCTTCATTATCCTCCCACTGCCAATGATTCTAAAAAGATAGAGGACGACGAGGCTGGAAGTAGAGCTGAGTGGGCATCAAAAGATTTTGTAAAAAGAAGCTCATTTATTAGAGGCTTTGTTAACCGAGCTATGGCTATATTTATTTTGTAAATTATGTAGGGATAACATTACATTTTATTAGTTTTTATTATTATTTTTGTTTATTTGTTTATAGGTTCAGAATGACGGCTCAAGTTACCCTAGAGGATGCTTTGTCCAATGTGGACCTTTTGGAAGAATTACCACTGCCAGATCAGCAACCTTGTATTGAGCCCCCTCCATCATCCTTGCTTTATCAGGTACCTGTAAAAGAGAGCTGTGTGTGTCTGTGCGCTACACTCACATGTATGTTGGGTATTTAATATCTTTGAAGAACTCTAAATTATCTCAGTTTGATTTTTTCCCCTTCCGAGACTATTCATCCCTTCTCTTTGTGATGTCTTTTCTGTCATACAGCCAAATTTCAACACGAATTTTGAAGACAGGAATGCATTTGTCACAGGCATTGCAAGATACATTGAGCAAGCAACTGTCCATTCTAGTATGGTAAATATTGTTCCTTCTACTTTACCATGCTTTTCTTTTTCAGCAGCCATGTGAAAATGTGGTAGAGCAAGAGATGGGTAGCAAAGTAAATATTTAATGATACTTCCTTCTTTCGACTTTTGAGTCCAGTCATATTCAGCCTTATTGTTTAGCAAAGCAGCTAGCTCAGGAAACAGATTTTGGATATCCGGAAAGGGCAACAAATTGTTAGTTGTTGATGTTGTTTTATTTTTTTTACTGCTAGGGATAGGAACAGATGCTTGTGTGGTTTCTTGGACCAGCCATAGAAAGAAATAAGAAATTACATGTTT
This sequence comes from Iguana delicatissima, assembly GCA_948472985.1. Taxonomy (NCBI): domain Eukaryota; kingdom Metazoa; phylum Chordata; class Lepidosauria; order Squamata; family Iguanidae; genus Iguana; species Iguana delicatissima. Next base: position 1,109,512 of record CAOKZL010000276.1, on the reverse strand, counting down.
TTTCAGCTGATTTTCATGTATACAAGGCATGTAGCAATCCAGCATTCTAAAACTCTTGGCTTTCTTTGTTGTATTTGGTAGGAGCTGAGGTCTAATAATTGTTGTGAAGCAGCAATAATTATACTTAAAAATGAAAAATTTGGCTGTGCTCCTAATTCTATCACACTAGAAGAAAAAGAGAACTAACTTAGTGTCTTTAGGAGTGAAGTAAAATGCAAAGTAATTTCACTTTCAGTGTTCTGATGTAGAGCTTAAGCTTGCATTTCTTCTAAAACTGTATTTTAATATTTATTTCCTTTTTAAGCCTTCCTGTAAGCAGAGTTCTCTGGGGGTGGGGTGTATATTGTATTAAAAATATAAGTTACAACAATGATACAATAAAACAATGACTGAAGACAGCAGAATGTAAAACTAAGATGAAATCATCAAGGCACAATAATACATTACAGCATATAATAAAATATTCTGCTTTGATATCCTCTCTTTATTTCTCTGTCTTTTTGCTCTGGCCATTTTCCCCCTTATCTTTTTGTATAAATGCTAGTTGCTATTTTCATTATAGAATGAAATGTTGGAAGAAGGCCAAGAATATGCTATTATGCTATACACATGGAGAAGCTGCTCAAGAGCCATCCCTCAGGTAAAGAAGCAAAATCACCCCTGAGAACTATCCCTTTGGTTTCTTGCAGTTTCCTAGATGGCCTAGGTGGTGGGAACATGTGAGTAGTTCCCAAGTTATAGATGACTCAGGTATGGATGATTTTTCCCCACAGGCTGCTATATGTCTTGATAATGTATTTCTTGGCTAATAGCTAAATTTATTATTTTACACATGTGCATGCAATGCTCTGTGGGTAATTTCTGTCAGAAAATCATGACCACACACACTCACGTTTAGGTGGAGTTCATGTAGCATTCTTTGACTAGTAGGAAGGTAAAAGAATACAAGTTGTAATTGCGTGACAGTGAGTTTGTGTGACAAAATATCACAGAGAGAAGGATGGGATAGAGAGGATGAGTTTTCTTGCTTTTGTTTTTTGCACCCCACCCAAGCAATGAATTTGTTCTAGAGATAGCTGCTCATATATGCATGTCAGAGAAGGGGAATATGAGCGGGGTGGGGGAGAGGGAGGAATACTCCTACAACTCTGCTTTTTAAGCAGAGGGACTTCTATAGTGAGGGAGTGTGATGAAGAGTAGAAGAAAGATATTTTCTCCACTGCGCTCCGACGACATGATACCGCTCATCTTAATTTCCCTGATTTTCTAGTGCTCAAATCCACATAAAGGTTAGAAGCCGAACTTACTCTTAGTGAACCTTTGAGGGCCCTTAGCCTGATTTGGGGAGGGGAGAACGTGTTTGGAACAATGTACCTCTTCTTGTGATACCTCTTATATTTTTCACTCTCTCATACAGCTTCCTTCTTTTCTTTTCCTCTGTTGCACACTCACTGATCTTTCAAATTTGAAGAATTCTGTTATGATACCTTATAGGATCACCTTCCTTCCTGTGTCCCAAGCTTTTCTCTGCTTATCCACACAGGAGCACCTTTTCATTAACCTCTTTCCAAGGAAAGGATTGGACCTTATGGAAGGTGCATAAGGCCCAAGGCTGAAGGGAAGCTAGGAGCAGGCAGTTTCTTTCCTTCAGCTTCTTGCCAAACCCCACAGAATGTGCAATACTGTGTTTGTTTTCTGTGGTATGTGAACATGGCTAGTAGGTCCTGCCCTCTATCTCTGAGGGAAGATAGACAGTCTCTTTCAATTTCTTTCATTTTTTTTAAAGCACAATTTTTGGGCATGCTTTGACAGAGGATCTTGTGTGCCAAGTATAGTAATCACTTTTGCCCTTCTTCTCCATGGAACCTTTTTTCTTTCTTAATTTAGAGCATATTGAAATTGAAGAAGAAATTGCCAAAGGGTAAAAAGGAAGGTATAGGGTCTGAGGTGGCCCTCCTAAGGCAGAGTCAAACTGAAGTTGCATTTGCCTCAACCCACCCATAGGAGAAACCTGTGCTCCCAGCATTGATCTTGACAGGCAGAGCAATTCAAGCACACCCTGTTTGATTTGCTGTACTACCTCATCCTTTTCATTATAGGAGTAGTCACCTCTGTGATTTTCCACTTCACTCTTTATCTTTACTTTCTGTTTGTTCTCCCATTGCTTGGGTAGACAGGTGAAAGCAAAAACTATATAACACGTTGAAAGTAGCTTTTATCATAAAGGGACAAGGAAAATTAGCTTAGTGCCTATTTCACATCTAAATAATGTGAGAATATTTACAAAATAACTCCCTTTAAAAAACTTTCAGTAGTTGATAAAGATCAGTTTGTAGATTGCTGGATAAGCTCTTTACGTTATGGCTAGCAGCTCTGCAAGTTGTACAGAAGTACAGTTCTTAGTGTTTGAAGAGAGAGATTAGTTCACCTAAAATCAGTGGGACTTTTCTTGTTGGGTAGTCACTCATTCCCTGAGCGCGTGCCTAATTCGGAGTTAGGGTCATGGCAAACAAATGATTGTGCATCATAGTGTTCTACCCAAGGTGTTTTGATTTACACAATCCCAGAATATTAATACAACATTTAGATTAAAATAGTTACAGACTGAAATATTTGTGAAATCATAATACTTGAAAACCAAAAGGGCATGTTATGTGACAAAGAAAGATTTCAGATTGGTATCACTGACAAAATTTTTATACTTAGGGAAGGGAGTGGTGTTAGTACTGTCTGTATAATTTGGTAAGTTTTCCTTTGCCCTCCTTTTCAGGTGAAATGTAATGAGCAGCCAAACAGAGTGGAAATTTATGAAAAAACTGTGGAAGTTCTGGAGCCAGAGGTCACGAAGCTGATGAATTTTATGTATTTTCAGGTAAATGGATACTGGTTTCTAAAATACTTATTTTTCTTTTCATGATTGTTCCCTCGCTAGTTTTGTTTTGTATCTGTTTGTTTAATAGAAGGTTTGTGGGATTTTATCTTTTTTTTTTTAGTGGACAGCTTGCACTGAAGGTTATTTTGTGCTTAACCATGCATGAAAAAGTCTTAAAAGTACACCCTGTCATTTCAGGCCAGGTGTGTGAATGCTGTATCATACATTGAAGTTAAATGGAATGTAGCTTACACTCTGTTTTGTATAACACAAATTTCTTTACATCAACAGAGAAATGCAATTGAAAGATTTTGTGGAGAGGTGAAGCGTTTGTGTCATGCAGAAAGAAGGAAGGACTTTGTCTCTGAAGCTTATCTTATAACTCTTGGAAAGTTTATCAACATGTTTGCTGTTTTAGATGAGCTGAAAAATATGAAGTGCAGTGTGAAGAATGACCATTCAGCTTATAAGCGGTAAGTTTATCTGAAAGGGAAAAGAATTGACCTTAGAATGTTGCAAAAGTAAATTGTTCTTATTAGTATATTAAAAAAGTTATTTGTTGTTGCACATTATGGTTGGGAGAAAAAGTGGTAACTCATTATGTCATTTCTTATTTTTAAATTAAACATTAAGGATTGGCATAAAACCTGAGAAAATACATTTTAAAATACTTTTAAAATGAAAAAAAATGTACTTAGAAAATTACATCCCTTCTGTATTGCCAGTCCTACTTATTTCTTTGGCATGTGCTCTTGTCTATTTACCTATAGGTGACTATGTTACTTGTAATTTGTTATTGGTGGCAGCACCTTTCACAGTAAGTTTTATTCTCTTGTGCTACTCTGCACCAATTAGTAACTAGGTGCTGTTTTGGCATTTACGATACCTGAACAATTTGTATCCCATGTCTAAGAACTAGATGTAAGTTTGTCATTGTAACTATGTACTTTGTGGCTGTCAAACATTCTGGGTATCAAAGGTTCGATGTTAGCAAGCACATGTTTACCTTTTTGTGTGAGTGTGGTTAGTAGTTGTGTGGCATACCAGCTTTCTGGTCCCATGCATCTGTAGAATGTGTGTATCTGGAATCATACAGTTCCTTTGTGCACATATTTCTGTAGCTTTGTAAATACATGTAATTATCCTTTGTGTATTTTAAAAATTGTAATGTTTCATGCAACTTTTATTAGCTTTCTGTACTAAACTTTTTTTAACTTATGTTTGATAGGAGGTAAAGATTGAGTCCCTTCAGAATTTTCTGATATAGGAAAATGCACACCCCGCTGGATGTGAAATTTCTTGTAGTACTATAGCTAACTTAGTGTGGTGGTTTGAGTGTGGAAATAGAATTCTGGAGGAGTAGGGTTCGAATTGCTACTCAGCCATAGAAACCCATTGGGTGATCTTGTGGAAGTCACGCTTCCTCAGTGTTAAATGAAGGCCATGACAAATCCTCTCTGAATAAATCTTGCCAAAAGAACCATATGATAGGGTCGCCATAAGTTGGAGTCAACGTGAAAGCATGGAACAGCAACAAACCATCCGGCAGTGGAACCACAAGATGGCACTAGTTGTTTACTGCATTTAGGTTCTATATTTGAGGCATACAGGTAAAACATGCATCTTTGCCACCACCACTTTTTTCCCCTTAAAAGATACTTTAAGAATACGTTGAAATAACAAAGAATTGGATATATACATTGTCCAAGATTAGAAACTCTTTCCGTGTAACAATTGTCTGGGTCTCTTACTTTTCCTCCAAGATAAGATGTTATCTTTGCTTCCCTTCTGCAAGGGAAAAAGTCCATATGGGTTCTCAGTTTTGGTAATATGTTTTCAGCTCATTTAAATTATTTTTATTCTTTTAAACTATTCAGCATGTTGTTTTGATGATATTTGTAAGCCACCTTGAGATCTTTTGGATATAGAACAGAGTAGAAATATTTTAATGAATAATACATAAAAATAAATAAATACATCATTTTCCTTACAGTGTAAAAATGCTGTGTGACAAAGGAAAATACAGGGTTCAAATCTTGGTCTTTATTGGTTGCATTATGAATCTTGTAAAAAATCTGGCATGAGAAGGAAAAGCTGTAATATAGGATTATCTGTTTTGTTGGAAAATTTGAACCCCAGCATTCCACATTAACAACAAAGAGCATTGAATTCATTATACCTTGATCTGCTGGAAAAATGTCAGGTTTCTGTCTTTACCAAAAAAAGGCCAGTTGTGGTCTGTACAAATGTCCATGTTTTGTGCTTTATGCACAGTGTTACTCATTTTTAATATGTTAGGAATGACATCTGAGCAAAACCACCTAAGACTGGATTGTTAAGAAATTGTAGGCAACAAAAGATCGAACCTCTGAGATAACACTCCTGCTTGGCAGAAGTGTGCCAGGTGGCTAATTGTCATGTTAATCGTGACGAGTAGCCTCATTAATCTCTCATTGTTTCCTTTCAGAAAATAAATCCCATTCCGTGCAGGGTTTTCTTTGTGAAGAGGACAACCACCTACTGTCTGAATGTAAAACCACTTGCATTCAAAGTGGACAATTGGTTTTGGACTTCCCCTGCAGTTTTAAGTATAGAGGAGGAGGTGGGGGAACCTAGGAAAGAATAATTTTCTTTAGCTGGTAGTTGAAAATTACAAACCTCTGCTACCACTTAGCAACTTGACGTATTGTATAAAAATTGGGGATTTGGCTCAGTGCCCCTTATGGATATGCAGTGAGATCTGAGCAGTGCCTCTTGTACTCTTGTTTGTGTGGACCTAGCTTCTCTTGTTTGCAAAGTGCATGCTTCCAGGACGAGTATTTGACACACCATCATCTCTTAAATCATTTAAAATATCGTAAATATTTTGCAGTACTTACAAAAATATTGTAAATATTTTATGATTATTTTTGTTTGTATCTGTCATAAAACATTTTTTATAGAAAAATCCATCTTCTGAAAGGCCAGATCCTCACTTTTCAGTGTATTTTTTGTTTTGTATATGCTTTTCAAAAATGCTATTACCCTCAAAGACAAAGGGATGTGGAGGCTTGTGACGGTAGTAGAAAATCTTGACTGAGAAGTCTGTGGCTACATTTTTCTCAGTGATTTTCCGCCAAGGGGACAAGAGTATGGGTGTGCATGCTAAGAAAAGAAGTTCTAGAATTAATAATAAGATTGAAGGGAGCATGTTTTGATCAAAAGAAATACAAATGAATAAAATGATATGGATTTTTTTTCCCCAGTCATGTTATTGCTGAAAAGAATAGCTCCAAATATTAAGTATTTACTCCTGAAAATGGATGCCCAAGTAACAACAGCTTCCTTTTAGCACTGTGTTAAAATCAGTGATGGCTCATGATTTGCCTGTCAGTGGGGTAATGAGTCCACTCTAGTCCAAACTTGAAAGGACCTGTCCACAGTGCTGAACTTATATAGGGGATAGCAGTCAGCATTTTGAATAGCTCCTTTAAAAGTTTGGACTAAAACCTGGAGAAGATTCACTGCCCCATTGAAGGCACCATTAAGTGGATAGAACTGATCCTTGTGGTGAGCCACTGCTGCATGGAATGTTTCTTTGCTTGTGCTAGGTCCTTGCCTTTCTCCTGAAGGCAGCCAGTGGGATCATCCTTCCAGTCAGGTGCCTACGTAATAGGCATTTGCTGCTTAGACTCACAACACCAATTTTTAAGAAAGATGCTGCCCATATAAGCTACAACACTTCCCCTGTTTCAAATAGTTAGACAAATAATGGTTCGTATTGGGTTGTATTTGCAGAGTTTCTTCATAAATGTAGCTTTGGTTGACTATATACAGGTCTTTGCTGTGGAAGTCAAGAAAAGATGGATATAAATTAGAGATGAGCAACTGTTGCTGGACCAGGAATCAATCTTCTGTCTTAGCACTCTCTTTGGGCTACAAGAGCTGCCAAAAATGTTTTTTTTTTAACAGAGTTCTCATTCTTGGTGGGACTGGTTTTGAAAAATAAGATTTTAAAAAATTGGTAAACAGTGTGTGGGGCTGCAAATATGAGTTGGTGCTCCTCAAGTCTTCCATGATTTATTTTGATTAGAAAAAATGTAGTTTAGAGATTCTGGAAGAATCATCAGTCACAAAAACAGCTTTGGAGGACCAGATGTGACATCAGCTTGCCCACTCCCATTCAAATGCATATAGGTAGAATCATTGAATTATTCCACAGCTTGGCAACTCGCAAAGATTAAGATATGATCCCAATATAATGAGGTGCATTCATCCAAGCTATATTCCATGAGGGGACAGCTCATATTATGTTTCCTGCCATGCAAATGATTGCTGCTGGAAAATAATGAGTTTGCTACAGAATGGGATGTGTTGCATGTCTCTTCCCATCCACTGCTTACTAACTTCCATGTGGCTCAGGAGGTTGTAACATTATGTCACTTTCATGTTGTCTGTATGTGCACTCCTGTTGTCCTTCTACTATAGTGCTTCTATGATACTTACTTTGAATAGCATGTTTGTAACGTACTGCCAGTATATTGTATGTTGACTAGTGTGATGTCTAGTGCATTACACAGTGTCTCCTTTGTTTGTATCGCTTTCATATCCCATTATCTATTATAATACATGCATTTTATACTGTAGTGTGCACTTAGTGCTTAGCTACACATACAAAGTACTATCTCTCCAGCTGACGTTTGGCAAAATGTTTTGGACTGCAACTACCATCAGTATGCTGGTCGAGGATGATGAGGGTTGTACTGGAACACTAGAGGTCACCAGGTTGGGGAAGGCTGCAGTAGGAACATGCTGTCAGTTGTTATTGTTGAATATAACATTTCCCCTTTCCTCTGCTTTCTTGAAAAGGGCTGCCCAATTTTTGCGTAAAATGGCTGATCCTCAGTCCATCCAAGAATCGCAGAACCTCTCCATGTTCCTTGCCAATCACAACAAGATTACACAAGTACGTTTTTAAATTAACAATAATACAGAACATTAATTGTACATTAATTTTTTGTGCACAGAAGTTAGTATTTTATGTGCTTGTAAATAATATAAAGGACAAACAGACATTTCCGTGTATATATGCTTAAGTGTTGCATTACTATTTTGAATAGTCTTCCCTTTTTTTTTTCCTTTTCTTTATTGCCATCTATAACTTTGTACTGGTCTTTGTTCTAGTCTTTACAGCAACAACTTGAGGTGATTCCTGGCTATGAAGAACTGCTGGCTGATATTGTGAATTTATGCGTAGATTACTATGAAAACAAAATGTACCTAACACCTAGTGAGAAGCATATGCTCCTAAAAGTAAGAAGTATTCTCTTTCTGGGAAGCACTTCAGTATTATGGCGGGAGAGGTGGGGTTGTTGAAAAATGGTGCAAAATACACTTGAAATCCTAAAGCTTCATTGCTGAGTAGCCCATAATAGTGAGTAATTGCAGATTTCTTTTGTAATGCGGCTCTTCTCTTTACCCCACCTGCAGGTGCTCAGGAGGGAGAAGTGATTTTTAGGAGTAGGAAAGGGTGAACAGGTATTTGTACAATTCTGTGTATGTAAAAGACATGCAGAACCAGATTGTTTAATATCCAGTCATTACATTGGCTTTTAGTTAAATAAATATCTTGATTTTTAAAATGTTGACTACAGCAATGAATTTGTGCCCTCAGCATTTTCAGCAGTACACCTCCCTCCCTCCTTTTTTTTTTTTTTTTAAAAAAACCCCCCTCCAGAACCTAGAGACTGTGCAGGAGTGCTAATTAAACAGCTTTCAATTCAGAGTGCTGTGGTTTTGTGTATTTGGGCCATTTATTGCTAAATGCTCATAGCTCTATTGTAGGAGGTAAAATTGCCAAAGAAGTTCTTAAGAATCCCAAAATGTATTATGCCTGTTCTTCTTGTCAGTTTATTTAACTGCTTTTCAGGATTCTGTTGTGTATTAAGAAAATCCAGGTGTGTCATTTTACAGCTTTGGTAAAGCATAGTCTTATCCAGCTGAGACTATAAATGATAGAATTATTTTTGGAAAACTAGGTCTTGTAATTTGCTTACTTCTGATAGTTCCTAGATTTGCTACAATGACTGAATATTTTAACTAGCTTTTTTTTTTTCAAAATAACTGTTTGAGGTGTGTGCATGTGTGTGTGTGTGTGCATATGCACGTCTTGGTAATTTTATAGAAATTCTGGTTCCTCTTTCCTGTTCTGGTTCTTTACTTTTAATTATCAGGAAACAGGCTCAACCTGTGCTGGATGATTTTCATTTGGACGCAAGTCCATATTCAGCCTTGTGCTTGAATGCCCAGTTTCACTGGTGAGCAGGAAGTGTGTTTGCACTATTAAGGCTAGTCTGCCAACTGCACATACTCCTTTGAGATGTCTGATCTGACAACAATGACACATTCCTTTTGTACATCCCTTTTTGACTATAGTGTACTCTACGTTGGGTTATCATTGAAAAGTACTCAGAAACCTCAGGTGATCCAGAATGCTGTGGCCAAACTATCGATTGAGGCTGTCACCAATCTGAACGTTGTTCTTTTGGATCCAGAGAAATGAGTAAATACAGAATTAGACTATAGGACTTTCAATAAGACACATAAGAGACCAGATCTGGATTTAAACATTTTGTATGTAACATTTATTTAGCGTATTATAAGTCACAAATCAAGAGACCGCACACACACACACACACACACACACACATCCACACAATACTCACAGACTTGACCCTTCACAGAAGTTGATCAGTTCTCCACAAGAGCATGGATGTCAGTTGCAGCGCTGTTTCTGGCACACTCGCTTTGTTCGGAAGGTCCCTTTTTAAACCTTAGCAGGTACATCTTTCTTAATGATTGACTTGTTTTTTACATTCCATCCTTGTTCACGCCTTGGCACATTCTGGTTCCCGGGACTTCTTCGCCTGTTTGACCAGGCAGTCCTTATCTTTAAGTTGGTTACGCACATTCCGTTTCTGTTATACTGTCAAAACTCACTTTTCTATTGTACTGTCAAAACTCAGCATTTTCAACTTTTCTCGCTTCGTGTGCCAAATCTTCCATTTTATTATGTATTGCGGTTTCTCCATTTTTTTGTAAGACACATCCACACATAACAAGGCCAGTGTAAAGGAGCTAGCCACTCCTTTGTAAGAATAGGTTCTTTGGTTACCATCGTGTTCTGTGCACAATTCAGAGTGCTCTTTTCGACCTGTATGGCCTTTTTTGACCCTGTATGACCTGGGACCAGAGTATTTGAAAGATCATATCTTTGTTGTGAGTCCTGCCCAAGACTGAACTCTCCCTAGAAGCCAGTATGATTAAGCTAAGACTGTCATACTTGGGACATACCATAAGAACATGACTTGCTAGAAAAGACAGTGGTGCTTGGCAAGTTGGAAGGCAGTAGGAAAAGAGAAAGGCCGCATTACAGATGTATAGACTCAATCAAGGAAGCCACATTCCTGTCTATACAAGATCTGAGTAGGGCTGCTGGTGACAGAGTGATCTGGAAGCATCTCATTCAGAGGGACAGGGATTGTTTAATTATTGGTTTTTCTGTGCTGTTCTGACAACTTTTTTTTTCCTGAAGAAAAAGGTGAGACATTATAAAATCCCAAAATAAGCATAACTGGCTACCAATATTATTGTTTTTTTTCTCTTCTCAGGTAATGGGTTTTGGCTTGTACCTGATGGATGGTAGTGTTAGTAACATCTATAAGTTGGATGCCAAAAAAAGGATAAACCTTACCAAGATTGACAAATTTTTTAAGGTTGGTTAAGAAGGTTGTCTGCACTTTGAAACAGTAGTTCTCAACCATTAGTCATCTAGACCGTTTGGATTTCAGTTCCTAGGAGCCCCAGCCAGCATGGCCAATAATCATGGATTCTGGGAGGTGAAGTCCAAAATGTCTGGAGGACCAGAGGTTAAAAATCCCTTATTTAAAACATGTGATTATATTTACATATACTTCAAAACACCTAGGAGACCAGATTGTATATTTATGGGCCAAACGCCAGTTTTTCAAATGTGCACGATATGCGGAGATGGAGAAAATTTCAAAATTCACCAAGTAATTTAATTTCACATGTTTTAGAATACTTGGTGAACAAGCACTTAAGCATTTTCGAAGTTCTGGTTATCCTTTTAAGTACTCCATGTGGCCCATTCATATGTTGTTGGACTATGGTTCCCATCATCCATTATCATTGGCTAAACTGGAGAGGGCAGATAGTGATTGCGGTCTTGCAACCTCTGGAGGGTCATGTGTTTCTCTTTTGCGCTGTTAAAAGTGTTCCTAGTCTGCATGCTTCAGTTACATGATGGCTGAGATGGTACATGTGTCAATAGTTTATCACTCACAATTCTGTGCTCTCCTGCTGCTAGGTAGTAGGTAAGCTCTGTGGGGTATCCCTGCTGCTTTCTGGTGGGGAATGGAAGAAGTGGGGGGTAGTTGATTGAGAACATGGATAAACAGCTAGTCTCGGGTTGGGGTGGAGAGGAGAAAGATGTGGTGTGCTGTCAAATGGAACTTGACAATTGCTGGTGGGAGGTAATGACAAAGGCAAGAGAATAGCCCTCTGTGCCCAGCACCCAAAAAAGACTTACACATGTGTAAGCTGAACTTATGTATTTGTAAGTCACTAAGAGGATGCTGGATAATATTTCAGTTGCTGAGGTCAGAATAATAAACGCTAACAAAATTGGCCCTTCTCCTTTACTGTTCTCTGAGAAGTAGCAACTAAATTATGTTAAGTTTTCTTGGGGAAAAAAGGTGCTGTACTTTCTGGCATAAGTTTTTGTAAAAAAAAAAAACATAATCATAGAATTAGTATAACAAAATGAGTTCCAATATCAAGTATTATGCTATTGTATTTGAATTAAGCCACATAAAACTTTTATGCAAAGGCAGAAATGTGATGGCCTTATGTATTTTATAATTCTCTAGTTAACTCTAAATGTAGTTTGTCAGGATGGATGACTATGGATTGCATATAAGTTTTTACTTAATTTATTTTCTCTCCTGAGGATAGCAGTTGCAAGTAGTTCCACTGTTTGGCGACATGCAGATTGAACTGGCAAGATACATTAAGACTAGCGCTCACTATGAGGAAAATAAATCTAGGTAAGGTGTAAAAGACAGACAAGCCTGCCTTGCTGAAAGAGTAACAAACCTGCTGTAATTCATTATCCAACACAAACAGAGACAAATTGTTTGAAGGATATCGTGGCATCTTTGTAGTTTCAACCAGTGGATAATCTGGAAAACATGCTAAACCGTGTCTTCATGATCACGTGGCTTCTTTGGTCACCTCCCTCCCACTCATTATCCTTCCTCTCTCCATTTGTAATAGATGTTTAGCAAATTGAATTGTAGATATGAACATTTCATTTTTCCCTCTCTTCATTCTCCATCATTTATCTACTTGTGGGGAACGGTGACATCTACAACATGATTTGCGTCTCATTTGTTTTACCTCCAACTTAGTATCTATTATATCTTGCTCTTTCTTGGGTCTTCTGTTTTAGTCACATTTAACATTAGCACCTAGTTAGCTGCCTGTGCAGCTTAAAAGCCAGTGTAGTGTATTTGGTCTGGTCCTGAGTGGCCTAGGACAAGTCCCAACCTCATCTGTCCCTAAGGATCATGTTTTTCATATGAAAGGGAGGAAGAGGCTGGATATAAGAAATGTGATGAATGAATGAATGCAGCTTCTGTTGCTTCTAGACCATTTATTGGACCTGTACCAGACACCTAATTTTCTAGATTTTGGGGGACAAGATAGAAGAGGAGACACAGGGATGCCAATTGTGGCAGCACCAGAAATAACTGGTAGTTATCTTGTTTCACTGCTACACTATGGTAAAAACACTTCTGCCACCAGTGTTCATACAAGTGGATTGCCAAACCTTACTATTGCCTTTCTTCTCAGACTGATGATATATAAAGATTGGGGGGATTTTTTTCCTATTCTTCCATTTCATAATTTATTGTTTTGTTTTAATTTTTCTTTCCTCTTATCGTAGATGGACTTGCACTTCCTCCAGCAGTAGTCCCCAGTACAACATCTGTGAACAGATGATCCAGATAAGAGATGACCACATGCGTTTTATTTCAGAACTGGCTCGTTACAGCAATAGTGAGGTGGGTGAGTTAATGCAGGATGCCTCTGTTTTGGATGAGAGCAGGTCACTTTGCACACCTGGAAAATACAGCAAGGCAAAATATAAATAGGGAGTTCCCATATATAGAAACACCAGGCAGAGAGCCAAGCCTGACCAAGTGTGCTTATAAATCCAGTTCAAAATGAAAAGCACAGTAGTCCTTCCCTGATAGAAGCAAGACATAATAAGTGAAAGCCTGCGGGGCTATAAAAGCAGTGCTGCCAAGCAGACGAATATCAGTGTGCTAGAGAGTGAACTGTATCCAGTATTTCTGCTGCTGCACAAGGCAATAGCTGCAAATCTTTGAACACCCAAAGTGGTAAGCAATATTCTCGGGATGGCATGGAGGAGCAATCCACTTACTCATGGGTTCTTCCTCACATGGAAACCAGCAAAGGAAGAGTCTATACTTTTCCATTTTGACTGTTGCGACTGTCCCTTCCTAGCCAGTTTTAATTCTGCTACACTGTCAAACAGATATGAATTCTCTTCTTTTGTTTTAGTCAGGAAAATAAGTGAGTAATGGAAGATAAAAGAGAAAAGAAAGTTATTGAGGAAAAGACAGAAAGTAGCACTACTTTCTCAACAGAGATTTAAAAAGAAGCACACTGTGGCCAGACAGAAAAATGAATCCACCCCTGATTGCTGTCCAGCAGATCGTGGGATAAGAAAAAAAAATCCTACCAGTATTCACATGATTGCTGCCCATCAAGTCTCTAATAAAGGCAAAAGACCAATATTGAAGAGTTTTCCAGATCTCCAGTGGGAGTGGTTAAGATTTAACTCTGTATCATGAACTAAAAACAAAAAAAAAAGTGAGCAGAGTCAGGAGTTAAGACAGAGAAAAAGGTGGATTCAAATCTGAAGACAAAAGAATGCTAAAAAGGGGGATCAAGGGAATAAAAATCCATTATTTTGTTCCTTAAAGCCAGGGGGAGATGTCATGGCAGCGGTTAAATCTTCAGGCATTGCATTCAGTTGCTGTTTAGAGCAACTAAAGAGTAGACGGTGGAGTGAATGTGAGTAGCAAAGTAGAGATCAGACAACACACAGCGATTTACTGTGCAAATGCCAAAGATGACTGACGTTCAGGGAAAAGATGCAGAAGCACAGCGACAGAACAGGAAGGCAGCCTTTACTAATGCTGTGTAAATGCCACCAAGCTTTATAAATTATGTAAGGTCTATGTTTAAGGGATGTTCACAGTTTGAGTGTGAGGAAGTCCAGAGAACACACGCTTCCTTCTAAACCTGCTAAGCCAGTGGCAGCAATGGTGGAGAATATGCGTGGCTGCTAATCTACTGGCTTTCAAGATTTAGTCAAAGAAGCAGTAGCTTAAAGAATTTGATACATAGGAAGAGTAATCAATTTCTGATGACTCACAGTGGTTTAGTGAATTTAAATACAATGAATTGGCAACCTCAATTGAATTTAATGAACTTGATGACTTTAATGACCTTTAGAGCAAGTGATTACCAACTAGTTGACCAAGCATAAATGAATTCAAAAAATATTGAGGCTGAAGAAAGGCAAAGATGGAATGTGGAGAGAAAGAAAATATTTTAAGGAGAAAAGTGAATACAGATGCAGTTTCAAAAGTAGGGAAATGGTAGTTAAACCAAAGAAATGTTGTAGAAATCCAAACATATGGATTATACTGTTTTAGGAGTATATATAAATACCATTCTGCTTAGGCAGGGACTGGCAGAACTGTACTGCAAGGGTTAATGTAGAGTTTGAGTAAGACACATGAGTGAGAAGATTGCTCCTCTGTGCCATCCTGAGAATGAGAGATTGGTACACACTGTGAATGATCATTCTGTGATGTCAGGAGGAACACGCCAGATCCCTCAAAAGGATGGGTAAATATATAAATACAAAAATAAATAATAAAGAAAAAGGAAGCTACAGATACAATTAGGAGCAGTAGGATGTGTAGTGCAGGAGAGACTTATTAGGGCTTTATAATTAAATCATCTAGGAAGACATAGAATCACAACAGTCAAAGCAGAAGAGACTTTACATTCCTGTCTTGTTGGTTGGTGTGCAGGAAAGAACCCATGAGTAAATGGATTGCTCCTCCTGCCATCCCAGAGTAATTATTCGCAATGAGTACCTACTTCTCATTCTTGATACTTTTATTCATTAATATTCTGATAGCTGCTGCTATGCAACCAGAGGGAACTCCAGCTAGATAAAAGTTGGCAGAAAAATGGCAAAGAACCTTCAGTCCCTTGACAAAAAGATCAGAGTGGGTAAACTACACCTTTCTCCCCCCACACACACTGTTAAGGTCTTAGTTTAAACCATTGATTTCCAAACTTTTGATTCTCTAGAGGTTTTGGACTTGAACTCCTAGAAACCTCTGCCAGCATGGCCAACAGCCAGGAATTTTGGGAGGTGAAGTCCAAAACATCTGAAGAAGCAAAGCTTGGGAATCACTGGCAAAGACGGGTACAGAGACCCTTTAGCCAGAGGCAAATGAACCCCATGGAAACACTGTTAAATGGTATGGATATGGAGATAGTTAAATTGTGTTGATATGAAAAGGAAATAAATATCCCAACTGACATTACTGGGTCAGCATGAGACAGCAGTGTGGAGAAGTGACTGCTACACAAACATGGTGATGCTGAAGTTGGTCCTCTGAATGTTTTTACAAAAGTTTAAACCTGGAAAATAATTTTTCTGCATACATAGCTAGTTGTGTTCTGCAAATCTTAAACATGCTTTCGTTACAGGTAGTGACTGGATCAGGCCGTCAAGAAGCTCAGAAAACAGATGCTGAGTATCGGAAACTTTTTGATCTTTCTCTCCAGGGTCTTCAACTTCTGTCTCAGTGGAGTGCCCATGTTATGGAAGTGGTATGTTGACAGTGGAAAATTCTGAAGAAGAAATGGATGAGGGGAATATTTTGTTATATTTTGTTTAATAAATAATTCCTAGATTGTATATTATTAACAAGCATATTATGCCTTATTTCCAGCTTTACTTACTTAAGTGAATTAAAGGTTATATGTGGAAGATTTTTTTTCTTGATAGGCTTGCGGCTGTTACACTGAACATATCAATGAATATAATATTTGTGGGCTGTGAAATATTGTGTGCAGCACTCACATTGGTGTGCAGTGTCCAACTTCCTTTTCATAGTATTCACATCAGAAAGCAAGGCTACGAGTCAGTATGTACATGACAGCTAGTGGGTAGAAACCATTGGAAAGTATTGCTGCTCCACTGATCTTGTGGATGATGTAAGTCTCCTCTCAGATCCACACATTCTGTATTATATGGACAAAATATGTAGTGAGGCATCTTTTGTACATAACAGCTGCCAGATCGATGTATTATGTGGTAAGGGTAGCATAAGAACTAGCTTAACAGACCCATTCATAGAATACATTTTTTATGATGATCCTATGAATTCTATACTATCAGAACTAAGACTGGAGCTGAATGAACAGTCTTTCATAGGATTTTATGAGTTGTTTCTGTTGGAGATGCTTTCAAAACCATCTTGAAATTTACTGGTCTGTGTAAACACCGCATGTCATAGCCCACAGCAACAGTTATTACAGGATTGTTTTTTAAGTTTTGGCACATTCATTGAAAGATTGTTTAGTTTTGATGTTTAAACTACAATAAATCAGGCTAATGAGTAACAGTTTCCTCTGGCTTGTAGCACTTCAGAGCTGGGCTGGAACCTGTGTCCAGCAGTGAAAGACTTAGAATGTGACCAGAACTGCATGGCACTCAAAGAACACAGCAACATAGTATTTAAAGTGCTACACTGCATATCAAAAGCTTTAGCCACAGGAAATTGAAGTAGCGCTTGAGTTACTTGTCACTCTTGATTTACTGTAGTTTAAACATCAGAGCTACACACTCTTTCACTTACTGTACTGTCACTTGCAAAGATAACCTCATGGTAACTCTTATTTGTGGACTAGTTGTATACTACAACTAATGAATCTCCATACTTGTTAAAGAGGTGTATCCTGGCAGTTTTGTAGGATCTGAGTAAATGTAGCATTGCAGATGTGCACCTGTATTTGTATTAGCTGTTTCTGCAGAAGCTAGCTTCCATATACAGATAAAGATGATAAAACTGTTACTTTGGTATTTTATGTTCTTAATCTTCCTAGGGTTAGCACCTCATGTTCTAATAAAATCACTCTCAGTTCCTACCCTAGAGCTACAAAGAGTGCATAAGCATTAAGTCAGACTTGGTGTATGTAGCCATTCTTGTTGGAACTTCTCAGGCTCACGTTTGTTGACTATGTGTCATTATTATTCTTCATGTCATCTGCAGTATTCATGGAAGCTTGTACATCCTACTGACAAATACTCTAACAAAGATTGCCCAGACAATGCAGAGGAGTATGAAAGAGCAACACGATACAATTATACTAGTGAAGAGAAGTTTGCTCTTGTTGAGGTAAGAGAGAAAAGATGCCTTCTGTAGGATATTCCCTCTCCTTGCTAAAATTCTCTGTATGATTTGGGGTTGTGGTTTTTTATTTCATTATTATGCAAAAATAACTCTCCTCAAACAGGTGATTGCAATGATTAAAGGACTACAGGTATTAATGGGCAGGATGGAAAGTGTCTTCAATCATGCTATTCGTCATACCATCTATGCTGCTCTCCAGGACTTTGCCCAGATCACACTTCGAGAACCATTAAGACAAGCTATCAAGAAGAAGAAGAATGTCATCCAGAGGTGGTGTTTTAATACTTTCTTGTACCATTCAGGTTTTTTCTTCCAGAAATGCACAGTATTTGTTAGAGAGGACACAGGATTACTTTTGCGATGAGAACATGGTATGACGCTGGCTAAGTTTCCTAAAAGGAAACTTGAGTATTTTGGAATATAATATACAAAACCTGCAGTCACCTCTCTCCTGAGCACCAGAACAATTCTATTAAAATTTAGATAGGCTACCTGGGATTCCAGAGATTATATGACTGAGCAGTTGATCAGCATTACCAAAGCTGCTGCGACTTGTCAAAGCAATGAAGGTAACTCCCAGGCAAAAAGTCAAAATTTTAAAAATTGGCAAGTTCATGTACCCTGTTTTCTCTATATCTGAGAAAGGAGCTATTGCAGATGCCCCAACCAGTCAGCAGATACTGGATGGCATATAGTGGTCTAAAATATGCCTTTGTCAGAGTTTGGGGAAGAAGGAAAGTAGAAAGCAGTGAATTAGGAGGAAGGTGTGGCTGTTTCAACTCAACAGGTCTTTCACAAATATGCTGGTAATTCATTTCCTCATAGAAGTGTAATTACCTGGTTTTCTAGAGGGAAAGTAACAAGTTTACCTTGCAGATTGGTTTAACTTTGTTGCGTAATCATGCACACCCAGTAACCAGTTGAAGGCTAGTATCACTTGTTCGTCAAATTGACCAGATGAATACTATAATTACATATTTAAATTCCCCTGTTGAACATTATGAACCTGAAGGAGGTTCCAAGTGCTGAAAGAGAAGGGGCTGTGAACTACTGGTCTTGGCATTGTTTGATTCCCTGTCCCCCAGTGTTCACGTACTGAGTGTGAGAGTCTGAGAAGGAAGTCTGTATGTGTAGATATTGTATCAGCTGGAACCCTGATAGTGCAGGCTCCAGCTTCCATGGCAACTTCAGAGCTGGCCGTACCATTGGGAAGAGTGATCTAGCTGCCTTACTTGGCAGACTTTAGATAATGCAAAAAGGCAGCACAGTTCACTATCATGTGGAGGAAAGAAGCTGTGGAGTTTCCTGCCTCAGGTGCTAGAATAAGATGACTGACTTTGCTACTCTTCAGCTTAATTTTGATGAGAAGGGCTCTGTCTCAAGTAATGAAATGTCTTGGGCAGGCTCTGGGTAGCCAGTAGGCATATACTGATATTGTTTCCCATTACAGGGATGCAGAAGCAATACATGGATGTTAGGTGTGGGATTGCAAAGCCTGCACCAGGCCCCCATTAATGTCCCACTGCCCCTTCAGTGCATGTAATATACAAAGGGAGCTTTAGTTGTGCTTCCATCTATAGTATTAAATCTAAAAGACACAGCTTAGCACCCCTCTTCCCACATTATTTAACAACAGGGACTTTGGAGGAAAGGATTCATGAATGAATGAAACCCTTGCATTAATTAGTCTTATTGGTCAATGAGTACTTAATATTTTGGTGTATGTAGAAAACATGTACTAGAATATTTGTGGCTCTTAAGGAAGGGTTCATGCTCACAAACACTCTTGGATCATGCTTAGTGTTCTCCAGGCCATCAGAAAGACTGTGTGCGACTGGGAAGGCGGGCACGAGCCATTTAATGATCCTGCTCTGAGAGGAGAGAAAGATCCCAAAAGTGGTTTTGATGTCAAAGTCCCAAGGCGAGCTGTGGGTCCTTCTAGTACCCAGGTAACTCTCTCTGTACTGTGTCCCTGACTGATACAGGAATTACTGCAGAATGAACCCATTTAAAAAGATTAGTTATATAAATCCTGTGTAAATCTGGATTAGTCAAAGAATCCCATGGAGGGGTACTGTCACTTTAATTTTCTGTGCTGATTATACCCTCCCCCCACACCTTCTCCTCCAAGTCTTTTGGCTTCCATGAGAATGACTCTGTGTTTAAACTGTGTTTTACAAGTATGTCTGATTCATTTGTGTTTACGTTCCTGCACATGGATGTCTCTTCAGTATAAATTATACTGTCAACAGTGGATGATGATTCTCTGTCAACAGTGGATTCTTGCTATGCTTTTTATATACCTTTCTTTGGTGTTTACTTGTAGGAGTCTAATATAAAGTTTGTCCCATATAGTTAGAAAAATGCCTGCCCTTTGAACTCTGTGGAATTGATCTCCATCTTTGCCATTTTTAAAGGTGGGCCCCAATGTTTTATTGGGAACCTCAAAAATCTGTGGATAAGAATGCAGTGAGTGCATGTATATTTTTGTTAGTAGTAATAGTAGTAGTAGAAGTAGAAGTCCTATTTTTATTCATCCTCAGGAGAAAATTTTAATATTAGAACAAATCTTTAATGATTGTTATACCAACAAAAGCTCGAACAAAAAGCTTGACAGAAATCTGAAAATTTGAAAAAAATATGTTGTGTAAAATTTGCTGCTTAGATTGGGAAGCTATTCTAATCTTGAGAGCAAAATAATGTGTCCTATGAGATTGGATTTGGTGTTGGCGTACTTCAACCATAGCTCCCACTGCCTTATAGCAGTATGCCTTTTGAACTGCAGAATTGATCAAAATCAGTTTGTGATGTGGGATAGGGTAAGGTCCTGCTGTTCAGTGATGTGGGAGGCAGGACTAATTATTTGCATGTACCTGAGGTAGAACTCTAAGTTCTGGCCTCAATTGTCACCAGTTTTCATTTTCTTCATGAGCTTTCTTTCACTATCAAATTACCTAGTTCTTTCTTTAATTCTTCCCCTGTTCTGGATCTTTATTATCTATTCATTTCTGAGACATAAGAATCTACTGAACATAGTCTTGAAACAGTATTTCTGTGTAATTTGTATGTTAACATTACAGCACCCTCAGTCATATCTAGCTGGATTAGAAATTTTGTAATTGGAGAAAACAAACACCCAGTGAATTTTGAAGGAGGGGGTTTATTAAAAAATTCAGGGTATTCCCCTCCCCATCTAATCTGTCATAATAGAACAGTTCAAAATGACATTTCCTTACCAGCAGTTTTTGGGAGTCTTAACAAATGAGGAGGCTTCACCTCTCCACCTTATTTGTAAATGATATTTCTTCAGCATTCTTAACTGTCTTGCTGTTCCCCTCTTAACAAACTAATATATATATTCTCTGAGTGTGTGTTTTCTCTTCTTTATTTACCCTTGTGTTTTTTAATTAATCTACTCTCTCTTCTCCCCCTCTGCCTCTTCCTTCTCTATTGGTTTTTAGCTCTTCATGGTTCGCACTATGACAGAGTCCTTAAACTCTGCTGAGCTGTTGAAACAGCTCAGATCTCTGGGAATGGAAAAGTTCTTGCATGTGATAAACAAGTTTCTGAGGCAGTCCTACATCTATCCCACCCTTTTAACCTTTGGTGGTAAGGCATTACTTATTATTTTTAAACAATGTGGTGACATCACCTGTTCCACTGAAAATTGTGGTACTTTTCAATCCTTTTTCCCCCCTTAGGTTAACAGCTTTTGAACTTCCTTATCAGGTTTCAATTTGAATTGGAGCACTCTTTGGGCAGTGTGTTTTCAGTGATGCTGAACTAATGTGACATGTGTGTTTTTCCTTCCATCACAACTGTTCTGTTTAATAACACAGCTTTACATGGTGAGAACCATGTTAGAGTCCCTCATTGCTGACAAAAGTGGTTCCAAGAAAACCTTGAGAAGTAGCCTTGAGGGACCCACCATATTGGACATAGAAAAATTCCACCGAGAGTCTTTCTTCTACACTCACTTGATAAATTTCAGTGGTAAGATATGCTGATGATCAGTGTCCAGCTTTAGCATGTCCTAATACTAACATGACCTGGGAAAATGTTTCCGATTTTGTGTGGCTTGCTTGACTTAATTTTGGCCTCTCACAATATAGTTGTTTGGCTTTCTTGGCTCCTGTTTGATAATAGGATGCTGAACCATCAGGAACTTTGGTCTAAGCCAAGAGTACTTATATTTTTAACATTTTGAAATGTAACAGATAAAACTGGAATAAATTAGTTATGTACTTTGTATGGTTTTTCTGGTTGACAGGACCTTTTTTTTTCTGGCTTTTTAGAATTTCCATCTAACAAAACATTCAAACATCAATTCTGTTAAAGACTATTAGCAAAAACGTCTGCTAATTCTATTTTTAATTCTTCTAAAGACAGAAACCTAATATTTTGTCCTGGGTGAACCTCTATGCCATTAGCTGTCTTTGCTGTTGGCTGCAATCGGAAGCATGTTGTTCTAGTGGATGCATCTACTGACATGTCTCTAGTCTAGTCATACTGCTTTGTGTTGTCTTTCTAACTCATGTCATTACTGTTTACTGTCTGTGCAAGGTGAAACTCCATGTTGCAGCACTCGTCACACACAGTGCTGTATTAGACTTGGTGTCCATGCTTTGGTAACCTAGTACAGTGATTCCCAAACAATGTATTGCAATTCCCCCACCCCCAATGACTTGTGATTGGGTCTGCCAACAGTAATATGGGGCTAGGCCTAAACAGGTCTGTCATAAACAGAGTATCTCTACCCATCTCTGCCAGCTGCACTGAAGTATGTAACTAAAATAAGTGTCCCTGGAGATGGATAACAGATGGACTGCTTTAAACCACTCTCTTCCTAAGCATGTAAGGATGGTGGTGGTCGTGCTTATCATGATGATGATGATGATGATTTATTAATTATTATTATCTTTATTTGTATCCTGCTTTTTGCCCAAAATTGGCCCTCAAACTGGCTTACTCATTAAAACAATAGAATTTAAAAACATATAAATAGTAATATTAAAACAGAATTAAATTATAAAAGAATTAAAACAGCTAAAAAGAAATTAAAAGATAGCAATTAAAATTAGAACAGTACAGCACCTAGCCGGTTCTTTAAAAACTTGCTGTCTTAAATGCCTGTCTGCTGCCAGAAGGACAACAAAGAAGGGGTCATTCTGACCTCTGTAGGAAGAGAGTTCCAGAGTCTAAGGCAGTGGTTCTCAACCTGTGGGTCCCCAGATGATTTTGGACTTCAGCTCCCAGAAGCCCTGAGCATTGATCATAGTGGCTGGGGCTTCTGGGAGCTGAAGTCCAAAAACACCTGGGGACCCACAGGTTGAGAACCACTGGTCTAAGGGCAGCCACTGAGAAGGCCCTCTCTTGTGTCCCCACCAACCGTGCTTGTGATGATAGTGGTGGGACTGAGAGAAGGGTCTGTCCTGAGGATCTCAGAGACCAGTTCAGTTCATACATGTTTCAGGGTAACTTTCTACTTCTCTACTCATGTTATTTGGATTCTCTGAATTATATGCTTCAAAATCTGAAAATGCAAATCTTTTGGGGCCAGCAGTATATGATGATTTGGGAACCACTGCTCAGGCCTACTGAAAACACTTTTACTGTGACACACTGGAACAGATTTGTGGAATCACTGAAAGCATTTTCTGGGCAATACACTTGCTATAACTATTCTCCTACTGCTGCCTTGCCCCCAAATTTTTATATTCTTATTCAGTGCCCCTAGGATCAATGCCTACCATATAGACAGAGCTCATCCTACCATCTCATCAGACAAGCAGAATAATGTGGCTGTCAGAAGATACTCCTATTTCCTCTCCATCACCTGAGAGCTGAAAGTGTGATCTTCACAAGAATTGGCAAAAACTAGGAGATCACTTTGGAATATGCCTGCGTTCTCCTAGTTGTTGATTCTGCTACTTCTGGAAGTGTTTTCAGTAATGACCCCAGCTGTGCATCTGTGTGTATTTTATTAGTAGCAGCTTGTATTAACTCCCTAGGTTCTCAGTTGGAGCATTGGTTTCTGTTTTATTTTTCATGTTCCACTATAGTAATCCTCTTCCACCTTTGTTCATTTATATAACGTTGCATCAGTAGGAAGTCTGTGTGTTTGTTTTTTAACTTTTTGTTCCTATTTACAAGAAAATTAACTCAATACATTTTTTTTCTACAATAAGAAACCCTACAACAATGCTGTGACCTGTCCCAACTATGGTTCAGGGAATTCTTCTTGGAACTGACCATGGGCAGAAGAATCCAATTCCCCATTGAAATGTCTATGCCTTGGATTTTGACTGACCACATTCTGGAGACCAAGGAAGCTTCAATGATGGAGTAAGAATAATGTGGGCTTAGTAGAAGACACAGAAAATTCTAATGAAAGAGAGACTAGGGACTTCATTGGGTAAGATAAGGAAATGGAATGTGCAGTTCCTTTGAAAATGGAACACAGGGCCTGAAGTTTGCCACTCTTCCTCCCAGCCCTCTCTTTCTAGTCTAAGTAGTCTATAACCTTGGACCAGGCAAGCCCTCCAGCAACCGGATTCTGCATGGGTGCTTTTCAGAAATGGCTTTTCAGTTTATGCTTTAGCCTGTTGCTGAAGACCTTTCAAGGTATCCCTCTGACATTTTACTGCTGGGCTTGAGATAAGTACAGCTTCATTTCTACTGTTCCGTTTCTCTGATTCCCCCTTTCTATTTCCCACCATAACATTAGGAACACCTAAAAGAATAGCGAGAACTTCAGTTACAGGTCTTCAAAAAAGAGCATAAACAGAAAAAAAAATACAAGTGAGTGTCTGTAGTAGAGGCCTCTGGCATAATCTTAGATACATCCACATAGAGCTTGGCACTACTGACTTTCCGTGGCCTATTGGTATTTTTTTGTATGCAATATTAGTGCACCCTTTCCAACTGCTGTACTTCTAACTGGAATTGGTGCCTCATTTAGTATTTATGCTGCTGTTTATAACAAATTACAGTGAAGTTTATAAATAAATATGCAAAACACAAGTATATTAAACTAATACTCTTAAACTCTTAAAAACAATGAAGAGAATTCATATTCCTCTAGGATATGGCGCATTAAAGGGTTTATGTGATTAAAAACTATTAGAATGTTGTACTTTGATCATATTTTTTTTATATTCTGTGTACCATCTTGTGACAAATTAAAACTTCAGTGTATTGTTAAAACATGTTGAGTTGAAGCAGAAAGATAAGCAGGGGTGTTATTTTGACAACACATGTTCTTTTTCTCTTGTTTAGATATGTCCTGTATTCTTTGGATCTCTATAATGACAGTGCTCATTATGCACTTACAAAATTCAAGAAACAGTTTCTCTATGATGAAATTGAGGCAGAGGTGAGTTTGTTGATTCTGTCTTGAAGGCTGAGAATCTCTTGAGTAGCAACATGGATCATTTTTGTAGGTAAGGCTTAATGCTTCAGTGAAAAGGATCTCAAGTGACTACTACAAACAAAGTAAGGCTACAGCCCATGATAATTCCTGTGTAGCAAACAAGCCATTGCAGATGTAATGACACAGGCATTCTTAATGTTCAGGTCTTTGGAGCAAACGTTTATGTGGCCCAGTGCAAACCTAAGGAAGAGGCTGTTGAGACTAGGCTGCCAGGCAGATTTTTGTTGTCCGCTTTAGCAGTAGGCTGCAAAAGGGAAATGTGGTTGGAGGATTAGTACTTTTTGTTAACTGAACAATAATTTGTTATCTTCAGGTCAACTTGTGCTTTGACCAGTTTGTCTATAAGTTGGCAGATCAGATATTTGGATACTACAAAGTTATGGCAGGAAGGTAAGTAGGCCTATTAAGTCATTTAAAATATGCAGATTTTGAATTTAAAATATAATATGTATCACTCTGTGCTACCTAATGCTCCCCCTTTAAAACAGCCTGCTTCTAGATAAGCGATTAAGATCAGAATGCAAGAATCAGGGAGCAACGATTCCTTTGCTGACATCAAATCGGTATGAGACACTGCTAAAACAGAAGCATGTCCAGGTTAGTAAATGATATGTCAGAGCTAGGAAATGTTTGCTAGGATTCTGGGTGTAGAAAATGTGTTATGTGAGTAGTCCTACTGTCTGCACTTATGCAATGAGAGGAAGGAGTTAGAGACAGCAGCAGTAGTGAAGAGGAAGCTGTTGACTTCAAGCCATCTATACTTCAAATACATGCCTTGCCAGGTGCTGCTTGGAGCCAAGGAAATATGAGAAGGGGTGGCATGTACAGGTTGCCTATGCAGTGGAACAGGTGATTATGCAAGCCACTTTTCTTATTCTGCCTTAGCTCCAAAGATCCAACATCACCACCCCACAGAAGAAATCAGGTGTCTTCCTGCCTCCTTTTTCTGTTGCCTTTGCTGTTTCTTTCTTTACTACTATTGGCAGTGGCAGCCCTTTTCTCTTGCTGATTCTGTTTTCATCTCACTGTCATAACTATGACAACATAACCAGTAGGGCATTGGCCCTGTGGCCCTAAAAATGCTGTTGAACTCTAACTCCCATTAGCTCTAGCCATCCTTGCTGATGGTGAGAAATGATGATAGTAGTAGTTCCTCTGCAGGTTCCCCACTATTGCCCCTATGCCATTCTTCTACTTTCTGATCTTAATTTTTTTAAACAGTCCTTTCTTATTCAATCCACTTGTTTGTGTGTCTGTCTTAACAATGCCTTAAATAAAAAGTTTGAGACATAAGGCTATCATTTATAAACAAAAGTGACCAGATAGTAGCCTCAACTGCACAAAAAATGTATTTGCTGTAAATGTTATGAACGGAGCTAGGGCTTAGAATATGTTCTTGAGGTTTGAAAAATATCTTTTGACAAAACACAAAAGGCTCCAAAGTAAACTTTGATAACTGGGTGGATTGGTTGAAATTCTGATTTAAGTCCTCCAGGAGAAAAGGCCAACTTGAAATCCTTCAGTTAGCTCAAGTTCCCATCTTTTCAGTGTGCGTATTTTGCATGTGTGGGCATACTCTACTTGCTTGCTATAGCAGTGAAAATATACCTGTTTGCAAATAAACATTTTTTACGGTAGGTTGTGAGCAGTAGATAATTGATTAAGATCTTCTGGCAAACCTTGGGGACATGAGCAATGTATTTCTGACTTCCACTGGTTTTGTGCTATCAGTGGCAAAAAATAGTAATAACAGCTTGTCCTTTAAAAAAAAATTGAGTGATGGAATGCAAACTTCGATGGTGAGAAACCAGGATTTAATTTTTATTCAGAAGAACTTATGAGCCCACATCTGGTAAAGAAGCAAATTCCTGGGCTGAGCACATATATGCCCTTCCTAAGCATATATCTGCCCTTCAGAACCAGCTGGCTCTGTTCTGTTCATCTGGGGTTCCAGTAAGAAAAGCAAAATACAGTGAATCCTTCAAGTCTGAACTCTGTCCACAACGCTACCCAGCTCCAGAACTATCTAGATGATGCAGCCCATGTATATTTTACACTATAATAATCTGTACCTCCTTAAGAAAGCAGCTGCCCCCCCCAAAAAAAACCCAAAATAGAAATAGAAAAAAGCCCTATTTCTCTTTGGACTCTATCTGTTCACATATAATGTTGCTAAGCTAAGTGCTCAAGATATTTTTTAGAGGCAAAGTGGCTGGACAAAATAATTGCTGGGCAAAATAGTGTTTCTCTGTGGCATAGAAAGTTAAAGGTCTATGTCAGTGGTTCTCAACCTGTGGGTCCCCAGATGTTCGTGGACTTCAGCTCCCAGAAGCCCTGAGCATTGACCATAGTGGCTGGGGCTTCTGGGAGCTGAAGTCCAGGAACTTCTGGGGACCCACAGGTTGAGAACCACTGGTCTATGTTGTTTTGTTTGCTGAATACTCGTAATAGAAAGTATAATAAGTAAAATCACTTATTATGTCATGTTTATAATGCTTGACCTCATGAGGAGTAGATTTGTCCCCAATTTATTATTTTACATGAAAAAACAGGCCTAAAATGTATATGATAGAGGTTCATGAATTCCTAGATGATTGTGAAATATTCAATATGTTTATATTACTTACAGATATTACTCTGAACAATTTTTTTAAACAATGCGTAATGCAAAATTTTAAAATCCAATCTATTTTTCAAAATCTAATTTTGTTTTAAATTACTTTTAACCTCCTTGGTTAAATTAATATTTTTAAGTTTCACAGACTTCTTCTCTGAAATTCTTGGTTTAGCTGGGATAGGTGACCAGATACTCTCCAAATGTTTTGGACTGAAGTTACTAGCAGCCTCAGCTAGCATGGACAACAGTCATATACACATATACTCTTGCATTTTGAGAACGTTCAGTTATACTCCGTACAGGGTGTCATTCTGAGGAAATGTGTATGTTGCACATAATTTATATCACTACATATTTTTGAATTTATTTTGTTACAGCTTCTTGGTCGATCAATAGATCTGAACCGCCTAATAACTCAGCGAATTTCAGCAGCCATGTACAAATCACTGGAGCTGGCAATTGGTCGCTTTGAAAGTGAAGATTTGACCTCTATCGTTGTAAGTAATCAGAATCACTGTAAAGATTCATGTTTGGTTGGGAAGTGTCTGATTATTTTACACAGTATGTTATGCTAGCAATTTTTGAATACAAATAGAACTAATGGGGGCAGGGCCGTTAAATAACATTGCCTGTGCTCTCCATGGTCCCCTCCAATATACTTTAAACTTTTATTTAATCAGAAACTTTTAAGACAGTCAGATTTGAATGTCTAAATGTACAAGGTTAATAACAAGCAATACCGGCGTGGAAAACGATTGAGAGTAGCAGTGGCTAATTCCATTGATCCCCGAATAGTACTTTTTTTTTGTGACCTGCCTTCTTCTGTTCCTCCCTCATCCTTGTTAAATCTGTAAATAATGAAATGAATATTTCAAAACTTATTAATCAAATAGGATTGAGGGCATTTTATTTTGTGATAATGAAGTGGAATTAACTTAAACAATGAAGTTTAAATGATAAAATAAAAATATGTATAGAAAAAAGTCTAGTTAATTTTTTTTAATTTACAAAATTTCCAGTGAGCTCTGTCTCTTCCCAGGTGAGCTCTGTGTCTTCCAAATTCATTACCAATGAATTTTAAATGCACTTAATTTAACTTTAATTAGTATTACATTGATTATGTTACTGCTAATCCCATTGAGAATGAAATATATCATTATCAGTAGGATTGTGTTAACATTTATTTATTTCTGAACGTAATATATTTAGCAGTGTCCTTTTGAGCTTCTCGCTGTTGCAAACTATAATGTCAGTTTTTAAAACAACAGCAAAAAATTCTGATGGCATAGAGAGGGCACAAAAATATCTTTGAGGGGCCATATTTTACCCAGTCCTGGACTAGGTGAAGACACACAGATTAATTCTTCACATACCAGAACAAAAGCTTCCTATTGACTCTACTAGGAAGAGGTTTTAAAAGTTGATGCAAATTAATTGCAGGCATATCTCTGTTAACAAAAATAAATGTGTTCCTACAGATTAGTTTTTTAACAAAAGAGGTTGGTACTAGAGGCAGAAATAACATAGAAAAAGTACGAATAGTTTCCTACAGCCCAAAAAGGCATACATGTTTCAGCGAACCTTTTATTCAAAACTTAGCTTGTCAACATGTGAAATGAAGCACATGTGTCAAGTAAACCTTGCATAAGTGAACAAAAACATGTTCAGTCTTCTAAAGACAACCTGACAGCTTCTTCTCAAATCCATCCAGAAATGATTTTTTTTGTTTAACTAGCCTCACTTTTCTTATGATTTCCGTATCAGTTTTTCTCTTGTGTTCCTTTACCATCTCCCCATTGCCAGTGCTGCTAAAAAGCTTCCAGCTAGACAGAGGACAAGACAGGAAAGATGGGCAGCCATAAAAGACTGTGTAAAAATTAAATTCTTTGTCAAAAGCTTTGTTAACTGAGGTGTGCCTATAATTTGTGGAACTTCCTTTGCTCTTGTACCAAATGGGTGTTTAATAGTTGGCTGTTGAGAGTAGCTTGGATTTAGAGATGTATCTCTGCTGTTACTGTTTGTGTTTTGTTATGGAATTGCATCTCCTTTCACCAGATTCCCACTGCATTCTTACCTTCTTTATGCTGTCTTTTCCCCATCACTTATATATTTTTTCCCCTAGGAGTTGGATGGATTGTTAGAAATAAACAAAATGACACACAAGCTCCTGAGCAGATACATGACTTTGGACAGTTTTGATGCCATGTTCAGGGAAGCCAACCATAATGTATCAGCTCCCTATGGAAGAATCACCCTTCATGTATTTTGGGAGCTCAACTATGATTTCCTTCCAAATTACTGCTACAATGGGTCCACAAACAGGTTAGTCTGAAAGTTTTGAATATCTTTATTTAAAATTGTCTTTAGTCTTCCTGAATCTGTTGTCAGCAATAAATGCATCCACTTTGAGTACCAAATGTTCATAGTTGGGTAGCTTTCCAAAAAGCTTAAGACTTATGCTAAAAAGCAACAGTTAATTTAATATGGATAAAATTTGATTGTCCTCCTTTAAACAAAGTGTGTGTGTTTTCAGCTTCTACCTTTTTCAGCTGCTAAAGGTGAAACTTTGCATGTTTTATTTACACACAAACACACACACATACACGTACACATAATATAAATTATAGTTAAGCACACTGGCAGTTTCTCACTTGATGATTGTGCAGTTGATGGCCTCAAGACCTCAGCTCCCATTATACAGACTGTTGTGCAACTGTGTGATCTAACATAATTACAGTAGCATTTATTTGTGCTATGCTAAAAGATATAGATCAGATCTTAGTCTTGCTAATTCGATCTGCTTGTCTTCATCTTTCTGTGTATACGAGACTGAAGGTGAAGCTGATTGTCTCGGGGCCTTGTTGACCTGGGAAGAGAAAAGGAGGAACCTGGTGTGCAACCTATGAAAGCATAAAAAGTAGTCATGTAATAAGCATATTGAGATTTTTCAGCTTGTGTGTAGTTGGTCTTCGATTCTTGCTATATTTATGTTACGACACCCTGGGAGTACAGTCAGACCTCCAGATTTGTGGGTTTGAGATTCACAGATTTGATTATTTGCGAGTTTCTCCAACCCCTGCCCTCTCACCTCAGGTGCTTCTTTTTGGAGGGAACCTTCCCTCTTAGTGGCTCCAATCAGGCCACATAGCCTCTTAAAACCCACATCTGGTCCTCCTCTTCCTCTACCAGTATCTACCTGGCTAGCTCAAAGGATGGCTCTCTGCCCAAATCCCCAGCACCACAAACCCTGCACCCATGCCCCACACATACCCAAGGAAGGAGATGGGCAAGAGAGAGAAAATACGGGTATACCATGCCAACTATCTCCTTTCCTTGACCTGGTTTAGACCCTGGATGCCCACTTTCCCCACCTGTGCTTCAGCCCCCTTCCCATAGACACACAAATTTTGTTATTTGCGAATTTTTCACTTTTGTAAGGGTCCTGTGTCCCTAACCCTAGCGAGTGTGAAGGGCCAAGGTGTTCTGAGCACTTTGTATATAATTAAAAAAAATGAATGCCATAACATTGGAAGGAAGCACTCTTGTACTTTTGTTTGATCCATATTCGGTATGGCCTTAACTCTCATCTGAGGAATATTTAAGATGGGTAGGTGTTATGTTGTAAGGACAGCTCTTCTGCCCCTAAAACCCAGTATGCCATTTACATGCAGTCTTTCCCCATTTTGTCAAAAATGTATAGGAGAATCATTTAGACTGGTTCTTTGTATTACACAGACATCTCCAGATTTTTAAAGAACTTATTACAAATAATAAGCTGTGTGAAAATGTTGCCTTATTTCTAATAACTAAGGCGTAATAGTGTTACATTATAATTGTAAAGTAAACAGGGACTACTCAGTTCCTTTTACGGTGTCACTGTACCTGTGTTTTACTGATGTTTAAAGCTATAAGGGATGTGACTTCACTAGTTAAAACATGTTTTATACCTCAAATGGGTGGTTTGCAGCATTCTGATAATTTTTTAAAGTAACCTGAAAGAGGTTACTTTTAAAAATTGTGGTACAATAGCAACTATTTTTGTGCATTTGAAACCAAGTTTTTATGTTATGCTCACGTTTAAACTTGTTGAAAGCAAAATGAATACTTTAGTATCTGTGTGGTGCGTTTATGAATTACTCCCCCCCCTTAGAAAAAACGATGGTAATGGGGTTTTGATTTGTGTAATCTACTTTGTTTTGACTGCTTAGTGCTGTGCTGATGAAAATGGATAAATTGCTAGGAAAGTCATCATCCAGAGATTAAAAAGTAACACGACCTGATTATGTTGAGGCTTGCCAAAGCCCACAATTTAGCAGCACAGTGTACCAACGCAGATTTACCAAAATAATTTTATCATCAGAGAGCAAGGGAAGGGAATATATTAAATTTAAGGCAGATTTGCATAATTAATGTATGTATTTTAACTCTGTAGCTTTTCTCTTGAATTAAAGAAATTACTGAAATTAAATTAGTGCAGAGAGTGGTGGCAGGTTCTATGCAGGAGTGTTCTAAAATGACTCTTTAAGAGCACGGATTGTTATGAAACCACTGAAGAGCAAAGTGTACGTTAGATGCTGATGTGTCAGTATGGGGTGTTTCTTATGAACAGAAATGCACGTTCTGACTAAAATCACAGGAAAAATGTAAGGTACACGTGGAAACAATTTGGATAGTCTGAGCTCTGCTTAGTAACAAGCTGGAAATGAGTATGTCTTTTGCCTATGCATGCTGTCCTTTCATGTTGGACACATACGTAGCTGAAAACCCCTTAACATTTTGAACCATGAAACTATAGTTACCAGCTTCAGAAAAAAATCAGGATGTTAAACCTTGATTTGAAATTGGTTTTAATATTCTGCCATATAGTGAAGTCAGGATGTTCTGACTAGGTTGTCATTATTGCCCAGTTCAGAAGAAACAGGAAATATTGGTTCATTAAAGGCTTCCTGGTTTAATTAATGTTCCTGAAAAAGGAACAGAGAATACATGAATGTATGAATACCCATGTATAACTTGACTCTAAGTGTCATAATATGAGGCATGACTTGGTATAAAAAGACAGTAATTTCACACACCTAAAGAAATCTTCAGAGCCCATGCCTTTCACCAAAGAAGCTGACAGTAAAAATCAGTGTACAAGAGTGGTAAATTTAGCCATGCTTTGTATTTAATTTGAAACATTCAACCATAGTTAGAAATAAATCAACAAATAATGGAAGCTTTGTAAGAGAATTTTGAGTGAATACAAAGTACACACTCCCATCAGTACATACCAAAACATAAGCAAAAGGCAGTTTGCATACAATTAAAACAATATATCAGTGTTTTTCTTCTTTCTGTCTTTCTTCTTCTAAAGCAGCACAAATGTAAGCCGGTAACAGAGTTCTAGTTCACTGAATGCTGAAGGGCTACAATTTTCTTATCCCATAATTTTTAAATGGGGGGGAATAATTTTGTACCCTTTAGAGCAGAAGTAGACAACTGTGGGAGGCATTAGTCTCCCAGAAGAACTTGTTGGTGCTGCATTGCCAATCCCCCCCAAAAAAAAACACACACACAAAAAAATGCACCCAACTGCCCTGAAATGCCCTCTAGGAAGCATGGGGAGCATTTTCACCATGCATTTTAGGTCCAGGAGAGGTCTTTCTAACAATGGGAAGTAAGAAAACATTACTGTGTGTTTTTAAAAAAGGTTTCTCCTGGGTCTAAAGTGGCCTGGAGGGACATTAGGATGTGTCAGAAATGTTCCCCAAGAGATTTGGGAGAAAAAAAATTACCCCCTGGATTTTTGCACTGGTGGTGGCATGGGGCCTATGGGCTGTACTTTGCCCACCCTGCTCTAAAGCATCCTCCCTCAATTCACAGTTTTTGGAGGGGGGAAAAAACCAGCCTTCCTGCTTCTAAAACAGCTTGAGTGGGCAAAAACTACTGAAACTGACCTCCAGGTAGAGGGTGCGAGGGGCCTTTTGTCATGTAGTCCATTGGCTATCCCTGAGGTAAGCAATCACTCCATCATATTCATCAGAATTTCAACTGTACGTTATGGAATAAATTGAAAGCTTCTTTTATAAAATGTTATTTAGAATCACTAGATGATAAATTGTGCTATAGTAGATCAAATTTAAATTGATGTGTTGTACTGTTTGATTTATATAGGTTTGTTCGAACAGTACTGCCCTTTTCCCAGGAATTCCAGAGAGATAAACAGCCTAATGCACAACCTCAGTATCTACATGGATCAAAGGTTAATATTTTCCATATTTGTTTTTGCAACCTTGTACTCCATAGCTGTGAGCACTTAAAACTTTCAACTGTTTTTTTAATATCTTCCACCATATGCATCTTTATACTGTAGAAGCAGCAGCTGTATACGTGTGTGTGTGTGTGTGTGTGTGTGCACGCATGCAGGGAGAGAAGAGAGCACAGAAAAATCACAAGGAATGACATAGAGATATTATTATCCATTTTAGAAGAAACAGGCAAAATATTGTTGAGTCACATAAACGAGCTTTGGGCGTATTTATTTCCCCTGTTCCTTATCTCCCTTCCTAGATCATGTAAACTATGTTTAGCCCAATGTGAATCATTCCTTGTAACCACTCCGCTTTCCATCTAAAAGCCGAAGAGCAAATGTCTGTATTGCGGAGGCTAACCCACTGATGTAGGCTTTATATGTGATTTAGAGCATGAGCTTGGGAATATTTATTTATTTATTCGTTTGTTTATTTATGTCTTCAGCTTCCAGAACCTCCCAGCCAGCATGACCACAGGCCATTCTGGCTGGGCAATTTGTGGTGTAGTGGTTTAAGCATTGGATTAGAACTGTGGAGACCAGGGCTTAGCTCCCTCCATTCTGCCATGGGAATCCCCTGGGTGACCATAGGCAGGTCACACCCTCCCAGCCTCAGAAGAGGGCAAAGGCAAACCCCCTCTGAACAAATCTTGCCAAGAAAACCTCATGATAGGGGTTGCCTTAGGGTCACCACAACTCCAAAATGACTTGAAGGCGCACAACAACAACAGTCCCAAAGAATGTTTTAAAAGTGCCTTTTGAATCCCAGAAGAATGAGGGTTTTAAATCCTTGATTTAAAGCGGAAACTATATGAGGCTCCCCTGTTGTTGACATTCATCTTCCAATGTGAGGTTGATGAAGGCAGAGCTAATGAACTCATCTCCTTCCACAGTTCTAATGTATGGGAGACAGAATAGCTGAATAGGAATAGCAAAACAGGACAAGTTGTTCGTGCAAACATGGTTCACATTCCATTTAGAACTGGAAATCATGCTGTAAAGTGTAACATTAAACAGAGAGGTACTGTGGTAATAATAAATTACTAAGAATAAACAGCGTAAATGAGTATTTAGCATGTTTCTTTTCTTTAAAAAAATTTTCATTCTCATTTTATATAAAGTAATATATGTAAGATACAGTATTCATAACTGCTTGAAAAAAATAGGTATTTGAAAACACTGAACAATAATAACACATAGTAACATTCCGCATAATAACTGGCTAATACACTTATCATCTGCTTTAGTTTTTGCATGGGGTGAGGCACATGAATCCCTGCCTGCCTGTAAGAAATGTCTCTTTGTAGCCAGTGAGACTAAACTATTTAAAATGGTTAGTGAGTGAATGATCCTCCAAGGAAGGTCAGATCAGCATTTCTTTGGCACAGAACTACCTTGTTTGGCACCTAAGTTAAGTTTTATTTATGTGTTGTCTTATATATACAATCTGTTCCATAATCCACATGTAAGTCTACTTCATAAAAACTGGAATGTATCAGAGATACCATGCATAATACTGGATAAAATCAAGATGGTACATTTGCTTGACTTGAGTTTCAGGCAGTGTATTAGCACAGCAGTCTAGAAGATAACTGAGTTTCAAGAGCTAAAAAAATTTAACAGTGTTCATGTTTTGCAGTTTTCCTTATGATTACACAAAGGTCTCTTAACTCGAACTATTCAAACTTCCACATTTACCAATATAAGACATATGTAACATCAACATTTAGCTAACATCTTTTTAGTCAAAATATTATAAATTTTGAAATGGTACCACTAGTAGCTATAACATCAAGAGGAAGAAACTGATGGACAGACTTCATGTTGGGAGATGAGGACTGTCAGCAAAACAATGTCTTCTGACCCTCCCCTGCTATTGAGATCCCATTTACCCTTCTTATCAGTTGATATATAATATAGGTTAGAGATGACTGAACAACATCCAACTCCATTTCCAGTTTTTCTTTTTCAGCATGCTTGTGTTAGAGTCATTTGAAACTACAGATGCTGGCTAAAATCTAAAGAAATATAAAAGTACTTCCATACTCTCCAGGGAGCTTTGAAATCAGTATTTGCTATCCGGTGGCTGCCCCTTCGCTTCATTTATGGCAAACCACTTTTTGAACCAGGGTGAGAACAAGTTTTTGATATAGGAGTCAAAGAGATAAAACCAAAAATTCCATTGAATCTATGTTATGTCAGATTGGCGTAGAGACATAGGCAGGAAATCTTGGCTTTTGGAACTCAGCATGATGGGCTTCTTAGATGTTAAAGGGTTTTCAATAGTGGTTGCCAGTTGGACACTATCAGTACTTTGAATCTCAACACCTTGAGCAGAATGGGCTTGTTTGTTGAAATCTTCTGAACTGTACAATTCATTTTTTGACCATGCCTCTCCCTTATCTTCTGGACTAATACTTTGCCTCTCTGAACTTTCTCTTCTCCGCGCCACCATATATGCAAGCAGCTGTATACAAGGATGCCGACAATGATGAGAAGCAAAACTGTGCTAGTTAGCCATATGCCCACTGCTACATCTTTCTTTTTGTTGCTTTTGGAAGCTGGGTCTTGCTCTGCAGTGTTAAAAATCTTGCACTGGTCACTGGATGGGTTTGCTGATTGGCATGTTACGCACAGAATATAAGTTGTTAATGGGATCAAATTCTCAATGACAAAGGAAGAACGGCTAGCTGGCACTCTCTCTTCCTTCTGAAAGTAATTTCTGGTGTATCCTGACAGCATTTTGTCCCAATTTGGATTGTACATGATGCTGTAGAAGCTGTCAGCACAGCCAGCCATTTTGGGCCAGATAACTAGGGCTGTGCTTCCAGTTATATTTTGTACAGTTACTCCCATTGCGATATCTATTTTCTTCTCAGACTTTTACTTCAAAGAAAACAACTGTAGAAGGCTCTTAAGTCTCAGGAGATAAATTTTTTTTCAAGAAGCAGATCTTGAGTGGATAATAAGTGCTGGTACTCTAGAATTTGAAAGGGTGAGGGGGGGAATTATTTGGAAATCATTATTTGTATTTCTAAAAGCAGCAATGTAGAATCATTTTAATTTATATTAAAAAGAAGTCCAATGGCACACGCATTCATTACATATTAAGCTTATATGCTACTCTTCCTTTTAAAACAGTCAAAAGCTCAGAGAGATTTACACAGGTCTCCCAAAGTCCTCCTCTCCTGGCATTGATGAAGAATTAATATTCTTGAAGAATACTGCTTATATTTTGTTGGGAATCTAACCAAAGTACTCCTTCTCTTGTTCTCTTTGTCCTCCTGTTCTCTGCCCTTCCAGTCCAATATAGTGAAAAAGTAATGGTGTAAAATGGAACTTAGGAAAGGATGGAACACCTGTAGGATGCAGTTTGCTTCATGGAAGAGATTGTGTTTAATTGAATCAGTTTTTAGCATCTCTTGGAAGACAAAGAATTTTGCCTTGCCACTTTACTGATAGCAAGTGTTTAATCCCACAGTGATCTCTATAAATACAACATAAGATGATGGTGCTGAACTTTCTAAAATATTACTGTGTGATTCATATTCTTTTAATATTATGACTAATGAAATCCTGTTGATTCAGTGAATCTGTTTTAGTTCTGATTATAAGTCTGGACCAGACCCACTGATTACTCTCCTTTGATTTTAAAGGAATTTAAATTTAGCTTTCCATTGTTTAGTTTCCAAATAAATATTTTTGCTGTGACAAGAAGCTGAAGCCTCTTAATGCTGGTTCTTTCTCCATTCATGCTCACAATTGAATATGCCCATGTGTCTGTGAGAAAAAATTATGCTACTTTGATTCTGTATGAGAGAATTTACACCTTAGGTATTTTGAATTTGGTGCCAGTTCCCTGCTTCCAAGTAAATCTTTCAAGGCATTAATGTATGACTAAAAATATGCAAGTGTGGTATAGGACTAGGATACTGGGAAACCAGGGTTTGAATCCCCACTCAGCCATAGAAACCCATTGGGTGGCCTTGGGCAGATTCTGCCAGAAAAACCCCATGATAGGATTGCTTTAGGGTCATCATAGCTCAGAAGTGACTTGAAGCACACAACAACAATATGCTAGTAGTAGTATTTCAGCTGTGTAGGCACTGGAAAGAAGTTATATGTGGCATCATGTTAAATAATATATTTTAATCTAAGATTCACTTGTTGCTTTACTTGAAACAGATTCAGAAAATTATAATAGTACCATTAATTCACAGAGTCTAACCCACTTGCTTGATTAAAATAGTCTTCAGAAGAATACATTTTTGTGTGCAAAGTTGAAATAAAACAATATTCCAATATCTTATGCTGTTAAAAATTAAAATGTTGAAGAAAATAGAGCTAAAGAATTGGAGGCAATTATTTTCTGTTTTGGTGAACCCACAGTAATCACAAACACTGGGTTAAATACATCAGATAATCAGTCATATCACATAGGAGAGATATACTGTGTATAATGAATAATTTTATATGGGGTACATGCTGTTTTACTTTGTTAATTTTTTGTTACTTAATACTGTGTAGCTGTATTATGCCTTTTCTAGATAATCATAAATATATGTGCTGGTTTTGATCTGGGGAATATTTCTTTCCTATCCTGGTCATTTGCAATTTTTTGCTTGTTTGCATCTCCTTTCAACTAAACAATCCTTTGCTCTCCTATTTCCACATATATGTGAAAATATGTGTGTATGTGTATGGTATGTTTATCTGTATGTGGGAGGCTTACTGGACTGAAATACAGAGGAGAAATGCCATAGGATTTTAAATTAAGTTTAAAAGTTCATACTTACCATCAGTTTCGCAATGTGAAAATCCTGTGGTTTCCATCAGGTAGCTGAGTGGAAATAATGGCGAGCTCCTTTTATGAGCAAGTAGTGTTCTTCATGGTCTTTGTTTGCCAGTTTTCCTCCAGTGGGTTGTTTGGACCAAATTTTCATTTTTTGACCTTGTAGCTCTCTTCTAGTCAGATGCTAGTGATGAGGCCTGTTTTGTTATCTTCTGCCTAAACTCATGCACAAGAGCATACTGCCTCAAGTAATCTGTTGTCTAGGTTTTCTGAGAACAAGGGAATGCCAGCCTTTCTCCTGCCTGCTTTCTGAGAGCAAATGCACTGCTGGGGTGCGCTAGTTAGATTCTGCTTTTCTGTGTCTGGGTTTGCTTAGCTGCTGAGTGGATAATACTCTGTTCAGCAGTGACATCATTACTGAACTCCTTGGGTTGGGGAGGAGAGAAGCGTAGCTTTCGAAAGAACATTCAGGCTTTATTAACTTTCACTTATCCTCTATCAGGCAACTACTAGAGGTTGTTGCTGTTAATTCTTTTGTACCAATGTTTACTTTTTTTTTTCTGGAAACTTCTGTCTTTGTAATGTTAGGCTAAGGTGCATACTTCAGTAGTTTTAATCTGCTGATAGGGGACAAATCTTTACTGCCATATTCTAAATTGTTGCCTTAGATATCATATCTCTCATTATGTCCACACAGCTTTTATCTCCTAAAATCAGTCTAAGTGTACATGTTCCTGTTTTCAGCCAGTATGGTACAGTGGTTAGAACACTGGATTAAAAAACTAGAAGGGACTAGGTTGAGAGTGTTATTCAGCCGTGAAGCTGACCATCTGATCTTTAATTTGTATTTAATGAATTTGATTTAATTAGTGAATTTACTATAATGAACAATAGAAGTGGAGACTTTTTGACAATACGTAAAAGGCAGAAAATGCTGCTTAAATTCACATCTTTTCTATATACTTAATCCATATTTCTGTTTTTGAATATTTGTCTAGCTATCTGGAAAATGTCAGAGT
This sequence comes from Iguana delicatissima, assembly GCA_948472985.1. NCBI lineage: Eukaryota > Metazoa > Chordata > Lepidosauria > Squamata > Iguanidae > Iguana > Iguana delicatissima. Next base: position 1,069,891 of record CAOKZL010000276.1, on the reverse strand, counting down.
TTTTCATACAAATCACTAGGAACCTCACTTTAGAAGAAAGACATTGCTATATGATTTCCCCCCATCCTTCCACAGCTATATTGGAAGAAGAAGGGAAAATTGATTTAACCTATCTCAAGTAGATACTCAAGTGCTACTGGGCCCTGGATTATATATTAAATGAAGAAGCACATCCTGTTGCTTGTGTGTGCGCGCGCACTTATGTGCGCACGCGCCATGTGCTGATTTGAGCTAGCATTTATTTACAACTTGATGTTTCAGTCAAACATTATCTAGTAATAAGATTTATTAATTTTATCCAAAACACTTTTGTAAATAGAATCTGATAATCCACCAGACATCTGTTGTGATTATTATTTTTTCCTTCTGGAAACTATCTGAATTGTCCCTTTAAAAAAAATACTGTATTGCGCAGCACAAATGATAAAAGGCTACAGGTTCAAATTCAAGGGGCCATAGCTGTCTTATTTTGTTTTATAATTATTTCTGACTGGACAGCAATTTTCTGCAAGATTTCTACCACATCAAGCTTCAAGGAGAGCAAGCCCACTAGCTTTAGTGGAGTTTGCTTATGAGTATAGTGTGTTAAGGTTTCATTGATCTAGGTTCAAGATTTAGAAGAAAGTGAAGTTGACCATCCTTGATTCAGACAGTGGATTGGATGTGGACTTGAAAGTTAGTTAAGATTAAAATAGATTCATTGAAATCAGTGGGACAAGTTTACCAGGATTCACTTAATTCTCATGGATTTAGATGGGTCTCCTCTAAGCATGGCTAAATCATGGCCCAGCCTCATATCGGCAGCTAACTCCATTATTGAATGAATGACACAATCTTCTGAAATAAGAATTATACTGATGTTACTGTTTTGAAATATAGATTTGAAAAACGAGCAGAGGGCATCTCATTTTTCAATAGGCAGTATGTGTCATCTTCATATCCGCAGAGCAAGAACTTTAGGCAGGTCTCTAATTCCCATTTTATAGTTGAAGAACTGAATCTGAGAAAAATGACTTCTATACCACTTAAAATGTATATAGGTCCCACAGTGCAGACTAATTTGTCAGTCCCTAGACATCACTAATTTGTGTTTGCTGGAGTGCTACAATGCCAGTGTTAATAGCCAACTATGCCATTTTGAGTCTACTAGTCTATGCTAACTGATTCTGCTACATAGAATGGAAAATGCACCTCTTCACAATTCAAACAGAGTATCTGCTTAATAAACTACTTATTATACTTTGCGATAAACTGACTCATGTTAAAATTGCCAGTAATTTGATAGATAAGGTATACTGTTATAGCAAAGCTTCTTTCATTATTTGGCTTGCAGTGGAATGAATTGTTGTCATTTACTGAACACCAAGGCTGCGGCACTTTCAGAATGAAATTGAGGCAGCAAGAGGAATCAAAAATTATGTTGTTGTGTTAAAATAGGTTAGTTTCAGTTAATTAAATCACAACAAAAATAAAAGATCTCAAACTAGGTGGTTGCTTAACCATTTTTGGATGTAGGTAGCTTTCCATTGTCTTCCCTTCCTGAAATAAAAATTTAACAACAACCCTTGTAATATTTTTGTTTGTCTTTTAATTACAAATAACAACTAAAGACAATATACCGATGTCTATGGTCTGTGGTCCATTTGTCTATGGTCAGCTAAAGATCCTTCAACAAAACTTCCTTCTGAACTGCATAATTGATTTGCGTAACCACACCAGTGTGGGCAATGACAACAAGAAGAAAAAGACTATGGGTACAGCATATAAGGGAAGCAAGGCAGTAGGAAAATAAGGCTGTGCAGATTCTGTCTGCATTCCCTCTCCACAGCTGCACCAACAGCATTCTTGCCATCGTCTCCCACTTCTCCCAAACTGCAAATGTATACCTGATTTTCATAGCTCCTGTCTCCAGTAAAGTTCAACAGTAGTCATGGACATTAGCGCAAAAAAAAAAAAAAAGGCTCTTCAGGTGCGAATTTACTATTGATCGTTTACCCCTTGTGGGAGGCAGCCTTCTGGCAGAATGGTAGATAGGCTGTTGTACAGTTAGCTTCACTCCTCTGGCTTCACACGATCCAAAGCCCCTTTTCTCTCCTGGATTGCTTCTTTCAACTCTATCAGCCTGAGTGAGCATAACTACTTCTTGAGTACAGTCAGTTGGGAGGAAATTGGCAGCGGGCTCTGAAAAGCCCAGCAGAGCTACCCCAAAATCCCTCTTCAACCCAGTGTAAGCCATCAGGATCTGCTGCTCAGCCTCTTTAGGTACTCTGTTTACGTCCACAACTTGTCGAAAGACTTTTCATTACGCTTTGTCCCATGCCCTGCTCCTGGTTTCCTTGAACTACACCTGGAATTTTCTTAATTCACAGTAACAGTCTTTAATGAAATTATACCTGGGTTGTTGGTCTACTTTAATCCAAGAATTTTGAAAAGAAAAACCACTCCATTAATTTGAATTTAACAAAAGGACCTTCTGCTGAGATCTGTTTGTTCCCTTATTTGAAACTTCTTGGGAATCTGCATTCAAGGAAGAATGAGACCAAAGTAAAAAGGGGAAGTTACAGATGTCACTTGCATCCATGTACTTTCTGTTATCCATTTGTGTAAGGATCTCTCCATCTGCTTTGTAGCTGGGGCACAGATAATAAATACAGAAATAATGTGAGTCACCTAGAGAGAGATGTGGCATGGCAGAGATTGGAGGTCCAGAGATTTGGAATAAAAGAATGAAGTTCTGTGTTTGCTATATGGGCCAGAGATTCTCTGGTTCTGTTATGGGCATGCAGCTATTAGCTTTCCCAGTGAGGAACCATAAGGATCCCATACTTGGCTTCCATAGAAAATCTGGGCAAGGGTGCCACCAGGAGAAGTAGTAGGTTATAAATCAAAAAAAGAAAGAAAGAAGGCCAAAACCATCTGGATTACCTTGCACTAAGCCATTTCCATATTATGGTGCACATTCTTCACTTAGAATATTGCTTTTAATGTATGTTAATATAACTCTTTTCAATTGCTGATTAAATCTTTGATGTATTCCTTCCTTCTTGAGGTAAAAGTAGAAGCAGTAGGAGCATATCTTCTCTAGGTTTTTAATGAAAATACTGGTCACAAAGCAGACTTATTGCCCGTCCATCTCTCTAAGAAGAGAAAAATGTCTGCGTGATGAAGTGCTGGGGGTGTGGCTATCTGAAGTGCCGGTAAAGCATGGAAGCAGTGCTAGGCAACTAGAATAACACCTCAGGAGAGAAACTCAACCCAATAGAGTGTGGGAGGGACTTGTGGCTGGATTCTTTCAGTGAGGAACTAGCAAGGAGCTAGGGAATAGAGTCGCTAAGTCAGTTAGAAAGTGTGACTGTTTTGGGACATTTAGTTCTCAGTGGAAGCCTATTGAGAGGTAGAAGAGTATTTAAGCCTTAGGAGGATCTGGTCAGAGACTGTGACTTAGTGGGTTGAGCCTTTGGTGGGAGTCTCGCCAAAGTGCTGATATAATTGTGCCTTTTATGAAAGTCTAAAGAGATAATTTAACTTTTTATGAGCAGTGAGTTAACTGTTAATACTATCTGAAAAAGTGCACTGAACAAATGTATCTACATTGAACTGCATAGGAACACAAATACATTGTCTTATTCTTACTATTATCTAATTAAACGGTGCAGTTTATTTTTGTAAACACTGATTTGGCTTGAGTTGTATACAGTAGCAGAAAACACGCTACCATAAAATTATTAAGTGGTTCCAAATAAATATTGAAAACCATTTCCCTTTTACACAAAAGTGGTGTTATGAGGGGAAGGCGGGGATGTGTGGTAAAGATAGGGTACTTTATCAGATTGGAAATCACTATACCAATCTGGAGGAATTAAGGACCTGTCACAGTCTTTAATCTGATTGTGTGTTCTATGCTTGTGTTCCCCTTTAGGCTTTGAATCTGGCATACTCTAGCATTTATAGCAATTACAGAAACTTTGTTGGTCCCCCACATTTCAAAGTCATATGCAGGCTCCTGGGATACCAAGGCATTGCTGTGGTCATGGAAGAATTATTGAAAGTTGTCAAGAGTCTGGTATGTTGATCCTTACACTATATTTCAGTTTTGATTTTAAAGGAAGGAAAACACTTTCCTGGTATTCAGTTCAGTGACCTCTAAGTCATTTTGTAGGAAGAAGTATGACTCTTAAGGCATGATGTGTCTGATTCTTGAGCCTTGGGTAATAGGAAAGTAACCTTTTATACCGGCTCCATTGTCCCAGTGAATGAGCAGAAGGCTTTGTGCAGCTGGAACCCTGAGGAAGCAAGGTCCAAAATAGTATGGAGGCTACTAGTTGTGTATAAGCGTGACATACCAGGGAAATTTAAAGTACTTAAATTTGCAACCCTCATATGGGCCAATTATACATTTTCTTTATTTGCAGAGCAACAGCTAGGAGACTTTTTCCTATTTCTTTTCCACCCAGACTGTCTTGAATATTTTTCATGACAGCTAATTATACAGTGGATAAAGCAGAAGTTAGAACCTATCCAGCAGCATGTAATGGGATGACTTAAGCTTTTAAGGCTTGAAGAGTAAACAAGTAAGGTCATGTGTCTAGTATTTTGTTAGATGCAAAATTAATGACACCACACTGAGTGTAGATAACAGTTTATAGAAAAATATAGGATTAGTGCCTGTGGACATAATGGGTTAGATGAGGACTGGTGGATTTAGATTGAACGGTGGTACAGCTGAGGTCCTGTGGATGGCCAGTTACAGGATCCAGAAATTGGGTTCACAGCCAGTTGTTGATAAAGTTTCACTGCCTCTAAGAGACGAGGTCCACTAGGGGTAGGCCGTGATCCACTGAGGTCAGGTGTGAAGCAGCTCTGAGGTGTAAAAATTAGAGATATGTTTGCTTGTATGCCTTATGAATCAGAATGTGAGTTCTTTTTCTTCAGCAACCCTAATAATCTCTGTTCTTGTAGTTGCAAGGTACAATTCTGCAATATGTGAAGACCTTAATGGAAGTGATGCCAAAAATCTGCAGGCTGCCTAGACATGAATATGGCTCCCCAGGTATGTTCTTAATAAATCATATTATTCTTTATAAATCATGTTATTCCAGTATCAAGAAGTAATTTTATTTCCTTAGTATAGTAATTCCAATCAAGTAGTTAACAAATTACTCAGGTAGATAAAGAGTGCTATTGCTTTTACACTGGGCAGTGTATTTTTAACTATATTCTGTAAGGGTGGGATGTGCCATAAAGTGTATTTATACATTTATAGACGTAGGATAGACTGTAGTGGGATCCAGGAAGATACAAATCATGACCTGTGCCTGAAATTTCCAAGGGGCTGTGTAAGATAATACAGGTATTTCAGATTTCTGCAGTGGTCAGTGTGGATGTGTGAGACCCGTAAGCCTGCTTACCAAAAGTCAGTTTCCCAGGGTTCGAAACTCTCTCTGAGAAGATACCTTTTATTATACTCCTGCATTAATAAATGTAGTGTGTCATGAAACCATGGCCTTTGTTCATATCTCTTCTCATGGATTGGAAGTTGTGAATGTAATTCAATTCAGTGGTTTCTCTTTGTAATCTTCCTTTCTCATTTCCTTGTTCAAAGACCAGAACCTATAAATCACTTACTGCACGTACAGGAAGATTGAAATGTTCTGCAACTGGTTTTTGAATACTTCCATTTCTAATGTCAGGTTTATGTCCATTAGTCCTTTGACAAACAAGGCAATCTCTATACAAAAGGATTAATGGACACTTGCTCTTCCTCCAGTGTGACATATGCCATCTTGTGCCAGCAATGCCCCTCTAGAGTGTAGAGGGGTATTGCTGGCAAAGGATGGCATATATCACATTGGCAGAAGAGCAAGTAAATGTACCTCTGCTCTGATGTGTGGGTGATGTTATTGGCTCCTGTAATATTGCTCCCAAAATAGATATGGGGACAGAGTTGGCATTTCAGTTTATGGCAGGGTCTTGACCCTGTATTAATATCAATGTTATATATCCTGTTGTGAGTTAAAGACCTGAAAGCTGTCTGTAGGCCAATAAAGGCCTGCCTCCCAGAGCTTGTAAGAGGACTGTATTATTTTCCAGAACTAGTTGTAGTAAATTGATGGTGCATTTGAGTGGTCTCAACTGGGGGCTGTAGGTGACCACTAGAAGTGTTCTGTTATTTTCTGTTTTTGTTCTGTCTTGTAATAAATGGTTTCTGGGTATTAATACTGCCTTGTCAATTTGTTTCTTCACCTCCTTAGGTGGGTTTTGTAGTTTGAGAAATGCCTGTTGTAAATCAAATAGTTTTGAGTCTCTGTCTTATGGATCTGAGCAGATATAGCTATATGGGGGGCTTGGGTGTAAACAGTATATTTGGTAGTGTGTTCTAGGTAGAAACTACAGGCATGTGAGTATGTGTAGCAATGAGCAGTCACCATTGTGTAATTGCACAATGGTGTCAAGAAAGTGAATTTGTCTGTGGATTGTTCCAGGCTCAGCTTGATGATAGGGTGGAAATTGTTGAAGTCCTAGTGGAACTTCTCAAGTGATTGCTTTCCATGTGGCCGAATTACAAAGAGGTCATCAAGAAATCAGAGAGAGTTTTGGGGATGCAGTTGTTGAGGAAGCATTGTTCCAGATCAGCCATGAAGATGTTTGCATACTGTGGTGCTATGTGGATGCCCATGGCTGTGCCACTGACTTGGAGGTACATATTATTCCCAAAAGTGAAGTAGTTATGAGTAAGTACAAAATGGCAGAGTTTTGTAGCTAAGGCTGCTGTAGCCTCATTCAGAATAGTATTCTTGATGGTTTGTAGTCTATCTTGGTGTGGGATGTTGTGGTGTATGATGATTTCACGTCCATAGTGGCTAGGATGGTATAATCTGGGAGGCTATGGATGTATTTTCCTCAGGAAATCAGTTGTATCCTTCAGATAGGCTGGAATGTTGATAGCATATGGCTTGAAAACTGAGTCCATTTATCCAGATATCCCAACAGTCAGTGTTCTAATGATATGGATAATAGGTCTTCTTGGATTGCCTCATTTGTGTATTTTGCATAGTAGATAGAAGATGCTCAGTTTGGGTTCTTGGAGTGTACCCTTTTGAATTTGGTTCTGTACATTGGTTGTGTACAGCCAGTGTGTTTCCATGGCTGAGCGGGGATTTGAACTCCGGTGTCTTAGAGTCCTAGTCCAACACTTAAATGACTGTGCCGTGCTGACTCTCTTGGGTTGGACTATATACAAAGTGACTATCTTGGCAACTAGAATGGTCTGTAGAGGTGCAGGCTTTGGAGCCGAAGTCTTTGAACATAAACGAATCTAGCAGCAGAATTGTTCTGGGATGCCACTTCAGAAGAATAATGTCTGATGAACCATTACCATTTGAGTGTGATTTTATTCTCTATCCTGAACATATCATCTGCATTTTTTTAAGATGAATGAGTCATAGCATTTGTCCTGCCTTTGAGTATCTTTTATTCTCTTTTCTCTTACCTCTCTTCACTATTACTCATCTTTATGAGATACCATTTTAACTGAAATTACATTGATTTTTATATCATAAGAGGTGCTTGTCGTTCATTAGCGAGACCTGTCTTGGGCTGAAAATGGATTGAGTATTAGTGTCCTTGGGTCTCTTGTTGAGCTGACTAATCGCTTTATTAGCCATTGTTAAAAAACATGAGAGGTTGACTTGTTAGCTACCCTTCAGTGACGCAGTGGAAATTTTAGACAGTAGTCATACTTGGCTTTTATGAATATAATAGAAAATTCTTTAATTTACTTGCAAGGAAAAACTGCATCATATTTGTCAGGTGCTTGAGAACTGTCTATTTGTAGTCCCAGCTGAACAATCCAAATACAAGGTAGTTGAAGCACTGGTGGGCTTCCAAGCATTTTTGCCTTTTTGGCTTGGGACAGGTCTTGTGTTAGTCTTATGAGAGATTTGCTCTCATAAGAGAACAAGAAGATTCTTAGGTCCCATTCAGGAAGACGTAACTTCAGGTACTCTGGGGGTCAGTTCCTTCCCCCCAGTGTTGGAACTTGCCAGGGGCTGTCCTCGCCTCCTCCTCCTGACACACACAAGTAGCAGTTAGAGAAGACAACTTTGAATGCTCAACATTCCCGCCACATATAATTCACTTTAAATAAGGCATAAAGGTAGGTGAGCGAGCCCATTTGTGCCCTAATTCCTGTTGTTATGACAAGCTGTCTTCCCTTGGTGTGTACCAAGATATCTGGATTGTTTCAATTCTTGGTTATTGTTGGCTTTTATCCACTTGGAGAAATGTGTAAAAGGAGTGTAACCATATACTTTCTACCATGCTGATCTACATTCCATAAAACTGGTCAATAAGATCACACTTACATCTGAAAATGGTAGTATTTATAATCTTACAGCTTTATATTAGGTAATATTAACTTGTGTGAATGTTATAACTAGATCTAGTTTATTTATTTCCTCAGTATATCAGTTGAATTGTTTGTGTTTGTTAATACACAGAGTATACAGGTGCCTCTAATCCAGAGACTTTGCATTTGCTCTGACGAATATTCAGAACTCCTCTATATAAATTGCCCAAGACTGGATAGTCTTTGCTAATGAAGATGCCCTGTATACTCTTTGCATTTGCCAAAAATAATTCCAGACTGCAGTATCATGGCTATTTCTATGAGCTGATAATAAAAATGATTATTCACAAAAATGCTAATTTGTGAATTACTGTTTTGGTTCCTCATACACATAATAATTTTGGTTTGTTTAACTTCCTACAATCTTCTCATCAACTTGTCCCACAGGCATTCTGGAATTCTTTCATCATCAACTAAAAGATATTGTTGAATATGCAGAACTTAAAACAGTGTGTTTCCAGAATCTGCGAGAAGTGGGAAATGCAATCCTCTTCTGTCTCCTCATTGAACAGAGCTTGGTAGGTAGTAATTTGGAAACCTTAAAATGTGGTTTACCTTTCTACTTCTGGTATGAACCCAACCATAAGTGTGAAGTGAATTCTCCAGCACTTTTTCATAATTTTTTATGAGAAAGAAGAAGGGAGTTCACAGAATTTGTTGTAAGAAAGTCATATTTATCATTTCCCTTTTTTTTTTCCTTCTGAAGAAAAGTCCCGTTCTCTTCCTGCCCCCTGGCGTCCAATTTAATAATGAAAGCCACAGTTTAAAAAACTAAAGGCCTTTCTGCAGTACACTTTTAGTGCTATTATTCCACTGTCAGCATCCTGTGGAATCTTGCGGTTTGCAGTTTAGGGAGAGGCATTTAGAATTCTCAACCAGAGAGCTCTTTGGCCTCAGTAACCTACAAAGCCCAGAATTGCACAGAGTGTTGACAGTGGAATAATAGCACTATGACTGTGTAGTGCAGAAAGGGCCTAAGTAAGATACTTGGAGAAGAAGTTCTGTAATACTACAGAAAAGGTGAAAATAAAAACTTTGGACCATCAGAATCAGAAATCAAGATGTCTTTTTTATAATCTTTGCCCTGCTATCCTTTCACTTTAAGAAACATGAAAATTGTGGCTGACAGGATTTCTAGAAAGGAGTCACACTTTGCATCTGTGCACCTTCTTATATTTCTATGTATTGTAGCAAAGTTTTAGGAACAGCACACAATTCCAGCTGAATTCCAGGGATAAGCATTTGAGGTAGTTCCTACCTTACTGTCAGCAGTGAAGCCATTGGTATGATTATTAGATCTCGTACAGATACATACAGATCTCAGATTGAACATTTTGGTCAGAATCTTTTAGAAGTATTACACTGGCTGTACTCTTTACGTGCTTTCCTCTGCTTCCTCTCCACCTCCACAACTGGAATGGTCGCTGGAACAACAGAATGTCAGTTTGTGTAAATCTTGGTCATAACTACTTTGTGGCAGTAGAGAGAAACACTGTTGCATTTGGCTGCCACCATTGCATCCTTGTGCAACCAACCATACAGCTGAGCTTTTCTAAGTGATTGTTGAGATCTGATTTAGCTAGGGATCTGAGCAGTACCTTCAGATCCATGCTGTGATGAGTTTGAAAGGTACTTTGAGGAAGAAGTTACTCTTATCTTTGCTGAATTTGCCATTATCACTGAGACATTTGCGTGAAGGGTGAGGCAGAAGTTAATCTAATCTAGTTTTGGTGCAACCAGTTTCAACTGGCTGGAAAAGAGTGAGTTCTGTAGATCAGATGATGGTTGATGTTCCTCGATGAGGGGGAGTAGTGCCAGCAACCTTGAAAGAGACATTTGTGTGCTTACTCCTTAATAAACCTGATTTGCATCCAAGCAATTTTAACTGGTACAGGCTGACCCTCTCTCATCCAGAAATCCAAAAGGCTTCCCAAACTGAAACTTTTTGCTGTGAACTATCCACTTCTGCCTTCAAGGTGGTGGTTGTGGCCCTCCTGTGGTTGGCTGGCAGCAGCAGGAGAGAGACTGAGGATCTGTGAAATGGCAAGAGGCAGGACAGCAGGACAGTTGGAGAGAGATGGAACCAGTCCCTGGCACACTGGGAAAAAGAATGCAGTTTTAGAAGCACTGATCCAGACATATTTCAGTTTGGATCTGGGTTTAGTGTTGAAACTGGTTAGGTTACGTGAACAGATGATTTTTGTTGGGAGAGACACAAGGGAGTATGACTATCTTGATCTCCCTTGATCTCGTAGCAGGTTTTAATACCATTCACTATAGTATCTTAGTGGAACAACTATAAGAAAGGAGGGAGTGTAGTTTTAATTTTTTTCAAACATACGAACATAAATCAGATGTGAAAGTTCACCCAGACCATACTGTGACTGGCTAGGATTGCTTAATAGGGAGGAAAGCTGCTGCTGCAAATGGGAGGAGGATCGGTCTGTACAGTGTGTATGTTCTTATCCTGAGCATGGGCATTAAAAACAAGTTCTGGAAATGTGTAGTATTAGTAGGTCCTGTTGCTACCTTGGGAGCACACTGTTCATTTTTCCTGAGTGTCTTGTGCAGCTGGACTATAAAAACCTCTTCTGAAGCAGACTGCTTCCCCAGAAGTTGTGAATTTTTTAAGCTAATTATCTACAGAAATACTTAAGTTTTGAAGATGGGTTTAATATGACCAAGGGCCCACTGTTACTTTCTTGGATCTTTGAATTCTTTTTCTCATGGGAGCTGCCTTTGAGATAACAGATTATGGAATAATGGGGATAAAAATAAAATCATGACTCACAGTTTGACTCACATCTCTCTGACTGCCACAGTCAATAAGTCACTTTCTGTCAGGCTTTTTTGATAAAGTATGTTCTGTGTTTTGACTGGTGTGCCTTTAGAACAAACTACCTGTTGTGAAAAGCTATTAAGTGTATTGAAAATCTGAGAACTGAACCACTGTCATACAGGGAATCCATGATTACATTTCACAAATTAAGAAGCAGTTCTGCTTTTGATCGCTGCTGGAAGTGTTGGAGGTTAGCCATTTTTCTCTGCACTGTTATAGGTCGGCTTCCATCTGAAACTGGTAACTTCCATAGCATTTTCTTAAAAAAAAATCTTCAAAAACTGGTTGCTATTTGTTTCGTGGCACAAATGAAAGTGCTAGTCATGAGTCTGCCTAGACCCTGATAAGCTCAAGATAGGCCCTGCTTTCAGTCGCATGACCTTTACAGGTATAGTTGGTGGGTACACAAGTTAGGGACTTAGTGGCTGTTCCTAGATTCTGGAATTCCTTCCTGAGGAAGACCAGAATTACTCCTTTCTTGCTATCTTTCCATCAGCAGGGGAAGAATTTTTTTTATTCTGACAGGCTTTTAGAATTGAAGGTCTTTGAGAATAGGGCTTTTGAGAGAGGGCAGTATTATTTTTAAATTGTACTGTTTTTAACTGCTTTTTATAATTTTGTATGTTTTGCATATATGTTTTTTAAATTGCTTTAATATTGTTTGTAGTTTAATCCTATTTTTATGTCTGACTTTTTTGGATTTATTTTTTTTTTTACTGTTGTAATCATTTTAATTGGTAAGCTGTCCTGAGTCCTAACCTAAGAGAATGGTGGAATAAAGATGATGATGATGATACAGGTGCCCACATTCCCTTTCTCTGCAGAACTAATATGTTGCGGGAAGGGTAACTTAGGAAAATGGCATCAGGCCAGTGCTGCTACACCAGTGCTGCTGCACTGCTGCACCAGTTGAGATAAGAGCTGTTAGCAAGCCCTTTAATTTTGAAAAACAGCATTGGGAAATTTGGTTGCAGTTCTTCTGTGGTTTGATCAGGGAGAATCTGTTGCAGTCAAATTGTTTTTGAAAGGGGAAGGGGTGAGGTGGAGCACCACATGCTGATTCTGACAAGCTTTTAATAATTTGTGTACCACTGTGCCTTTCCATTGTAGTCACTGGAGGAAGTATGTGATCTGTTGCATGCAGCACCATTCCAGAATATTTTGCCACGCGTTCATGTCAAAGGTATGCTTCTTTCCCCACAAACAACTAATCCAAGGGTTGAGAAAACCACCTGATTTTTCTGCTGGGGTTGGACTGTAACAGCAAAGGGCTTACCAAGTAGCTTATGAAGGACAGTACATATTCATTTGGTAGCGCCAACCCTACCAGCAAGCTGAGTGATGTCTGGTACGGCCATGTGATGCCAGGAATGGCAAGTTGTGCTGTTGTCCCTCTTCCCTATTTTAGTGGGCCCCACCAGCAGCTCCCTTCCTCTCCCCTAGGACCCAGTTTGCAGAGATTACCACTATTGCTACGAATTTGACCTTCCTACTATATTGCTGTTGCTGTTTGTGTGTCTTTTTGTCTGTTTGTGTGTCTTTGAAGCCATGTCTTCGTGATAAAAACATGGTGGCTGGGCCAGAGTTTTTCTGCAGGAAGGGCCCTCAGAGTTATGTAGGAAAGCAAGGATGCCTGGAAAGTGACACAAAATGCAGGGTGGAGGACAGAAGGGGGTTAGCAGAGATAAAGATGGATGTGATAATGGTGGTTGCACGGTGCTTCTCTTCTTCCTCAAGTAGTGAAAGGGTTTGTCCCAGCACTGTTATTTTGGGAAGTTACAAATTGTGCAGGCCTGCAAGGAAGCTCGTAAAGTCAACAAACTGTGTTTTCCATAATGAAATTCTTTGGAAGACGCATTGTGGTAATGGTGGTACAGGAGCTCTCTGCAGTTTATGGGACTTAGGACACTTCCTGCTCCTGTGCATTTTTTGTTGTTACCAGGCAGCTTGTTGCTTTTTTCTTCCTTCACTTCTTACTGCCAACAGCAGACCTTATAGCCAAGAAAACTGGTTGAAGTATCTGCCATATGAGCTCACCCACTTGCATCTTCTCAAATGATATGTGAGGCTAATGCCTTTTAAAAACTTTTAAAAGAAGTGTACATAAAATTCCACTCCCTTGGAATCGAGCATTTTGTCTTTTATGAGATTTATCTTAATTGCTTTTATTGCTTTTAACGTATGTGTGGGAGCAAAATGATATTTGAACACAGTAGCTTTATTTTAGCAGTGAAAGTAGTAGTTCCTACTACAGATGTGTTGAAATAAAACAAAATGCATCCTGAAGCAAAAGAAGGCCATGGGCCTGCTCACGCCAGTAGCAACACCTAGTGCTAAAGTTAAGAGGAAGAAATAATGCTAACATGAGCCCCTTCCACACAGCCGCTTACACCATTATGATTCTGCTTTAACTGCCATGTTTCCATCTTATGGAATCCTGGGGGTTTACAGTTTAAGCAATGGTCCTTACAATTCTCAGCCAGAGAGCTTTAGTACCTTACCAGATGACAAACCTCAGGATTCCATAAAATGCAGTTATGGCAATTAAAGTAGAATCACAGTCCTATAACCGGGTAGTGTGAAAGGGGCTCAAGTTAGCATCATTTCGTCTTCTTTAAATTTAGCACTTGTTTGAATTCTATTAGTTGGTCCAACTTGAGTAAGCTCATTGAATCAGTGTAATCTGCATAAATGCTGATATACCAGTCAATGATTGATTCAATCAATCTGCAGTTCTTGGGATTAAAACAGGATTTAGACCTTTGTTTTGATGCACATGCATTCTGTCTTTTTTGAAGATACTTTCACCTCACTGAATGTTGCTGTTCTGTGATTGTTAGGTTTTGTTGTTTGCACTGCATTATGCAGAAGGTATATATATATAAAAATACTGCAATTAATACATTATATCTAATTATATGAAAATGTAAAGTGAAACTCTGTTTTAAGCATTTTCACAGCTCTTTGAAAAACCACTTTGGTCTTTTTCCAGAGGGTGAAAGACTTGATGCTAAAATGAAGAGACTGGAATCAAAGTATGCACCACTTCATCTTGTTCCACTGATTGAAAGACTGGGAACACCTCAGGTACAACCTTCACTCATCTAACAATTAAAGCTCTAATTCATATTACAAAAAAGCAGGAAGCTTTGACATCACTTGTTGCTTTGGGAAGTGGATGCAGCTCCGTTTAGGGGTACATGACCATTGTCAGAGATACAGTGCCAGTGCAACATTTAAATGGAGTGGGGGGGTAACATAATTTCCAGAGCATAGGAGTTTTACCCTGAGGATTTGCAGTTCATATTTCAGGGAGGCAGCTGACATGCTCTGGTAACCTTTTTAACAAAAGCCATTTGTTCTCTTATGAGTCACTGAACAAAGTAGATCTGAGCTGTGATAGAATATTATCTCACCAAGAAAAATAGCCCTTCTATCTAGATGCTTACCTCTGAATGAGGAAACTGTAGATCACTTTAAGAGCATTGCTGAATGGTTGTCAGGATCTGGTGCCATTTTGTTTGAAAGGTGTCTGTCATGTAATGGAATGATTCAGTCTCAGAAGCAGAGGAACACGAAGTGTGTATCAGTGTACCTGGAAGCTAGAAGGGTCCTGCCGGTTCTACAAAGCTAATTACTTCTTTATGTCCTGGTCTGGTGGTGTTCTCTTTGGTTGTAACAGCAAATTGCCATAGCAAGAGAAGGAGACTTGTTGACCAAGGAGCGCCTTTGCTGTGGCCTGTCTATGTTTGAAGTCATCTTAACCAGGATCCGGACCTTCCTTGATGACCCAATCTGGCGTGGCCCTCTCCCCAGCAATGGTGTGATGCATGTGGATGAGTGTGTGGAATTTCACCGCCTATGGAGCGCAATGCAGTTTGTGTACTGTATCCCTGTGGGAACACATGAATTCACGGTGGAGTATGTGTCCATGATTGTTGGTATCTAACGGTCCTTGATTTATATTTTATCAATTGTAAATTAATACAAGTAAGAAAATGATATGGATTGTTAAGAATTTGTGATTACACAAAAGATAGGGAAAGAACGCACTGGTCGTACCAACGTGCTGCAATGGTGGGAGCACAGAGCTAGTCTTACTAAATTGTTAAGATGCATACGTTGAATCCTTTCTGATCAGTGTAGCTGTGCCAGCATAACTGGCCCTTAGATCTACTCTGGAGGGTCAGAGGTGTTGGAAACAAAGAGGCATCAAGACTTCTTAAAAGTTATTAGTGAGAGGGAACTCTAGAGAGGATGCCTTCTCTTTTGTTTCACCTCTTTTTTTCCTTTATGTACTCAAGCCTTTTTACTTCCTTCCTATCTGCAGAGGTCACTTCCCCCTTCTTCCAAAAGTCAGTCAGTCCTTTGTCTCCCTTTGTCATAATGCTTCAGTCTCAGGGTGGATGCTAGCCAACATCCACACATGAGAGCAGCCTTAGAGGCTCTTCTACTGAAATTTAGGTATTCTTCTTTTGTCTAAGATTTTCCTTTGTCACCTTACAAGAGCATGCCGAGTATTTTCTCCTGTTTTGTATCACAAATTCATATTGCACTGGGAAGGCATAGTGGTATGCTGCACTCTGCTTGATATAGATACCAAATATTCCTATAGGAGGACACTCCAGAATAGAACTGAGGAAGCATAGGAGATCTGCCGGAGGGGGGAGGTGATACTTCGTATGTGAGGATAATTCTGAATGCAAACCTGTTGCTTATATTGCAGGGAAACAAATGTTGAAGAACTTCAAAAGGTTATTCTAAATTTGACCCTTAATAGTAATTTAAAAGGCAATCTTTAAAACAACATCTAGGCTTCATAATTTTAGAAACCACAGGAATATTGGAAGTTGCCTTTTATTGAAACGGCCCATTGGTCTGTGTAGGCCACTGTTGTTGATAGTCTTGAGCAGTAGCCCTCCAGGGTATCAGGCAAAAGTTTTCCCTGGAGATATCAGGGACTGAACCTGGGACCTTCTGCATACAAAATATGTGCTCTACCAGAACTATGTCCCCTACCATGTAGGTACCTGCTTTCAGAGTCCAGTCTATTATGCTCTGTTGTCATGGGATAATGCATTATAACGTTACTTGATCTTTGAAAGAAGTACTTCCTTTACAGACAGTGCTTTGGAGATGGGCTGCACTGGGCTGGCTGCATGATTATTGTGCTGCTTGGACAGCAGCGTCGATTTGATGTGCTGGATTTCTGTTACCACTTACTCAAAGTGCAGAAACATGATGGCAAAGATGAGGTTATAAAGAATGTGGTAAGTTGAAGAGGGAAGCCCTGTTCTCATGTTGTATTTTTGAGATCATATATCACGGTGGGCAAGTGCAGTGGGGGGCCGAGGCAGAGGTCACACCACCATGTTCAGGTGCACTGGCAGTGTCACTTGTGGTCACCATTTTGGCCAATTTTCAGCCACTTTCTTTCCCTTGGGGCTTCCAGAGTTTGGAAGGAGCAGATGGTTTTTACCTGTTTTTTGAGGTATAAATAATGGCCCAGCCTTGCTGACTGACTGTACGATCTTGTTTTTGCAGCCTTTAAAGAAAATGGTTGAGAGAATACGCAAGTTCCAGATCCTGAATGATGAGATCATTGCTATATTGGACAAATATTTGAAATCTGGTGATGGAGAAGGCACACCAGTGGAACATGTCCGCTGCTTCCAGCCTCCAATTCACCAGTCCTTGGCCAGCAACTAGAAAAGATGCATTTTCTGTTCCCACAGTGCCCCATGTTGTCAAGATTAGATCTGATGGTGAATGCCAGTATACTGTCGTTCACTGTCTTCCAGTATCACCTGAACCTTTTGAATGGGGCAGGTCTTTAGTTCCATTTCCATGTACTATAACTACACCATTCTCCAGTTTTAGAGTACTTTTTATATACCTTTTATAAAACGCTTTGGAATGTAACCTATTTTTAGTCTTAAAATCCTTTGCATTTCTCCAGCTTTGTAATCATTTTAGAATGGATTGGTGTATGAATTTTTCTTTCTTTTGCCCAACTATTAGCAAAATGAAAATTTAATATGGGAGGGAGGGATGTTTGTAATTATCTTGTATAAGAAAAATATTAAGCCACTCAGCTAGCCTTTAGAAAAACTCTTTTAGTAACTCCGTGAGGATCTCTTAATCACTGCAGTGTTTTCTCTAGGAGTATCTGTGGCCCCATTATGTAATGAGTTTTGGAATAAAGGTTTTAAGGGCAATTTTTAAAACAAGACGAGATGGATACAACTAACAATGTTTTATTGCATCAAATTTTGAGAGCCATTCCATACATTTGAAATTACTGACTTCTGTTTTGTTCCAGCTTCCAAACTAAAATGGGAAGATCTATGTCCCATTTTCCACATTTACACACTGGAAGCAGGCAGCATGACTCATATTTTAGAACTGTGTAGAGAGCACTGTTGGTTTTAAAGCTTATACATACAGATACCCTTTGTTTCTTCATTCCTAGGAAATTTATAATTTTACTTTTGTGAATCATGGTTTAGTAGTTTAGCTACGTAGGAAATAAGTTCTGAATTAAAGTACTTAAAAGTAAAGCTTTGTTACCTGAGTGGGTATAAGACTTATTCCATCACTCATCAGATAATTAATTTGCAGATTGTTCTTTGGCTATATCAAGAGGCTGCTATATATAGTCTTTCCTACATACAGTCTTCTAATGTAGGAGTACAATTTTTTATAGTCTTTTATTGTAAATTATTTTACGCAGAAGCTGTCTGCCACATTGCATGAGAAGGAAAAACAATCTTTAAGGATGTCTTCTTGCCAACCCCTCTTTGTTAGCCAGTGGATGAAAGTAGTAAAATAATAATTTAGATACTTCATTAAAAATTATTATGTTATTTAAAATAATTTGGAACACACCTAAGATTTTATGTTAAATCTTGGAACAGGTATAAACTTTTGGCGCACTCATGGCTCTAGTTTTGTTTTCTAAAACACATGGCTTACTGGTGTTTCCTTTTTGTGACCCACTGAATTTTTCCTTCACATATTTTGTTTCATGCATACGTAAATGTGTATCAACCCACATCTGGGGTACATGGCATGCTGCAAAATATTTTGTGTTTTCTAAGACTATTTATTTTACTTTCAGCAAATATTCTGTTGCTTTCTTTGAACACAGAAGGAACTAAATGATGCAGGTATATGTTCATAATTTTTACAATAATTCAAACAGGATAGTCTTAAAAGGACATACTCTTCAAGGCTGAACCTACTGCCAATGGCAAAATAATTTATCTTCTGTGATTGTTTAATCTCATCTATGGTTTGTTAGGAAGATGGTTCCAAATATCTTTTAAATTGGCTTATTTCAAATAAACCATAGCTGAGATTGACCACAGTTCATGAGGTTGATTTAATGGTAACTTCAGCAAATCCCAAAAGTGAAACAGAAATTTCTGAATTCCTCCCCTCCATCTTACTGTGATTGGTAGGGGACAGTAATAAACAAGTGTGCCATTCTGCTGATCATTTTTCATATGCCAAGCTTTACTGTGATGCCTGGGCAAAGCCATATTTTATAGCAAGCTGCTTAGGTTACTTTTGATAAGAGCTGGGCAACTCTGGAGAATAATTTTGCCCCCCCCCCACAAAAACCTTGCCACAAGCTGCACCTGCTCCAGAAATGCATTTTCACAATTTTTTAAAAGAAATTTTGAAGCTTGGATCTCTGATTGTGGACTTCACCTGCTATTCTCATCCCCAAACGCAAGAGCAGGAGTGAGCAACTGTGGAAGGCTGAGGAGCACCACCGGCCTCCTAGGAGACTTTGGAGGGTACAGCTGTTCCTACAAGAAAAAAATAAATAAAAATGCACCCAAACACTGCAGGAGCATTTTTACCATGTTTTGGGTTTCAAAAAAAGGCTTCTCCTGGGCCTACATTGGCACAGGAGGATTGCAAAACAGGATGAAAATGTACTCCATGCCCCCCAGTGGACATTTTGAAATATTTTGTAAAGATGGTTTCTAAACCCTAGGGGATTTCCATACCTGATAGAAATGCCCTCTACATCCTCTGGAGTATACTGGGGACATTCTACAGCAGAACAAAAATATTTTTAATCCCTGGAAGCCACGAAAATGGCTCTGACAGCCACATGTAGCCCACAGCCTACACCTTGACCTGCCTCCCCACACCAGAGCAAGGCATAGGACTCCAAATGGTAAGGCCACAGTTGTTTTTATTTTTTTAGGTTTTGGGATAATGCCTGACTCTCACCCATGCTTTTATCAGTGGTGCTTACACAGTCAATATTACACAGAATACTCATTAAGCACCTGGGCTAAAAGTGTTACTGTGTCCTCATATCCGTCCATTAATAATATATGTGTATACCATAATCTGAACTCGGAATGTAATTTTTGTAAAAAAAACAAACGTATATGGTGCAGAACTGCTATCAGATCTATACATCAACATCTCACTTTACTGCAGAAAAAGCAAAACTGCACAAAAATGTGGGCTTATATAACTCATCAAAATGCTAAAAAGATAGTTGTATCAGTCAACTAATCACTCACTCATGCAGAAATAAAGCATTTTATTCATTAAAATAGTCATTAGTGCAATAAGTCTGAAACCAAACTATAATATTTACATGTTCACACATAACTTAATCAAAAACATGTTTTGAGGTCCTTTAGTATTTTTTAAAAAAATGAAAAGTAAGGCAAATAAAAATCCATCACTGTTCTTGGTCCAAGCTAAAAACAAACGATTGTCTATACATACTGTTTAAATGTGTCTGTTTTCAAGAAGCGCGTAAAACTGACATTTCACAACAAAACACAGTTACAGAATTGTTTTTTAGATGTCTTTTTAAGATGCTGCCAGATTTCCATTTCTCCTAGAAGACATTCCTTCAGTGGCTGGTAGATCACCTACACGGGTTGCATTTTCTTCATCATTACTAAAGCGTTCATATGGGTTTGGAAGAGTGCCATTTATTCCTCTGTCCTCTTTATGTAAAGACACTGGCAAATTTGCCAGGGTGAAGTTGACATCCTTAAAGGCATGCAATAAAAATATCCCCACTATTATAGTGAGAAAGCCACTAAATGTGCCAATAATGTCATCAGCTGCCATGTTTTGCCACTCTTTGAAGAGGATTGCAGAACAAGTTAAAACAGACGTTGTGAAGAATACATAATATATTGGTGTCACGATAGAAGTGTTGAATATGTCCAGGGACTTATTTAAATAGTTGATCTGTGTACTAACACAAACAATAAGGCTTAACAGCAGAATCCAAGCCAAAGGGTGTTTCAGAACTGGTTTTCCAGCAAAAAGTTCTTTTATAGCAATGCCCAAGCCTTTTACACAGGAAACTGACAAAGCTCCAATGACTGAACAGATCGTTATGTACACAAGAATGTTTGTTTGCCCGTGCCGTGGTCCCACAACAAAGATCATTATTAAGGATACAATGACAATGAATGTCGCGAATACGACAAAACCTGCAACGTTAAGAGAAATCAAGCATCAGCTGTAGTAGATAGAGTAACAAACACATTCTAAAGGCATTTCAAAACCCTGGCAATGTTGTTGGTCACACTGTCTGTCTAAATAAGGATGGATATTTTTGGCCTCAAGGGCTGAATGCTGTACAGAAGGTGCATGTGCATGCATATGCACACTATCCCTTCCCACATCTCAGTGTAGAGAAATTAAAAATTGCTCACCCTGCCCTCTAGGATCAGGGATGGGAACCTTTGTGGGGAACGAGATTAAAATGTTTTCCCCGATTCCAGCAATCCTTATTCAGATTGCTGTTACCTGCTTGTTATGGGAAAGAAAAAGACAAGGGGAGATCGCATGCAGCTCAACAGTTTTACAGATGGAATATAAACTGAAGACAAATGTAATGAAAAAAATCCTGTTGCTTTACCAAAACTGCTATTCTGGTGGAATCAGGAAGGCTTGCACACTACTGATACTGCATTGTCAAGATGGGAAAACAGTAGAACATGAAATAGCTTAAATGCAGCTAAATTTTAAACTTGATTTGGTATTCCAAGTACTCCACAAAGATCTCTACAATATAGACCTCATAGAGATATGATTTATTTTTCTTCTAATGCATTTGCGAAACAGTAAAAAGACTGCAACATAAGGATGTTTATGAGTTTGTCAGTGCTAGCTGTTGACTCTTGGTAAAGGCTGGAGAAATGCATCCTAGAACCAGGATTGATGCTGGGTTTGGTGATCTCTGGCATCAGTGTGGGGGTTATGGCAGCAAAGCTCAGCTTCCATCAATAGGAGAGGAAAGTTTTGCACAAGGGGAAGGAAAAGACCACTGCTTCAGACCATAGGTAGAAATTGTGATTCTCCAGATGCTGAACTGCACCTCCCAGCACTCCTCACCATTGGGTGATGCTGACTAGAGCTGCTGTGGAGGCTGCATTTCAAAACCATCTAGGGGGCTGCACATTTTCCACTTCTGTTTTAGACTATAAACGCACATGGCCTAAAGAACCATGTATCATTTGGCCATGCAGCAAATGACATTCATAAACCTACTTCTAGTACTCTTTCTTTCTTATACATATATACATATAAATTCAGTTCACTATTCACTGCTGCTATCTTTGTGGCTCCTAGTTTATTAGTTTACTGAGCAGATGGCCACATTTTCTCACCTGGATCACCTAGTTTGTGGGATATTTCATTCAAAGTTTCTACTTCTTCTTCTTGGGGTGCATGGATGACCATCACAGTTGAACCCAGTATACTTAGTAAACACCCAATTTTTCCATGTAGGTTAAGCTTTTCATTTAAGAAGTATGATGAGAGAATGGCACTGAAAAATATAAATGTAAATTAGATGTCCAATACTGCTTTTAGCCCCTCATTTCACAGTCAGGTTCTAACTGCGTATTTCTGAGCATTCAAAAATTTAGAGAATCTCGGAGATTCTGACAAGGCTGGATGAACAGGATATAGTCTTCCTAAAATACTTAGACAAACCCACTGAAAATGTTTTCTTTTAAATGTTTTCAAACTAAAAATGTTATTGAGATCACTCCACCCAGGAATACACTTTATCCAACAACAATTCACATAATGCAGTAGACACACACACATCCACTAAGGATTTATCATCAAAGGCAACAGAACTCAATATAATGTATTAGTTTATCAAGCACTTATCCATTGTGTGCAGTTTATTCATAAGCAATTGCCAGTGGACAGACAGGAACGTTTGGGGTGTTTTGGACTGTTTGGGGTGGGGGACAGCAGGAGAAGGAATCAAAAGGCTGAACAAAGATACGAGAGCTATGGAGAAAATAAAAGATGAAGGTGAGCTTGTTTACTGGCTTCATGAAACGACTCATATACAAAAAACAAAACGTTCACACAGTACTGAACTGGGTGATTCACTGATGTGTGACATTCGAAGTAGAAAGTGTCAAGAGATAGATCTTCTTAGCAAGGAGTTTCCAGTAGCTATACCTCTCTGACAGTGCCATATTCCTTACCTTACAAGAACACTGAGAGCTCCTAATGGAGTCACCAATGTAGCTGGTGCAAATGCATAGGCAGCAAAGTTAGCAACTTCACCAGCTCCCACTGCAAATTGAAAAATAGAGCAAGTATCACACAAATAGAAAATCTGAACTGGCCATTTATCTCTGATGAAAATGTTACTGCTAACTTTCACTTAAACATAGAAATGTATCTCTAAATGGAGCTCAAAGCTAATATCTAAATGTATAAAACAAGAGTACATTTTGTGTTTTGATTACCTTTTAAAATTCTCAATAATGCCCTCTTACTTCGCATAACATTTAGTCTTATAAGTGGAAAATATTTTAGATTAAAACAATGTACAGATGAACAAATATAAAAGTGAATCAGAATTAAAACTGGTGACTTTTCTCAATCAGAATGAAACTCAAATGTTTAGTAGCACAAATATGTGCTGTGGCCTTGCAGTAGTGATGAGGAAAGGGAGACAACTGGTGGCTCTGAAAAGTCTATTTCTCCAATGCTCAGTAGCATTTTCTTCCTGTTGCCACTGCCTATGCCAGCATACTGGAACAGCATTCTGCCTAACATCTTCCAGGATAGTGCCCGGTTTGTCTCAGTACTGGAATTGTTCTCTCCTATCACTTTATCTGTTCATTCTTTCACAGTAGTTGCACTGCATCCCAACATTCTCTTTTTGGCTCTTTCTACATAGGCCATTCTCTGTCTCATGTTGTTATATTGCTGAGGGTAAGGATTGTGTTCTTCCAGATGTTTTGGACAAGTTTCCAGAAGGCCCAAAAGCTTGCTGCTTAGTGGTACAAGATTATGGGAGCTGCGGTGCAAACCAACTCTAGAGCCAAGGATCCCTCATTCTGAAGCTCTGTGGATTCAGTTATTAGCCAATTCTTAGTCTTCCCAGTTACTTACTTGACAAGAGTCCAGCCCACCACAGCCACTCTTTAAGGTATGCATGGCCACCTTGTCCTGCATTTTATGAAAAAAAGAAAATACTGTTAATATGGTAGCTTTAAAAAATCATGTTTCCAAGTTCCCAGTGTTGAAATCTTTGTCCTGGTCAGGACGCAAACAGTTGCTTTAGACACGCCAAGGAGCTCCGCGTCCCCAGTGTTTTTTTGTTTTTGTTTTTTTTTAATCTCTCCTGACCATTTCATATCAGACCCAATGCCATACCAAATTTTAGAATTCCCCTCAGTTTGACAAGGTAATGAGGTAGGAATGGAGAAATGTTCTTTGAGGAAAACAAGCCTAGTATATTCTTTTGCATACAGAACCAGCTGCATTGCAGAGATGCATTTTAGTGTAATTGAAAAATGTCCATTCTGGACTGCTGCATTCAGTGCTGCATGAGTTAAGTGGAGATGATCTTGAACCATGAAAAGTCTTATCACTCTGTTAAAAGTTGATATTTGTTAATGGTAATATTATTTAAATGGCTTTAGGTATTCACATTTTTAAAAAAACTTAAAACTTCTGAAGTTAATGGCTTCAATCTAGACTAAGAGCATACCTACACTACACATCATCTGATATCATTTTAGCTTTCCTAGCATCATCTTAAGGAATGTTGTGATCTGTTATTTCTGAATTCTCTGTCAGAGACCTTTAGTCTCATTTGGGAGGAAAATGGGATATCAATCAAATGGACAGACAGGTCAGTCTTTGAACTACAACATTTGAGCTCTCTAGCAGAGAAATCTTAATTATGTTAGACTACAAACCCCAGGATCCACAGAATGAAGTCATGGCATTTAAAGTGGCATCAAATTGTTATAACCATAAAATGTGATACATGCTAAGTGAGGAAGCAATCCTTGCCTGCTGAGAAGGCACTAGAGGTACTGCAGTTTCCTCTTTTCACAGAAACAGCGGGAAATCCATAGGATTGGCAGTTCATGTCTTCACCTTCCCAGTGTGAAGGTAAGGAACTACAGCATCCTCACTGATCTAATAATGGTGAGACAATAATGTGTTCTCAGAAAAGCAATGGGTCCAGAGGTTCCCCCACCTCCTCACTGAGACAGGAAATTACACTGAGTCACATAACTTCTTTCTGTCGAACTGACATCAGTAGAAAGGAATCTAAGAAAAACCCTCCATGTGAGGGGTGGGAGTAGAACTGCACTTTTGCTTCTGCCTAGTTCAGCACAAGCTAGCAAGGCTAAGAAAATAATGGATCATTCAATTCTGCCATAGACTCTTCCTCAACCCCCCACAGTAACCAGCTTAAGGAATTATGGGAGTTGTACCTAAGAAAGGTAACATTTCCAAGTTCTGGAAAAGGGTTACATTAACTGACTTAAATTAGACTAACTTCAGATCAAACATAACAGAATTTGCTACTTACTGAGCTTAAAATATGAAGACTACTAAGTTTTAAGTACATCTTACATATATTTCATACACAGAAGTTATAGTGTTTTTCACCTGAATTTACAAAGATATGTATCAAGCAAACTCAGAATCCATATCATAAAACACAAATTTTGAAACCTTCTCAGCTTGACATGGCTTAGAGCAGTTTTTGTTACAGTGTTTAGGACAGAGCTTTCCAAACTGTATGTCATGACACGATAGTGTGCAGCTGCAGTATGTAGGTGTGTTGCATGAACATAACGGGTGAAGGGGCTGCCTCTCCTGCTGCGGTGGTGGGCCAGGCCTGGGTGGAGGGGCTGCCCCTGCCATCACCCTGGGGCAAGGAAGATCCCAGAGAGGGCAGCAGCAGCAGGCCAGGCTTGGGTGAAGGGGCTGCCTCTCCCGCTGCCACCACCCCAGGTCAAGGCCCCAGTGAGGGCAATGGCGGTGGGCCAGGTATGGGTAGGTCGGCTGCCTCTCCTGTCACTGCCACCCCAGACTGAGGAAGACCTCGGCGAGGGCAGCAGAGGTGCTGGGCCAGGCTTAGGTAGAGGGGCTGCCTCCACTTACTGAATTACTGTGTCATGAAATGATGCATGTGTAATAAGTGTGTCACCAACACGAAAAATTTGGAAAGCTCTGGTTTAGAGCTCTAATTTAAAATCTTTTTTGGCAACAATGTTTGTGAATAAGGAAACTGAGCACAGGCACGGCTGGAAATCCATAGGGGAAGGTGATGTTAGGATTCTTCAACATCAAAAACAATTCTGGCTTTTAATTCCCCAGCCTGTCTATAAACATGCTTATATTATGAACACCACACCAGTTTGAGGAAACTACAATTTCATAAAGCAGAACATCCTGAGCCAGACAGTTCTTGACATGCTTTCAGACAGGCAACTCCTTTTCATATTATAGTATTCTTTAATGAGGCATCTCTGAACAAACAGGAAGCTCTTTCCTGCATTATAGAAAGCCAGGCACAGTATCCTCAAAGTTTCCAACTCTCTCTACAATCACAAAGGCTGGAAAATGTTACTTTTTAAATGAAATGACGAGTCACAGAATTCTAATCCACTTTCCAAATTCTGCATAAAATCACAGAAAACTTGCTTTGTATAAGCTAACATGGCCAACAAATATAAAAATACAACCACAGATTTCACTGAAAGCTCAATGGTGATAACCAAACTAACCTGCTCTCATGGAGCCTTTCCTGGCCAACCGAAGGAGACCTTTCTTCTTCAAGATAAAACTCCCACCAATGAAAAGGCTGGAGCTCATTGCCAGTATCAGACCAATGTAGAAATCATATTTTCCACTACTCTCAGTCATTTCGTCAATTGCTGAAGCATTCCAAACTGTCACGTTGATCAAGGAACAGAGCTGTTGCCGGTACAGGAAACAAGGTGATGCCAAACTGAAACCTAAAACAAACAAACAGACAGAAGCTGTCATGGTAACAGAACTAATCACAGATCCAGAATCCATGGGTTTGTGCAAATGATACATGCCAACCACACCAAACCTCATTTAAACAGAAGAGGTAGGCATGCACACATAGGAAAACCAGTTCAAGGATGGGCCCCACAGGGACTTTCCCAATTTTTAGCTGCAAAAGGGGCAAATGCACCCTTAAGTGGCACAACTGTCCTTTTCAACATATTCCCCTCCGCCTGTCTGTGGAATCACTTTCAGTTTTGGCAGTCTGGGGAGTGTGTTGAAATGGCCAAAATGACCGACCGTAATTTTTCTGGAGGTCAGGAAGGCTGCAGTAACTGACAGCTAACACAGAAAGTTTTCAGATCACAATTCCTGCTGTGATTTCCATTCCTTCAATAAAGGAATCCAATATAAACGTATCCCAGGTCTCTTAACATCGATCCATTTACACCTTAGGGAAGTACCATCGGGCTCAGGGGATATCTACAGTTAGTAGAATAGCAGTATCTTTAGAAAATATCCTTCATCAACAGGGATAAGAGACAGCCCAGTAAGGACTGAGTGTGCTCAGTGACCACAGAATGCCAAAGGACTGTTGGAGAAGAAAATATGGAAAATGGGGTTATCCTGGAAAAGTGCATGTATGGCTGGCTCAGCCCCTGAACAGGAACTGTCTGTGTTACAACATTTCTGTTTCTTTGCACTATAAATTAGGACACTACAGTGAGACTTAAGCACTCATAAGTAATTCCTCCCTTTGCGGCCCACATTCTGCCTGGCAGAATCAATTTTGATGCCATGCAAAGAGGCTTCCCGATGACCTTTAAGGTTACAAACAATTCAACAGTGCATCAGCAACTTTAGAAATACAGACAACAGACAGTGGTGCACACTTCATTAACGAAAGAACAGAAAGAATCCCTCTGCCTTGCCATTTCTATATACTTGAGATCAACTTTACATTAAAAAAATGCATTGGTTCTCCCTTTTGCATGCCTTTTGATATCTTGATTGCAATTATTCCAAAGAAGCATAACTTAAAAACCCCCCGTAAAACCTCAGACCCCAAAAACCCCCATGCCAGAACCCTCAATCCCACCTTGGTATTCAAAGGCTTTATCATGCAATGTAAGACTGTGGATAAGATGAGTTCAGTTACTTCCAATTAGATTTTTAAAAAAATCAAATAAATAAGTACACAAGCCTAACATAAGAACAGAAAATCAAATGTAGAAAAGAGCGGCTTGTTTATTGAGTGCCTTCACTGTGAGGTGAGATTAAAAGTAGAACCTTGAAAGAATTTTAAAAGAGGCAGGGAATGGGATACTTTTCAGTTCAAATTTCAAACTGATAGAAGTATGTGTGTTTCACATTTTATCTGCAGTCTGAGGCCAAAGGCAGAGTGGGCAGGCCCAAAATACTGATTTTAAGCCTACTTAGAACTGAGCAGATTTTAAAAGTCTCCCTCGCCTTTCAAAACATATCTGGTTTAGGAATAGGAATAGAATGCAACTGGTTTTGTCTTTGAAATTCATTAATTAATATCACGATTGGAAGCCTATTTTTGGTATAAAACTGCCTTCCCTCTAAATCTGGTACAACCTTTGTTCAAAAGAAGAATGCTAACAGATCTCATCAGCAATTCTACATTATAGATATTTCACTAAAGTTTCATTAATGGTCGCCTCACCAAATATTTGACTGAACGTACAGTGTTAGGTCTATGGTCCTTTGGTTTCCAATTCTCTTCTTAGTTTTACATTATTGAATGTCATATTAGAACCAAACTCATTTTTGGTAGCTTTCATCTTATATGGCCCTACCATCTGTATAGGACCTTCTACACCACTATTTCCCTGCCCATAAACTAAGATCTGCATCAGAGACCTGTTTGTATGTTTCCACTGAAACTGGGTTAGCTGACAAGCATATCAAACAAAGCCTTCTTGGTAGTGGTCCTAGCAGTGATATTCTTCCACTTAACATTTCCTTGGCTCCTTCACTACTGACATTCAATAAGGTGTATAAAACTTCTCTCTTTACTACTGCATTTCCACAGTGATCTAAAGCAGATGTCTCCAGGTGCCATTTAGTAGCATCCTTCTTATACTTCTATATCTTCATAATGTTTCATGACGTCCCATTTGGTACACATCGCTTTGATATGATTTGGCTCTGGAAAAAAAATGTTTCCCAATGTACAACTTTAAAATTGTCAGTGATGCTCTAAACACAAATCAAATAGATCAGTGGTTCTTGACCTGAGATCCGTGGACCCTTGGAGGACCATGATGTCCTCACGCGGCGCCAGGAAGTTTTGAAGAAATTATATGAGATCTTACAGTTACGGAAGGAAGGAAGGGAGGGAGGGAGGGAGGGAGGGAGGGAGGGAGGGAGGGAGGAAGGAAGGAAGGAAGGAAGGAAGACACACACACACACACACACACACACACACACACACACACACACACACTGATCTCAAAGAGCTGGAGTCTTTTGCTGGTGACAAATATCCTTTGTACAAAGTTTTATTACAGTATCTTAAACTTCAAAAGTTATGAAATTAACTGTTTGATAGCAAAAAATTGTACAGTTGGCCCTCCACATTTGCAGGTTTGACTTTCACGGATTTGATTATTTACGAGTTTCTTCCCCCTCAACACCTAGGGTGCTTCTTTTCTGGAGAAACCTTCCCTCGTGGCAGCTCCAGTCCAACCATGCAGCTCTTTAAAAAACCGAACTCTGGTCCTTCTCCTCCTCCTCTTCCTCCACCAGCTGCTGCTTGGCCAGCTAAGGAAGACCTGCAGCTCAATTTATCAGCACCTCTAATCCTCTCCTGATGCCCCCCCAAGCACAAGGAAGGAGATGGGTGTGACAGAGGAAGTGTAGGGCCACCATGCTAACCCACCCCCTTTTCCTTGAGCTGGTTTGGACCCTGAGTGTCCATTTTCCTCACCATGCCTTGGCCCCCTTCCCACAGACACACCCCCCCCCCTCATTTTGATATTTGCGATTTCCCACCTTTGCGAGGGTCCTGCACCCCTAACTCTAGTGAATGTGAAGGGCGAACTGTCCTGAGCACTTTCCATTTCTACATGCTGTGAGAAAGTGCAAGTGAATAATAATAACAAAGGTTAAGGTTAATAAGGTTAATAATAAAGGTTAAGAACAGCTGAAATTGATGATCCTTGGGATTGCATTTTACAGCAGCCTAGAAACTGTACATTCTCAACTCTTTGTACACTCCTATCTATTCACAAAATTATTCATGGACAGTTTTCTTTTTAGCAGCCTACTGATCTCTTGTTGTAATAAGGAAAATTCACTCTGGTAATTCATTTTCAAATAACAGGTTTTGACTTGAAAGAAATCAAGAAAAAGTGACACATATAGTTAATTACCTGGCAGTACACTGGGAGTATGACTAGAGATCAATAGTGGAGGTCAACAAGAAGGCTACAGGTTTCATCAAGACTACCACACCCAACACAGCAAAAAAGTCACTGCCTACTCATCAGGCAACTTCCCAGAGTACACACTGTATTCACTGACCATATGCACTGTACAGAAAAGTTTATCCTTCTTTATTGAAGTAACCACTCTGAATTAGAAACATTGTTTTTTTGTTGTTTTAATACAGCAAGATTTCATTTCTGCTACTCTTTTATAAATCTGACTTCAGCAAGTGAGCTGCCCACATCCACTGGGATCAAATGATTGCTACAAATACATCCAGATATCAAAATTGCTATTTCAGCTAAGCGTGAATGCTTAACAGTCCAGTTAATACAGGCATATTCACACTACAGAAGACATGGGAATACTGCCTTTAAAGCAAAGTAAGTGGGTACTCCTTGTCACAGCCATAGGTTCAATGAGATAAACGAACATATCACAGATCTGTCCCAATAAGCCCCTAGCAATAGGACAATAGACCAGTTGTACTGCATGTCCTGTTAATACTAAGTACAGAATCAAAATAAATGTTAGTTCTTGAAAGTCAGGTTCCTTGTCTATCATAGACAGAGCATGGATGTATTCAGCTATTTAGTGTATCTATCCCTGCATTCCTGTTCCTGTAAGCCTTGGGTAAACTGTACTTTACACAACAACAAATGGATAAGTTATTCTCTGGAAGGTGTATACATTCCCAGGCCTGTTCCTCAGAGATGGCTTAATTTGACTTGATGGGTTTCTCTAGACACCATACTTCTTTTAATATTTCTTGAGCTAAAAACATGAGCTAAAAATGCATTAAATGTCATAATTTGCTTTGGAAAGAGTTCTTCAAACCCTTTGCCATTCTGTAACTTTCAGAATGACAAACTACTTAGACTGGTCTGACTGTGACCTCCTTAGAGGGAAATATTCTAAATTACAGCAAATCTAATAATTCCTCAACCCATTTGTCTCTCTTTAGCATATAAATTTTGAGAACACTTCATTTGTCATTTTTAATACTTACAATGACTATTTCTCAGTGTTAGCTGCTGTGAAACACTGCTATTTCAAGAAAAAATAAAAGCCACTTTCTCAAGGTAAAAACTGCTTCTTATTTTGCAAGTACTTTGTACAAGTTTTGGGTTCCACTTCAGGAGAAAGGCAGCATATAAGTGAAAATAAACAAATAAATCTTACATCAGTTTTTGAAACGTGCCCAACAATTAAGTTCAGTGCTGTTCAGAGATCAACACATCCTTCGAAACAATGTTAGGATTCCACATTACTGAAATTTTGCTGTTAAAAACCAATAGCTATATTTCTACCTATCCAGTATTGCTGGTCAGCTTTAAAAAACAAAGCAAAAACCTCCCTTACCTTGCTGACATTTTAAAGACATTTCTTCAAGCCATTTGTCTTCCATTTCACTAATCAAACTGGCTATGCTGAAAAAGAAAGGATTCCAACCTGAACTCTATTACATAGTGACTTTGTGTCATGCCCCCTTTGCTAATATTATAAGTGATAATAAATAAATAAATAATAAACAAACATATACAGTGGGCCTTCCTCTTGCATGGTCAGGTTGGGTGAAGTCAGGTTGGGTGAAGTATCGTGTTCCATTCTAGTCAATGGATGCAGCGGGTGCGTAACCATGCTGCTGCAGACGTGCATACATTGTGTCCACTGACTATAAGGGGATGCAATGCTTTGTGCTTTTTGTTTTATGCGGGGGTTCCTGGAACAGAACCATCAACTGTGGAAGGCCAGCAGGCCACACTACTTCCCCAGGAGAACTTGGAGAGCCACACTCTCTACTATACCTGCTCCTAAAAAAAATGCTCCCAAACATTCTTTTGGGAACATGGAGGCATGCGCACCAAGGTTTTTTGGTCTTCTAGGTCCCTAGGGAGCATTTTGGATCATTTCAAGGCAAAAAAAAAAGGAAATTGTCTTGACCAAAGAGAAGGGTCAGGGAGCTCCTAGAGGTCATTTTGGATGAAAAATATGTATTTTGAGGGAGGAATCTTGACCTTTAGGAGAAGCTGGGGGCTGCTGATCTAAAGAGGCCCTTGTCTTCTACAGGGCTTTATGAAATATTGTAACTACTGAAGTTGTGGGTTTTTCCAGCTACACTAGATCCTTAACTATACATGATATAACTTTCAGCACAATAAGGGTCTATTCATCTTTTAACAACAAATCTTGGTTTAGCATTACTTGTAGAAGCTACAGTAAGTCATGCACTCAGGACGAGACTGAAAGGTGCTATGTATAAAAACCACCAAAGTTCCAATTATTTCTATTCAAGTCAATGCCAACAGCTTCTAAAAGAAAGGCTTTTTGAAGTCTCAAGAGTACTGCCGAGTTTATACCAGAGACCTGGGTTTTCTGGAATTGTACTTCTATTCTAAATCAAGGCATGCATTCTCCCATGTCTTTTTTTTTAATCCCTTCCTCTTCCCCTGCAAAAAAGTCTGTTTTACTAACATGTTGCCAGGTTTGGCAGCAGAAGCTCTACAGGTTGCCAAAATATCTAGGGGACCACATTTTCCCAGCTCAATTATTTTAAAGGAGAAACATCGCTATTTTCTCTGTTACAACAAACTCAGCAAAGGATGGGGGTTCCCAGGGAGATCTCAAATGTAGAGGCGGCTCTATCCTTGCTTGAGTTCAGCAGTTTGTGCTGCATGACAAAAACTGCCATGCCAAAAGTTAATACTACTGCAAGTATGCACTTGTTCAAATATATAGAACATGTCTAGTAGGACATGTTCACTATGAATTGTGATTCCATCAGATACATATTATGACCCAGCAGCCAGCAGAAAATTTACCTATGTTAAGAGCATGACCTGAATAAATTAAAGCAGCTGGTGGCAGACATCCGCCACTTCTCTGGCAAGTATTAAAGCAAGCTGAGTGGCCAGAGGCCCCTCTTTCACTGGCCATGCATTCAACAGCATACCTCATGTCAAGCCTCAGAAGACTTAGATTTTGAAGATAAATTTTGGGATAGCTATTTACTTTTTCGTTTAATCAATACTTCCCAAACTACTTTTCCCCACTGTGCCAGGGACAAGTACCATATTTATGCCATATGATTACCACATTTACACAGTATCCTGGAAACTCACCGTGGACCAACTTTTGTCTACAGACTGCTGCTCTGAGTAGCACTAAGTTAAGCTATTATGCATTAGTACTTTCAAATATATGCAATATATATAGCAATAGCATTTATTTCTATACCGCCTATCAACTAGTGTTATCTAAGCAGTTTACAGTGTATTTTAGCTAATTGCCCCCAACAAGCTGGGTACTCATTTTACCGACCTGCGAAAGGATGGAAGGCTGAGTCAACCTTGGAGCCTGGCAGGATCGAACTCACAACCTTGTGGTTGCAGTACTGGCATTTAACCACTGCGCCACCAGGGCTCAATCAGCACAATATGCACAATCAGGTTACATTTATTTTGAGAATTTTTTTCGTATCTTTCAAAATAGCACAGCATCCTGAGGCTGTGCATTATACACAGATCACACATTTGTCAGCCGCTAAATATTCAATCGAATTAGGTTTTTCACTAACCTACCACACTCTACAGCGATCACTTGTGCAGTTAATTGAGAACTTTCATCTTATTCAAAATTCAGATTATCAAGTAGCATGGCTTGTTCCATAGAAAAGCAAGCGTATTTAATACAGCACAGAGTAAAACATTCTTCTGGTTGTAAATCAGCCAGGAAAACTGTTGCAGGAAGATAGTGATATAGCACCCACACCAATATAAATAACATAACATATAAGACTAACATGAAAACATATTTCATCTGACTATTATATAGAGTCTTACACATTTTTATTCATAAAGTGGTAACAGTGGAGGAAAGTCATATCTGTAGCTCATGCACAACCTGCTGAAGGGGCCAGGTTTAATCCCTGGCCTCTCCAGATAGAGTGGGAAAAGACTTGGCGGGGGGTACAGAACCACCACTAATATCCAGTTGCTGGATTGGCACCCATAAGTCGGTTGCAGTACATCCTCAGCCAAGTTGCCACAATGCTGCAGGTACCACTGAGCAAAGGGTTTCCTCTTCTTTTTTAAACTTGTGAATTTAATACATGCTGCCAGCATGCTGCTTTGCTTCCTTCCTTCCTTCCACTGGAACGCATGGAAAAGGGGAAGTGAGGCAATGCAAACTGGGAGGAGAAGCATGAGGCAGTAGTCATCTTTTGGCATGCCTACTGGTAGCTGAGCTTTGCCTGTCTTGTCTGGTGTGTGCTGTAGGTGGCTACAAGCCAGACAGTATGGCCTTCTGCACATATATAGATACCTCCTCATAGCTCATTTCTCTGAGGCTACACCCAGGGTCAGAGGAAGGAAAAGGGAGGAGGCAGCAACTATGCTGCTCTTTGGAATTGAAATACAAAGGCTTCCAGGTGGATCTTCTTTGTGCAAACAATAGTTCAGTGCTGGGTAGCTGGGCAAGAAATGAAATCATCAACAGAAGGATTAAAGGAAAGCTGTGGTGAGATCTTTTCACTTCCTCTCTATCTGATTAAAGCCAGCCATGCTCTCTATTTGTATGCCTTGCCTAGTTCTAGCAGCTTTTACCTTTGTTCCTGCATGGACTCCCTATATATACCAACTGGATATTAGCCTCAAGTAGGAATAACAGCTTCATATGGCTACATGTACATTCAAATATTTCATAACTGTAATAAAAATAATGAAGCAATACTAAAATATGACCTTTGTCATATTTTAGAATACAATTTTACACCTGAAAAAACCACTTTCAGATACAGAAATCTATCAATAAACCTAGCACACTTAAATGCAGGCATTTCTATCAAGCAACATTAATTTTTTTTTTTTACTAACATAGATGTCTCAGTTTAAACAGATTATATCGAAGAGATGGAAGAAACATAGCACACTTTAGCTGCTAGCTTTTAAAAATAAAGATGTCTTGATACACTACAACTTTTAAGAAAAAAAAGTTTTTCAAACCATGTTTCCAAAATTATCTGTCTGTTGAATTTGCTATGATTAGATGGGAATTACTGCATTATTCCTGCATGAATAATGTTCCCAGTACAAGAACGAGTAACCCATACCAATTCACTATGAAAGCAGTGTTTAGAATATTAGAGTCCTAAATGTTCTCACTGAACATACATCATAAAAGGCAGAATGCTAACATTTCAAAAGGAGTAAAGAATAGTTTTTTCAGCTCATTTCCTTAAAAAAAGCTTTACAGAGATATATACAATGCCTTGAAGAAGCAGTCATACACACTTTATAATTTTTCCACATTTTTTGCATTGCAACCTGGAATTGAAATGGATTTAAATGGCAATGTTGTAGCACACAAAATGTGGAAGAATCAAAGGGACGGAGCTGAATGCTTGCAAAAGTCACTGTATAAACAGCCACTAGCAAATATTAAATGGTATGTTGCTGTTGCTGTCGTGTGCCTTCAAGTTGCGCCCAGCTTACGGCAACTCTAAGGTGGACCTATCATGGGCTCTTCTGAGGCTGAATATGTGCCACCCACCCAAGGTCACCCAATGTGTTTCCATGGCCAGGCGGGAAATCAAACCCTGGTCTCCAATGTCATAGTCCAATGCTCAAACCACTACACTATGCTGGTGGAAATGACATGCAGTCCTAGAAACCCTACTCTCACTTGTCCCAAGTTTTCCTACTGGCTTCACAAGCGTTCCCTCCAAAACTCATAGTGCTTCCTTCCAGGCTCACTTCAGTGGAGCCTTTCCAAATCGTGCTCATTTCAACTTCTCTGCTTATCCTAATGTAACTTCAAGGTCACTATAGCACATCTCTTTTGAGATGCTATGGAAAGAACAATGTTTTTCAGTTACCGGACAATGAAAGATTATTCACTATAATGGTACATTTTTGTTTCCTCTAAAGCTCATGAGAGCAACTACAGCTAGCCAGATTATGTTGGACTGTAACGCTCATAATCCTTCATCATTAGCTATGCTACGCTAATTGAAGTTTGTAGTTCAATAACATACAAAGGGCCAAGCCTGCCCATACATGATATAAAGGTTTACCTTAACTGTTTACTGTCTTCTAAGGAAAGAAAAAAAAATCTTTTGTCTCCTAGAGTCAACTAGATTCACCAAGGAGAATTTTGTAAGCTGCTAAATGCAAGAATTCATGTGGTGTTAGTCTACCTATTTTGTCATTCGCTGAAAAAAAATCAGTTGATAGCTTATTCACATAAAAATATGTCCTTATTGCAACTACTTTGAACCTTTGGACCAGAAGCATTTCCCTCACAGATTTTTACAACTGCACAACAATCACTCTAATTCATTTTACACAAATTAGGGAAAGAGCCATTCTGAAATCTTAAGGTGCTTCACATTAACCAAGCTCATTTAAACCAGTTTTGTATTCATCTGAGCATTTAAATTCTATGTCTATACACTAATTCCCAGCTTTCCTCTGCGATCCAGCCACCAGTTTCAGGTACTATGCAAAAAAACAACAAAGAAAAACAAACAACTGAAGAAGTGGGGTGGAGCTCACAAAAGCTTATATGCTGAAATACATTTGTTGGTGTTAAAGGTTCCATAAGACTTCCTCCTTCTTTTCATTAAAGCAGACTGACAAACTGTCCCTCTGCAAACTGTCACATGCAGAAACTGTCAAAAAATCAAACGTTTAGATTTTTATTCTTTTTTATACACAATTTTAGGTTAACATTTTCATAAACCATTTTGCTTCAACTGCATGCAACTTTTTAAGTTATCTTAACAAAACAACCTCTGTCTGAATATATTACAAAATTACAGAAAGTCTTTCATGGTTGTGTCACATGATACTGTTTGTATAAGGATCATTACAAAGGGATCCTAGATCCATTGCAATCTATAATAATCATCCCAATGAACTGCTACTTGCCTGCAGTGTTTCACTTTTACAGACTTGTCATATGACATGAGACGGAAAAACACTACTATATGAAGTGTCTACCAGGCTTGTGCTAGCACTGGCATCAGCAGAACTGACCGATGATCTACATTCTGTGCAACATCTACAGGTTTACTCACATTCTCAACAACGTGAATAAAATGGCTTGCAGGAAGTTAGGTAACTCTGCCATTTAACTATGAAAACTTGAAGCAGCAAGCTAAACATTGCCCAGGCAGAGCTGAATTTCGAATGACTTGAACAGCAATTGTTCACGAATGTAGCTTCTGCCCTGCCTACTGTTAACCGTCAAAAACCAATCTCAAAGAAAGGAGGCTCAACTTTTCAGACTAAGCCTAAAGTAAGCCTTTCAAGCCATTCAAGACAAAATCCCATTTTTATTTGTTGTGATAACAAAAAGCTGTGATATTATTTTTAACAGTGATTTATTCTAACAAAACTAAATGAACTACCATGCAAGCATAAGGTAAACTCTGCATTACCTTTATGAGTTCTAATTAAATCACACTGTAAACAAGAAATGTCAGTGGAAATTGGCCTTCAAACAGTTCTGTATTATTGGGCAGTTCTGTATTATTGAGTGAAATCACTGTATCTGAAACACTGATTGTTTCATTAATTAATACCATAATGAATAAAAGTTAAACTGGGCAAATAAGAAAAGGTTAAAAAAAATGCCACATCAACTATCTAATCTGGTTAGGGAACTGAAATGAAAAAGATTCCAGTTCAAATTTTTCCATGAAATACACCTTCCTAGTGGAACTGCACTGATGGCCTTCCACTTCTAATAAGTCCATTTTAAAACAAGGGTGTAGGCAACTTCTGCGAGCTAAGGGCTACTTCTCAAGTTGGACAAGTGTTCAGTAGACTTTGAAAGATAAATGGATAAAAATCTACCACTCCTACATTCATATTAATACTGTATTATATTTATATATAAATGAACATTAAATGTGCTTAAGTGGTTTCTAATATGACATTTACTATAAATTTGTTATTGAATGTGGCAAACTATCCCATTGAGAACTAAATGCAGTAGTCAATGGGATACTTAAGTACCATATGTAGTGCATTCAGTTTCTTTCCCTGTAAGCACTGGTGCATTAGACAGTTTGCTGCAGTTTCAAGGATAACCTGCAATGTCATTAAAAAAAAAACAGTAATATGGGTAGTGCTATGGGTACAAAAAAGGGTTGGGGGCTGCATGTGGTCTGTGGCCTGCATTTTGCTCTGCTCTATTATGGAGGTTGCTGGCAATGTATGCTGGAGACAACGTAGCATGAGAATGCTGGGATGAAAATACAATGGGTGATGAAAATAAAACATACTGGCAACCCCAAATAAAAACTTAGATCAACAGTGATAAGGGCTTCTCATAATATTTTGAAACACATTTTCCCAATGGAATCTGGTTATGTATGTGCCTATAGCAGAAGTGGACCAAATGCAACCCTCCTAATGCTGCTAGACTACAACTCCCAGCTCCTCTAGTCATCACAGACTACTCAACTCCCACTAAATGAACTCAACTAGCTTGATGTGAATTGGGTGGATGAGAGCAAACAATTCAAAAGCTGATGCAGTCTTTCTCCACTGAGATGCTATTGTGCCCTACAGGTCTTAAAGTAGATGGCAAAATCTCCAAGGGATGCTGACCATCTTATCACACTTATGCATGTTTCTCCAAAGTCCTCTCAGATAACTGCATATAAAACTACATCACTGTAGCCTTTTGCAAGATGTGTGTGTCTATGTACCATCAAGTAAACTGTCACCTTACAGCGACCACATAAATTTCATAGGGAACTGAGCCTGAATTTTGTGACCCATCCCAAAGAACAATGGCATTGGTAGTACAACATATGGAATGCCACACTGTGACCATGCCTGCCTTGAGGAAGGCAATGGAAAGTTGGTATAAGGAATTCCAGATGCACCCGATTCCCTTTACTCAATCTCCATAGCCATGTATACAAGATTACATCAAAAATCAAAATTTGAACCTAGTTCTTTATTTATAGACTTGTTCAGAGGCCTGTTCTATGTATTAATGAATCTAGAACAGTAACGAAGTAGTGCAATACTTGTATGTACTAACAAAAGTCCCAATTTCTATTTCAATTACGTTTTACTTCAACTATGTATGACTAGTTCTGCTGCAAGGGCACCTGAAAGAATTAACACTATAAAACCTATTAGCCAAGCTTTGTAAGATAACCAATATCTAAAGCTACCACAACAAAAACCATCGTTTAAATCACCATTGACTAATAGGGGACAATATGCAGTCACAAATATTCTAAGATACGAAAAGCAAGCATGGAAACCAATAGTAAAAGCAACAACTATTTGTACCAGTACCAGCAATACACAAAAGGAAAAAAACCCTACATCTTAAAAAAGGGACCCTGAAATAGCCATATTTTCACCCATTACTCAGAGATCATCATAAGAGATAACAGATCATTATACAGTGGGACCATGGTATTTGCTAAGGTGTAACACCAGATGCCCCCATGGATACCAAAATTTGTGGATGCTCCAGTCCCATTATACGCAATGGTGTAGTAAAATGGCATCCCTTACTTAAAATGACAAACTCAAAGTTTGCTTTTCAGATTTTTGGGGGGGGGGTATTTTCAAACCATGGTTGGTTGAATCTGTGGATACAGAATCCATGGATATGGAGAGCTGACTGTAGCAGCCTAGGTCAGCCTCAGCTGGAAATGAAATCCACAATATGGAGTAAAGTTTAGGAGAGGCTTAGAGAAGCTTGTGAATACAAGCCTCATAGACTTTGTTTTGGGAAAGTGAAAGCCTCATTGTCACAACTTAATGTACAGGATGGAACATATGGAAGAAGCCACTCCACAGTAAAGTAATATTCAGCCATAGGAAAATTAACTTTGGGCTGAGTCACAACACGATAAAAAAGAATGAACTTAGGTGGCTCACAATGGCATCATTACTATGACAAATATAAAATATTAAGAAGCAAAATCACAAACACGTATTTGGACAAAAGATAGATTTTTTTTGGCTGAAAAGAATGAGCAGCACTGTCTTAAAGGATATGAGACCCTCACAGGCCGTGACAAAAACTGGCCTCCATAGCTTGCCCACTCGTGATCTACGTGCACCCAACCGGATATCTAAAGGTCATTCTAAAGGATATCATTCTTCAAACACTGTATCTTTACACAATCAGGCAGAAGGAAAAAGACACAGCTACTCAATCCACACTAAATAAATGTAATTAAACTGATGTGAACTGAGTGGACTGGGAACAAAGAATTCCAAAAGCTGATGCAGTCTTTCTCCCACTGAGACACGACTGTGCCCTAGACACTTAAATCTCCAAGTGATGTTTGCCATGCTACTACACAACCTCATTCGCGCACGTTTACTCCAAAGCCCCACTTCCTCCCTGACACTTGCATAAAAAACCGCATCTTCGTAGCCTTTTGCAACGACTTCCGGCGACACCACGAATTCCATGGGGTGCTGAGACTGAATTCTGTGACCCCTTGGAAGACCAACGGGTTAAATAGAGGGGCTGGACTTCAGAAGAGCCGCGTGATCCTTCTCATGCCCCTTCTGGGTTAAGGTTCAGCGCCAGCAAAGAGCAAAACCGCGCCACCAGGCAGAGCAAAAGAGGGCGACTCTGGAGCACGGGCTGGGGCGCCGAGGCCAGCCGGCTCACAAGGCACGCGACGCCCCCCCGACGCGGCCCGGCCCGGCCCGGCTGTTCTGCCGGCAGGAGAGGACCGAGCCCCGCGCCTCAGGCCCAATTCAGTTACCCGCAGTGGCGGCGTCTCTGCCTCACATCCCGGTCGCCCAGAGAGGGGCCGCGGCCGGCGAGGGAGCAGCAGCAGGAGGAGGAGAGCAAGGCGGCGGAGGCGGAGGCCGAGGGGAAGGGGAACAGAAGGGGCCTTCCCAAACACGCGGCGTCGCCATGGAGAAGCCCCCTCAGGAGGTGGTGCGACTGGGGGGGGGTGGCGCCTTCGCTCCGCCGGAGCCTCAGGGAGGGAGCGCGCGCGCCACTCTTGCCGGCTCGCCCTCCCGCCTCCTTCTTGGCCCGCTGGGCGGAACAGGCGGAGCGAGGCAACGAGGCGCCGGGCGGAAGCTGCGCGCGGGGAGCGGGAGGGTCACGTGGCTGCTTCCTTCCTCCCGACGAGGGCGGGGAGGGGCGGCTGACAATTGGCTCTCAGGTGGCTTGGTGGTAACGGTGCAAGGAGCGAGAGGCAGGCTTGCGGGGCGGGGGGGGGGTGCTCTTGGCGCCTTTTCCTTCTCGCCACCATTCTCCAAGGAACTCCGAGTCCCTGAAAATTCTGCATAACACTCGGTTGTATCCAGTGAAATGAAGCAAAGGGGCTTTCTCCACATACTGTCACACTGCTGGTGTTCCACTTTCGACTTCCTGTGGATTCCTGGGGTTTGGAGTTTAGGGAGGGGCACTGAGAATTCTCAGCCAGAGAGCTCTTTGGCCTCAGTAAACCACAAACCCCAGGATTACACAGGATGTTGAAAGTGGAATAATAGCGCTATAACGGTGTAGTGCGGAAAGACCCTTGGGCACTATTCGCTAGGCTTTCCTTAACATTTTAGGACAATTTAAGCCTCGTGAGTAAAGAATAGAATAGGCTAACGGTGCCCAAATCCCGTCTGATCTTGTGAAGCTAAGCTGGGTCCCCCCCAGTTATTACTTGGATGGGAGACCATCAACAAATCGGAAGTACTGTAGGCTATGTTTCCCAGGAAAGCAATTGACAAAACCACCTCTGAGTATTCTTTGCCTAAGGAAGCCGTATGAAATTCATGGGATCACCATAAGTCAACAGGCAGCTTGAAGGCACATACACGAAGTAAACACCTAAGCAGATCAGTCATAGCTAGCTACTCAGAAGCAAGTCCTACTGTGTTAACAGGGACTTTGTACCTTTGTACCATGTCTAGAAATGCAGCCTTACAACAATCCCACCATTTTCTATGGACGTGGTTGCTTGCTCTATAGTCCTTTGCACACGAACTTTGAATGCAGTGTCCTTTCTTTCTGGTCAGGCTGCAGTTCTTGATGGTGTTCAAGAGTATAAATGCTCTTTATGGTCTTCATGCTATTTTATTCTTACTTTACACCATATCCCCCAGAAGCTGCAGAGAGGCTACAACTTGATAGATAATGCATATGTATTTCCGCAAAAATTTGGTGATAAAAAGTGTAGAGCATTCCATGGTAAACCAGGTTATTATGGATCAAAGATCACACAAGAGCCCAGCTTGCTGTCTTCTGACTTCAAGATATGATATGTAGTTTCACTATGAGCTGGCTATTCAGTTTGTTCCCTGAGGCACCTGTTACTGGTTTTTGTCTGGTTGTTATCTAATTGCTTAAGAGCAGAGTTCGTTTCAGAAATATGAGTCTGCGTTTCAGGCGACTGATACAAGTGGAAGATAATGGAAAAGATGGCCTGGAGGGTTTCAACCTAATTAAACAGGTTCATTTACTAGGCATAAAGTGCAGATCATATCTCAGGCAAAATTAAACAACCCTAAGGGGAGTGTATGTACGTGTATTTGCCTTGTAGAGTACATAAAAATATGTAACTTCATTTTCCTCGCCAGCAGCCCCTTTGTGGGAAGAAATGTGAGGCCTGGGTTCGAAGCTGTGTCAAGATAGTGGGTAGTGCCAAAGCCCCAAACTAATCACAGTTTGCATGTAAGGCAACGTCAGTTGTTTCCCCCTTTTATTAACAAAGAAGAGGAAAGGGTGAGGAGCAAGACAAACAAACAAAAATACAAAGAAAGCTAAGTCTATTACTAAAAAAA
Source organism: Iguana delicatissima (assembly GCA_948472985.1). NCBI lineage: Eukaryota > Metazoa > Chordata > Lepidosauria > Squamata > Iguanidae > Iguana > Iguana delicatissima. The sequence continues at coordinate 1,027,083 of CAOKZL010000276.1, read as the reverse complement.
ATTGAAAGTGATTAAGTGCAACAGTTAACTGTTGAGTGATAATTAGAATCTGTCATTCCTGTTTGTTTCTACAGAGTAAAGCCTGGGATGTTTGTCTCAAGGTGCATGAGGGTAGAATAAAAGCTGTCATTCTCACTTTCAGTGTCTCATCTGAGTGGCTCCTTTTAGAAACCTGCTTTGTGGCCTCCCCAGTGTCTCTTTCATTTCTCTCTCAGAACCCCTATTAGCAACTCTCAGTTACTTGTTGCATCTTCTCAGGGCTAAAAATAGTTGTGCTCTAGGTAAGAATGCCATAGGGGGAAACCATTTCACAGTTATACATACCTTCTTCCTTCCCATTTAATGTCCCTGAGAGAGAGAGAGAGAGAGAGAGAGAGAGAGAGAGAGAGAGAGAGAGAGAGCGAGCAGTGGTTCCCAAACTTTTCAGGCTGCCCCTCCTTTGACTCCCACACCTATCCCCCCAGAGGCTGCAGAGAAGCTACAACTGAACTGGGAGGGGATTGTTCATCAGCAAGCCAAATTAATGGGGCAAATGGCTTCAGGTCAATCATGCTTTCTACCACATCAGAATAGATACAATACCCCAAAAGACACAAGGCTGCAGAGAGATGAGAGGATCTGTGAAATGGTGGGAAGTGTGGATTGGTGCAAAACACCAAGCCATTTAACACATTCTCGTGTTTCTCTGAAGGCAGACAAGCCACCCGCTTCCTCCTTATGTGACAGCATGAGTTATTGAGTTCCCTATGTAAAGTCCCTTAAGCTTGGGGATGGACAGCAGTGGAAAAATGTGCTGCCAGACAAGACAAGTCTTCTTTAGGATCCCACTTCCTCCTCCTGTGCTAGCACTGAGTTATTGACTACCGTGTATAGAAGTCTCTTAAGCTTCGGGATGGGGAGGTGGCAGCTATGGAAAAGTGTCTGCCAGGTGAGGCATGCTTTCTTCTTGATTCTGCTTCCTCCTTGTGTGCTAGCGTTGAGTTACTGACTTCCATGTGCAAAAGTCGCTTACGCTTGGCAGTGGTGGTGGGAGATACAGAAAGGGGAGAAAGTTACACTTTAAACAACGGGACAGGAGTAGGATAATAATTGTGCCTAAAATATCCCCTAATTCAAATAACCCAGATGGTCCTGGCAACATTACCCTGGGTTGAAAATGTTGCTGGTGAATGCCAAGCTGGTAGATGGGAAGAAAGTTGCCATTCAGGACTTGATCTTGGATGAGCATGCCGATGTGGCATGCATCACAGAGACCTGGTTGAATGAAGCTGGGGGGGCGGTTAATTTCTCTTACCTTTGTTCAGCAGGAAGTTCACCCTGCTGTTTTACGGTCTCCCTTCCTGGGCTAGCTGGTGTGATCTCGGGGCTGGTGTTGGAATCTTCCAGCTTATAGTGCTGGGGGATTTCAATATCCACACTGAGACCACCCTTGGGTCATGGCTTCATGTCCGGTATGACCACCATGGGTCTGTTCCATGTGGGTTTGTGGCACTACTCACATTTATGGGCATACTTTGGGCCTTGTTTTCTGTATTGGGTGGCATGAATATGAGCTGGGAATAGAGGAACTATCTACAGTTCTGTTGTCATGGACAGATCACCATCTGGTGGGATTTAGACTCACTGGGACTCAGAACCTCTGCAGGGATGGGGCACTCATAAGTCTTGTGGATCTGGATGGATTTGTGATGGCTCTTGGAGAGTTTCCTGCTGCCTTAGCAGGCAGTACTGCTAAGTCTTGTCTGACTTCTGGAATAGAGAAATGGCCAGCGCAGTGGACATGATCATTCCCAAGTGTCCCCTCTCATGAGATGCACTCAAACTGCCCCCCCAGGTTTTCCAGGGAGCTGATGGCAATGAACCATGAGAAGGTGACTAGAACGGCATTGGTAGAAAACTCAGAGCACAGCTGATCAAACACAGGCTAGTATGCATGAGAACCTGCTCTGTGGCAGTAGAGGCAGCAACGGCAAATTTATTTTCTGCCTCTATTGCAACTGCAGGGAGCTGGCCAGCAGAGCGGTCAGGGGTCTTTACACAGATTCCCAAGAGAGGAAAATCCAGATCACTCGACAGCCTGCTGTGAACAATTGCCTGGTACTTGGCAGATGAAATCATTCAGATCTGCTCTGATGTGGATGCTATGATCGATACAGATCCAGTGGACGTAACTCTGGCCTCTGCTTACCCAGTAATAATGGTTTCTTTTCAATTGGTGCAACCTAAGGATTCCTGATCTCACTGTCCCCTCCCCCTGGAAGCTTAAAGGACTTCTGCACATGGAAGTCAATAGCTCAATGCTAGCACGCAAGGAGAAACAGAAAAGCAGCTGTCAGGAGAGGCAAGCCTTCTTTGTGATCCCACCCTCCTTAAGCTTAGTGGGGAGATGGCAGCAGTGGAAAAGCGTGCTGAGAGATTAAGCATTTCTTAAAAATGTTTACTTGGTTCTGATGCCACTCTGCCAACCCCTACCCTTCCTCCCTCGCTGGCCCCTGTTTCTTCACTCCACCAGAATCTTCCCGCCGCCCCGGGGGGATGGTACTATCTACTTTGGGAATGACTGCTTTAGAGGAGAGTGGTGAGAGAGGAGAGAAGATTATTATTTTCTTGTGCTAAGAAGTCATTTTGTTAGCTTTTTGGATATTTGTTGCTTTTTCACTTAAAGCAGATCTAGAACACGTGGCCTTCCAAAATTTTAATTAATATCAACTATGATCCATACCATTGGCTGGAGGTGATCAGAACTGAAGGTCAACAACACCTAGAGCACCACAGTGCTTTGTGTTCTGATTCAATTAAAGTATTTGTAAAGAAACATAGTACCAATACCACCTGGGCAATGTTTTCATTTCTGTTCCTGTTGTTGCTAGGTTTTCAAAATAGAAATAATGGACAGTCAAAATTTATGATGTGCAGGGTTTACAGTCAGAGAGTAGCTATTAACAATTTGCTTAAATACCAAATGAAAGTATTGATTTCTGTTAGCTTAGCCACACATTTTTCTGTACAATTAACATATCATCCACATACATAAGTGGCATCATGAAGACAGTTCTGTCATTATAAATGGCCCACATGCTAAAAGATAGGAATTTTTGGCATCTTAATCAGTCTTTATAAAAAGAAAAAGCTTTCTAACACTCAAATAGGGGACATTTTATAATAACAAATTCCTGCCAATCTTACAAGGGACAGTCTTATAAGAGACATCCCTCATAATCCTCATCCTTCATGTGGCAGCACTGTTTCTTGTGTTTTTCCATCAGGAAAGAAGGAAAGCAGGATCAAAGTGCTGGCCAAGCCATGGGGGCTTTCTGTGACTACTGAACCTGAGAGAAGTGAAATCTATTTTAGCTTCTGCACTGGGTATACAGTATTAATAACATGTATTAGAATCATATATATTAGCTTATATGTATAACACATATTTTAGATATAGTTACACATATATTTCAGTATATTTTATATTTGAGCTTCTGTAATACACTAAGTCTAAGAAAACAGCTTCCAAAATTGGCAGCTGAACAAAAAGGGGCCTCCAAGACCTTGGATCTTTAGGGTGGCTGGTGTGTTTCAGACCTTGTAGATAACAACAAACCAGACAGGACAAGGCTGTCTGTAAGGAGTAAACTGATTGATTTAGACATACCAGAACACAAAGGGGTACTTTGAAACTGCTGATAAGACACCTTGAATATAAAATGAGAAACAAAGATACAGGAAGGGAAGACATGGGCAGCTTGTGATCATTCCTTTTAAGGAAAACTATAAATAAGAGTAATGGGCACTAAATAGTGGGGAGGGGAAAATGTAAACTGAGGCAGAACTTCTTAGGCGATCCTGATAGGCTGTAACCTTTGGGGTCCTATCCAATGGGATCCTGGGGGAGGGAAAACCTGCGATGGGGACAGGGGATAAAATATGAGGTCTTCAATACGGGGGTGTCCTTCTCTCTGGGGAGCACTTGCTTCTGCAGAAACGTACTTTTAATAAACATTAATGCTTCAGCCGATCCTGTGTTAAATTGTTTTATGAGTCTTTTCAGCTATTTCTCACAAACCCAAGAGGAGATGACAGTTAATGGGGTTTGGCTTTGAAAAGGCTCCGGAGCAAAGTTATGCCTGCAGGCTAGAGATTTCCCATCCCTGGACTGAGACTCTGTTGTACTGACTACAACAACATTAAATGGCTTAAATTGATTTTACATCTATGCCACTTTGTAATCCTGGAATACAAAGCAGGATATAATTATTTTAAGAACAATAACAAGAAACAGGTTTCATGGCATCATTCTCTATTTATGGTTTAGCGTAGCCTTTATCAACCTTTTTATCCTGGAGAAATCCTTGAAATAATTTTCAGATCTCAGAGAACCCCTGCCTAAAAATTATATCTGCACCTAAAAAAAAAAGTTTATTTTCTTTTGATCACAAACCCTGTTTGAGAAACCCTAGTCTAGTGTAGTGAGCATGTTAGAGTATTTTGCTCCATTATTTGACATTTTCCTCATTGCTACATCTAATTGAGAATTTCCTTAGTTTGCATGTTTAACCTAGCCAGCATTAATCTATGAATAATTCATAATGGCTTTCTTACAGACAATGTCTACACATGTAACCTAAGCTACTCTACCTCGCTGCATAATTCAGAGGTAGCTTTACTTCAATTCTGGCTTAAAAAAAAATCTGCTTGTTGCAAGCAAAATAAGTTCTGTTTTATAAAAAATGATAGTTGCAACATACTTGCAACATTTCATAAACAAATTCAGGTTTTTCAGCCAAGAATTTAGTAACTGACAGTTGCAGTCACAGAGCTGTGCAAGTAAAGTTACCCCTGCAGATTTAGGGCCAAGCTATGGTTTAGCCTTGTATGGCTCTTTTGTTTTTAAGAAAAGGTTGTACTGGGTCGAGTGTAGGGTTGTCATATTTCCCAGTTGGCTGGGTCTTAATTAGATTCTAGACATGCCAACTAGTATTCCCTGATGTTGTTAGCTGGTCTGAATTCTCAGCTTTAATTTTTTTTTAAAGCGTCTAGTCTTTGTACAAGCCAAAATACAGAGCAAAACATCTAGTGTTATTGTTTTGCAAGAACAGAGCCTGTCATTGCCTTTTAGTATGTTTAGCTCATAAACAACTTTTCACAGAGATTAAAATTGTGAGTTTACCCCTTTCCCAGTTACCTGGGCAAATGTTGCAATATTAGAGAAAAGACTAGTCTGTCTGCAAACAGCTGAATCCTGGTTTTCCAGAGGAGCCTGTAAACAACATGTAGAAAGCAGCAGAGCAGCAAGGATAAATAAGGGGCAAATATGCAGAACAAAGTGCCTGCGCAAAGCACAATCAATATTAATTTGACAGGAACACATTATCTGTTAAGGTAATGTGGACTTTGTTATGTTTGCTGTAACAATTTGAAATGAAAATATAATTAATCTTCACTGGGTTTCCAGGGCAATGCAAATTCCATTTTATCTTCTGTAGGCATCTTGGGAGCTAAGCTAGCTGCAACCAAGAGAAGAGGAAGAGTTGGGGAAAGCAATAAGCACCAGCTACAAAAAGAATTATTTGGATAGATATTATTATTGTCATCATCATCATCATAATCTTTATTTGTATCTCGCCTTTTCTCCAAAATTGGACCTCAAAGCAGATCACATTTTAGAACAATACAATTTAAAAACATATAAATAGTGCATATTATAATAGAGTTAAATCGTTAAGGATTTAAAAGATATAAAAAGATAACAATTAAAATTAAAATAGTACAGCATGCTGTTAGCTCATTCTATAAAAACGTTCTGTATTAAAAGCCTGCCTGAATAAAAAGGTTTTTGTTTGCTGCCAGAAGGACAACAAGGAAGGGGCTATTCTAGCCTCTCTGGGTTGGGAGTTCCAGAATTGAGGTGCAGCCGCTGAGAAGGCCCTCTCTCACATCCTTACCAGCCAGTAATGGTGATGGGACTAAGAGAAGGGCTTCTCCTAATGAACACAGAGCCTGGCCTGGATCCAAGCCGTACAGAGCTACATAAGTCATAACCAGCACTTTGAACTGCACCCAGAAATAAACTTGCAGCCCGTGGAGCTGTTTCAACAGGGACATGGTATGGTCTCTATAACCTGCTCCAGTTAACAGTTGGCTGCAGCTCTTTGGACCAAATGAAGTTTCTGAACATGATTCAAAGGCAGCCCCTAGTAGAACACATTACAGTAGTCCAAATGGGATATAACCAAGGCATGTGCCACCATGTGCAGATTGGGTGTCTCAAGGAACACGTTGCAGTTGGTGCACAGATGTTAAATATACAGAAGCATTCCCAGCCACTGCATAAACCTGGGCCTCCAGGTTCAAAGCAAGAATACCCTCAAACTATGAACCTGTGTCTTTGGAGGAAAGTGTAACTCCATCTAGTACAAGCTGAATCCCTATTCTCTGATCAGACTTCTGACTGACCAGGAGCACCACTGTCTTGTCTGGATTAAGTTTCAATTTGCTTATCCTCATCCAGTCCACTATTAATGACAGACACTGGTTTAAGACCAGGACAGCCTCGTTGGATTGGAATGGAAAAGAGTAGTAGAGTTGGGTGCTATCTGCATATACATGGCACCTCACCTCAAAACTCTGGATGACATCTCACAGCAGTTTTATATATATGTTAAGTAGCAGGGGAGACAGAACATAAAATTAATACTAGCTATGAATGTTAGATTTCTGGAAAGTGGTTCCGAACTAGAATAAAATCAAAATCTGTGAAAGGACTAACTCCAGTTCTTGTCTTGTGTATATGATGTAACCTTTTGAACAGTCTATTCAGAACTATGTCCTGCTAAGTTCTAGCTCTCCAACCTGAGGTGGAAGGCAAATTGCTGCTGCTTGCACTCCTCTTGTAGTTGCTTGGTGGCCTCCTCCCTCTTCTTTTAAAAAGGAAGGGCCTGATCCTGCTGGTATGTTCAAATGGTAGTTGTAAGGAGAAGGAACAGCCACCACACAAGCAGGAGCTTTGCATATTACAGAATTATGTCATCATGATTCCTCTTTAACTGCCATGGTTCCATCTTAAGGAATTGAGATTTGCAGTTTAGAGAGGGCTACTTAGAGTTCTCAGCCAGAGAGCTTCTCTAATACCCCATAAAACTATAAACCCCAGGATTCCAAAAGATGCAGCCGTGTTAGTTAAAGTGGAATCATAGCGCTTTAATTATGTAGTGTGGAGGGAGCACAAGCAGGAGGTAGGGAGAAGTGGTGTCAGGCAGGTGCAGTTACAAGAAGGAGCAAAAGCTGCCACCACTGCATATATGAGGAGAAGGTGGAAGAAGCAACAAACAAGTGCTGTGATGAGAGGAGCAGAACCACATGAGCAAGCAGAAGATGGAGGGACAGGATATGGAGGAACAGATGCTATATTAAGGTCTGGAAGGGTGGCCTGAGAAGGGAGCAAGCAGGACCTTTCCATGGGTGGTTGGGAAAGGATGCCCCTCCTGGCATCCTGCTGCCTAAGGCAGCCCCATCTTTCTCCCTAATGTATGTGGCTGCTTTATCTGGTTTCCTTCTCTCCACTTGTTTCCCACAAAAAACTTGTAAGGTAGATATGGCTGAGAGCTAGTGAATGGCCCAAAGCTACTCAGTAAGCTTTGTGATGGAACAAGGATTTGGATTTGAGTCTTTCTGTTCCAGCTATTACAGTGTACATGTTCTCTCAGATCAAGACTTACTACATAAGTGGTGCTGAGGCTGAAGCATACTGATAGAACAACAATGTAACAATTAATATGTATCTTATGGAAATATTAATAACATGAAAATTAGGCAACTAACATGAAAATTAGGCAAAAATGGCAGCCTTATGCAAGAGAATCCAGTTTGGAAGTGTGGCATAAGGATAGGGAGCTTTCATCATACAATTGCTATCTGCAGTGGAAGGAATATGCATTAGCCACGTAGTCCTGAGTGTATCTACTCAGAAATAAATCTGTTGAATCAGGTATGAGGTGATGAATCAGATCTGAGTTTGAGTTCAGACTCTGAAGAAGCAATCTAAAGTGTCAAATCTTATTTCCCAAATAAGTGCAGCATATTGGATCACTCTTCTGAATTTAGGACTAAAAGCTAGATTAATTATTCCCCTGACACTGTGGCCACCAGTCACTACTGAGTCCACAAATGCTTATTCTCAGGTAATTATCCACAGAACCACAGTTTGTTTTTCAGGATTCAGGCTAAGCTCTAAAAACAGATTTTCAAGACTGCTTCAAATTAAGCCATGTAACAAATGAAGCTAGTTCCATCTATCATGCTACATACCTGGTAGATCAGGATCTTTGGTCCTACAGAAATAATCAAGTAGTTTATTAGTGAGGGTGATAATGGCAGTTTATGCTTTTGGTCATAGATACTGTTAGAAACAAGAGCACTGCCATTTGAAAAGATGTCCTACTTACCACAGCAATTCAGTAATACTCGGGGTGGTGGTGGTGGTGAGGAACTATGGCAAATCTAGGGGACATTTTTTTGTCACCAGACTCTTTGAAGGCCTTACAGACTACCAAAAATGTCAACAAAAGAGAGCAAACAAAATGGGAAGTATCCTCAAGTCCACTTCTTGTTTTGAAAAACAGATTTTGGGGGTGTGAAACAATGCAAAGGAAGCTGCAACTTTTAAAAGGTGAATTACCACTCCTGGAGTCTCCCAGGGGAAAAAATCAAGGCAATCTATAGAGCCAAGAGCCACAAAAACAGCCTTGGCGAAGCCACATGCAGGGTTACGCTTTGTCCACACCAAATTTCCAACAGTCCCTATTTGGGATGGGATAACTGTCAGTCAAAAGGATTTTGGTTTTCAGCTTGTGGTTTGAAAGGACAAGTAAACCGTTGAAATTACAAACTGCTAGGTGTCTTTTTTTTTAAGTAATGCTACAGGTATGGGTCAAATCTTAAGGGGCTGACAGAGGTTGCAAATTTGAACTTTATAGAAGACAAAAATGGTTTAAAGATTAAGGGAAAGCCTTTTGGTGGCTCTGTATCTAATCGTTCTCTCCTTATCAGTGTAGAAAGGCAAAATAAAACAGAACAAACTGTGAGCTAAAAATTTCTTTTTATTTTAAAACATTACATATTAATAAATAGGTTTGTCATCAGAAACCTTAATAAATAGCCTTTGCTAATTTACAAGGCAAATACAACATGCCTATGACTATTGCGTTAAAGCAAAGCTATTGAGCATTTAACAAATCTATGTATACATAGATTTGGGAGCTAATAAAATAGTCTTCTATGTAATTTGCCTGAAGTAACTATATTGCAACATAATAGCATTTAAAGCAATCAAGTCTGTAACATCTGAATTTTGCTCCCATCCACCTTTTCCATTGTTTGTGTCAACATTTTGATTCAAAGCATAATATCCATTACCACCTTTCCTATTACAAATAAAATAGAACACATGCTGGTTCATCCCCTAGGCAAGAATTCCATCCCCATGTTTTGACAGAATTTTTTTTTAAGAAATTAACCCCTTGCTAACACCCTTAGTTTACCTTGCCTTCATAAACAGTGTTTTTAAATGTGCATATAAAGTGCTTTCCATTTACAGCGTGGAATACAGATGATTAACAAATAGTTAGTTGTAAATACATGTTCCATACAAGTTGATTAGCTGTGGTGTCCTACTATAAAGACATTGTCGAAAAGGTATTTGCTGCTAACAATATGCATAAGGAATACCAGTAAAATATAATGGGACATACCTGTAAGTAAATATGACTGGAATTGTGGTGTTCATGTAGTATACAGGTCTAATTTTTCCTAATTGTTTTGACATCTTCCAGTAGGAAATTGCTATTAAAAATTATTTGACCCTAGCATGCCTCTAAATGTAAGTGTACGCACGTGATTGTAGAATTCAGCATCAGAACTGATAATTTCTATACAATTTAACTTTTCTTCCAACATACTGAATGTTCATGAAGGCAAGGTGTTAAGCCTACCTACTTGTAAAAGGTGGTAGAGAAATAAACAGTCTATGTAATATGACAATCCAAAGAGCTCTGAAATCTTTAAAGTTATCTTCAAATCAGAATCCATTACGGAAATACAATCGACTTTCAGTGCAATTTATTTAGACTTTTTAAATATGATTTTTAAAAACCCTCTTAAGAGAAAGCTCACAGCTTCCATTTTAGCATTTCAGAATCTAGCGTCTTCATGTCCGGAGCTAGTTTATATAACAGAACTACATTCAGAATAAATCAAGATTATTACTAAACCACAATCATATTAATAAATAGGCATCTCTCTCACTCACTCTCACACACACAGACACCATGCATGTGATGGAACAGTTTTTGGAAGATTTTGTGTAGGCAGCAGCCTATTGCCATTTTCAGAGCAACTTTATATATAATTATTATGAAGTAACACTTAATTGCCTTCAGTGAGGCTTACTTTCTAGTAAGTGTGTTTAGGATGCAGCATCTTCAGTATATCAGAAGTAGCTTTAATAGGACAGCACACAATCCACTGAGACCATTCCCCGAACCAATTCCACTGAAATGAAAAAAGTTATGCAAGAAATACTGTGTGCAATACCTTTTAGTCTGACTGGCATGTGGGCTTTGTTCCTCCAAAGTATTTCTCACTTTATTATGCATAAAGTCCACAAAAATTATTCCATTGTAAACAAATTAGGATACAGCTTTAAAAAAAATTACACAAAGTATTTTGTTATATTTAGGATATAACAAAAGAGATTTTTGGCCTTAATCCAAAAAAGAAAATTACTTTATTAAATGCAAAAAGGACTCAGTAAGCAGGAATTACACATGTAACTCCTACAACATAGTTTGACAGAACTAAATGTCATTTGTATACTATTATACTTCAGAAACATACTATGAAATGTTTTTAAGGTGTGCTTCATGAATACATACTGTTCACTTAAAACATTTTAATAAGCTTAGGTTCTAGTTATTTTAAGTGCCCAGGTTCTTGACTGTCCGTGTGCGTGAACCACGTAATAACCTAATACAGATATGTTAAAGATTGAGGAAGACCAAAGTCCAAGAGATAACTGCACATTTATTCCCCTTCTGTAGCACACCACAGCTGAAAAGAGGATCTGCAGTTTAAACACTGCAAATTTAAGACACAAAACAACAAAAGTGACAGAAAAGGAAATTATAAAAGACCAGAGAACAGAGGAAGAAATTGTGCTAGAATTAGTATTACTCTTAATGGTTGTTTTGCTAAAGAAACAGGAGGAACATTATTTGTTCAACAGAGTAGCAAAAATAAATATATTTACATATCTGTTTACCATCTAAAATGCTAAAATGCTGCAAATATAAATAATGTGGAAGGCCACAAAAATATAACATTCTGAATTTTGGCCATGCAATCATCTAATATTTCCAGGAAATATGTTCTAAATCCAGGACCTTAAATCAAAAAATCAGAAAATATAACTCACATCAAAATGTGCCATGAGCAGAGAGCTGGTGTACTGGAGAAAAGTAACAGCACCACAAACAGTCTCAGATGACTCAACACATATACCCAAAACATAAGATGACTAGCTGGCAGCACCAATGATAATTTTATCTGACAGCCCTACAATTTTTTTCCCCAAGAGATGGTAACAGTTTGGCTATAATTTCTCTTTTAAGGATTTTTTTTTTAATTTCAAATTATGAGAACAAGTGAGATTCTTCCCTTTCTAATTACAATTCTTTTTTTTTTTGAATTTTATGTAGTGTATATGAAATACATAATATACTTGTATGTAATTATGCCAAAACATAAACAAGCTCCATCTTTATTATAGAGCTAATTAATAATGAGAAGATGAAATATACCTTATTTGCCAGTGTAAAAGATGCAACCATGCATAAGACACACCTCATTTATACACTGGCAACTATTTGTTGGTGTATGAGACACACCAGCATATAAGACACACCTCATTTTTAAACAGTATTTTTCGGGGGGGGGAGTGAGTCTTATACAGACTGCAAATACGGTAATTCTAATCCTGGGTATTATTTGGAAAATTGAGTGGCTTCCTCTGTTCTGCCAAACACATAAGTTAGCCATCCCCAGCCTAGATAGCAAAGTAAAGCTGTGGACAGGATTTTAGATATGCATAAGTACCAGCATGCTAGGTTAGGCATTTTTTTTTTTGTAGACAATGACAATGCACATAACAAGCTATAGTCTTCTGAAACTTGTAGAATGAGAGAACTCCCGTAGTCGAATTGTGCCTACTGACATCAAGGCAAGTTAAACTGAGGTCATCAGAAGCCAAAAGCTAAAAAACAATCAAAGGAACTTTCCTCTGAACACACGTATCAAACAACAGGAGCAGAATGACTTTAAGCCTGACCAGTAGGTATTTGATCAGTTTTCTTCCAAAAAATATCATCAAGCTCATCTTTTAAACAATGCAATGCCTCAGAATAATTCCTCCAGAAATGTACTAACTTCCCTTATGAAGCTAATAGTGAAGTCTTATAAATACTGACTAAAGACAGGCAGCTGCAAACCTGATTGCCACGACAAGTGCCACTTGTCTTAGGGAGACCAGGATACCCAGGAAGCACTTCTATGTCCTACCTGGTCTTAACTTCTACTGCACTTTTCAAGCAGCTGAGAAGCAGCTTCTAAGCAGTGAGATTCTTGTTTTTCTTACTTTTTCCACATCCTGGCCAAGCAAGAAAAGACCTTGCTTCTTCTCAATAAACATTCTTGGTGTGTGTTTGCCAGAAGATGAAGATGCAGGGAACTTGCCATGACCACAAATACTGGCTGGCTAGTAAGGTGTGTGGATACTGGTTAAGGGTCACTTCAAATGCTATGTCTTAAGGGTGACCACCCTTTGTGCCTGTATTCATTTACGCTACCATGTGTACACATGGTGAAATACATGGCCAGCCCAAACAAGAGAACATATATCCCATCTATATGTTCTTAATTCAGAATAGGCAGATTGGAATCTGCTTGTAGATCTCTGAGTGATTTGCAATAGGGATTTCTGGTTTGCAGTTATTTAACAGCAGTAACAAATGACTCTTAATTCCCCTACCCCTACTCACCACCTTGAAATTCTATTGCTACAATGAAGAAAGCTGGGGCGGAGTAAAAGGGACTTCTGAGACCTCTTCAGTTCTGGTACTCAGACAAATTCTTTGGCTCAGAGTACTTTTATTCTAAGTTTATGTCCTTTGCCTCTGAGTCCAGCTGTTGGATCTCAAGGTGCTAGAAAGAAATGAACTTAAGTCTGCCTGCTCCTGGTTCTTAATTGTAATCCATAATGTGAAGCGTTCCTTATTTTATGCAAATTCAGTTTAGAAATAGAACTCCTGTTCACAATTTTCAGAAGATGTGAAAATGAATCATAGAACATTTGTATCCATTTGTATATATTTAGAGCAGTGGTAATTCTGTATGTTACAGTGATTACCATTCACTCAAAGTAAAAAAATTTTTTAATATTTTTTTGTGAAACTGTTGTAACTTTTGCATGGTGATATAGAAATTGACTTATTCATGTTCACTTGAACTTAAAACTGATGAACTTACAAATTGGCACAGATGCATACTTTTGATCAACGCAAATCTACCTGCCAAACATGCTTCTGTACCTATTTTTTATGTTTCTTGGGAATTGACATGCAAATCTTTCTTCACAATGACTTCAAATGTGCTAAAAAATTCAAATACAATATACCTGCAAATGTCCTTAAGATATTAAATCAAATCTGAAGGTTCATACAGCAACACAAATCCTGAATTTCTGATTCAGTTATATCAAATTAGCTTTAGTTTGTCACTTTTCTACAGTGACAGAGTTGTGTACCTGAATACATAGGAAGCAGAGCCAAATGGCTTTTTTCTGTTCTCTAAATAGAGTGACAATAATTTTTGGGCTTTATTCTCTTATAGGTGGCTAAAGAGCACCTAAGCTGCTTCGTTCAGCTTTCTTTAAGTAGAATTAACATTTTTCTCCCCTTTTATGGATTCTCTTCATCATAAGCCTTCTACTGCTCTGAAAGGTGCCAGATGGAAACCTAACTTAAAATGTGCTGTGAATAATTTACTGAACTTTGTTAGAGAACTGGAAACACTGAGAATGGACAATAATAAAACACTTTTCAGAACAAATACACAGTGGGACGTGCATAGAATTTATCGCAGAGTCACCTCAAATATTCCAGTTCTAAAATCTCTGGACCATCTGGCTGTTCTACATGTTTATAAGCCAGGACAGCCAAATGTTAAGAGAATACAAACTGCCCCTTGGAAGTTATCTTTTTAGAATACAAAAGGCACTGAAGTAGATTCCAAGTGTTTACAAATGGTCTACCAAAAAAGGTAGAAAAGTGGTTGCAATCCAATACAAGCCTCACGTTCTTTTCTGTTGATCATTACAAGCTCCTGGATTAATGTAAAGTGTTAATGCACTTCAAATGCTTATTGTGGGGAAAAGGCATACCTGTAAACTGAATGTTATATTTATTAAGGACTGAGAGCAACTTTGAGCTGGTAAGTGAAAAAGTATAATATTAACAGATAAACATCTCTATGTTTTGGCTCTAATTATGAATACCTCATCATCAGCCTAAATTGCAGAAAGAATCAATGAAGGAAGAAAATATATCACTGTACAGTTTCTGAAACAATGATTTTAGAATCCTCAAATAAACGTGGGAAAACAACTCTGGTATCATAACTGAGATATAGAGAAGGAAAATCCAATATAAATTTTTGAAGTGTATCTACATTTTTTCCCCAAAGGACAACACCTATGCACCTATGCAACTAAGCAAAGAAGGAGCCAATTTAGTTTATTCACACAACTAGAAAGTTTCAGGTAGTTCTTGTATGCCAGAATGCCTCAACCTTTCACCATATAGAACACCTTCTAGGGAAAGAAAGACATTAATCTCTGTGCTAATGCCCTCCTTACCCACCTGCTGTGAGGGTTATAAGATTATTAATTTTGTACCATTAGATAGTTAAGCATGACAACAGTAGTCCTAGAAAAAGTGGATAGAGAACATGTAATTCGTTTCACAGATCCCAGCGAGGAATGAAAGACTTTGTTGTTCTCTGAGCTTAGAAAGTAAAGGCTTTATCATTCCTGCGACTTAGACATTGAAGGCTCTATCATCTTTTGGATCAGCCAGTCCCTTCCAACATCATGATCTTAATCAGTCTTCATATTAGGCTTATTCAAATCCCCAATATTGAAACTGAACTCCTTGAAGACTTGTATAAGAACAATTCCAATAGATACAGTGGTGAATCCACAAGCCATTCCTAAGAAATCAACCAGTCCAACATTACTCCACTCTCTGAACAAAATGGCTGAGGCTAGCAAGACTAGAGTGGTGAACACTACATAGTAGATGGCACCAAACACAGAGGAGTCGAAACATTCCAGAGCTTTGTTGATGTACCTGAACTGAATTATTATGCTACATCCTAAGACTGCTAGCAGAACCAGACAAAGGTACAGTGCTCTTTGACTTGACGGATTATTGTGAAAGATATCTTGAGCAGCCAATCCAATGCCTTTTGTGCTGGGCACTGTGAAACTTCCCAGCAGTGAGCAAATACTGATGTAAACCATAATGTTAGTGGGTCCGTGTGCTGGTGCAATCCAAAAGATAAGCAGCAGAAGCATGAGGAGAACAATGCAGAGGTAACCCACGAACACTGAAAAATGAGATAAAGAACATGGTAAATATCTATGTAAGCAATTTTATTGAGGACACTTTAATGATAGTTTGTATATACGCACAATTTTTCAGGTCAGAGCAGAAAATAGCCATTCTGCACAATTTCTGTAATTTCTGTAAATAGCAGTAAATCTTAATGGACTACACTAAGAAGATCCTGCACTAATATTTCAGAGGACCATGAATGAGAGGTCTGTTTATGTTTCCCCTCCTCTTCTTAAATGCTGGAATTGCTGCCTTACTTCCTTTTTGAAGTAAGCCAGATTGTTATGGCATACAACCTACAGTTTCCTTCTGCAATCCTTCAGTGGGATCCAACAGTCCATACACTCTTAAAGCCTGCTCAGATGGATGAGAAACACACAGAGCCTGTTTTTCAGGCATCAGTGTTGTGTGTGTGTGTGTGTGTGTGTGTGTGTGTGTGTTAGAAAGCATTGCTTCACTAATGGTTGTTGGACTTAGGAGGCCAACAGTGAGCAACATTCAGTGATTGACTTGAGTGCATTGACACTAGAAAACTACATTTCGCCACACTGTCCTTAGTGCACTTCATATTTTATTTCATTTCATTTGATATTCATAAATCCCTCCATGCTGAGGTGATGTTTTCTTATGTCTTTGCCATCCTGCATCCCAGCTATTTTAGTTCCAGGGGAGACCCCTACTTAACATGGAAATAAACTAGAACTGAAATTCTGTTTTACTTCCTTGTTAAATAAAAGTCTCTCCTGAACCACCACTTCCCCTCAAAAAACAGCCCAGAGGGATCTAAAATATGTTGAAATTGCTCCCAATGTTTTTAGTTAAAAAAAATTTTGAGAAAAAAATCTATTTTTTTAATTTCATGTCACAGCTATAATTCTGCAGGGGATGTTTAAACTGCCCTCCAAAACGTTAATGCCTCCAACTGTGCATGTCTCTGCAGCATACTGCTTTACAGTACATCTTTTCTACTGTTTGCTTATGCATTTCTTCAATTTCTGTTAAAAATGTATTCCAGATTATATATATAGACATTTAGTTTTCTAAAAGGAATGGCATGCCCCTTCTTTCAGCTATAATGATAATTGCTCCCATCTAAAACAATTGCCATCTATTTTTATGTATAACCTTCCAATCAATAACTTTAAAAAGACTGTCTTATATATTTCTGGGGACTGTGATCCTCTGTAATCGGGGTGCATAAATTCCACTGACTTCATTTTACAGGACTATTAAGAAGCTTCTGCTTCAGTAAGGCAAGGAAACATACAAAGAACTTAAACTGAGTTCTTCACCAAGAAATCAATCTGGCTTGCCTATGGTACTTTCAGAGATTTTCTAAACTTGCAACCCTAGATGTCATTATTGGAAAACAAAGCTAACTCAAGTCAGTCAAACTTCCTTCTAAGTAAACATGTTTAGGATTGTGAAGTAAAGGAATAGCTACTATAAAGCTACTATAGCAGGAGGGAAATGAACTGTTTTCTTCCACAATACAAAATTGTTTGACAATAACCATAAAGTCAGATCTGACCAACCTGTATCTATGTAGGTATGCATTTCCTTCCTTCCTGCTTGATCTTGGACCAAGATGATCTTTGCTGTTTTTTTTTTGCTAGAACTGATCCAACAATGTCAAGATTCAATTCACAGAGCAACACTGATATTAAGAACTTTTTAAAACAATATTACCTGGGTTTGTGAGTTTTTCTTCAAGTTCAGCCTGAGTGGTGACGCTTTCAGACTTAGGAGAATGGATGATGAGGACCACAGAACCTGCACAGCTCAGCAGACAGCCCAACTTGCCAAGGATGTTGAGTTTTTCTTTCAGTAAGTAGGAAGCTAAAATAGACCTTCCAAAAGAGGGCCAAAGAAAATGTTTTCATTTGAGCTTTCAATATTTCTATTTTAATTCTAAGAAATTACTCATTTCCACCCTTAGCTTCTTCTCAATCAGGGCAGTAGTTTTGTTTATTTCAACTGGCTCAATTCCCTCCTAATTTGGATTTAAAGGCTACATTTAACACTTTACCTCAGTCTCCCTGATGCCAATACAACTTGAGAATGAAGTATTTCTTCTAAGAAAGACTTGGGGGAAAAAAAAACTCATTTAAGAATGACCAGATTCACTGTGCAAACCAAAAGTCTATTTGAGATCTAAGAAGCATGGAGTATTTATCTTCCCACAATAAGTCTAGTAATGAGTATGCAGTAGATCAAAGAGTGATATGACACCTTCTTTACAAACACTGGTAGGCTCTGAGGAGTATTTCATGTTGCTTTTGAAAGTGAGAGGTGTGATAACCACATGCAGCTCTACAGAATGGTGTTAATGAAACAACTGGATGATAGTACACAGATTATTTTATTTCAGACTCTGTGTCTGGGGCAAAGGGATGGAAGTGGCTGCATGACATTGTTCTCATGTGCCTTCAAGCTGTTTCTGACTTACAGTGACCCTCAGGCAAACCTAAGATGGGGTCTTTCTTAGCAAGATTTATTCAGAGGTGGTTTGCCATTGCCTTCCTCTCAGGCTGAGTGTGATTTGCCTAAGGGCATCTAGCAGGTTTTGATGGACACGTGGGAATTTGAACCATTGTCTCTAGAGTCATAATTCAACGTTCAAACTACTACACTACACTGGGTGTCTGGGAGTAAAAGGGTTTTCAGCCATGCATACAATCCATCGTTTTCAGCCATGGATACAATTCCTAAAGAGCCAGTTAGCTTGCTTGCTTTCAGATAATACAGAAGGGGTTATCAACTAAATTCTTTTTTTTTAAGCCCCTAGTAGCATGATGGGACATCACCACCCCCACCTCTGCTCTATCTCTTCTCCTCTTCACTGGATTACTTGGTGCCCAAAAAACCTGAGTGTTTTCACCACTCTCTGGAACAGGTTTTCATGGCACATGAGGGTCAGTGGATTGTGGTGACAGAAATGGTTCTGTAAGTGGAACAAACTACTCCAAGTCGTGTGTACAAATCACTATCCGACAAGCCCAAGGACACTTTACTTAATTAGGGTGGAACAAGAGGAGGACAGACAGGTACACAGACACACTATGAAATGTGAAGCACATTTAAGTTTAAATCATTTCAGTGGATGAGGTTAAGTATATGCTTAACTCAGCATCATCCCAAGATGTCCTTCAATTGGCAAACAAATGTTTGGACTTCAGTGACAGAAGCTCAAGCCAGCATAGAAAATTGTAAAGGATTATGGGAGTTATAGTTCAAACAAAAGGAGGGTCAGATATTTCTCACCTCTGCATTACCCCTGTGTCAATTATCTTAAATACCTAAAAGCTTCAAAATTTTATTAGCACTTTTTTTTAGTGTGACAGTCTTTTTGAGAACTGAAAGTTTTTAAAGAAAAGGCTTTATAAATTTTTTTGAAATGTACTGTTTTTATTTTCAATGTTTTAATTGTACTGTTTTTAAACAGCTTTTTATCACTGTAACTGTATATTTTAAATTGTTTTTAAATGTTGTCAGCAGTTGAATTCCATTTTAATGTTGATCTTGTATATGTTTTCATTTTTATTTGCATCCCTGTTATTAAATGATGATAGTGATGATGTTGTTATTATTTAAATGCCTGAGACACAATAGCAAATTGTGCCTCCCAATCAAGTCAGGGTATTTCCATAACCCAAAGCCACTTTTATATCACTCAACTGATTTTTGGTGCATGAGGCAGAAATTTCCATAATCTCTATCTGTGGCAGGAAAAATAGACATTGATAGATAGATTGAATTTATATCCTGCCTTTCTCCCAAGATGACATTCAAGGCAGCTAAATTGCTAAGAATTTGCTCACTTTTCATGATGCTTAAAATCTTCAAGGGGAGATTCTTTTCTTTGTGTAATGGCAGTGCCTGGCACAGCTATCTTTTACTGAAATCAATGAAGCTTGAAAGAAACTTAGACTGGATTGTGGCCCACTTACTCTATTCTCTTAGAATTTCAGAGGGTGGAAAGACACTTAAGCATCAACAAGTGTTGAACTTTAAGTATATTTGGTATCCTAGCTTTCTCTTTTGCTAAAAGCTAGGCTGCAGTTTTATGCACGCTCACTTCGTAGTGAATTCTATACGATCCAGCATAACTTACTTCTAAGTGTTCTAGGTCAAACCATTAATAATTAAAAGAAGTAAATTTCATTTAGGAACTCTTTTACAAGTACACTGCACTGTCTAATCACCACAAAGTGCAGTAAAAGTAAAAACAATTCAAACAACTTAACTTTACAACAAGTATATTAGTAAGACATAGAGCACTTATTGTTGAAGACTCACAGAAAGGGCTTATTGAGAATCTGTCATTAACAGTGCAGTCCTAATCATGTTCCCTCATTTTGTTCAATGGGCCTTACTTCCAGGTAAAGGTGTGTAAAATTTCAGCTTCACTGTACAACAATTACCTTCAAAGGCATAGCCATCATAGTCTGGATCAGTATGCAAAGGAATCTTTTTGTTAGTCTCATAGGTGCTACAAGATCCCTTTGCACAATAATTACTTTGTTTGTCTTCGTGATAACCCTAAGAATGGAGTAATTGAGAAAAAACCCCCCACCTCATAGCTAAGTAACCAAAGCCTAATCTGGACAATTATTTTAAAAGCATCCTGCTTTCTCATTTTTCTCTTTTAAGGATGGCCTACTGACAGGAGAACTATGCTTTACATGGAGTTTTGTCAGTTCCACTAAGCTGGGAAATGAAATTGTTCATTTTACATTGATTGTATAGATGAGTTGGCTCTAAAAATGCCAAGGCAAAGATCCAGTGATCTTTGCCTTGCCTGTCTATCTGCTTGCCTGTCTCTCTCTTGCTGAAGGGCTGAATATATTCTCACATACTTGAGTGGTGTGATTGGAATCAGCCTCTCAGAGCATTTTAAGAGGACATCAAAATTCCAGATGTGGAAACTTAGAGGTGGGTATGGAGGAGTTATGCATCTTCACATCAACTCTTGACTTATGCCATCCTCATCTCAGGGGATTCAGGGAACGTTTGCCACTACCTTCTCCTGAGGCTGAGAGACTGTGCCTTGCTCAAGGTCACCCTGTAAGTTTTTGTGGCCTAGTGAAAATTTGAACTCCAACTCCAACCTCCCAACACCCTTGTCCAACAGTCATGGCACTGAATGCCTACATAACACTGGAGGAGTTGTACCTGTTGTGAATGGTTACCCGTATGTTCTGCAACAACCTATCAGAAGGCATCCTCCCTTCTAAGAGGAACACTCTTATTTAGGATTCCAGCCAGCTATTCCTTCTAAGTGAGGCATTCCACTATCTTTCCTTCCAGCTTTCCCTGATTCATGCTTCTTGCATTCCATGCCTGTAATGTGTATTGTGAAGCTTCAGACTTTCAAATCACCTCTGAGCATGTCAACAGCTGAACACCCTTTTAGACTTGAGTCCAGTTGCATCATTAACTACACCACTACTTCTAGTTGTCCTGTGCTGTACCCCAGTAGCTGGCTGAGTGCCATCTGACCTGAGAGTGTCATCTTCGGGCACTATCACTTGCTTCATTTTGGATTCTCTCATCATATGATTTTCATGGTAAAAGATATTCAAAAGGAGGTTTACCATAATTCCCTCTGCACAGTACTAACACGTGTTAGCTATGGTGCCACTACCATTGTCCCTCAGAGATCCTCTGCCACTGTCAACCCCACCCCCCAATGCTTCTGCCCAGTAGCTGTTTGGCATATTTAGTCTGGCTCCTCAGCAAAAGCATGTCTAACATGAAAGACCTGACCAGCAGCACTACAGCCATCAGCGTAGGCACTTGCCTCAATGCAGCTGCATTCCCATCACCATGGAAAGGCAGTGCCATTGGTGGGACATTTAGTATATATACAATCTAAACAGCAAAAAAAAAAAAAAAGGCAAAAAAAATTAAGTCAAAAGCAGTATCAGAATTATTGCAAGCAAAGGAAGGCCTGTGCAAAGAAGTAGGTTTTGCAAGGCCTTTTAAACTCATCACAGTCTTGCACTGCACATGGCAGGGTGTTCCAGAGAGCTGCCCCTAATTAGAGGGCTTGCTTTCTAGTTGATAACTTTCCTCAGGGATCTTGCTGCTGTGACATTCTGGCAGAACTCACCATCAAAGTTTACTAATGAGTGACAGGTGCCTGTGACTGATCATAATGTTTAAAAAACTATTGGTACATATGCAACCATTGACACATATGCAAGGAGCCCTGGTGGTGCATGGTTAAATCCCAGTACTACAGCCACATGGTTGAGTTCGATCCTGCTGGGCTCCTGGTTGACTCAGCCTTCCATCCTTCATAGGTCAGTAAAATGACTACCCAGCTTGTTGGGGGGCAATTAGCTAACACATTGTAAACCATTTAGAGAGCACTTAGCTGATAAGCGGTATAGAAATACACATGCTATTGCTAATCTGTGCTTTGCACTACAGCATTTACTATATGCACATCCTGTGTGAACTCTCTGGATACTAGTGGTCTGGAGTTAGGATGGTACTGTGTAATTTTACACTTCCTTCTAGCTTTTTCATATGAATTAGGACAGTAGTTCTCAAACTTTGGTCCTTCAGATATTTTGTACTTCAGCTCCCAGAATTCCTGACCATTGGCTAAGTTAGCTGGGGCTTCTGGGAGCTGCAGCCCAAAACATCTGGAGGACTGAAGTTTAGAAAACACTGACCTTATAGGAAAAGGTTATGTTTGGCCAGGAATCAGGATAAATACTTAATGAAAAAAAAGCAACAGCTGAAGGAGGAGCATTAAGAAATATAGGAGGCAGGAAAGAAAAATACAACCATCCCAAATCGTATTAAATTCAATACCCTCGATTAAGTAAAGGAGAACATATTACAGTATGAAGCTGACGACTAAAAGGAAAAGATATAAACAATGCACCATATGGAAGAAATGTTCCAAAAAAGAGAATCAGTAAAAGAGGTTCATATATAGATGAATAAACACCAATGTGTAGAGCATATGTGAACAAAAGGACCACTTGATGTGCTAAGAATGAGGAGAAATAGGCAGGGCTTCTTTAGCACCAACTTTTCTAACATCTCTTTCCACTGAGATGGTTTAACATTTCTTGATGGTATTGAGATATTTACTTCATATGCATTTGTATCTGTATAAACTTATGAAACTAATGAAGTCCTTACCCAAAGGGAACTCCAAGAGCTCCAAGAGGCGTCACTAGAACAGTAGGGACTGCAGTGTAGGCTAAGAAATTTCCAATCTGACCAAGTGCCACTGTGAGGAAAAAGACACACACACATATGTAAAGAGAAAACAAGAATTCAGTGCCTTTTTCTGAAGACTGAACAAGCATGATTACTGTACAGCATTTTGAGGAATGTGGGTTTAGGCTGCAGTCGTGTATCTACTTACCTAGTAATAACATTTAATTGGACTTACTTCTGAGTAGACATGGAGGATTGGGCTGTTCTGGTCAAAAAACTATAGAGTTCTTATCCAATAATAACTGTAAAAACAACAACACACAAACACACACACACACGCAAATCCATACTAAACAGAACACAATTGCAGTACACAGAGAGTCAATTTGACACAGTTGTTAGAAGCACAGACTAGGACCAAGGTTCAATTCTATGTTCTGCCATGAAGCTCTGAGTAACTTATTACTAGAGAGGCAGGAATACAGTTTTCATGGCGGGGAGACAAAAATCAGGGGAGAAAGGTTTCTGCATGGATCACTATAAAAGAGATTCCTGTGGGAAAAAGTTTTCATTTGCAATGACCCAAAAGTGCCAATTAATGCATTTTAATCAAAAAGTATTCTACAAAGCTTCCAAAATAATAAAATGCTAAATAGCTATATAAATTAAACAGCAGTCAGTAGGAATTAAATGTATATTGTCCAAGTTTTCCTACTATAATGATCTGAACTGTTAATAAAGTCTAATGTGCTATGATTTCTCTGAAGACTTGTTAAGAAGTTGTCCACTTGAAATTCCTTAACATGTTACTTTCAAACTCAATTTGCTTTATTAAAACAGATGAAGCAGTGAACACATGTGTGGTGTTGAGAATGCATTTTCATAAACAGGTATTGATGCATCGACGGTGACTCCTGAAGCATACAAAGTTCATAGAGGAACTTCCTTGAACATTTATAATGTTTTAGTAAGTTTGTGAAGCCTTAACGTTGGAGTGCCGGAAGATTATACTGTGACCTTTTCTTTGTATGTCTGAACTGTCTTTCTAAATATTCAACTGAAGTTTTACATTACTGTGGTGCGAGAAATTTGGGAGGAATACAAGAAAATTTCATGAGGGAAGATTTTTATGGGAGGCAATGCCTTCATTTCCCACCATCACTGAATCCCCTCTTGTCACCCTCTCTTACCATAAGCTTACTCAGAAGGTTGTGGTGACTGCAAAAATGTTGGAAAGACTACTATATGAGTTCTTTGGAGGAAGGGTGTGCATTTACAACAAGAAGAAATATCCCTGCCCCAGTGTTTACTGTCTCATAGATTCAGATGACTGAACTGTCCCAGCATCTTCCAGTTAACAGTTATAGGAACAGACTGACTACTGAACTGTTTAACATCAATTAGCATAACAAATGCTGTAACTGCATCTCCATCACCAAGATTCCATTTCAGGTAGCAGCTGTATTTAGGTCACAGACAGGACAACAGAGGAATAAAGACGCTGAAGAAAACGAGAAAAGACTTTTGCTTTTACATTTAGCCCAGGGTATTCAAGGTAGTACTACATGGACATGTCAGCCTGTGAATGATCAGCTGGCATTTCACCATGAATTCTCAAGAAATTGTGAAAATATTATAATAATCTAGTACAAATACGGTACCACTTTCTGGCACGCTGGGAGAAAAATTCCTGGCCCAACACATCAAATAATTTCAGATGCATTGAACTTGCCTCCTTAGGTCTACTTCAGTTAATAAAGTAGATGTCTTTTTGGACATTACAGTCATCCTTCCACATTCGCTAGGGTTAGGGGCGCAGGGCCCCCGTGAAAGTAAAAGAAGTCAATAACTCTAGGCCCTCCCAAACCATATTTAACACACACAAAAAGTATGATCACCATATTGAACCCACTGTGGATTCTTTTGAGGCATCAGGGTTTCTTCACAAGGCAGAGCGGGTGGCTGATGGGGCTTACTGCTACTTCTACTGCTGCCCCATACCATTTTTAATAGACTTACAAGCCTCATTCACAGTTTCTCAGTTTCACTGATGCTTGTAGTTCCTATTAAAAATGGTACAGGGAGGCAGCAGAGCTGACAGGAAATAATCTGTGAATAATCAAATCTGCAAAAGTGAAACCTGAAAATGTGGAGGGCTGACTGTACTTCTTTAACAGAAAATCTGGTACCAGAGAAATAACAGGGACAGACTACCAAAAGGTTCATGCACCATAAAAAAAGAAGAGCGGGTCAACATGTTTTAGCAAACTTTTTCATCAAAACTAACTATATGCATATATGAAATAAAACAAACAGGCCAGGAGTGTCTTGCATAAGTAAACAAAAATATTATGAACCTTCTAGAGACCACTTATAGGCTTATTCCAAAACGCATCCAGGGATTACTTTTTCTTTCACCAGCTTCCACATTTCTCATGAACGTATAGCATTGTGGATCTATGATTTTAACATCTCTGTTTTGCTATTTGTGCATGCTTCAAAGGGGATTCCCAAAGCAGCTATTTACCTAGCCCAATGTTTCCCAAACTCTCGTTTCCAGGTGTTTTGGACTTCAGCTCTCAGAATTACTGATCATTGGCCAAGGCAGCTGGGACTTCTGGGAGCTGAAGTCTAAAACAAGGGAAGGCTAGAGTTTGGAAATCACTGATCTAGCTAGTGACAGGCAGGCCCACACAGCTATAGGAGGACTCGCTAGAACAGAATTCCATTCTTTCCCAGTTTGCCTTATTGCACTGCTTACTGCAGACATGCTGCTGCAACCGAGCACTGAAAGTCTAGGTTTCTACAGCCCTCTTTCACCATCTTCCCAATGCCAATGCTGCTAAAACTCTTTCCAGCTAGACAGAGTATAAAGAGGGAAGGGGCTAGGGGACATAAAAAGTCTTCGTAAAAAGGAGTTTCTTTCTTAAGGCTTTTTTAACTGACGTATGCCTGCATAATATTCTACTAGGCTAAGGAATCAGTGGAGTGGCATCCTTTGAACATTTCAAAATATTATACTCTGACTGCAGATCATTGCCTTGAGAATCCTCAGCTGCTCTGGCTTTGCTTAATTGATTTGCAGCCAAAATTCCACACAAGATGTACTTCTGCATTAGGAGACAATAAGGAGAATGCATTTCAACAGGGGTTACATCAAAGGAAGGGGGCATCATCACTTCAAGTATCACAAAGCAACACCCTGTGTGATGTTTGTACAAAGACTAGATATGTTAACTCTAGACGGGCCTGTGTAAGATATAGGTATGGGAGTTGTAGAAAGCCTCCTGGGTGAGAAACATGAAGACGTTACAAAGACCACCCTTGTAACTGACTGTGCCAGATGCCTGTTATAAGAGTATAGTGTTTCTTTTTGCCACATACATATATATTATAGTGTTATTTTTGCCATAGCTTTTGTTGTCCAACAGTTTTTATACTTAAATTCTATAGCTTACTTTCTGCTATTTCAACATCAAATTCAGCATTTATTATATGTTCTCCTTGCGGTTTCATACCATGTTCCCTTAGCATTTTACTACCTCATAACTTTATCACCTTACCATTTTACTTCTTTGCCACTTGGCGCTTTATTATGCCCTTGTTTTACTGCTGTATAACTTTCTCATTATGAAGGTTTGCTATGATCCGCAGCTCTTATATTTTAACGTGCTCTGCCTTTCTCTGACTGCACTTTATTTAACCAATATTATTTTTTTCTGTGCCTGGGCAAGGAAGTCATTGAATGGGGAGAAGACATATCTGTTCTAGCAGTCAGAGGGAGAAGGACATTTGATGCTAAGGACTGGATAAGCCAATAAGACATCTAAGAACTGTCCACTCTTTGATCCTTACCCCAACCATGATTGGACTTGTCATGTAAAATTGAAACCTAGGTAGATATAGTGGCTCTTTCTCAACATTTTCCACCCGCGCATTCAGTATACCAACATGGGCTAGAAAGTCAGTATCATTGTCACCTATAAGAACATATTTGTGCCATTACGAGACCATTGGTTTGGGTTCTGAGTGTTCCCCCCCCCTTACTGGGTCTTATTTTTGTTGAAGTGCTAAAAAGACATAAAAGTCTTATTGAAGCATAAAAAGCAGGAAAGGAGGAGGAGGGAAAAAAAGAAGGAATGTAGCAACGCCTTTAAAATTAAACTAGATTTTATCTTAGCATGAGCTTTTGTGGATATAAACCCGCTTCTTCAGATGCACTACAGAATGATATCCTGATATCCAGGCCTCAGGATATGAAGCATATTTACACACCTGTGGGAATGGCAGTGGGGTGGAATGTAATAGGATCCAGAAAGATGCAAATCATGATCTTTGCCCTAAATTTTCAAAGGGCAGCACAAGGTGATAAAATGCTTTCAGATATTTACATTCACCAGTTAGTGCCACATTCAGAGCCACCCTTATTCTGCTTCTCTTTCCCTTTTCCTTCCTCTTCTTCCCAATCCTAGAACATTCTTCTCAAAACTGTGGTTACCATGATACAACAACTTCTCACATCTCAAGAACATTTTCAGAGGTGTATTGAACCCCGATAAACAACAACTCAGTTAAGGACTAACAAGACAGAAACTGAATACAGGCAAGACTGGCAA
Organism: Iguana delicatissima; assembly: GCA_948472985.1. Taxonomy (NCBI): domain Eukaryota; kingdom Metazoa; phylum Chordata; class Lepidosauria; order Squamata; family Iguanidae; genus Iguana; species Iguana delicatissima. The sequence goes on along the minus strand of CAOKZL010000276.1, from coordinate 999,563 downwards.
CAAGGCATGATGTGATGGCAGCCTTGGGCAGAGATTATAGTTATCCTGTCCTTCTGCAAGTTGAATTTTAAGTGCTGAAAATGGACTCTGTTGGATGTGACACTGGCAAAATGCTTTCTGTGCAGGTCCTTAGGTATAAAATTGTGTTCTTCCTAGAGCTGCACGTGGACCAGTTAGAGAAGCAAGGACCATCAACCTCTCAGATTCTTCAAATGCCTCTGTTTGGTTTTTTGTTTTTATATTTAGGCAGAAAAATAGAAGTTTACTGAACCCCTGCTGGGAAAGAGGCATTGTGGGCAAATGAAAGCTAAGGCTCTATACATTTTGAATGCAACATCAATATAGGCAGTTATCCTGGATCCCACAGTGGCACAACTGATTATGCAACAGGTGCCATGGCCTTAAGCTCATCCATTTTCTGAAAGTCAATTTAGATCCCTACCCATTAAATCAAAACTGAGAGCAGGAGTGCTTTGTGTGCTTCCAGAATGACTGGCTGCTTCACAGACCACAAACGGCAAAACCAAACTACTTGCTTAACTTTTTTTCTGCTCACGTAGCATCTCAGGAGGGTTTTGGCTGAAGGTAGCAAGCAGTTTTCTCTGAGCATGACTGGCCTTCTTTGGTTTTAAACGAAGCTCTGAACAACCGAGCCAAGGATGTCACTGATGACATCAGCACTAGTGGGTCTCTGAGGTCCCATGGTCCCAAGCATTTGCTTCACAATTGGTATCAAGCCTCCATTTCCCCTTCTTCCTGGACTGTCCACTCTTCTTCCTCACTTTCGAAAGCTAGTTATCCAACAAGCATGTTCATTCAGTTCTCATTGAACTGTTTTGAGTTAACCCTCTTACATTTATTTTTAATATAGGGTGGGGTTTTTTAAAGGTATTTTTTTTTTTTTTTTTTTGCCAAATCTGGAGTTTTCTCAAGGTTTCAGTTGCCTCCTTCTTGTGTGTGGATGGTGTCCACTGATCTACATAAGAACCAACATTTATGTATCATGATCTCCTGAGCTGACAAACTTCAATCTGAACCAAAGCCCAGAAGTTTCTAATCTTTCCCACTAGAATAGATTTTTTGTTTTTGATTTTTGGTCACACATATCTATTGTCCACTATGATCAAATAATACCTTAGCACTTCTGACCTTTGTTTTTCCCCCCGAACAAACTAAAAGGGCCTCTTGGTTATGCTCTTGGGTCAAAGTATATTTGGATCTTTTACAATGTGAAAAACTGCAATGCCGAATCCCTTTCCTAAAAATAACAGTCACAAATCCAAACCCCCTAAACAAAAATTTGGTGTTGAGTCTGAGAAAAGTATTTCAGTAGGGGGAAAGCACTTGAAGTGGAATAAACTTCATTCAATTCTACCATTACTGCAACTAATAATTACCATTTTTTACAAATATATATTTATATTGGTTATGTGAGGCATTTAAGTTTCAAACGGTTATTAGGGCTCACATCAATATCTCAGGGCTGACTTATGCAAATTCTGAAGTATTCTTTTTTCTTCTTCATACAGATGCGAAGACTGAAAAAGTGGCCAAAACAGCTGTTTCAGAGTCAAGTTAGCGACACAGCTGAGTGGCAGAACTTAATAGCAGAACATATACTTTGCATATAAGTGGTCCAAAGTTCAATCCCTGGTATGTGGTAGTTCAGGAAGGAATCATATATAAAATCCTAGAGAGCAGCTGCCAATCAGTGTGGAGTCTCTACAGAAAACTGGGTATATAGGCATGCCTCAATTAACAAAGCCTCTAACAATGAAGCTGCTTTTTATGCCTGTCAAGCCTCTCTTTCCTTCTCCGCCTTTTATTGGCTGGGCATTTTTAGCCGCATTTGGTGTCTGGTGAAGCATGGCTGGAGAAACACAGACTTTTGGTGTTGGGTTGCCGCAGTGAATCTGCTTTCACTAAAGCAATAAACAAAGAGCAGGGTTCTATTCTAGCTGATCCTACTGCAGCCATGTGTGCCTGCCTACAACAGGCAAGGTAAACAGCAGCTGCCTTCAGAATTCCTTACTCAGCCCATGTGAAAAGCAGAACACGGAGTAAAAGGAAGAGCAGATAAGCCTGTCTCAGCAGCTCCTGCCAGCATGTTAAAAGACCAGAAATCTGTAAGTCTATAGTAATCATAAGAAAAGTGGAGGCTGGTGAAAGAAAAAGTCATCCCTGCATACATTTTGAATGAAGTCTTCAAGTGTCCTCTAGAAGGCTCAATTTATACAAGACTTATACAAGGTTTACTTGACTTTGTTGTTTCATTTCAAATGTGCAGATTATTAAGTTTTAAATAAAACATTTGCTGAAATAGGTTGAACTGTTTTCTTTCTCTCTCTGTGTGGTATTTCAATCTAACTCTAGCTTTTCCATGTTATTTCTGCCTCTAGTGCCAAATGTTATGTTAAAGAAGTAATGGTCAGGAACACATCTACTTTGCTGAAGTATTACTACAATCAGTATTGAGCTAGATTAACCAATGGTTTGGTATGAAGCTCTTGTGCTCCTATTGTTCCTAATACTGAATTGTCCTGACCAGCACTGCATTTGATTACAAATGGACTGCAATCAACTAAAGGAAGAAGTTCCATCAACTGAGTATTTTGAAGCCAAGTCAAGAGAGTGCTCTTAGCAGACAGTCACCTCTAATTATTTGGAGAGGTGACTTTTTTCAAGTCCCTGCAAATATAGCTGCCAAACAAGAAATGTTAAACTAGAATACAAGAACTGCCAATTTATTTTTCAGGTCTGACCTAAATCACTTTCAACTTCCCCAGGCTACATGTTTGATGCCTGCAATATCTTACTAGACAAAAGACTGCACTATTTTGGTTTTGTGATCTCTAAAAAGGCCCATTTGTTCGCCTAAATCATAGAGGCCAACTTTATCACTTTTGAAAAATTGTTTTACCTTTAGCAAAGGACAATTACTTTTGTGGTGTCAGAAGGCATCCTTTGTTTCAAATCTGAGCAATCTAATAAATCCCAAGGCTGTACAATACTTTCAGTTTATGCTGCAAACACCAGAGACTTTTACACATCAAAAAGTTTTGCATTTTTAGAAGACCTGAAACATTTGTAATCTAATGTGCTTTGTTAAAATCATCATCATCATCATCAAAGTGGCCATTCATAACATTTGTTATCCAAAACCTTCAAACATGGAACAATCTGTAAAAGTTAGCTACAGAACAGGACAAAAGATACCCACTTAACTAAACAAAAGACACAGGTTAATTCACTGCTTTGCAAGACTAATTCAGTATTTCAATGACAAGGGACAGTGCTGGGAACACATGTTTATGTCCACACTGGTTGCAGTATTCTAGGCATTTTGGTACAAGCTCTGTAAAAGATTTGGCTGAAGTTCTGCAATACTGGTAGACCACAAGATATGCTGCCAGCATAAAATGTACACCAGTAGAACCCCCAGATAAACTGAACTGAGAAGAGAGAAAAGGCTCCCCCAACCTGATGGCCGCCAGATTTATTGGACTATCCCCCATTATCTCCAGCCAGCATGGAGCATCATGGCTGGGGATGATAGGGGTTGTAGCCCAATACATACAGAGGTGGCTGGGTTGAGAATTGGTAATGTAAAGGATGCCAGGAGAATATCCCTCTCCCTTACCAATATTATTAGGCTTTTCTGCTTAGTTACTTTAAGGTATACTTACTTGCAATAGTGCCTGACCACCAGACTATGTCAGTTAAGTATGAAGTACCTAGAAAAATCAAGAACCAGAAAATAGCACATCAACATACTGAAAAAAAGTATCTATCTAGATATATGAACCTTTCACAAATTGCAATCTGTTGCTGTTCCATGCACAGATTCAGCGATGGGCCAAATCTAATGCTGGTCATCTTTGTAATACTGTCATAGGGATTGCTTAGCCTGACTCACTTGGAGCAGCTACCATCCAAAATGGGAAGTATTATTCCAAGTCATTTGGATCTACATCCTTAACAACGCTGAAAATAACATTGCACATGTGGTTGGGATTCCCCCCACCAGACTCTAGAAGGGAAAAAAAGTCAATACCATGTCTGATATCATTCCCAATGTGACTAGTAAGTGTGTGAATGTTTGCCTTAAAATGCCTGTACATTCCTTAACCCAAGTTATTTTGAAACACATTTTGCTAAACATACCATTAGACTATTAAAATACTCTTTGGCAGCAATACTGGACATTGTTACAAATGATTTTTAAAAATCAGTAGGAGAAAAGGGCATTTTGACCTGTAAATAACACATGTACATTGTGCTTCAGATGAAACATATGAGCCATCATCCCTGTTTTAAAAGTTTTAAATAGATTTTGTGACCCCTCATATTCTGTAAACATAAGTGAAGACATAACTTTCTGAACAGCAGTTGAACTGTTGTGTATGTCAGAACCTGAAGAACATGAGAAGTTATCTTTCTACTGTAAAACTAGCATCATTGTACTGGTATCCAAATTAAATTTCCAAAAAACAACTTTCAGAGAAAAAGCTGAAAACAGCAGGTTATACACTTATATTAGTAGCACTTCCTCCTAAAAAACAACAGCTACCAACTGGCTGTCTAAAAAATCAAATTTGTCATTTGATTCTCATTCAGAGTTCACTTACAAAACAGTCAGAGCAAGCCTGAACACATCACAAGCAGATGATTGTGGAAAATGCTAAGCAGACATGCGAGACAGCTAGCTGATACTGTCAGCTGGTAGTGATGCAGCTCCAAATAATTTGTTGTGTTTTCAGGACAGCCTCTATTCTCAGAGCACAGGCGGTGGGAATCATGTAGCCTTCCAGCTGTTATTAAACTGTAAGTTACAACTCATTGGCATGTGCTGATGGGATGTGCACTTCACCAAGATCTGGAGGGCTGCCTGATTCTTATCCCAGCCAAAACAGGTGATCAGTGATCAGAAAAGTTTAAGAGAAAAAAATCCTATTACTTGAGTAGAAAATAGCCTAGTGTCTTCACTGATATAAAGGGAGATATGATGCAACCAGCTCCAGATAATTAGAATACAGTCACAGTAGTTAAACTTATAAACTCCACAGTCCAACAGTATGTAGAATTAGAAAGAAATCAACTAAGATCAGTGGGGCTGCGTCTAATTCTGCATACCACTGGAATGCATGGCTGCAATTCTGTGCAAGGCACTTGGGAATAATCCGCTCTGAACTCAGTAGCATGTACCAAGAGCAGAATGGGACTGCATGACTTAAAAAGCCCACCAGCCTTAAATCTACCCAAAAGCTGAGTTTTCCTATTGTCTGGAAGACTTAGGGATGAACTGGAATCCTATTTAAATCCTATTCAACTGTTGCACACCTGTTTAGGTATTATTGTTCCATGTACAGCAACAGGGATCAGGGCCACACAGACTGGTTACACATGACCCTATATGTTTTGATTCTTCCCTCTTGCTGGGTCTATGGACATCTGCCTGTGTTCCTGTGTAGTACAATAGCAGTCCCTGATTCAAGCTACAGATGAATATCTAGCATGAGATCACTTATGGCACATTGTATCAAATAATTTTATTGAAAACCACTGGGCCTATGGCAATGGCAAAATCCTACATGTTGTGCTTGATCTATTCTTTCATCCACAGGACATCCAATGTAACAGTTATAAAAATCTTCTGCAAAACTTTGAATTGGAACATTCTCTAGAAATGTTTTCAGATATTTTTGCAGCTGTCAAGGGTTTGATTGGGCATGTCTGACTTCTAAAAAAAGTTCTATATTAACATTATGAAAAGTACCCCAAAAGCTTTTCCAACAGCAAAAATGATTTCAACTGAAATACTGGAATGAGGTGAGAGGGAACCACTTAATATGGTTTAAATGTTATATTCAGATAAATTCTAAACTTTATCAAGTTCATTATACACTTCCATTACAGTGTTTAAAATTTAAGAAAAATGAGGCTTGGGAAACTAGGCATTTACTTCAAAAGGCCCACCAAGGAAAAAATTAATGCTTGTTTTAAAAACAAGATATATTACACAAAATACTTTAACTGTGTGAATTGCCACATACTTTTCAAGAACAGTTAACTGCACCACTGATCTATCAAATTTAACCAGCATTATATCTGTGTTACAATGTTTCATTTGTTAGTAAATGCAATTACCAATTTTGTGAAATAATGCAGTTTTTAAAACAGAAACTTTTTTTTATTACAGAAAACAAAACAGTAGAAATTCTTCCAAGAAAACGTGTTCTGTGCTACATCACAGAACAAATTCTACACAAGCAAAATTGAGCACATTCCTAACTAGAGTTCCAAAATTAGCAGAATGCATTTTCTGCAAGATAAAAAGCAACTTTTAATGATGTCTAGAAATTTCCAGCCAACTGTTAGAAGCCCTGCTTCCTTGGAACATGGACACTGGCCATGAAGGTTCCATAATGAGAAGCTGAACCTCTCTGTGTGATCAGAAACACCGTCTTTTCATTACAGCCCCCAAATGAGGAGCACAACAGTCTCTCAAAATCAAAGATTTGGATCATTTGTGTTTTCAAAAGTTGTCTACAGGATCTATAACAATCTCTGTTCAGGCTGAATATTGAGTGATATGTAAAAAAAAATCACTTCCCTCTGCAACAACACAAAATTAAGCAAAAGTGTGCGTGTGTGTGTGTGTGTGTGTGTGTAGGAAGGACAAAAGAAAACACACACCTACATATATGTTGCCTAGTATTCTTGGATGTGTGAAAGAATTCAGAGATTTCCTGATTCACGTCAAGTTACGTCTGCCAATAGAATTTCTACACCAAGAAGTCCTCTCTCACTTTCACTATAGTGCTGTCTTGAAAACAGATGCCCATCTATATTTGAATCCATCCAGATGTACATTCCAGCTAATGCATGCCAACAAGCTAATGTCTGTATTCAGATATACATCCAGTTTGTGTTTGCCCTTCCTTGAACACATGTGAAAGTCTGTTTTGCACATGGATCACCTTCTTCAGGTCAGTCGTGTAGTGACGGGGGGCGATGGGGGCGGTTCGCCCCCAGTGGCAATGTTTTTGGGCATCCCAGCTCATAGCTACACGCCCACGTACCATGATCACGCCTCCACGCACTGTGGCCATGCCCCATGCACTGTGGCCCCCCCCCTCCCGCCTCCCCTCCACACACTCCAAGCTCTGCTGCTGCTTCACGTTGAGGCCATCAAAGATATTAATGGCTGTACTACTTCTAGTAATTGTGTGTGTGTGTGTGTGTGTGTGTGTGTGTGAGAGAGAGAGAGAGAGAGAGAGAGAGAGAGAGAGTCTTCAAGTCACCTGTCAACTTATCGCGATCTCATTAATTTCATGGTGTTTTCTTAGGCAAGAAATACTCATGGACTCAGGGATGGTTTTGCCAGTCCCTTCCTCTGAAATACAGCCCATAGTGCCTGCTATTCATTAGTGGTCTCCCATCCAAGTACTAACCAGGGTTGACCCTGCTTAACTTCCAAGATCAGCTAGGATCTGGGGCCTTTATTGCATTATCAAATAAGGAAGATAACATGTGACTCTAGATGAAAACTCTCAGTTGCCTAAGTCAGTGAAGCAGAACCAAGCAGCCTGAGTGCTTTTGAATGCTCTCTGAACCATCTAGTTTGAATAATGAATTTGCCATTTATGATCTAACCACAGTTTTGCACACAAAGAACTCAGTGAAGGAGATTCTTAGCATCTCTCAACCAACAATAGGGGTTCTTAGCTGCACAAACATAAGAAGAACATGGCAATACTGTTTTGAAAACTGGACATATTACACAAGATACTTTAAGGGTGTGAATGACTGTGCCTAATTTAAACTGAGAGCTGTCAAGATGAATTATTGTTGGTAATTATTCTTTTTTCCCCCGCTCTACACTTCAGCTATTTTTCTCAAATAACTGAATTTTACAGATTAATATCACAGTACTATATATGATTAGCCTCGGTAGGCTAGGACATCAGGCAAATGTCCTATGTTGTCTTAGAGTAGATCTTGTTTAGGCAGTGGGACAGACTGGTTTTGTAATAGGACAGAGAACAGATTGAGGGCAACAATTGCCCTCTAGGCCTAGCTTTTGACATGGCACAGTTGATTTCAGAAATGCAGGTATAGTCCTTCAGCCTGTGATTGATTTAGGAGAATTAGCTTAACACACAAAAATTCACGTTAAGTTCAGAAAGCTGTACTTTTGAAACTGATTAAAGGGCTCTGTATTCATTATATCTGTAACAGATTAAGGCAAAATAATGGAACAACTGCTTGTGCACTCCTGGGGCAATACAGAGGCTTGTGTTTTTCAAACACTAAGGATGGTTCCATGAAAAAGGTGGATTTTTGAAACCAAGTTTTTAAACGTTAGCTATTCCAAGAGAATAGTTGGATGACTGGAAGAATCCAACTGGGAATGCTTTAAAGAGCTCCCTGAATTCCAGCCCCCAATAACCTGTGGATTCGTTTTGTAGTGTTTATAATGCATTAAAATTCCTTACAAGTCAAACAGAAACAAGCTATTGTCTTTTGTAAAATATGAAAACTGGTTGTGTGCAAGCAGGTGTGAAACTTAGGGAGGGGAAAAACAACAACCCAACAAGTAGACAGGTTCAGTGATTCTCTTGCCTCCCTGTCCAGACTAGACAACACTGAGAACTTCTTTCTTAAAACTTTGTGACCTTCACTTGAGGAGTGGACATTTAGTTTCACGACAACCAAGTGAATCTTGGAAACGTATGAAAGATCACTCTGACCAAGGAGGCACTGAATTCGGAAAGAAGAACAAGATACAGAAGGTCACAGGGGACAAAGTTGGGGTGCACACACGCCCCCTCAAAAAAGGTTTTGAGGGACTGGTCAGCTCCCGCGCTAAAGGACACCCTGCCTGCAGCAGCCCTGCCCGCCTAGGGCGGGTTCAAAGCCCCCTGCTCAACTGCGGCCAGGGAGCGGGGCTGCTGGGCTGGACGGGGCTTCTCCCACGCGCCCAGGCGCGCGAACACGCACACGTTCCCACCCGGGCCACTTCCCCACTAGACAGTTATAGCGCTATCATTCCACTTCAAACATGCCACGGAATCCTGGGGCTTGCAGTTTAGGGAAGGGCCTCAACTGCACACCCCACAATTCCATAGGATCTTGAAAGTGGAATAATAGCGCTATAACAGGCTAGTGCGGCAATGGCCCCGGTCACGGCGACTGATAACACCCAGAAAGGAGGGGTTACGCGTTCGGAGGAAAACCACGCCAGGTCTCCGGGAATCAGGAGCCCTGGACAGAAGGAAACGGGGGCGCGGGACAAAAGCGCCGGGCTTGGGGTGCACCTGTGCGCTCAGGCCTTGGCGGCTCCGGGCTGCGTAGCTGCGAATCGTTCGCCCAAAGCCCCGTGGGAGGGGGGCGGTGGGGGTCAATGCCCCGCTAGGAAGCAGGAGGGTAGGAGGAAATGGGCGTCACGGGGATGGATGCGAAGATCCCAAGCCGCTTCCACCGCGGAAACAACAAGAGCCACAGCGCCCCACGGACCACAACGGGGGGCCGGGGCGCCCCTACCTCGCCCGGGAAGGGGGAGCCCGCCTACCTCGCCCTCTCGCCCGCACGATGCCTTTCTTCTGCAGCACGAACGTGGAGCCGTTCACCAGGCTGGAGACCACCGCCACGCTCAAGCCCAGCGAGACCGCAGCCGGACCGGGACTGGGCGCGCCGCCGTCTCCGGCCGCCCCCCGACCGCCATCCTCCTGGCCGGCGCTCCTCCTGCCGCCTTCGCCTCCCCGCGAGCCGGCCGGGAACCGGCGGCAGCGCTGCGGAATCCGCCCTGAGCCACAGGCTCCGCCCCCGCGCCGGCGCCCCGGCGGCGGCGGCTGGTCGGGGGAGCCCCGCGGGCAAGGGCTGGCGCGGCACCGCCGCCGCCGCCGCCGCCGCCGCCGCCGGGCTCTGCCGCCTGAGCCGGAGGGGCTGCGAGGGAGGGCCGGGCTCCCTTCCCAGCATCGGCGACGCCGCCCCTCGCGAGTGAAAGGGCTCCGGAGGAAGCGCCTGCGATGTCGGGGAGAAGCGGCGGGGGCTCTGCACCATGACGTCACGCCCTTGCAGCATTACGTCATACCCATGCGGGCCGGAGGGACAACGTCGTCGATGAGCGGCCCCTTTTGACCGTCAGCCCGGTGTCACTGATAACCTGGAGCGGGGAGGAGGACACGCTGCTGCCGGGCTTTTGGGCGCCTGTGGAAGACGAAGGCCGTTTCTGGCACAAGAGGGTTGTGGTGCTGTTATTCCGCTTTCGACATTCTGTGGAATTCTGCGGGTTGCAGTTCTCACTGCGGCCAAAGAGCTCTCTGGCTGAGAATTTTCAGTGCCCCTCCCTAAACCCTAGGATTCCATAGAATATCGAAAGCGGAATAGCAGCGCGATGGCCATTTCTGCACTAGACAGTTATAGCGCTGTGATTCCACTTTCCACATCCTATGGAATCCTGGGGTTTGCCGTTTAGGGAGGGGCTTCTGAGGAGAGGCCTTTGAAGCTCCCCCCTAAACTGCAAACCCCAGGATTCCATAGGATGTGGAAAGTGGAATCACAGCGCTATAACAGTCTAGTGCAGAAATAACAGTGTAGTGTGGAAAGACCCTATGATTGCCTTTTATCCCTGATTAGATAGAAGCAGAAGATGAAGAGTAGAAGGAATGCCTTGGGGAGGGAGGAGTGTCCCTGTGACCCTTCAGGGGCCAGATTGGAATTAGGCCTAAATGTCAAATGGACATCTCTCCTTCCCTAATATGTCAAATGAAGGATGGTTAAAAACAACCCAGAACGATCTTGCACGCAGAAAATAGGATTATGCTTACATTGGGCTGGTTTGGGCAATCATTGCAGCCTAATGAGCTGAGATATGGCTGACCTTTCTGGATAGACACACAGTCCTTTTCCTCTTCGCTATGCAATCTTTCAGGAATTAAAAGAAGACATTTCTAGTTGGCCACAGTTTCTTTGTTTTTACACAGACTAGGAAACTATAGTTACTAGGTTTAGAAAAATTCAGGGTTTAAAACCATCTTTGAAGCACATGTTAAGACCTGGGCTTGCTCTGAACTTAGTAACCACATTTTCCCACTTCAGACAAAATGGGAAGCAACAATTAAATGAACTTCCTGGCTTTTCTAGTAGCACACCAAAAACAAGGGAGGAGGAAAAAGGTAAGGCTCACATTAGCAAGCTGGTACATAATATTTATTTATTTTATTTATATCCCACTTTTCTCACAACACAGGCCCCAAAGGGGCTGAATGAAGCCATTCTCACTACAATAAAGTGGAAAAGGCTACGCTAAAATAAGGTGCAACGTTTTTCATTTAAAAACCCAATGGTATTAAATGACTTATCTGTTTTTGGAGTTTGGAGGTTGATAAAGAGAGGGTCTTTAAGGCAACTTGCTGTTCTTTAGTCTGACTTTATTGTTTTTATTATGTTTTCAATCATTATTATATTGTGATAAAAAGTCCTGTCTGGTAACACTGAAACATTGATTTCATTCGGGACCTCCCTCGATCCCATTTTAGGATTTGACTTCCACCTATGGCTTTAGATCTGTTTTCTTAACTCTCAGTTATTAACATTGCTGCAATTCTACTGAAAATTTTTAAGAGAAGAATTATTCATTTTAATAGTTTAGTAGCAGCATTAATACAACATTTATAGTACCACCCAGCTAGACCGAATGTGATTTGATATTATAGTATAGCAGTTTGAGAGTTAGACTGGGGCTGGAAAAACTTGAGGGTGAGCGTAGCTCAGTTTCTCTTTCAGACTAATGTGTCTGAGTGGATTTTTTGGGAGGATGAAATTGAGAAGGGAAAGAAAACTGCATATTATCCTGAGATCCATAGTGGTAGGCTGGGATGAAAATGTTGTAATAAAATACACAATGAATTTACTATGACTTGTCCAAATAGAATTTCTGTTTGAGAGGTTTGCACCCCAACATTTGGCATTTGTCTCACCCATTCTCATGCCCACTACATGCTTAAACACACAGGCGAGCTTTACAGAAAGCTTAGCGGTCATAAAAAGTGAGCAGCAATTGTTTCCTACAAAATAAGCTTGTACAGCACTACTGCTGCTGCCGCCAAAAAGTAACTCTTGCAAGAATCTTTTCTTCCATCAAATAAATTAACTTGCCTAAAACATTTCAGAGGTCAGATAAGTACTGATCCCAACATTTGGCAGTGGTAATGCCTGAGACGGTCCAGGGAGTTTGGCTGATTTCCATCAGTTCCAGCTCTGCTATTTTTTGTCTGGGAACCATTTTAAAAGCCAGTATTAAAAAAAATTAAGAGTGCCAACCAAAGTGAGAAAGCTTTTCATAATAGGGGGCATTTCAAAATGCTCCTATGAAAAGATGTTCCACAGAGTTACCCATAGGTCTTCCAGTTTTCTGTGGAGATTAGTCTTCACAATGCAGCTTGCCTGCATCAGGTGTTATGACACTTGACAAGGACACAGAACATATTATATCATCATGATCAGCTAGACAACACAACAGTTCCCATGTGGAGGCAGTCTCAGATAGCTAATAATAAGGTAAAAACAGAAGATCCATAAAGGAGCATATCAAGGACCTATCTAGTCTAGCATTTTGTTTTCATAGGAGTCAACCTGATTACTATGGGAAGCCCAGCAGCAGGACATGCATGCAATAGCACTATCCTGTCCAATGTCCCCAGCAACTGGAACTGAGATGCATACTGCTTTTGATCCTGGAGAGCATATATAGCCATCATGGCTAGTAGCCCTTGATAGCCTTACTCCTTCACGAAAATCTATGCAGTCCAATTTTACACACGTCTACTTAGAAGCAAGTCTCTTCAAATTCAATGATTCTCTACTCCTGAAATACTCCTGAGAGAGTTGCAGTGGTAATTCAGATCACTAGGACTTTAGAATATACCTGTACTAAATCTACCAGTCTCACTATGACACTATTTTTCCATCGTGGTGGGACTGTATGCTTCTGTAGGGCATTGATAGCAGCAGTGCTGCTCATAGAATCTCCCATATCAAGCAGGGTTTTGCTGAGGAGCCAGACTAAATGTGCCAAACAGCTACAAGACAGCAGCAGTAGTTGGGAGGATCTCTCAGAGACAATAGCAGTGGCCCTGTACCTAACACTTGTTAGTACTGCACAGGAGGCATAGTAAACCTCTTTTGAATGTCTTTTACCATGAAAACCCTATGATGAAACAACAGACAGAGATATACATACAGAGAAACACCAAATGTCACCAAAATGTAGAACACCAAAATGATGACAGCAAATGTCACCAAACTGAAAATACCAAAAATGAAGAACAACAGACCTCTTTCACAAGATCTGAAAAATCAAATGAAAATTTAAACCAAGAGTCGGGATGACCTATGACCAGTGGGGAAATCGTTACATGAGTAAATGGAAATAAATGATAGAAACAATACACTGAAGACTATATAAAAATGAAAGGATGACAGATTCATTCAAGGCAGAACCATTTGAAGATGAACTTCCAGTTTTAAAAAGTGAAGTGGAAGGTGCCCTCAGAGAGCTTGGGAGAAACAAGTCACAGATGGCATATCAACAGAGCTGCTTCAAGCAACAGAGAGAGAATCTGCTCTAGTTCCAATTAAAATCTGTCAATACATATGGAAAACCAAACAATAGCCTACAGATTGGAAATGCTCAATATATCTTCCAGTCCCTAAGAAAGGGTACACCAGGGATTGCAGTAGCCATAGGACCATTGCATTAATAGCATATGCAAGTAAAGTGATACTCAAAATTTTGCAACAAAGATTTGTACCTTTTATAGATCGAGAAATGCTAGATATCCAAGCTGGGTTCAAGAGAGGAAGAGACATTAGGGATCATATTGCAAACATATGTTGGATAATGGATTGCACCAAAGAATTTCAGATGAAAATAAGCCTGTGCTTTAGAAATGATAGCAAAACCTTTGATTGTGTAAATCATGAAAAACTATGGATTGCTGTTAAAGAATTGGCTGTGCCACAACATCTGATTGTCCTGATGCACAACCTGTACTCATGATAGAAGGCTACCATTAGGCCAGAATATGGAGAAATGAAATGGTTTCGAGATGGCAAGGAAGTCAGGCAAGGCTGCATTTTATCTCTGTTTAACTTGTATGCTAAACATATATGTAAAGCAGGATTAGATCTGGAGGAAGAAGGTGTGAAAACTGGAGGAACGAGCATCAACAATTCAGGATATGCAGATGACACCACAGCAGTAGCAGAAAACAGCAAAGATTTGGAACGATTACAGAAGAAAGTCAAAGTAGAAAGTGGAGAGGCAAGTTTACAGCTGAACATTAAGAAGACAAAAATAATTACCACAGATGATTTACATAACTTTAAAGTAGACGGTGAAGACACTGAAATAATTAACCATTTTCCATACCTTGGCTCAGTCAAGTAGAGTTTTACAGATACTGTTGACTGCTAGAAAGGCAAATCAAGCCTCAACGATTGCCTATTGCCTTTTAAGGTTTATAGGAAATCAAAAGAACAATTAGACCCTCTGAATCACTTAGGAAGTCCTCTTGGTGATCTTTAAGACTCTCAAACCAGAGGACGCTTAGATTGCATTGTGGTGAATTATGGTTTTTGCCTTCATAGCAGATATTGAGTATCCATTATCTGATATGCTTAATCCCTCCTCCACCGTCTCCCCTCCCACCTTCTTCAGGCGGAGGCGGGACCTACGGATCTTCCCCGGACCAATCAGACCACGCCTCTTCCCATCCGCTTCCGCCAATCCACGGCAAGGAGGGCGGGGCCGACCGCGTCCGCCATAGAGTAGAAGGGGCCGGAAGGGCGAGGGTTTCCGTAGAGCTGCGGCTGGGCGCCGGAGGAGCGCGTGTGCAGAGCTGGGGAGGGGGCCGCCTCGCTCTCTTTCTTCCCCGAGGGCGGACCCCGAAGATTCCCGTTTGACCAGCTTTACCTTGGAAGAGCAGGTCGCGGGAATGAAGAATGGCTGCGCCCGTTCTTGCCGGCGGGGGCTCGAGATGGTCGCGGTGCGAGGCCCATCTGGCCCAGCGGGGCATACTGTCCGCTGTTGTTTAAAGGTCGCCTTGGCGGCTTAATTCGCATCCGCTCATGTTGCTGAGAGGCACGTCTTCCCGAACATCTCAAGCGCGAGGCTGAGGCTGAGGCTTCACCCGTTGTGGCAACCCAGGGAATCCTGGGGATTGTAGTTTGGGGAGGCGCCAGACTGTGCTGAGGCGGAGAAGTCCGCCGTTGCCACGGCGATGAAAGCGGAATCATAGTGCCATGACCGAGAAAGAGGAAGGGGGTTGTGTGTGCTCGACAGCATTTTAGAAGTCGCTGGTGGTTGGCTGGTCCCGCCAGCCCCGTTCTTAAAAGCAAAACAAAGGACCACTTTTCAGGGGCACTGTAGTTCTCCCCCTGCAGCCGCGCTTCAGGGATGTCCTTAGACTCAATCCCGAAGGAGAGAGGGAGCGGTGATGCCCGAAGGGGAAGTTCTCCGCGGGCTGAAGCTCTGCTCCCGCCTTCCGCCTCCCTGGCCGCGGCGTTTGCCGTGAACTGCAGCAAAGGCAAGGCTGGATAAGCCGTGTAACCGCCAGCCGCAGCTAAGGGCCGTCAGCCCCGCTCCCAGGGCCACGTTCCCCATAATCCCCCGTATTCGTTGAGCCAGTTTCGTTTCACGCCCGTTGCCGTGTGTGGACGTACGCCAGCCACCAGGTCTCCCGCCACACAGGCCAACACCGGCTTAGCCAGCCCTGGTTCTGTTTCTTCGTTTTTTCCCCCTGGAATGGCCTGTGGTCCCCAGATGTCTGTGGACTTCAGCTCCCAGAAGCCCCAGCCACTATGGTCAGTGCTCGGGGCTCCTGGGAGCTGAAGTCCACAAACATCTGGGGACCCACAGGTTGAGAACCACTATATGGTCGCCGGCGAGACTCTAATACGTCTGCAACTCTATAGCCCCCCTTGTTTTCCCCCGCAGGAGCTCTGCTCCTCAGATCGTCTGTGGCCAGAGTTTCTGGATTTCCCTGATTTTAACAACTCAGACCTTGATAGCAAGTCATATCGTCCCCTAACATCCTCGGTGTAAGAAGATTCCTTGTGAAAGGGGGTCTGTGGTGGTGTCGCGATTTTGAGCCTTCTTTCTCCACACCAGAGGTTCTCAACCTGCGGGTCCCCAGATGTTCGTGGACTTCAGCTCCCAGGAGCCCTGAGCACTGACCATAGTGGCTGGGGCTTCTGGGAGCTGAAGTCCACGAACATCTGGGGACCCACAGGTTGAGAACCACTGCTCTACACGTAGGACCAGCTTAACATAAAGTACTCCACCACCATGATGTCATGGATCAACTTTACTAAGAAAGCAGGAGGAGAAAAAGGTACTGTGTGCGAAGGAAGAGAAATAAAAGTGAGGAAGGGGGGAATTAAGAAAGAACAGTTCAATAGTTAGGTTGACGCAGGCCAGAGACTCCAAGGTCACCAGCGTCAAGATTCTGTTTGTTTGTCTTAAGCCTCGTCTCAAGTCAAGCGGACAAAACTTGGCTCTTATTTCTTCTACGTAAAGTTCAGAGGACTGGCCTTCCCTTCTTGTTGAACATTTACATGGAGAAGGGGGCAGCAGGGGAAGGGGAAGATTTTCAGGGCTCACGGTGTCTCACTTGTTTTTTACTAGAGCCTTGTGGCTATGAGTAAATAGATTTCTGGACTTAAGACTGTGGTGACTATCGGAACAAAATTAAAATCCTTTCACACACAGACCAATTCGTGGAAAGGAGTCACTTTGCTGCAGTTGTTCCAGGGTTGGGATTCTGACCTCTCTACCAATATACAGTACTGCAAATGTTCTCTAATAAAAGGATTGATCTGTTCTTTTCGCTTCCTTTCTGTTGTCTGGATTTCTGTTCCTGATTTCTGTAGTCTGGTTAACTTCCGTCAGTCCTAACATTTTAAGTTTAAAGGAAAGTTTCAGAACAAGCAGGTGTATCAGGCTAAAGGAAATGCAAGAATTCAGTGAGACAATGGGTTAATTATGATAAGATGCTGTGATAAGCATATCAAAGACTTGTGAAATGACTACGTGTCTTTCTCACTGAGCAGGCATCTAACATCCTGCCCTATGCTTTCTTTGAATGCCAAAGTTAATCACTCAACAAAATCAACTGTTAGCCCTACCTAGAACAAACCCATTGAAATGGGATTGAAGTTAATTATGAGGGATAAGTGATTAATTCCATGGGTCTACTCTAGGCAAAACTAATGTTAAGTTTCACCTAAAACATCTTAATTGGCTATGTAGGTTTGTAGATAGAGCAGTCTGGTGCCATGGGGATGTTTTAAACAGCAGTTACCATCAGCCCCGGTTAACACAACCGTGAAGAATCATGGGAGTGGAAATCTAAAACATTGGGCAGTTGGGTAGCATTGGGTCGCAGCTGAGGAGGGATGAGATGAAGACTTTTTGCTACAGAGAAGTAGAACTTACATGGCAAGGTAGGTCAGGATGCTACACCAAGAACTCCCATAGTTACTAGGTAGGGAAACATAGAAATATGCAGAAAGCTGTTACGTAGCACAAAACAGAGAAAGTGTATAAGCCAGAAGTGGAGAGGAATCATCCTTTCTACTAACTATGTCAGAGCAAGCCTACACATATGGTACAAGGCAGAAATCTATTAGAGTAGGATTGCAGGCCTGACAGTATAGCTGGCTTACCTGTGGCCTCCTGTAAGATGTCGATGGGGGGTGTTACTGCCACCCACTTTCTTTGCTTTTTCAGTGACTCGTATCTGCTTACATAAAAAAATGAAAATAATATAAATTTAAAATAAAAAAGGTCCAGACGGGGGACATAAAGTTGCAGTTTGAATGGAATTATTTAAATGTTCAGCTGAACGTGCAGTCCTATGCTTCCTTGAAAGTTGAATTAAACACAGGCATGGCATGGCATGGGGAGCAGAGAGCATGTTGCAGTGGTTTCAGTATGACTCTGGAGGCCAGGGTTCAGATCCCTGCTGGACCAAGGAAACCCACTGGATGACCTCAGGCGTGTCACACTTAGACTCTGGGAGAGGCAAGGCAACCCTCCCCATCTTGCCAAAAATCTCATGATAGGTTCACCATAAATCAAAACAACTTAATGGGAAACAACTGAGGTCCCAGCTTTTATATTTTTTCGTAACACTCCTAGGGGAGAATTACAGATGGTGAGAAATTACTTAACCTATTTTTTCTGTGGCTGTTGGCAGTCAGTGCCTTCCAAGGCAGAAAACTCCATATTTCTGCACTAGGCCTTTTTTTTAAAAAAGGCACACAGTAAAGAGGAATCAAAACACACATGCTTCTTCCTTGTGGGTGGTAGTGGCATAAAGATTCAGAACCACTAGTTTCACTCTTTTTCGTTAACTCAAATTATAGCTGTCTCTATGAGGACATTTTTTGCTGATTATCCCCTTGCTCAGTTGAGCCCATAAAGCTGACTGAGGAAGACAAGAACCAAGCCTTGAGGATGTTTGCAGGAAATAATTGATGGGTGTAGGAGGAATTAACCACCTTTCTGCTATGCACTGATCCACACCCTGTGTTTATTTCACTTCGCCCTGTAGTTTGTTCATCTTGACAAAGATATGTTGGCCAAAATAATCCATAATGCAGCTCTCATTGGGACTTGATTCGGAATAAATATGCCTAAAAGGATAGAATAACATACATTTCAAACCTGGGGCCTGATGCAGTTTGTTTCCACTTTTTCAAAAAGGTCTTAATATTTAACTGAGCTGAAATCAGACAAATGTTCATTGGTGATTATAATGGAAACAGATGTGCCAAGAAGAGATGATTTTTATAGACTGACAAGCCATTTTTATTGACAGTTCAATGGTCCTTGGAGACTACACTGATGGATATACTAGATTTAAGCATTATAATTATGGAATGGGACCAGCATATAAAGATGATCCCCCCTTTTTTTTAAAGGAGTAGGTACTGATAATTATATGGTATTGAAGGCAGCACAAAGCAGCTTCTGTAAAAGCAAGGGAGAACTATTCATTACAGGACAAAGAATCATTGTTCTCTAGCTCAGGAGCATTTTGTTTCCATATTCCTATCAAAGAAAATGGAATTTAACTTAAAGGAATAGAAATCTGCTACATGTTGGTAACTAAAATTCATGCAAAAAAACAAGCAAACGTCCATGTTACTATCTGATGTCAATTATAAAGTTTTTATACTGATCCACGTGAATTAAAACAGTATTCATTTTCCAAGGTTACTTTCACTTAAAAAACAAAACAAAACACCCAGAATCTATATTTCTCTTGGCTTCTGGCACACTCTGGTTCTCTACTCTGTGATTCTAGAATTTTGGGGGCACAACCTTTTCCCAGATAACAACATCAGTCTTGCTACAGTTGTTAGCCTTGAAAGCAAAAGTGAAACACCAAAGCTAAGATAAACAATTGCCGTCCTCCGGATGTTAATGGATTGCAACTTCCAATAGGTCTAGTCAGATAGGGAACAGTGAGGAAGTAGAGTTGGAGTCTAGAAACAGCCAAACGACAACAGTTGCCTATGCTGTCCTAGATTATCTAGGATGAACATACTTTATGAGACTGTTTGGTAAAAGATGTACACATACCTCTATGCCATTCTTAAATTCTGGATCTTGGAAGCATGCTGTCAAAGACTAAGCAATAATGTATGAAAGTAAGTGGAGGGGCAGTCAGAAATTTAAGATTTCTTTGTTCTGATTTGACAGGGGAATTGGTGGCCTTCCAGATATTGCAGGACTGCAGTTCCCATTAGCCCTAGCAGATATAACTAATGGCCAGGGGCCATAGGTGTTGCAGCCCAACAAGAGCTGTAGGGCCATATGATTTCCACTCACACTGAACGTGTTGATTTCCAGTGAAATCATTTAACTGAACACTGTAAAACCTCTCCTCTCCCCACTCCCATCCCTTTGATATTGAATGGAACTGCCCATCTTCAGAGTCCTTCGACATTCTACAAACTGAGATGTTTCCACTTCTGCACCCCAGTGGTAGAATTCTCTGTATAGGGAGGTTGGCCAGAGCTTATCCCTTTCTAAATTGCCTTTGAAGCTGCTTCTTGTTGATGTATTAGATTTAAAGAACTAATAATTTGATAACAGTTTAAGTTTCCTTTGGTACTAGATTACAGTTTTTGAAAATATAATCCACATTAAATTTCTTTTGTATTAAAAGAAAATCGGAAAAACCATTTTTATATATATACACTGTATGTGTTACCGCCCAATAAGGAACAGTCTCTGTGTGGTATACAGCATGTATTTGAAATAAATTGAAAACATAAAACAGAGAAGCACAATTCTAAAAACTGCATTAGCACAATCAATATAAGGCAGATAATGCAGAATGGAGTATATAAACAAAAAACAGTCCATGCGAATTCCCAAGCCAAAGCAGAACACTTCGAAAAATAGTTTCTACTATGCTCAGCCATTAATGGAGATGTTTTTCTATTTCTTTGTTCCATTTGAATCATGTTTAGGATATTTTCAAACCGATAAGGATAGGCATTCTTTAAAATCTTATATTTTCTTCACTTGATACAACGGTGAAGGAAAGACAGCTTGTACATACTGCATAAATACGACCATCTGGGTGACTTTCAAAAATATTGTGACAATTCCCTGAGTCGTGAAAATGAGCTGGCTAATTCTTAAAATTCTAGAGTGAAATATGACTCAATCAGCATATTTGGATCTTTTGACTGAAGATAAAAAGAGTCCAAGGGAACAAATCACCAGGCTGACTGCAGTACTATTTCCATTCTATTTAATGGGCCTTGCCAATTCCAGGTCCACTGAGATATGTATCTTGAGCACGTACAATTGCTTTTCACCTGATGAAGAATTATGATTGCTGGTCTGTTACCGTCTATGTTCTGCTTTTTTCAAAGCTTATATTTAACACTTGGAATTGATATGGCATTCATGACCATTTGTACTCTGTCTTCACTTTCTTGGAATGATTCCAGTTAGTGAAACCAGTGCTCTTCATCTTGGAGCATAACATTACTGATATTAAGATAAATCCAGAGTGCTTGAAATGAGAGTAGATTCAGGTAGAATACCACCATTCTGTTTCTTTTCAATTGACATCACTGCATCTATTATAAACTGAAACAAAATTCCGCTATCTTATCCCACAGTTCAAATGCTGGCGAGTAAAGAACTTGAGATAAAGAACCAAGGGGAAACAGAGGTTAAGGGAAACTGGCTGCAGAGGTTATCTAGATAGCAGAAAAACAAAAGCCTTGTGCGTCCAAGAGGCTCGCAGTGCTGCCATAACATGTGCACCATATATCAGAAAAAAATTACCGGTAGCATTACAATTTGCAGTACAATAACAAAAATCTGGCCAGTGTTTTAAATTTCCTCCTCTTCTGGATGGTCAACAGTATTCACATTTTTTAGAACGGGTGGTTAAAACTAGGTTTGCCAAATTTGAGGGCACTAGTTGAAGTCTCATGGAATTGTTATGCTTCCCTAGGTTTCCAAGTCTGGGAGATGGTAAAAGATATTCTCCACTGCCTCATCGAGGAAGAGGTGAGGTGAGAGTGTTCTTTTATTGAGGGCTGCAGCAATGCTAGAAGCCATGCAGTATCTTCAAAACCATGCCCATTTATGTGTCTCTGCACAGCAGGGAAGAGTATCCAATTCCAGATCACAAGCAAGGGCTACAAGCATCTACAAGAAAAAAACAATTCAGTTGGAAAGCACAAGATTTCACTTGGGACAGGCAGTACTATCACTACTGGCTGTTGCTCATATTAGAAGAACTCAACAAGTGAATCTTTTAAGGTCTTTAGCTTGGTTTGTAATCAACCATTCGTTCTCCAGCCATTTCTAGTTATCCAAGTAGTAGTCTGTGGTACAGAGGTTGAAGTGCTGACTATGACCCTGAAGACTAGGGTTCGATTTTCCACTCAGCTATGGAAACCCATGGAGTGACTTTGGCCAGGTCATACACTCTCAGCACCAGAAAACTCCACCATAGGTTCACCTTAGGATATCCATAAGTCAGAAATGACTTAAAGGCAAGCAACAACAATGGGACTGGCCTGAAATTTCAAATTCAAGATTTGCTTCTAAGCAATGCCAAAGGCGACCCCAAACTCCCTCTTCTAATTCTTTCTCCGTTTCTGCATCCAAAGCTGTTATCACCTTAAAGAAAGGGCTATGAAGTAGTCGCTTGCTGCCTCTGACAATGGGATCTTCATAATCAAATTGCTGCTGGAAAGCTTCAGGAAGGCTTTTAACAAGAGCAGCTAAGGCACTGCCGGTGATGCCAAATGGTGAGAAATTGCTCATCTGTGTAGCTACAGAAACCACATTACTGCTACACTTGTACTGCCAGACTAGCTTCAAAGCAGCTTTGGTTCCTCTTGTATTGTGGATTAAACTACACATCTGTGTACAGTTTTACCAAGGAAAGGGAATATTCATGCCACATTTGACCAAATTAATAATGGTATCCTTTGTGAAATCCATCAATCAAGTATTCAAAAGACCAGAGGCATTTCTGGAGGGAAAGTACTACCCGACACTAAGATTACATAAAACCCAGAAGCTGTGTGGCATTACATGAGTCAAAGAGCTTGAAGACCCAAAGCTCATCAAGCCCACTCTGCCATCAGTTCAGGAATCCACAATTAAAGGACCCCTGAGAGAGGGCCAACTAACAGGGGCCTGAAAAGCAGGTCTTACCACCAGAAAGATCTTTCTAATTGTTCAGTCAGAATCTTTTCTTGTAATTTGAATCCATTGGTCTACTCCATCACAGAATCATAGAGTTGGACGAGACCACAACAGCCATCAACTCCAACCCCCCACCACCAGGCATGTCTTCCACATAACATAGAGTGTTGTTATGAGTCACTATTTAAACGAGCATCATGACCCTCTCAAAAATTCATGATTTTATAATAGGAATTACCATGGTGCGTGCTTCACCATCATTATCTCCCAGTATTCCATTGATGTTAATTGATTATCCAAACTCAGTGGTTAGCAGCTTCTGTAGTCTTTCTAAGGCCCACATTCTGTGGCTAGCAGCTGAAGACGCATGGGAAAAAATTACTGCAGATAGGCTTAAAATTCTCTTTATAACTATGCAAATCAGAAATCTCTCCAAAACTGTACCTACCAAAAGCACTCAACTAAACACATGCTGCTAGTGAGGCTGCTAAGTGAGGAACTATGCTCCTATTAGAAGCAAAATTCAAACAGAAATACAGCAAACATGTTACTAAATCCATCAGGGGGCAGGAACGTATGCAGAATCTGACAGAAAGTCTTTTGGACCTGTAGGGGAAAAAATAATGATATTACTCATGTCAGTCAAAAGTTTTCACTCACATAAAAAAAAAGAAGACTATTTTAACTGCAGCCTGACCCGGGCTACTAGGAAAGAGACAAAATTTAAATATACACCACTATTCAATCAAAGCATGGCAATCACAACTTAACTATATACAGTTCAAACATGTATCTACACATGACTACATCTATTCCTGTAATGACTACAATGATTACATGATAACTAGGTTATCAAAAGGGTTTTTTTGACATGGGTTCTTAAAGCTACGGCCTTTTTAAATCACAAGCATTCGGCTGTCATCAGAAGAAAAATTCAGGTAGATCAAACACAGCATCATGTGAGTTAAATGTTAACCACATGTTCTCTAGTGCAGATGTACTCCATCTCTCCGTCTCCCCCTGCTCAGGCTGCTTATTAGGCTGCCAGCAGAACTTTTCATGATAACTGGGCTCAGAAAAAATAAAAGATGCAAATATGCCAGGGCAGTTCACTATTCTGCTCAGGTGCCATAGATGATATTCACCTGCTGCTGCCATGATGGGATAAACAGTGAATGGCCAGCCCCATCTATTTACAGAACCATCACTGATGAATTTCCATTTTAATTCGTCTCCTGGAATGTGCTGTTCACTAGACCAGTCAGACCACTCCTGACCTATAAAGTTTGGATGAGAAAAGCTACTCAGATTATAAACTCTGCAAGATGGAGGTGTGTTCTTTTTGATATGTCGCCATATAAGACACAAAACACAATAATTTTAACTTCACAAAGGAGTGCCATGCATGCGCTATTCTTACAACTGTATGTGACTACTGAAAACTAGCTGCATCAGAATTCTACTTGAAGAGAGCAAACAACTATCCAAATGCAACTGGATCACATACTTCTGCCTTCTCAGCTGGTATTAATGGAAAGAACCCATGTGACATGGATTGTTCCTCTGAATCATCTAGAGAATATATGTGTCACAAAACACAATTAGCACAGGAAGCAGCAAACTAAAAATTGTGACCAATGTAAGGCCAAAGGTCTGAAAAGGGTTATACTTGAAAACAATGCATGACGGCAATAGTATGTACACGAAAGCTCAGCTCAGGATTAAGGATTCAGTGTAAGGAAACTGTTTAATTTCATCACTTACAATCTACCCAATGTTAATGTTTTAATGGGTTAGATGTTATCTATTTTTTTTTACATTTTATTATATTATTTATTATTTTTTTCAGGTTATGACTCCCCGCTACAAATCAGCCTACAAGCTGATCTGCAACACAATAAAGATTTGCTAATAGCCCATGAAAACAATAGTAAAATATCTGAAACAAAATGAAGCAATTTGACATTCTGTATCATCTCACAGAAACTATACGGTTGACTCCATCCATGACAGTGAGTGGATCATGGCATCGTTCTGTGGAATGCTGGCAATCAAACTCTACTCTAACTCCTTCAGCACCTAAATATTAAAGCCAGAGAAATATAATCAGAAACCTAAAACAAGAGCAATACCCCTTTTACAAGCTATCTTTTTTGCATAGTTTTTCAAATCTTTTGGTTGTGTATTCTGCAAGATTTCCCTGTTTTTATACTGAAAGCTGTTTGGGTCCCACTTTGGAAAAAAGTGGCAACTAAATAAATAAATATTCCTACCAGGATCCTTTAAATCTTTGTATGATCAATATCCAAAGTACAACTCAATGTAATCAAAGGAATTGTGCATATACTTCCAAACTTGAACTTTAGCCCCGATAGGCTCTTTAGCTAAGCATTTAACAATCAAAAAGACAGAACTTTTTTTCCTGAAGCAAGAAAGTCAAAATGATTTTAACTGATGACATGGAAACTGCTCCCCTAAACAGATCTAAAATTAATTCCATTTTGTAATCATAGGTAACACAGGAATCATTATACTGCATTCACACTTGTGAATAATAAGACCTTTTCCAACCTAATTATTACCGCTGTATGCTGAGGGATGTCTGTACAATCCTTTATGCATAAACATTTGTGAATAATGAGACTTTTTTCAATCTCACATCTACTGCTGTATGCCCAAGGATGTCCACACAAACCTTAATGGCAGCTGGCATGCCATTTTTGGTCTAAAGAACTTCAGGATGGAGCAGTACACCTTTTTTAATTTGAAGGAAAAACAAAAGCCTCTACAAATATTATTTACAGTGAATGTATAGGTACTGCTTCCAGCTTTCAATAACCAGTTCAAGAGATTTAGTACCTCGTATTTTGACTGTGTTACTGGTGGAAATATCATCTGTATAGGGATGGCTACTTTCCACCACCATGGGCTGTGAAGACAAATGACCGCTTTGTGAATCAGTTGCCACATCTTCCAGTTCTGTAACACACAGCTCCAACAACATATCAGCAACCTGAAAATACAAATCCTTTGTGAGTCACCCTTTGCTGACATTGCCACTCTTTGTCCTTCAATCAATGTTCTAACCACAGTGAGTCTGCTGAAGGGCAGTGAGGAGCTTTTTCCAGGAGCTGCTGGCTGCCCTGGGATTGCTGGGGATGTTATTCCCTATCCTGACTGCTCACTTACAAACAAGCAACAAAGATCACGATCACTGATGCTACCAACAATCATAGGGTAGTGAGCTCTTCCCAAAGAAACACAAAAGAGACCTGAATTCAGTTTCCCAGCTCCAGCTCGCTTTCCCAGCCTCCCCCGTTTGAGTTTTATCCTTTTGTCTTCAGACATGGCCTCCAAGTGGGTGATATAAACAGTAAACTGCAATGCTGTAGCTAGGTAGAGTAGACCTAAGATCACAAATTTTGTCCTCCTGAGAGAAATAAAATATATTTTAGTTTCTGCAGTATTATTAACATATATGTATTGAAGGGGTTAAATCCAATGCCACTTGAATAGGAAAAATAAGCGAATTGAATTGTGTCTCTGAGTGAAACAGCAGATGTCTTTGTCTTATCTCGAATTTTAGGAATGGCCCTGCAACACTCACTCAGGCGTCTGGGAACTAAGAGGGAGTCAACATACTCCCTGCTATCTCATTTTGGCCACATGCATCATTTTGTATCATTTTCTAACTAACTCTTTGTTCTCTTCTGTGCAAGTTAATGATGTAATGGGAAAGTTAACCAAAGGATCTTTTCCAGCTGTGAATGTTGTGGCCAGGAAAGAGACGAAGACCAGGTTTCCAGGGAAAAATCAAAAAGCCATTTTATTGTTTAACAATTTCTTGCGCAAGGACAACAGTTATCCCAGAACTGTTGTGTCAATTAATTGAGGTAGCATCACTATATACCTTTTGCCTTCTATGTCAGCAATCAATCATTCATTTAGCCCGCCCATCACTGGAGAAAAAGATCTTTAGTTAACTTTTCCATTACATCATTGACTGGCACAGAGATGAACAAAGAGTTAGTTAGAAAATGATACAAAATGATGCATGTAGCCAAAATGAGGGAGTATGCCTACTCCCATTTAGTTCTCAGACCTTTGAGTGTTGCAAGGCCATTCCTAAAATTTGAGATAAGACAAAGACATCTGCAATTTACTCAGAGGCACAATTCAATTCGCTTATTTTTCCTATCCAAGTGGCATTGGATTTAACCCCTTCATGATGGGCTGGCTAAATGAATGATTGATTGATGACATAGAAGACCAAACGTATATAGTGATGCTACCTCAATTAATTGGCACGACAATTCCTGAATATTTGTTGTCCTTGCGCAAGTAATTGTTAACAATAAAACGGCTTTTTGATTTTTCCCTGGAAATCTGGTCTTCGTCTCTTTCTGGCCACAACAGTATTAGCTTATAAGTGTGACACATTTTAGATATGTTTACACATATATTTTATATTTGAGCTCCAGTAATACAATAAGTCTAAGA
The DNA here is from genome assembly GCA_948472985.1 of Iguana delicatissima. Lineage (NCBI taxonomy): Eukaryota > Metazoa > Chordata > Lepidosauria > Squamata > Iguanidae > Iguana > Iguana delicatissima. The sequence continues at coordinate 972,298 of CAOKZL010000276.1, read as the reverse complement.
AGGAAGATTTTAGATAGCAGTGTCAGTAAAGCCCTCATTAAGGTGAACAGCCTATTATTTTGTTCTGTTAAAAGGTTAACATACTTTTTAAATAAACAGATTTTTAGAACTGGCAGCTGAGCAGAGAGGGGGCCTCCCAAGGCCTTGACTTTCCAGGTGCAGGGAAAGAAATAGATAAAGATGAGGTCCTCCTATCTTGGGAGGCAAGTCTGAAGGACAAGATTGTGAGGAGTAAAACTAAGTTGATAAAGAAAGACAAGACAGGAATTTGGACTGCTTAGTAAAATGGGAGGTTAGAATCTGTTTGATGGGCATTTTGAAATTACTAATGAGAATTAAGAAGCACGAGGGAAAAGCGTGATTATGTGCGTGATCATATATATTGTAAATATGGAGAAGGGGGCATGTAACATCTTAGGTGATTCTGATAGGTTGTGACCTCTAGGGATCCTGGCCAATTAGGTCCCAGGAGAGGGAAGCTTGCATCGGGGATAAAATGTGTGCTGTTTTGTGGGGGGGGGAGGCTGTCCTTCTCTCTAGGGAGGCACCCGGCTCTGCAGAGACGAATTAATAAACATCTGATGCTTCAGCCGATCCTGTGTTAAATTGTTTTATGAGTCTTATCAGCTATTCCTGACACTCCTTGAAGGCTTAAAAGCAAAGCTTTTTGCTAACAGATTTGAAGCTCAAGGCAGATATAGCACAAAACTGATTCTGTGGCCACAACTGGTCTTGCTTATCATGGCAACAGTCGAAGTAGTTGGTAAGACTGAAATGCTAGGGGAGGCATGTCCAGTGCTTCCTTTTTATGGTGGAAACATCTGGCTCCTCCATCTGCTTTTTCAGGGTGAAGAGGGGTGAATGGTTTGGACTTGTTGGCTTGCATAATCGTCAATAAATTATTTATTTCATGCACCAGTTAAAAGTCTGAAGGATAGCTGCAGCACCAGGAGCACAGGTTTCTTATGGTGTAGCACTGGTGCAATAGAGGAGGATGTTTTCTATTTTAGCTTTGGGAGGAGACTTGTGTGATATAAACTGCTTTCTTGAAAACAGAGTATTGTAGTAAAGTTTTTGTTTCCCTGCTCACAACTATTATGTAGTTGGGCTCCTCCTTGTGGTATTAACAGTTGTTAAGACAGAAACTCTCTTAGGAGTGTATGTACACGCAAAGATAATTATGTGTAGATTTCAGTGACGCCTTCCTTTTATTTTGTGACAGGTTATCCAGACAGCTAAAACAGCTGGCTGGAAAATAAAATAAATGTCTTCTGAATCTTTTTGTTTAGCTGCTCAGACAAGATTTGGCTGAAGACAGATTTACAGGTAAAAATTCTTCCTAGTGTTTATGATGACAGTATGGTGAGTGACTATGAGATATGAGAGACTGTTTTCTTTAAAAAATGCAATACAGTCTGTTTTGCTGATTGAAAAACACAGGCAAGGAAATGAAATGAATAAGCAACTTATAATCTTATTGACTTGACAGTTCTTCAAGAGAAAGATGGGAAAGAATACTTGTGTAAATTTAGTGTACTAAAAACTTTGTTTAAAGGTATGTTGAATTTGTGTTTAATCTGCTTATTTGTTACATCTTATTTGGACTGTACGGGGCTTGCCTCTGAAGAGTGTTGAGAAACATCAGCTGGCCAAAAGAGCTGCAGCCAGATTTCTTCTGATTACAGCAGCTCTTGTTAAAGCTTCTGGTTTGGCTACCAGTCTGTTTCCAGGGACAATTGAAAGTGCCGGTTTTGAAACACAAAACTATTTCTGTCTTAGATTCAGGGCTATCTGAAGGATCACGTTCTTCCCTATGAGGCTTCTTTGGGCTCTGAGGTCTTCTTAGTTGGCTGCTGCCAGATTTTGGAATTCCTTTCCTAGGGAGGCCAACTTGTCTGCTCCTTGTTGGTCCAGCATTGGCAGGTGATGCCTTCTGTTCTGACAGGATTTGGGGAACGGCCTATTTATAAGGAAAGGGCTTTTAATGGTATGCTGTACTGTTTTCATTTCATCATTAGTTTTTTAATGGATATGTTTATATTGATTTAATTCTCTACATAGCTGAATTAGATTTTAAAAATGACCTTTCATATGTTTGTGCTTATATGTATCTTTTATCTACTTTCTGTTTCATTGTTTTTTTTTTGTGAGACACTTTATGTCTTGGTTCTGGTTCTGGCATGACAGTGAAAGCATACCTTTTGAATGAAGGGGGATGCTATTCTCAAAAACTGGTAAAAGAATCAAGCAGAATTTCTGTTTGGGCTAAGAAACAGGTGAATTAATTAAGTGTAGGTTATTTCAAAGGGACATTAAATCAGAAGGCAGATTTTCTAAGCAGGTGCAAAATCTTGTTAGGAGAGTGGAATTTTTAACTGGTTACGGAGATCCCCAATGCAAACCCCTATTGTGTGAGGGCACAGATGACCGCTCGAAAACCCACAGTTACAGGTAAGCAACTTGTTCATGCCTCACCATTGGCTGTGCTGGTTACGATGCTGGCAATTGCCACCTAATAATACCTGGAGGGCCACACATTCCTTATTCCTGGAACAAAGAGTAAGCTATTTTCTCTGAGCAACATCTTCCCCATCTTTGTCCAAGCTAAATTGGGTCCAACTCTTCTTTGAATACAGTGAGTTACTTATACAATATCTTGCCATTGTTACAGGGTCAGCAGGTTAGCCTATTGAAATGACTTTGGGCAGCCTTCATTGATTTCTGACTTATTGATCTCTGATTCTGCTATAATCTGCCACGTGACCCTAATACCAGGGGAAATCCATTAAAGATAGTATTGAGAGCAGGAATGGCATTAACACAGTTTTCTTCACCAGACATTTTCTGTTTCATTGCTATAGTTTACTTTCATGGTTTCACATTCAAGTTTTCATTTTGTAGGATATAGAAGCAAAAAAGGAAGCCCAGAAAGAAAAAGAAATTGATGAACAGGAAGCAAACGCATCAACACTTCACAGGAAAAACACCACTGGACAAAGACCTTATTAATACAGGGATCTATGAATCTGCAGGAAAACAAAGTTTACCTTTGGTTCAACTAATCCAGCAGTTAAGGTAGTTCTTTTCTATTAAAAACAAGGCTGTCCCAAAACGATTGCCCCTTTCCCCATTTTTACTGTTATTTTCGTTTACTTCTGTTGTCTGCCGTTAAAGTAGCTCGTTGGTTTTCTTTCAGTGTGCTTTCAACTTCTAGTTAATTATGTCTCTTACTAAAGCAGTAGCTGTAAGAATACTAAATAGTAGCTTTTACCCAGTATTTCTTTCATGCAATGGCTTAGTTTTCTTCAAACTTTTTATTTCTTAGCACACTGTTGAGAGGTTGAGGGAGAGGGTGTGAATGCTCTATAGTCTTCATTTTAAAAGTAATCAATAGCATGTTAGAGCTCTTCTAAGATTGTGTCATGGTGCCAGCTAACATTATATAAAGGCATGGGCTCCCTAATTCAAGGAAAAGTGCAGCAAAGTCTTATGGTCTGGTTCATGAGTTACCTCTTTACTCAAAGTATCTTTTTAAACCATTTTGAAAATGTTATTCCCATCAGGAACATAGCTTCATAGACAATAGGGAAACTGAAAGATGTGGCTCGTCATATTTCTTCCTGTTTAGACCACAAACATTATAGGAAGAAGAGGTCTGCTTCTCTGGACTTGCTATTACGTTTTCAGCGGTTACTTGTTAGTAAGTTGTATCCAGAAGATAGTGCTGTTCAGATCCCTAACACATACAGTAAGTAATGCATTTGTTAGTGTTTTCAAAAATTTGTAGTTGTTTCCCTCCTGTTGACTTGCTGTTAAATTAAATAGTCTTCTCAAATTGCTATGATTCCGAGTGTGGTGTGTCCCTTATTTTTTGGACAGGTCCCGAGCTTTTAGGAGTTGGTTCTTTCTTAAAGAAATACACAGCCCTTTTGTGTACACATATTGGAGACATATTGCCAGTAGCAACAAGCATTACTTCCACTAGTCATAGGCATTTTGCTGAAGTAACTTGGGTTGTAGATGGAGACCTAACAGGTATTGATCGTTGATCTTGGTAGACTGCATTGTCACTTGCTGATTAAAGAAAATATAATGGATTGCACAGTGAATTGTATTCAGTGTAAATCTGCTCATGTTGGAAGAAGACAGCAATATTTACTGGTTCCTCCTTCCCCTGTAGCCCCCTTTCCCTCTTGGTAAGCTTCTCTAGAGATGGAGATGCCTGAGATGGAGGGGATTTCTCGGAAGAGGAGCTGGAGAATAAGAAAGACTTGTAAGATGTAGGGAGAGGCTAATTGGACTGGGGAGTGGTGGTGGGATAAAGAGAATTGGCAACGTAAGGAAAGTTGACCTGCAGGAATAAATGTGTGTAGGTGTTTGGTGGTGGTGGGAGTATGTGTGTGTTCGAATATCTGGAGAGGCGTGTGAGCGAGTGTGTTACAGGGGTTCAAAAATACAAGTGGCTGAAACAAAATGTCCAAGGCTGTTGTCCTCAGTCTGCTCTTCTCAGCACCATCGTTGAATTTGGTCTAAAAGAAGAGCCTGTTGATGTTGAAAAAATGAGGAAGTGTTTGCTGAAGCAGGTAAATTGTGGCATGTTTGTTATGCCTTGGCTTCTGAAGAAGTTTATAGAGAGCTGACACAGAGATAACCAATAACTAACTTTACCTCTGTTTTGCAGCTAGAAAGAGCGGAAGTTTGTTTAGCAGGGATTGACACAGTTCCAAAGTTGGCAACCAAAAGCTTCTTGCTGCCTTCAGTGCAATATGCTATGTTCTATTGATGGCAAAGACTTATTCCAGAAGGAACAAATATAGGGTAACTCCCCTTAGTTTCTTGTAGCTTTGTCGTGCTCTTTACTAAATTGTGCAGGAGGTGCATACCATAGGATCCATTACAGGGTTTTGGGAATTAAGACAAAACAGTAACAAAGAATAGCCAGTATGGCGTAACAGTATCATGGCAAAAGGAGGGTATGTGCAGTGACTAATGCAACGTTTATGCACCATGATTGCCCTTTTTTTACTATTCAGTGGGCCTGTCTCCCTCTCCAATTTGATACGGGGTCTTAGAAACACCCCAAATATATCAGGGATGGTATCCAGCTATGTCTCTGCATTAGCAGAAGGCCCACTGTGCTAGTCCAGGGGTGGGAATAGTTGTGTTCTTTCAGAGCTTGGACAGCTCCTAGCTGCTCCAGCCAACATAGCCAATGGTGAGTAATGTTGGAAATTGGAGTTCAGTATCTGGAGGACCACACCATTCCTGCCCTTTTGGTAGTGGTTGCACATTTTAGAATTAGCACAAGGGTGGTTTCCAATACAGTTGTTGTTGTGGAAGCCATTATACAAAGTGGAATATAAAATTGGATATACAGTCAGTTCCACAGTCTCTTTTATAGCCAGTTACACAACCTATTGCATGCTTCACCACGAGTGTTTGTGCAAAGATGTTATTCTGTCCAACTGGATCACAATGGAGCAGGTCTGCCTTTGGTCTGCTCCAGCATGACTCTTCTTCTGCGCTAAGTCTTTGCTTTGCTATACTGGTATAGAAAGTATATATTGTAAAAGTCCTCATAATAATTACATAATGTTTTGTTGGACCTGCTTGAGAAAAAAGTAAACTGGGATGCATATTTTTTTTCAATGTGTTAACTAAGAATAAAGGCTCTGGGGTCAAATTGAGCGTCTTGAGCCATGCTGTTTCCACTCTTTGCTCTTCATTTGCTGAACTATTGGCAAAAAGGTGTTTGTCTCCTTCTTGCCCTTTCCTTTAAAAGACATGAGAAATTGAAAGTCCATGATGAGGCTGCCTTATCTAGAAATCTGAAAACTTTCAAAAATCAAAACTTTTCACTGCTAGCCACTTCCTTCTACCGTCAAGGCAGTGGCTGTGGTAGTCTTGCTCATTCCTCTTTCAGATCTGAAGAGCATTGCCGCTGCTGCCTCGAAGGCTGAAGTGGGCAGCTGGTGGCAAAAAGAGAGAGACTGAGGATCTGTGAAATGTAAGAGGCATGGATTTGCATTGAGCCTGTGCTTGGATTCCTGCCATTTTACCACTCCTTGGTCTCTCTCCAGGCTCTTGTCTCATACACAACACAAGTAGTGACTGAACCAACCGTGAGGCTATTCCGTAAATGTACTGTATTCCAAAATCCGAAAAAATCCAAACTACAGAACACTTCCAGTCCCAAGCTTTTTGGATAAGTGAGATTCAAGCTGCACTATGGGTATTGAAGGAAAGGGATTAAAAATTGTTCCATGAAGAATAAAAAAAAAGTAATCGTAGTAATTTTTTTCTCCTCAGGGGAAAGTATTTCTCTGGAATTACTTGCTTTATTGACAGGTTTATGTTTGGGGTGATAATGACCGTGGGCAGCAAGGCAATGGGACAACTACAGTCAACAGAAAGCCCACTCTGGTCCAGGGTTTAGAAGGCCAGAAAATCACTCGTGTAGCATGTGGATCTTCCCACAGTGTGGCTTGGACCACAATGGATGTAGCTACACCTTCTGTGCATGAACCAGTTCTTTTTCAAACAGCGAGAGACCCTTTAGATGCATCCTGTTTAGGTAATATATGGCTAGCATTTCTTTTCTTTGACAATAGATCCAGTAGAAAGAGTGGGAAAGAGAAATGATTTTTGTGTTTGGGAAGAAAGAAGCTTGTGCCACAGACAGAGAATCAGCTAAAGGTTTAATGGCTCATTACCTTGGCATGTTCCCATCTGGCCTAAAGTGTAAGGAGGGGGGAACATCTTGGACTGTGATGTGCATTGTGTGGTAGTCACTGTGGCAGTTGAAGCTCTTGGGTCCTTGCTCAGTTCAAGTATAGCTTCTGTTAACAGATATGTTATCTTCTGTAGCCATACGGCTAGAAATAGAAGAGGGAAAGAGGAGTAACACATAGTTAAACATTAGTCTTGCTTAAAGGATGTTTTGGATGCCAAGAGTTCTTGTTCAGATTTTTTCCCAAATGCCTTCTCTTTGAACTGAAATCTGACAGCTGAATAACCAAAATGAAAGACAGATAAATTCATTTAAGTAGAATGAATCATTCAAATGACAGGTTGTAAGTTTTCTTTATATTTAATTCTACTCTTTATAAAATAATTTATTATATTGAAGTAGAAGGGTATGAGTGTTTAGTCATGCTGCAGGAATCATTGGTGAGGAATATTATAACTAAAGAACGAGGAATTATTTTTTTGTGAGAGTCCTTACCTAGGGTACAGCTAGGTAGAAGTATATGGAGAAAATTTTATAAGCCAAATCAAGTTGTGAATTTGTTGTCCTTGATTTTTCCTGCTCTTTGGTGTGCGAGGCATCTAATTGTAAGCTCCTGGATATCTCTCATTTCTTATAGGTGTCCCATCCGATGCAGATTCTTCTGCTGCTAGTAACAAAATCAGTGGTGCAAACAGCTCAAAACCTAACCGACCTTCACTTGCCAAGATTCTTTTGTCACTAGATGGCAACCTTGCCAAACAGCAGGCATTATCTCATATACTGACAGCCTTGCAGATCATGTATGCCAGGTGAGCGCATGCCTAAAGACGGATAATGGAAGAATTTTTTTTGAGTGTCCATGTTGGCCTTGGATATTAGCTCCAGCTTTTCTTAGAGCTTGGAAAATATATATTTGAACAACAATTCCCAGAATCAAATAGCATTCTGGGAACTGTAATCTAAAACAAGCAAACAAAAAACACCTTTAAGACTTCTAGATTTTCTGATACCTGATGGACTCTCTGAAGAAAATCTGTATACAGTTGGCTGCCCATATCCAAGGATTCTGTATCCATGGATTCAACCAACCACAGATTGAAAATATTCAAAAACGATAACAACAAAAAGAAAGCAAAAGGAAAACTTTGCCACTTTTTATGTGGGATGCCATTTTACCACACCATTGCACATAATGAAACTTGAGCATCTATGAATTTTGGTATCCATGGCAGGTCCTGAAACCAAACCCTAGGGATACTGTGGGCCCACTGTTACTAATAAATCAGTGTAAATAAATCAACTGTAATTCATCAAGAAGTATGATTGATTGATCCTGAGTGGATATACTCATTGTCTGTGTGTATGTGTGTAAAAAAAAGTTTTATCCCCAAACCTGCTAAGTGGTTAGAGACTGTAGGTTAGCAAAGATGTTAATAATATATCTTATAGATTAACATACCTGTAAGTTGGAAGTTGTTGTCCTTGCCTTTAGAGACTTTATGGTGGCCATTTCTTCCTACCCTATTTTTAAAGGAATGTAAATGACATTCTTCTGTAGTTTCATGCTAGCAATAGATCTATAGGAGTGGCTGAGCCCAACCCCTTGTCAAGACAGGAGGGTAGAGGTAGGTGATTTTTTCAAATGAAAACACGAACATCATACTTGTAGAAAGTGGTAAGAATCTCTTCCAGCAAAATAGCAGTGCAGTTTTACTTTTCTGTATTTCACAGATGTATCATTTCAGTAGAAAAATATTCTTAGTAGATAATTTCTTAGTTTAGTTCCTGAGGTTTGAGAATAATTGTGTGGGGCAGCTGCAACACATATGATAACACAAGATACCAAAAATCTTTAGATAGCAGAATGGTGGTATTCTACCTGAATCTACTCTGTTTCAAGCACTCTGGATTTATCTTAACATCAGAGTGTTGGTTTCACTAACTGGAAGTGTTCCAAGAAAGTGAAGACAGAGTACAAATGATCATGAATGCCATATCAATTCCAGGTGTTAAATATAAGCTTTGAAAAAAGCAGAACATAGGCGGTAACAGACCAGCAATCATAATTCTTCATCAGATGAAAAGCAATTGTACGTGCTCAAGATACATATCTCAGTGGACCTGGAATTGGCAAGGCCCATTAAATAGAATGGAAATAGTACTGCAGTCAGCCTGGTGATTTGTTCCCTTGGACTCTTTTTATCTTCAGTCAAAGATCCAAATATGCTGATTGAGTCATATTTCACTCTAGAATTTTAAGAATTAGCCAGCTCATTTTCATGACTCAGGGAATTGTCATGGTATTTTTGAAAGTCACTGAAATGGTCATGTTTATGCAGTATGTACAAGTTGTGTTTCCTTTGCAATTGTATTAACTTAAAAAAAATAAGATTTCAAGGAATTTCTGTCCTTATCGGTTTGAAAATATCCTCAATGTGATTCAGATGGAACAAGGAAACAGAAAAACATCTCCATTAATGGCTGAGAATACTAGAAACTTTGGCTTGGGAATTTGCATGGACTGTTTTTGTTTATATACTTTGTTCTGTGTTATCTGCCTTATAATGATTGTGCTAATGCAGTTTTTAGAATTGTGCTTCTCTGTTTTATGTTTTCAATTTATTTCAAATACATGCTGTATACCACACAGAGACTGTTTCTTATTGGGCAGTAACACATAGAATGTGTAGGTATGTGTATATATAGATAAAAATGGATTTTCTGATTTTGTTTTCATACAAAAGAAATTTAATGTGCATTATATTTTCGAAAACCATAATCTAGTACCAAAGGAAACTTAAACTATTATCAAATTATTAGTTCTTTAAATCTAATACATCAACAAGAAGCAGCTTCAAAGGCAATTAAGTTTAGAAAGGGATAAGCTCTGGCCAACCTCCCTATACAGAGAATTCTACCACTGGGGTGCAGAAGTAGAAACATCTCAGTTTGTAGAATGTCGAAGGACTCTGAAGATGGGCAGTTCCATTCAATATCAAAGGGATGGGAGTGGGGAGAGGAGAGGTTTTACAGTGTTCAGTTAAATGATTTCACTGGAAATCAACACGTTCAGTGTGAGTGGAAATCATATGGCCCTACAGCTCTTGTTGGGCTACAACACCTATGGCCCCTGACCATTAGTTATATCTGCTAGGGCTAATGGGAATTGCAGTCCTGCAATATCTGGAAGGCCACCAATTCCCCTGTCAAATCAGAACAAAGAAATCTTAAATTTCTGATTGCTCCTCCACTTACTTTAATACATTATTGCTTAGTCTTTGGCAGCATGCTTCCAAGATCCAGAATTTAAGAATGGCACTGAGGTGTGTGTACGTCTTTTACCAAACAGTCTCATAAGGTTTGTTCATCCTAGATGATCTAGGACAGCATAGGCAACTGTTGCTCTCTGGCTGTTTGTAGACTCCAACTCTGCGTCTTCACTGTTGCCGATCTGACTAGACCTATTGATAGTTGCAATCCATTAACATCTGGACAGCCATAAGCGTTTGGCTTTGCCTTGGTGTTTAACTTTTGCTCTTAAGGCTAACAACTGTAGCAGGATTGATGTAGTTATCTGAAAAATGTTGTGCCCCCTAAATTTTTTTAAATTTATTTTTATTACATCAAACATAAAATAAAACATGCTTATTTCTCACCATTATATAAATGTTCGTTACAAAATCTTTACCATTTATTAACTCTAATTCAGCCCCAGCCACTATGGACAATGCTCAGGGCTTCTGGGAGCTGAAGTCCAAAAACATCTGGGCCCCACAGGTTGAGAACCACTGCTCTAATTCATATATATATACCAATCATCAACACTAGTTTATCTCTATCTACTTACCCTCCTTCCCTTATTTCACCTACAGTATTTTGAGTGGATATTCCATAACCTTCCTTGACCAGCTATTATCATTCCTCTATGTTATAAATAATACCACTACCTATCACACTCCTCTATCTATGCCTTTCTTACAATTTGTCTTCCGAGTCTAATTTCTACCTTACACTAATCCTTCCCCCATTGGTTTTCCCAAAGGGGTTTTACTAGATTCCATTCTTCTATAATTTGTTTTCTTGATCTATCATTTAACCTTGAAGTGAGTTCATCCATTTCCCATAACTCATATAATTTCCACAACCAGTCATCTATCTTAGGTATTTCTTTTGCTTTCCAGTTTTGTGCATATACCAATCTTGCCGCCGTTGTCATATATATTATCATCTTTCGTAAAGCGTTTTCCTTAAAGAATTTAACATCCAGTATATTTAACAAATATATCTCTGGACTCATTGGAAACTTTAAATGAATTGCCTTAACTATACATTCGTGAATTTTTCTCCAATACGCCTTAGCTTTTTCGCAAGACCACCATAAATGATATAAAGTTCCTTTTCCTGGGCACTTCCAACATAAATCATTCCCCTTTTTATTTATTTTCGCTCCTTGCACTGGCGTAAAATACCATCTAAAATATATCTTATAATAATTCTCCTTTAACTTTGTACTAACACAGTATTTTCTAACATCTCTCCATGAATTCTCCCAGCTTTGTATCGGAATTTCATGTCCCAAATTTTGTGCCCATTTTATCATATTTTCTTTGATTACCTCTTCTTCCATATGCCAATTTAACAACATTTTATAAATTTTACCCATTACATGGTCTGTCCCTGGTCTTAACAATTTATCGAATTCGTTCTCTCTTATTTCCATTCCTTTTAACTTCTTATCCATTTTAAATTTTTCCTCTAATTGCCTTTGCAATAACCAATGTGTAACAATACCCAATTTTGCCAATTCTTCTTTATTTTTCCAAACCAAATTTTCTCCTTGTACTTTTGTCAAATCTCTATATGTTAACCAATTATTTAACTGGGGCTTTTCTCTCCTGTAAAAAGCTTCGTGAACTGACACCCATTGTGGTATTTTTGCATATATTCTATTTCTATATTGTAACCAAACTTTCAATAACGATTTTCTTATAAAATGATTATTAAATTCCCTATTCACTTTTGCTTTGTCATACCACATATATGCGTGCCAGCCAAAGTAAAGATCTGCCCCTTCCAATTCCAATAATCTTGTATTTTCTAATTTAATCCAGTCCATTATCCAGCAAAGGCAACTAGCATGGAAATATAATTTCAGATCTGGTAATCCTAATCCTCCTCTTTCCTGTGGATCTTTTAATACCTTCCATTTTATTCTTGGCTTTTTGGCATTCCACACAAAATTTGATAAATCTTTCTTCCATTTTTTAAAGGGGGTATCATTCATAATAATTGGGAGATTCTGAAACAGAAATATCATCTTCGGCAATATATTCATTTTAATTGTTGCAATCCTTCCCATTAATGATAAGTCAAGTCTTGTCCACCTTTTTAAATCTTCTTTTATCTCGCTCCATACTTTCCTATAATTGTTATCATATAAATCCAAATTACTACCCGTAAGATTAACCCCTAAATATCTTACCTTTTTTGTTATTTTAAAATTAGAAAGCTCTTTTATTTCCTCCTCTTCTTTTTTTTTGAACATTTTTCATTAGTATCATTGTCTTATCTTTATTGACCTTAAAGCCCGCTAATTTTCCAAATTCTTCAAAAACATTCATTAATTTTGATATACTTTTAGCCGGATCATCTAACAAAATTACCAAATCATCTGCAAATGCCCTTAATTTGTTCATTTGTTTCTCAATTTTAATTCCATTAATTTCTGACTCTTGCCTAATTTTATTATTCAAAATTTCTATTATCGTTACAAAAATTAAAGGAGATAATGGACAACCCTGCCTTGTTCCTTTTTTAATCTTAAATTTTTCTGATTTCTCTCCATTCACTAAAATACTCGCAGTTTGATCATTATAAATCATTTTTATCCAATCTATGAATCTTCTTCCCAAATTCGCCATCTCTAAAACCTCGAATATAAACCTCCATTTCACATTGTCAAATGCTTTTTCAGCATCAACAAATATCAGTCCCATTTTCCTTTCATTATGTCTATGGTAAAATTCTATCACGTCCAGTATTACCCTGATATTATCTTTAATTGATCTTCCCGGCAAAAAGCCATTCTGATCTTCATGAATCCAATATTTTAATATCTTCTTCAGTCTTTCTGCTAATATTGACGTAAATATTTTGTAATCTATGTTTAGAAGAGATATTGGTCTGTAATTTTTGACTTCCATCGGATCTTTACCTTCTTTAGTTATCAATGTAATACTCACCTCTTTCCATGTATCCGGTCTACCCTCCAATTCTATTTCATTAAATAATTTATACATAGGGTCGATTAATTGATCTTGGAACTCCTTATAATATCTCACTGTGAATCCATCTGGCCCTGGTGCTTTTCCAATTTTTAATTTTCGTATAGCCATTTTAATTTCTTCTTTTGTTATAGGTTTATTCAAATCCATCCTTTGTTCTTCCTGAATTTTCTCTACTCTAACTTCTTCCAAGTATTTCTTTACTTTTTGTACATATTCTTCTGTATCCTTTGCCTCATTGTATAGTTGCATATAGTATTCTTGAAACGATAGTTTAATCTTTCTCTGTTCTCTATATATCTTATCTCCTTTTCTAATTTCCGTAATTAATCTTCTTTCCCTTTCTTTCTTCAATTTATACGCCAACCATTTCCCTACCTTATTTGCATGTTCAAAGAACCTTTGTCATGTAAATTTTATTTTTTTCTCTATTTCCCATCTGTCTTCTAAAGCTAATTGTTTCTGTAAAATTTTTATTTCTCTCACTAACTTTCCATTCTTTGGGTCTCTTTTTAACTCTTCTTCTTTTTCTTTTAGTTCTACCCCCAATTTTTGAATTTTTTGCTTTCTTACTTTTTTCTTATATGCTTCCTGCTGTAAAAAAATGCCTCTTACCACTGCCTTTCCCGTATCCCACACCATCTTATTTGTTGATCCTTTCCCCAATTCTCTTTGAAAAACATATTTATTTCTTGTTTCACCTTTTCTAATATTTTTTCATCCCTGAAAAGTTCGTCTTTCAATATCCATCTATATTCTTGTTTTCTCTTTTGTAATATCATTATAACTGGGCAGTGGTCTGATAAAGTCCTTGGTAAAATTTCCATCCTTTTAATATTTTTACATAAAGTTTTAGAAGCCAATATCATATCAATCCTAGACTATGTCCTGTGTACCTCCGAATAATATGTATACTCTCTAGTATTATGATATAGGTATCTCCACACATCAATCAATGAAATCGAATCCATAAATTCTCCAAATACCTTAGGTAATTTTTTCTTTGGTGTCTTTCCTTTATTTTTTATTGTCCCATCCAATTCGGGGTTTATTACCCCATTCCAGTCCCCTAAAACCAATACATCTTGATAATCTACTTCAAGTAATCTCTTCATTAAATTTTCATAGAACTCGATTTATTTTCTAGTGGGCTATAAACTCCCACCGCTAAGATTTTACTTCCAATTACTTCTACCTCTATTCCTATTAACATACTTCTCATATCTCTGAATATTTCCTTTGCATTGTATTTCTTGTTTACAATAGATTGTTACTCCCTTCTTTTTCTTCCTAATTACTGTAGAAAAATCCTGTCCCAATTTCTGATTTTTCACATACTTCAAATCTTTATCTCTTATATGGGTTTCTTGAAGACAAATTATATCCGCTTTTGCTTTCTCTAGAAAATTAAAGACTCTTTTCCTTTTAATTACTGCATTCATTCCTCTTACATTCCATGAAATTACTTTCATTTTCCCTCTTTCCCCTTTTTTTTCTTTTTCCTCTTCCCGTCTTACTATCCCTTTCTTCTTATTCTATTTCTTCTTCCTGATCTTCTTCCTTTTCTTCTTCTCCTTCTCCTTCCTCTTCTTCTTCTTAATCTAAATCTCTCTTTTCTTCTTGATCTTCCTTCTCTTCTATATCAAATTCCTTTCTTACTTTCCTTTGATAATCCCTTGGAGTTCTCCCTCTTCTCTTTCTTCCTTTTCTCTTTCTCTTTCTTCCTCTTTCCTATGCTCGTGCACCTCTGTTCTCCTTTTTGCTGTCAGGATGGGGTTAAAGTTATTTCTCTCCTCTTTGGTTCTCTTATCTTGCTTATCTTGTTTTAGCTGTCTTCAGACCTTGAAAAGTTCTCCCTTCTTTGCCGTCGTTTGTTCTTCTTTTAACTTACTTTCACCTCCCCTTCTAACAATATGTTCTTGACACTTTTTACTTAACTTACCTATTTACTTAATTCTTTAAATCCCAAAACAAAATGTCCACAACCTTATAATACTAAATACTAGAATATTAAATATCCAGAGTCATTTCTATTGTATTTCTATTTTAAATCCAGTCCCCAAATCATGTCTTTTTCTATGCGAAAGAGTCACTCCCTCTATTTATTTTTCTTGATTTCTTGCTTTCTCCGTCCCACTCCGTCTCCGTCTTTTAGCCTTGTATCATACACGGCTGGCATAAGTAATATCAGTCTCTCTTTTCTGTTCTCTGTTTCTGTTTCATCTCCTCGTCACTCTTCCTTCTTTCCCATTAAAAAGTCTCTGTATTAGAGAGACTGATTTCTTTCTTTCTTTCTTTTTTCTTTTCAAATCAGTTTGTAGCAGATTTACAGCCTCTCGCCGCTTTCTCTCTTCTCCCTCTATTCTAAGACCCGACCACTTCTAAACACCGGAGCTCCGTAGAAACTCTGGCAATGTCTCTACTTACTTGTTGTAGGGTCCTTATTGCGCTGGATTCAATGTACCACTCAGAAACTGTAGTTTATATTGTTTTTATTCCCTTCAATATGAATCTTCTTCTCCAATTAAAAAAAAAAGTGGTGACGAGGATTTCTTTCCAAAGGAAGCCTCTGCAAGGTAATGGCGGCTCGTTCTGACCACTTCAGCGCTCTCCGTGTCCCGATCCCTTTGATGTTTATTTCGGTCCACCTGCGCTGGAATTTTGGTCCCCTCTGAATGCCTCCAAATCCCCTTTCCCAAGGGGGTTCCACCCATCCTCCTTAACTCGGAAAAACAGGTTTCTGACCTCGTAGGGTGATTGTCTCCCCAGAGCTATATGGGGTGACAACCTGGCTCCTCGTTGCTGCCACCGGAAGTCGTACCCCCTAAATTCTAGAATCACAGAGTAGAGAACCAGAGTATGCCAGAGGCCAAAAGAAATATAGATTCTGGGTTTTATTTTTAAGTGAAAAGAACCTTGGAAAATGAATATTGTTTAAATTTATACGGATCAGTATAAAAACTTTATAATTGACATGAGACAGTAGCATGGAAGTTTGCTTGGTTATTTGCATGAATTTTAGTTACCAACATGTAGCAGATTTCTGTTCCTTTAAGTCAAATTTCATTTTCTTTTATAGGAGTATGGAAACAAAATGCTCCTGAGCTAGAGAACGATTGCTTTGTCCTGTAATGAATAGTTCTTCTTTGATTTTACAGAAGTTGCTTTGTGTAATCTTCAACACCATATAATTATCAGTATCTGCTGCTTTTTAAAAAGGGGGATCATCTTTATATGCTGGTCCCATTCCATAATTATAATGCTTAAATCTAGTACATCCATCAGTGTGGTCTCTAAGCACTATTGAACTGTCAATAAAAATGGCTTGTGAGTCTATAAAAATCATCTGTTCTTGGAACATCTCTTTCCATTATAATCACCAATGAACATTTGTCTGATTTCAGCTCAGTTAAATATTAAGGCCTTTTTGAAAAGTTGGAAACAAGCTGCACCAAGCCCCAGGTTTAAAATGTATGTTGTTCTGTCCTTTTAGGCATATTTATTCTGAATAAAATCCCAATGAGAGCTGCATTACAGATTATGTTGGCCAACATATGTTTGTTGAGATAAAGAAAATACAGGGTGAAGTGAAATAAACACAGGGCGAGGATTAGTGCATAGCAGAAGGGTGCTCAATTCCTCCTACACCCATCAATTATTTCCTGCAAACATCCTCAAGGCTTGGTTTTTGTCCTCCTCAGTCAGCTTTATGGGCTCAACTGAGCAAGGGGATAATCAGCAGAAAATGTCCTCATAGAGACAGCTACATTTTGAGTTAGGGAGAAAGAGTGAAAGTAGTGGTTCTGAATCTTTATGCCACTACCACGCACAAGGAAGAAGCATGTGTGTTTTGATTCTTTTTTACTATGTGCCTTTTTTTTAAATGTCTAGTGCAGAAATGTGGGGTTTTCTCCCTTGGAAGGCACTAACTGACTGCCAACAGCTATAGAAAGAAAGAGCTGCCTCAGTACTGAGTACACCAAACCTCTGCCCAAGGTTTGAATGCTCTTCAAGATTTGTAGACCACTTGCTTGAAGACTGACTGGTATGAGTTTAGAATTAATAGGTTAAGTAATTTCTCACCATCTGTAATTCTCTCCTAGAAGTGTTATTGAGAAAATATAAAAGCTGGGACCTCATTTGTATGCCCTCGAGTTGTTTTTGACTTATGGTAAACCTATCATGGGGTTTTCTGGGCAAGATGGGGGGAGTTACCTTGCTTCTCTCAGCGTCTAAGTGTGACATGCCCAAGGTCATCCAGTGGGTTTCCTTGGCCCAGCAGATATTTGAACCCTGGCCTCCAGAGTCATAGACCAATGCTGAAACCACTGCAACATGCTCTCTGCTCCCTATGTCGTGTCATGTCGTGTCTCATTCAACTTTCAAGGATGCATACGACTTCATGTTCAGCTGAACAACTGTTTAAATAATTCCATTGGGACTGCAATTTTATGTCCCCTATCTGGATCTTTTTTAAATTTATATTATTTTCATTTTTTTATGTAAGCAAAGATACGAGTCACTGAAAAAGCAGAGAAGTGGGTGGCAGTAACACACCCCCATCGACATCTTACAAGAGGCCACAGGTAAGCCAGTTATACTGTCAGGCCTGCAATCCTACTCTAGTAGATTTCTACCTTGTACCGTATGTGTAGGATTGCTCTGACATAGCTAGTAGAAAGGATGATTCCTCTCCACTTCTGGCTTATACACTTTCTCTGTTTTGTGCTAAGTAACAGCTTTCTGCATCATTTCTATGTTTTGCCTACCTAGTAACTATGGGAGTTCTTGGTGTAGCATCCTGACCTACCTTGCCATGTAAGTTCTACTTCTCTGTAGCAAAAAGTCTTCATCTCATCCCTCCTCAGCTGCGACCCAATGCTACCCAACTGCCCAATGTTTTAGATTTCCGCTCCCTTGATTCCTCATGGCTGTGTTAACCGGGGCTGATGGTAACTGCTATTTAAAACATCCCCATGGCACCAGACTGCTCTATCTACAAACCTACATAGCCAATTAAGATGTTTTAGGTGAAACTTAACATTAGTTTTGCCTAGAGTAGACCCATGGAATTAATCACTTATCCCTCATAATTAACTTCAATCCCATTTCAATGGGTTTGTTCTAGGTAGGGCTAACAGTTGATTTTGTTGAGTGATTAACTTTGGCATTCAAAGAAAGCATAGGGCAGGATGTTAGATGCCTGCTCAGTGAGAAAGACACGTAGTCATTTCACAAGTCTTTGATATGCTTATCACAGCATCTTATCATAATTAACCCATTGTCTCACTGAATTCTTGCATTTCCTTTAGCCTGATACACCTGCTTGTTCTGAAACTTTCCTTTAAACTTAAAATGTTAGGACTGACGGAAGTTAACCAGACTACAGAAATCAGGAACAGAAATCCAGACAACAGAAAGGAAGCGAAAAGAACAGATCAATCCTTTTATTAGAGAACATTTGCAGTACTGTATATTGGTAGAGAGGTCAGAATCCCAACCCTGGAACAACTGCAGCAAAGTGACTCCTTTCCACGAATTGGTCTGTGTGTGAAAGGATTTTAATTTTGTTCCGATAGTCACCACAGTCTTAAGTCCAGAAATCTATTTACTCATAGCCACAAGGCTCTAGTAAAAAACAAGTGAGACACCGTGAGCCCTGAAAATCTTCCCCTTCCCCTGCTGCCCCCTTCTCCATGTAAATGTTCAACAAGAAGGGAAGGCCAGTCCTCTGAACTTTACGTAGAAGAAATAAGAGCCAAGTTTTGTCCGCTTGACTTGAGACGAGGCTTAAGACAAACAAACAGAATCTTGACGCTGGTGACCTTGGAGTCTCTGGCCTGCGTCAACCTAACTATTGAACTGTTCTTTCTTAATTCCCCCCTTCCTCACTTTTATTTCTCTTCCTTCGCACACAGTACCTTTTTCTCCTCCTGCTTTCTTAGTAAAGTTGATCCATGACATCATGGTGGTGGAGTACTTTATGTTAAGCTGGTCCTACGTGTAGAGCAGTGGTTCTCAACCTGTGGGTCCCCAGATGTTCGTGGACTTCAGCTCCCAGAAGCCCCAGCCACTATGGTCAGTGCTCAGGGCTCCTGGGAGCTGAAGTCCACGAACATCTGGGGACCCGCAGGTTGAGAACCTCTGGTGTGGAGAAAGAAGGCTCAAAATCGCACACCACCACAGACCCCCTTTCACAAGGAATCTTCTTACACCGAGGATGTTAGGGGACGTATGACTTGCTATCAAGGTCTGAGTTGTTAAAATCAGGGAAATCCAGAAACTCTGGCCACAGACGATCTGAGGAGCAGAGCTCCTGCGGGGGAAAACAAGGGGGGCTATAGAGTTGCAGACGTATTAGAGTCTCGCCGGCGACCATATAGTGGTTCTCAACCTGTGGGTCCCCAGATGTTTGTGGACTTCAGCTCCCAGGAGCCCCGAGCACTGACCATAGTGGCTGGGGCTTCTGGGAGCTGAAGTCCACAGACATCTGGGGACCCACAGGCCATTCCAGGGGGAAAAAACGAAGAAACAGAACCAGGGCTGGCTAAGCCGGTGTTGGCCTGTGTGGCGGGAGGACCTGGTGGCTGGCGTACGTCCACACACGGCAACGGGCGTGAAACGAAACTGGCTCAACGAATACGGGGGATTATGGGGAACGTGGCCCTGGGAGCGGGGCTGACGGCCCTTAGCTGCGGCTGGCGGTTACACGGCTTATCCAGCCTTGCCTTTGCTGCAGTTCACGGCAAACGCCGCGGCCAGGGAGGCGGAAGGCGGAAGGCGGGAGCAGAGCTTCAGCCCGCGGAGAACTTCCCCTTCGGGCATCACCGCTCCCTCTCTCCTTCGGGATTGAGTCTAAGGACATCCCTGAAGCGCGGCTGCAGGGGGAGAACTACAGTGCCCCTGAAAAGTGGTCCTTTGTTTTGCTTTTAAGAACGGGGCTGGCGGGACCAGCCAACCACCAGCGACTTCTAAAATGCTGTCGAGCACACACAACCCCCTTCCTCTTTCTCGGTCATGGCACTATGATTCCGCTTTCATCGCCGTGGCAACGGCGGACTTCTCCGCCTCAGCACAGTCTGGCGCCTCCCCAAACTACAATCCCCAGGATTCCCTGGGTTGCCACAACGGGTGAAGCCGAAGCCTCAGCCTCAGCCTCGCGCTTGAGATGTTCGGGAAGACGTGCCTCTCAGCAACATGAGCGGATGCGAATTAAGCCGCCAAGGCGACCTTTAAACAACAGCGGACAGTATGCCCCGCTGGGCCAGATGGGCCTCGCACCGCGACCATCTCGAGCCCCCCGCCGGCAAGAACGGGCGCAGCCATTCTTCATTCCCGCGACCTGCTCTTCCAAGGTAAAGCTGGTCAAACGGGAATCTTCGGGGTCGCCCTCGGGGGAAAAAGAGAGCGAGGCGGCCCCCTCCCCCAGCTCTGCACACGCGCTCCTCCGGCGCCCAGCCGCAGCTCTACGGAAACCCTCGCCCTTCCGGCCCCTTCTACTCTATGGCGGACGCGGTCGGCCCCGCCCTCCTTGCCGTGGATTGGCGGAAGCGGATGGAAGAGGCGTGGTCGATTGGTCCGGGGAAGATCCGTAGGTCCCGCCTCCGCCTGAAGAAGGTGGGAGGGGGAGACGGTGGAGGAGGGATTAGTCGGTCGCCCGTGCAGCCGCCGCCGGGCTGTCAGGAGAGCGGGAGCCGCCGCCGCCTCCTCCCCGCTCCCTCGCCGAGCAGGCGGGCGGAGGGAGGCCTGGCCTTGGTGAGTGCGGGACGCTGCGGCCGCCGGAGCAGGAGGCGGCCTGAGACGAAGCCCGGCCGTGGGAGGAGTTTGGGCGGCGGGAGGCCTCTGTAGGCTCCCCCTCCCCGTCCTCTCCAGGGAGAGGGCGGCCGAGCTGGGCCTCCGGCTGCGTCGGGAGGGGCTGGAAGGAGGTCTGGGCGGCCCTCCCCCGCTTGGAGGCGTCAGCGCCGGCGCTGAGGAGGGTCGTCCTTGGCTGACGAGAGGGCTGTAGGCTGGGCGGCACCTGGAACGAGCTTCTGGGGGTCCGCGTCTCGTCTGTGTGTGTGCGCGCAGAGGTATGGAAGCCAGGTAGAGAGCAAGAGCTCTTCTTTTTCTCGACACGGAGCGCGCCCCACCCCTGCCCGTCGTGTGTCCTCCTGTCAGGCCGAGGTGGGCGTGCGTGCGTGCGTGCCTGTGGGAAGAATGGGGACTCCGGTGCGGCTTCTGCCTTCCGCAGGGCGCTCGTTCGTAGCGCGGGGCTGGGGCGGGAGGCCGCGGGCTGGCGTGTTGCACGCTCCTCGGGGGCTGGAGGCCGGGGCGGGGCGGGGGCGGGAGCGGGGCGACGGAGGAAGAGCTCTGCCTTCTCCTGGGAAGAGCTGGACTGTTCCGTGTCGGAGGGTTTGCTGTGAATGAGTGTGTGTGAGCTCTCGAGAAGAATCTTCCTGCCTCCTGGTTACGGAAGGCAAAATGCTGGGGCGCAGCGTGAGCCGCCGCCTCCCCGCTTTCCCAGCCTCCCCCGTTTGGGTTTTATCCTTCTGTTGTCAGACGTGGCCTCCAAGTGGGTGATATAAACAGTAAACTGCAACGCTGTAGCTAGGTAGAGTAGGCCCAAGATCACAAATTTTGTCCTCCTTGAAGGCTTAAAAGCAAAGCTTTTTGCGAACAGATTTGAAGCTCAAGGCAGATACAGCACAAAAGCGGTTCTGTGGCCACCACTGGTCTTGCTTGTCATGGAAGCAGTAGTTGGCGAGACTGAAATGCTAGGGGAGGCACGTGGAGTGCTTCCTTTTTATGTTGGAAACGTCTGGCTCCTCCATCTGCGTTTTCAGGGTGAAGAGGGGCGAATGGTTTGGATTTGTTGGCTTGCATAATCGTCAATCAATTATTTATTTCATGCACCAGTTAAAAGTCTGAAGGATAGCTGCAGCACCAGGAGCACAGGTTTCTTATGGTGTAGCACTGGTGCAATACAGGAGGATGTTTTCTATTTTAGCTTTGGGAGGAGACTTGTGTGATATAAACAGCTTTCTGGGAAACGGAATATTCTACTGATGCTCTTGTTTCCCTGCTCATAACTATTATGTAGTTGGGCATTCCTTGTGGTATTAACAGTTGTTAAGACAGAAACTCTCTGAGGAGTGTATGTACATACAAAGATAATTATGTGTAGATTTCAATGACACCTTCCTTTTATTTTGTGACAGGTTGTCCAGACAGCCAGAACAGCTGGCTGGGAAAGAAAAAATGTCTTCTGAATCTTTTTGTTTAGCTGCTCAGACAAGATTTGATTCCAAATGGCTGAAGACAGATTTACAGGTAAAAATTCTTTTAGTGTTCGTGATAACAGTATGGTGAGTGACTATGAGATATGAGAGACTGTTTTCTTTAAAAAATGCAATACAGTCTGTTTTGCTGATTGAAAAACACAGGCAAGGAAATGAAAAGAATAAGCAACTTGTAATCATACTGACTTGACAGTTGCTCAAGAGAAAGATGGGAAAGAATACTTGTGTGACTTTAGTGTACTGGAAACTTTGTTTAAAGTTATATGGAATTTGTGTTTAATTTGCTTATTTGTTGTCGTGTTGTTGTCATGTCATGTCTCATCTGATAGATCTAGTAAGCTCAGTATATATATTTTTGATCTGTGCTGATCTAACTTCTTTGTAGAAACAGTGTTCTTCCAAATTAAGGCTAAGGAAGTCTTTGTGGTGAGAGTGTTCAATTGCCTGTATTAGCTGTCTTTAACTTGATGTTTAACTTTGGCAGGGTTGGCTGTATTTTGTTTTTTTTCTTTGTAAAGCACTCTTTAAATAAACAGTATGGTGGTGGTGGTGGTGGTCTCTATGATGATGTTTTGGATTTTAACTCCCTTCAGTGTTTCAACTCCCAGGAGGGCTACTGGGTACGGATTCTGATGTGCTGTAATCCAAAATATCTGGAGGTTGCAAGGTCGAGGAAGGCTGGTTTAAGTGACTTGGTCTTTGAGTAAGCAGGAGTAGATAAGTAGGCATATGTACTTGTGTACATAGGGAACTACCCATGTGAGATCTCTTTTTAGTTGATATTTTGGTCATCTTCTTAAGCCTGACAAAAGTCGAGAAGTCTGTGAATCCAAGTTCTTTCACATGGTGCAAACCCATGGATTCTCACAAAACCAACCTTGTGTAAGAGCTGATCTCTTTTTTTAATCGTTTCAATGTTTGCCAGTTTAACAGTCATCTTGTTTTAATCTCTAGACTTTAATACAGGGAAAGGAAACATGTTAGAAGTGGCCGAAGACCTCATAGATCTGCCTCAAGTGGACCCAGTTACGCAGCGGGGCATATTCTGGAACTCCTTTGTTTTTTGTACTGAATAGGATGATGATGATCTTGGAGTGGAGAGACTTTCTGCAGTTTCGTTTTCATAGACAGATCATTATCCGAGGGGCGTTAGGTTTAGAACTCTGGGACCTTGCAGGAGTTGGGGGCTGATTAGGATGGTTTGCCCCAGGAGGTTGATAGAGTTGGAATGGTTCTTTGATAATTCTTGTGGATATTCTTGTCACTTCAGCAGGTGATTCTGTCAGGTCTGGTTGGTCTGTAGTATGGGAGTCGGGTACATTAACTCTTTGAGCCAAGCCAAACTAACCTCTAGTTTTCTAGGGAGCTGGTGTCAGTGAAGTAAGTGAGATGGCAACTAGATCCAACATTGGCACAAAACTTGACATCACGTATCTGATCAAGTGTGGACTGAATCCTATAAATATTTAACACAAAATATTTGTTGTTTTGATTGTTAAAAAAGTTCCCACTGAAACCTTTGTGTTGGATGATTATCGGCCAGTTTCCCATATTCCATTTTTGGGCATGGTACTAAAGAGAGTGGTGGTGTCCTAGCTCCAGGGATTTCTGTGGATAGGTGATTTAGATTTATTAATCTCTGGCATCAGGCCTACTTACAGGATCAAGATGGTTCTGGTTGCCTTGATGGTGGACAACCTGGACTTGGAACTGGGCAAGAGGAGCATGTCTTTCCGGTTTCTGCTGGACCTCTTGATGGCTTTCTGCACCATCAACCATAGTATCCTCCTGGGCTGCATTTCTGGGATTGGACTTGAAGGCACACCTTTATGGTGATTCCATTCATTCTTGTGGGGAAAGCCCCCAAACTAGGGGTTCCTGTTAAGTGCATTGACCATTGGCCTGTGGAATCCCTCAGGGTTCCATTTATCTCTCGTGATATTTACCATACACATGAAAGCATTGAGACAGGTTGTTCAGAGTTAGAGGAGTCGTTATTCTGATGACACCTAACCTTATTTTTTTTTTCTATCTTGGTTCAAGGAATTTATTTCATTCTAAATCTGTGCCATGCATTGACTGAGGGTGAACTAACTGAAGCTTAATCCAGCAAGATGTATGCACTCCTTGACAGTGATCAGATAAGGAAATAGGGATTCAACCTGTCGTATATGGGGTTGTGCCCCTATTGAAAATACAGGTTCACTATACCATTGTAATCCTGAGTTTGCCTGAGTTTGGGTGACCAAATTTCTGCAGTGGCCAGCAAAACGTTGGCACAGCTGAGGTTTGTGTGGCAACTCTGCCTCTTCCTGAAGATATCACATCTATCTAGCCATGGTGATACATACCTTAATTACATCTTGTTTGGACTGTATGGGGTTTGCCTTTGAAGAGTGTTGAGAAACATCAGCTGGCCAAAAGGGCTGCAGCCAGATTTGTCCCGATTACAGCAGCCCTTGCTAAAGGTTCTGGTTTGGCTACCAGTCTGTTTCCAGGGACAATTGAAAGTGCCGGTTTTGACACATGAAACTCTTTCTGTCTTAGATTCAGGGCTATCTGAAGGATCATATTCTTCCCTATGAGGCTTCTTTGGGCTCTGAGGTCTTCTTAGTTGACTGTTGCTAGATTCTGGAATTCCTTTCCTAGGGAGGCCAACTTGTCTGCTCCTTGTTGGTCCAGCTTTGGCAGGTGATGGCTTCTGTTCCGACAGGATTTGGGAACTGCCTGTTTATAAGGAAAGGGCTTTTAATGGTATGCTGTATTGTTTTTATTTCATCATTAGTTTTTAATGGATATGTTTTATATTGATTTAATTCTCTACATAGCTGAATTAGATTTTAAAATTAAGCTTTTGTATGTTTGTGCTTATATATATCTTTTATCAACTTTCTGTTGTTTTTTTTTTGTGGGACACCTTGTGTCTTGGTTCTGGTTCTCACAAAAAGGCATGAGACAAATAAATTTTTGTGGGATGTAGCTAATCCTTTTTCACTGAGATAACAGGAACAGTTTTATAGTGGTCCACTCATTTGTTCTTTATAACAGGCTCAGGAAAGGCTCAAGTAGAATTGGAAATTAACAAGATGTGCAGAGTATAATAAGGTTTATTCATAGATGGCGTATTAAACTACTCAGAGAATGTTCTAAGTATTCTTTACTTTGTTTTCTGAAACTCTTCTGCTAAGGCTTAGTGAAATAAAGTAATGTATATTCATGTGTCTCGTTCATAGCTGGCTTTGTGATTAGTGTACTTAAGTCAGAGGAGGGGCTGTAGATGATTAGCAAAGTAAGTGCTTTGCATTGAAAAGTACCCAATTTCCATTCCTATAAAATTAAAAAAAAAATCAAGTAGCAGATATAAGAATAGCCTTCTTCCCTGGGTACCCATCTTGTGGAACAAACAGTATTGGTTTTGACATGATGCTATTGTACCTGACCTTAGACAGCTTCTATGTTCTGCGTAGATCAGTGTACATAAAATACTACTTTCACCTTAGTTAGGTAACTTTGCCAATGAACAGTGTGTAGAGTTTGGTACTTACGGTATATAGACAAGCTTACATTCTTGATAGGTCTTGCACTGTCAGATGCTGAATGCTTTGGTAACAGTCAGCCTCTGTTGTTGTAAAAAATGTATTGGATCAATACATTTCAAACAAATCAAAAGAAAAAAAAACTGAAATAGTAAGTATTGCTTCTTTCTCCTGGTATTCAACTTTTCGTGGAGTATAAGAGGATGTGATCCTTGGAGGTGCTAGCAATGAGCTCATTGTTGTAAATGTAAAGGGCCTGTGCGAGGCTTTCCCCACTCCCCTTCCCTTCTGTTTTGCATGGGAGGTGTATTGGGGGAGCTCCAGAGGCAGAAAGGAAGGCTAATGTGGGTCTCTCTGCACTCCCCCATCCTTTCCATTTTGCACGGGAACGGGGAGCTCTGGGGATGAAAAGGAAGGCTTGTGCAAGGCATCCACCCCCCTTATCTTCTGTTTTGCATGGAATGGGAAGCGGGGAGCTCTGGAAGGGAATGGGAGGGAGAGCGGAGGGGAGTTATTCATGATTTTTCCACTTTCATGAGGGTTCTGTGCCCTGAATTCTTGCAAAAGTGGAGGGGCACTGTACTTGTCCAAGGTGTGGAATGAAAATTTTAAAATCTTACTCAATAAGCCACAGTTAAAATCAAACAAAAAAACCTAACAGACCCTAGCGAGTCCCTATGAGAGCACCACAACTTTGAGTATTACTGTAAATATCCGATATATAGGTGGTATAGCCGGCAGACTATTTGCACTGTGGTTTCATGGAGAGGTATTTGGGAGCAACTCCCGTTGAAAACAGTGACAGCTACTTTTGAGTAAACATACATAGTCCTATAATATCAGTCTAGTGAGGTTGCTGAGCAAGTATGGCTTTCTGAATTTTAACTACAAATACCATCATCCTCAATCATAGTTCATGCTACTTAGGGTTGGTAGGAAGTGTTGTAGTCCAACTACATTTGTAGGGCCACACGTTTCTCCAGCCCTGGTATGAAACTCATAGATGACATACAGTGGCCCCTCCATGCTTGTGAGGGTTCCTGATACAGAACCCTTGCAAAAGTGGAAAAACAATGAATAATTCCCCTCAAGATCTCCATCCCATTCCCCTCTCCCATCCCATTGCCTCTGGCCCTGGTTTTCCGACGCGGGAGGGTGGAGAAAAAAGACAAGTTAGAGGGCTTACCGTCACTTTTCCCTCAGAGGGAGAAGAGCAAAGTTCTGCCACTCAAGCTACTTCTGGGTGCCATCTTGGGAAAGGAGGAGTAGAAGCAAAGAGAGTCTCTGACCAATCAGCAGAATGTGCAACCACATGACAGAGAGGGCATGCCTCCAGCAGTGGGGGGGTTTGCTCATCCAAAAGGGAAAAAAAATGTCCACTTTAATCACAAAGCTCACAAGCCTGAGGTGAGGAATGCAAGGGAATGGGAGAGAGGCAAGCATGTGTCTCACAAATAATCAACTTTGTGAAGGATCAAACCCACAAATGTGGAGAGAGGATATTTATTCTGTACCAGAACAGTGCCCAAGTAATTGTAAAGATGGAGAATGGAGACCATGTTGAAATTTGCAGATAATTTTTCAGGGGTGGTTCCCTTACATTCCTTTGTTTAATCTTCATAGAATCATAGAGTTGGAGGAGACCACAGAGGCCATCCAGTCCAACCCCTGCCATGCAGGAACCCACATCAAAGCATTCCTAACAGATGGCCATCCAGCCTCTGCTTAAAAACCTCTAAAGAAAGAGATCCCATTACACTCCAAGGCAGCATATTCCAGCTCTGACCATCAGGAAGTTCTTCCTGAGGTTTAAGTGGAATTTTTTTTCCTGCAGTTTGAATCCATTGCTCCTTGTCCTAATCTCTGGAGCAGTGGAAAACAAGCCCGCTCCCTCCTTGACATGACATCCCTTCAAATATTTAAACATAGCTATCGTGTCCTCTCTTAACCTTCTCTTCTGCAGACTAAACATACCCACCTCCCTCAGCTGCTCCTCATAGGGCTTCCAGACCTTTCACCATTTTGGTCACCCTCCTTTGGACTCGCTCCAGCTTGTCAATATCCTTCCTGAAATGAGGTGCCCAGAATTGAACACAGTATTCCAGATGAGGTTTAACCAAAGCAGAATCGAATGGTACCATTACTTCCCTTGACCTAGGCACCATACTCCTATTGATGTAACCAAGAATCACATTGGCTTTCTTGGCTGCCGCATCACACTGCTGACTCATGTTCAGCTTGTGGTCTACCATCCCTTTCACATGTACTGTTATCCAGTCACGTGTCTCCCATCCTTTATTTTGCATTCCATTTTTTCTGCCTAGGTGTAGGATCTTACATTTCTTTTTGTTGAAATTCATTTTGTTAGCTTTGGCCCAGCTCTCTAATCTGTCAAGGTCCTTTTGAATTTTGATCCTATCCTCTGGAGTATTAGCAACCCTTCCCAATTTGGTATCATCTGCAAATTTGATCAGCATGCCCTCTACTCTTTCATCCATGTCATTGATGAAGATGTTGAATAGCACTGGGCCCAGGACACCCCACTAGTCACTTCTCTTCAGGATGAAAAGCAGCTGTTGGTGAGCACCCTTTTGGTTTGGTCAGTCAACCAATTACCAATCCACCTAACAGTAGCCCTGTCCAACCCGCATTTTACTGGCTTCTTTGCAAGAATGTCATGGGAAACTTTATCAAAGACCTTATTGAAATCAAATCTTAATGCTAGAAGAGAGAAAGGAAGCTAGTAATAGTTGCTGTAATTGTAAAGCTGTGACTGAATCTCATGCTCAGTCTCCATATCCCATGGAAACTAAGTCTGCAGTAAAATGAATGAAATCCCATAGTAGGCCATGTTTGCTTCCAAGTGATCAGCCCACTTTTATTCACCATGATAGACAACTGCATGCCTGCTGAAGATTAGAAGGACTAACAGTTACAGTGACCCCTCCACTTTTGCAAGAGTTGAGGGCACAGAATTCTTGCAAAAAAGGGAAATATCATGAATAACTCCTCTCTGCAATCCCCCTCCCATTCCTTTCTAGGTCTCCCCACTCCCATTCCCTTGTCTTTTCTGCACTGGGGCCTGTGGCAGGGGAATGGAAGCTCCACAGGTGAGAAGGAGGGCTTTCATGAACCTTCCATCATTCCTCTGCCTGTTGCCTCAGTGTGAGTCCTCAGCGCTGGGGCTAGAGGCAAAGAAATGGGAGGGGGAGCTCTGGAAGGGAGAAGAAGGGCACGCACATGCTTCCTCCCCCATTTCCTTGTTTTTTTGTCTAGGCACTTGCCTTCCTTCTCCATGCCCAGCAAAATCTAAGGCAGTGGTTCTCAACCTGTGGGTCCCCAGATGTTCGTGGACTTCAGCTCCCAGAAGCCCTGAGCATTGACCATAGTGGCTGGGGCTTCTGGGAGCTGAAGTCCACGAACATCTGGGGACCCACAGGTTGAGAACCACTGATCTAAGGGAATGGGAGAAGGAGAATGGTGGGGGAAGACATGCCTGCACCTTGTGAATAATCAAATTCACGAAGGTCAGACTCACAAATGTTAAGGGAGGACTTTATAGCATCTCTTAAGTATAGAAGAAGTTGTTGAGGGAGAAGGACTTGCAATCTTGTAGCACCTTGAAAACTAGCAGATTTATTATGGCATGGGCCTTTGTGAATTGTAATTCATGTCATGATCTACAAAAGTACATGCTAAAATAAACCTGTTACTCTTCAAGGTGCTGCATGACTCCTTTTTCTTTCTCTTCTTTGGATACAGAAACAGTAATGTGGGTATCGTTTTGCAAATTTTATACTGAAGTAGGCTATGTGCCACTGAATAAGGATAGGGATATTGATGTACCTGTTACAGAGATTGGCAGAGGTACATTTCCTTGATTTTCCCACATTTTCGTGTATTACAACCTGGAACTGGAATGAATTTAATTGGCTTTGTTACCACTTAATACTCAACATGTGAAAGTGCAAAATATATTTATTGTAGGACAAAACTTAAGAAAATAAAAATAAACTTAAATTTGTTGGTTATATAAAAATCCCCCCCCCTCCTGTGAAATACCTTTGCCAGCCATTATATCTGTGAATCTTCTAAAGCAAGTCTCTCTCAGGTTTGTACTTCTGGATCCTGCACTTTTGTTCATTCGCTTTGGCAAAATTGCACCAGTTGTTGGATGGGAGCCTCTGCTGAACAGCAACTTTCAAGACGCATCATCAAATTGAGATTTGGACCTTGATTGTTCCATTCTGAAGCATTTAAGCATTCTTATTTTTCAAACATTCCAGGATTCCTTTGCTTGTGTGTTTTTGGTCATTGTCCTGGTTGAAGGTAAACGTCTGCCTCAGTCCTGGTTCCCTTGTAAACTGAAATAGGTTTTCCACTAGAACTGTCCTGTATTTGGCTCCATGCTCTTGTCTTAGTCTTTACCAGTTTCACAATCCCTACTGAGGAAAAGCATTCCCATGGCATAATGTTACCACCTCCATGTTTCACCATGAGAGTGGTATTCTTAGGGCAGTGAGCACTGTTGGTTTTGCATCATAAATAGCATTTTGTAGCAAGACATGGAAGCTCACTTTGGATCTCCTCAAACCAGAGGGATGTTTTTAACATCTTTGCTGTATCGCCCACGTGCTTTTTTGCAAACCCCAAATAGACTTTGATATTGATTTCGTTCAGCAATGGCTTTCTTCTCACCGTTATTCCATGCATCCTCTCTTTGTGGACCATCTGGGTGATAGTTGTTCCAGGGATGGGTTATTCTATCTCAGCCGCAAATCTCTCCAGCTTTTTCAGAGTCACCATTCACCTTCTGTTTGCTTTACTGACTGATCTCCTTCTTTCCTGAGTTTTGGTATATCAACTTTCTCAGAGTCATGGTTGAGCTATACTCTTTCCATTTTGTAATGATTGATTCAACACTGCCCTGGATGAGGTTTCTAGTTTGGGATTTTTTTCAATAATTGATTAGTGTTTATGCACAATTTTATCCTGGACATTTCTTTTTGATAGCCCCTTGGTCTTTTCGAAGTTGTTTGTTTCAGTTCTCCAACAACAAACTCCAGGGCCTTCTAGAAGAAGGTGTCTTTAATATGAGTTTGTGTGGCCCTGGAATTGTGCACAGGTATACTCCATTCAACTATTTGGCATGACTTCTGGAATGAGTGGGTTACATTAGAGCATTTTTAGACATGACACAGCAAAAGAGTGTGTGAACACTTATGCAACCAGTGGCTGCCACTGTTTTTGTTTACTTAACTTTTATGGCACAATAAATATTTTTTTACATCTTCACAGAACTGAGTTTACTTTGTGTAAATCAGTAGTAACAGTATCAAGTTAATCCCTTAAAATTCCATGTTACAGTTTGACAAAATGTGAAAAGTCAAATGTGTGTGTGTGAATATTTCTGCAAGTTTTTGTATTTTAGGCAGGAAAGTAAACTCTGTGATTATTTCCTGACAGTGATGAATTTTAGGCAGTAGGTAGAAGCTCACAGATTATGCATAAAATGATCTTCAAGCTTATCTAAAGCCTAATATGGGAAGTGGCTATAAGCCTAGTGAAGGATTTTAAAAATTACTGTTGTGTTTGAAGGAAAGGTAAAGGTGCTTGCGTTTTTATCCACGTCTGAAAAGGCAGGGGGAATGGCAGTTAAAGGCCCCTAGGCTGATTGTTTGATTCTTAAACAGTGATAGAAAGCTGGAAAATTAGTTAAGCTGGCTCATCCTCTGTGTGAACTCTTGTAACCTGATGCTTCCATAGATTTTAGCAGTAGGTGCCTTGAATTCCTATAATGTTTCCTTTCCTTTTCTTTTCCTTTTCTTTTTTTGAGATAGAGATTTTCTACTTTCATGCTAAATTTCTTGAGGGGTTGTATTTATTGAACTGGTCTTTCCAGGACTTGTAAATTGTAAAGCAGTTGCTGAATTGGTGACATTTTGATAGAACTGTTATCTTTCTACATGGTAGAGGTGGGCATTGATCTGCATGGGATCCCAAGAACTTCCTGCCAGACCTCTGATCTCTCCATACCCTAAAAAGGTATGCGGGTTGGGTTATGCAGCACAGTAGTCTCTCTCATCTATCCTCGGCCTTGGGGAAAATAGTTGAGAGAAAATTTTGAGACTTGCTTGTATGATGAAGCTAGTGTTAAGAAGTTAAAATCTCACTTTGAGGCAACAAATGTTACATGATGTGGCCACACTTTTAATATCTCTAGGATTACTCTGTATTATTTTTTCTTCTACTGATCAAGACCCTTCCATGGTCCAGTCTTTCAAAGTCTTAAATATTTTTGGATTTTGACGTAGTAGTCCTACTTTAGAAATAAGACGACAGGTCTGCTGAAACCTTCTGAACTATTAGCTAATACTAGCTCGATGTGGTTAATGTTCAGTGACCACAGACTGCTCGTGGGAATCTACAGGAATTGAAAAGTAAAAAAAAAAA
Source organism: Iguana delicatissima (assembly GCA_948472985.1). Taxonomy (NCBI): domain Eukaryota; kingdom Metazoa; phylum Chordata; class Lepidosauria; order Squamata; family Iguanidae; genus Iguana; species Iguana delicatissima. The sequence continues at coordinate 940,017 of CAOKZL010000276.1, read as the reverse complement.
TTATGATAAGAAGAAAAATTGTGTGAAAAAAATTATGGTAATTTTTAGTGAGTAACAAGGTAGACACCAAACAGAACAGATTCTTATTATGTGGCTTGAACCTACATGCACAAAGAGTGAACAGTGTTGTAAAGCTGTGTCTCAGTTTTTTAGTTCACACTGTAGTTGGGCCTTGCATAGTAGAACTGTCCAACCTTTCAGGAAAAGGAAAGATTTTTACACACACACGCACACACACACTCGAACACAAACATTCCTAGCATGCCAGAGAGAAGGTTTGGTAAAAAAATCCTTCTCTCTGATAAGCTAGCTTTCTTCAGAGAGAAATTTTATTTATTTATTTTGGAAGGAGGTCCTATAGTTAACTTGTACCTGTAGACTAAAGTTGTATACTTGAGATACAGGTTTACCACCTCGCTTTGTGCTTGTGAAAGGTGGGCTTAGCTTCTGCCTCATCTTCCATAACACATTTATTTTTAAATTCTTCATATTGCTGAGGTTAGTGGAATGCATATAGCTCATGTGGTATGTAGAGTGATGGCTCCCTTGTTTCTAATTTTAGCTCACTCAATTATAGGCTTATTTTTGAAACTAAATGATTGGAGAGTCTGTGGTTTGTATTAAAAAGAAAACAACCTGTGAAGTAAATTCCAGCTAGGAAATGTAAAAAAATTACAGTTTGTTCTTGTTATTAGAGAATCAGTTTGAAGATGTGAGAATGGTGATGCCTTGTATAGCTTTCTACAGTAAGAATAAGCTTCTGTTTCTTGATGTTGAGAGCAAGTGTGTAAATATCAGCTTGGCTGCTAATGCGTATTATATAGGAAAGTGACTTAGCAGTTAAGCTTTTCCAGATGTGAAGAGTTTTGTTTCTCCTTTTACATCATCTATGTGTTACTAGCACTTTTGTCATCTGTAATAACATTTGTGGACTTATTTGACAGACTGAAAACTGCTATGGACACTATAAATTTCCTGAGTAAGAACTATTGCCTGTGTGCATGACATTTTATTTACATACTACCAAGCACCCATACATTTTTTTGCTGTGCCTACTCTGGGAACGAGTCATTAGCTGGAATTTTTTTGTCCAAGCTTCTTACACACAGATGATGTCTTTGTGATGAAGGTGATGTCTTTGTAACAACTGTTATCTGTGATGTGGCCTTCATGTTTTGGTTGTGCATACCTAATGCCATTCATAGTGTTACCTGCAGTCCGGGAATTCGTTTGCTTAAATTTTTGAGATGTTCTTACAAAAAGGAAAATAGAACTTCACAGATCAGTCTTGCCTCTTTCATGTTCTGTAGTTAGCTGTGCTTTTGTTCCTTTGAACAGCAGGCATTGGTTTGTATCCATGCTAACTTAATAGAATATAGGGCCCCCTGCAGTCAGAAGGACAGGATAATGATGATACCATTGGAATGAATTCATGATGCAGTGACTTAGTTTGGATGCAGCATACTGATTTTGACAAGTTATTCACTGTAGAAACACACTTTGTAGAAAACCTTCTTTTTGGATTCTTTGATTTTGATAGCCTAATTTTCCAAAGAACAGCCTATTTCTGGTTTAAATACCTCAACTCAATTCAATAATAGATGGTTAACAGTACATTTGAATGGTAAGAATGAACATATAGTTATTGCCAATGTTATGAGAGATTGCCCGGATATATTGCAATACTAGTATGACTGTAATTCATTTCTTTAGCTTTCTGGATCCCAACTTTAATTTGGGAATAAGATTTTTTAATTTTTTTTTTCCTTTGGCATGGCAGATCCATGTATCGTATCTTAAACTGTTTCTGAAAGTGTCCTAGACCAGTGACAATTCCAAAGTGATGGTTCATGGTACTTTCCCTTGGCACAATGAAATAGAGTAATTGGCAGTCCTTCACATCAGATAGCCTGAGAAGCACTGCTTTGGATTTCTTGTTGGAGGGAACATGATGTTTATAAAATACAGACCCACCTCATATTTGGCTGAAAGGAATTAAATGTGCCTGTTTGGAACCAAGCTAAAGAGTCAAGATCATTAATTTCTATAACAGCAACATTTTGGGAGCAACTTTGAATCCTCAAGTACAATAAAAGCATGCAGTTTATGGTCTAATGGAAGCAGGAGATCATAACTCTTTTCTCTGTCTCTTTGCTTCAAAAAGCTTGCTTTTACACGGGATGGACTCTGTGGACTGTGGAATGAAATGGTCAAAGATGGTGAAATTGTATACACTGGAACAGAACTTTCCCAAAGCAGTGAAGCATCTCCACGGAAAGGTGAGTTTTCTTCTATGTTAATCAGATAGTGTTTAAGTTCAGTCAAGACAGATAAAACCAGTTTCCATTCAGAGTACTTTTGTAATGAATAGAAAGTTTTCACCTGGTTTTAATGGTCATTACTTCCTACTGCCTCTGTTGGTCTCTTCATGCAGTTGTTTTCTAGTCTGACCAATTCTTTCATGGTGTAGCTCATAAATAAATTTCAACAGTACCTGGTTTTATCCTCTATGTTTTGGTAAATCATTATGGTTACACAAGGAGGCTTATGTATATGATTGCCGATTATTTTGATCATTGTTGCCTTGGAAATGTTAGCAACTGGATATATAATATAACATAAGAATCAAAGCACCAGATCATGATGATCTTGGAAGCTAGGGTCAGCCCTGATTAGTACTTGGATGAGAGACCACCAATGAGTACCAGTGCTGGAGGCTATATTTCAGAGGAAGGTACTGGCAAAACCACCTCTGAATATTATAAGTTGACAGGTGACTTGAAGTTGACAGGTGACTTGAAGGTACAAATGCACACAAGGATGTTGAAATGCATTTTTTTGACAAAAGGTAAGGATTCTAGTCCTACATGTACTTACTTGGGCCTTTGTTTGGTTAACTGAGTATGACAAATTACTGTGTAGGTATGTGTAGAATTGCAGTGCAAAACAACAGCCGTGTATGCACTTACTTAGAAATAAATTTCACTGAATTTGATGAGAGTGAATTCTAATTAAAATGTATTGTGCTTCAGATGTAAAAGATTTATAAAGTAATAGTGTTAGTTCAGAATGGATAATATATTGCATAAAAGTAGGAATGATATTAACTTCATTCTATTGGAGAATTTTTGAGTGAAGCATGTCTTAATATGACTTCCTTTCTCAGTTTCACCAAGAATAGCTTAACCATTGTATTGAACTCCTTAGAATTTGACAAGATGTGTATAATCCACGCATAAACCCTACCCTCTAATGAGAAATACAGATAAGCATGATCTCTGGTATACCTCCATGAATATTTTAACAACTGTACTTTATGGAGTGGAGTGTTTTTGATTAGAGGTACTTTCTGAGAAGAATATCGTTACGATTTTGGCGGTACAGTATACTACAGCTTTGTATTTAGAGTTAAATATTCTCATTATGTTTTGATGTTTCTAATTATTCAGATAAATGACTTTCTCTCTAAGACAATAGGAAGTTCTTGTGGGAGCTGAAGTCAAAGAAAAGCTGATGCTTTTAAAAATACATGACAGTGTATGATATTTCATTGTAATCTGAATTTATGCAGTTCTACAGTTATTTTTTTTTCCATCTGGAATCCAATAAATTATTTAAAGCACTTGAAGAGAATGGAGGCAAAGAGGCTTAGCAATGGGTAGGAAATCCAAACTTGAGCATATGTGTGCAGTTTGGTTTCAGATTAGAGTGTTAAGTTCTTCCAAGTGTTCTGCATACTGGTACCTCAAATTCAGGGTTTTTAATTTATTGCTAGGTTGGAAATGAAGCAACAGACAGTTGCTATTTAACTTATGTACAAATATACAGCTAGATTAGTTGGAAAGTTAGTCCATAAGAAAGTGATAGTGGCTTCTAATTTGTGGATGGAATTATGGCTTAACAATGAGTTTTTGGATTTAAGCCTATAACTTAACAATGAGCAGGGATATGGAATTTGCAACCATCCATGTGGTATTGGACTACAGCTCCAATTATCCCTCACTTCTGGCCAGTGCTGTCTGATGGAGTTACAGCCCAAGAACACCTGGAAGATCACATGTTGTGTACTCCTGCGTTGTAGGCTTCTAAATAGAATAGGTCACAGTATTGCTCAGTGAAACAGGAGCTGTAGCACCTGTGACAGTTAGTGCTTCTCTTCCATGTCATGATAATATTAGAGGGAATCTGAGGACACTGAATGACCTTTTCAGTAGTGAGACTGAGAACTTCTTTGATGCAAAAGGGATTTTTTTTAAAAGTAAAAAGCCATTTACACTGTTGTATTTGTATGTTTTTTAAAAAATTTCTGTAGATGACAGTACTGAAGGTCAGACTGGGTCAAAAAAAGAAGATCAGAATGACAAGGAGAGGAAAGATGAAGAAGATACACCATTACCTACTTATAGAGCCAAATCAATTGTTGAAAGCTGGGTTTGGGGCAAACAACCAGGTAATGTTTTTCCAATTTTGTTGTTCTTGGTGGTGGTGGTGATGAGGATTATAATAATGTTGTTAAGCATGGTTCTTGTTATCTTTGCAGTCCTGTAGTGCTATTGAAGCTTTGAGAAGGGAGAAGGGATTTTCCTTTCCCTTTCCTTTTGCTTCTTTTTTTTTCTTTCATGACTTTCTTTTATTGTTGTATATGGTACTAGGGGGCCTAACTGCCAGTTCTGAAGCTGAGCACCTGAAGAGTTGAAAAGGAGAAAAAAAGTCCCCGTTCCATTCTTTTGTCTTAAATATCATTATAAGGAAGCTTAGGGTATTTTATGTATCCTGCCAATCTATTCCCACTTCATTCAGGAAATTTACCACAATCTCCTTGGGGTTTATGCAGGCTACCTCCTCTTTCTTGTCTCCCAGGGTTTTATTTTCTGCCTTCAAAACTCCATAGGTTCTAAATTCTCATGGGTTCTGTGGAAACCCATTGGGTGACCTTGGGCAAGCCACATTCTCTCAGTCTCAAGAAAGGCAAAACCTCCTCTGAACAAATCTTACCAAGAAAACCCTGTGATGTGTTCATCTTGGGGTTGCCATAAGTTGGAAGTGACCTGAAGATACATAGCAACAATGAAAATACAGGGACCCTGCGTTCAAACTCTACAGATCTTGCCCTCCCCCCTTTACATAGCAATCACTAGTTTAAATTTTGGGTGGCCCTGTTTTTGTTCCAGTCTTACAGACACTTGACCAGCTAAGTTTGCTATTAATATGTATTGTGCACCTAACTTGCATTTGCTATGACTTGCTCAGGTGTGGTGGCTTCCATATCCAAAGGGCCGAATTTCTTTCTGAGGTCAGCCAGTAGAATCAAAGTCAGTCCTGTTGGATACTTTAAATTGATCTTTCTTTGTTTACTGCTTTTGGACTTTGTCTTCCTCTTCTCCTTCCCTCAGTCCCTGGCATCCCCAAAATCTACACCAAAGATTTCCCCATACACAAGAAAAGATTTTGAGGGTATGTGGGGAACTCCAGTGAAAGGAGATGCCATTCCCCCTTCCTATTCATCTTAAGAGAAAGGAATTAATTGGATTTTGTGTCTTGGGTATAGGGAGCTCTAAGAGCATAGGATTTGCACCCATATTATGTTTTATGAACCATGAACCACATTTTCTGGAAAGTGATTTTACTCCTAGATCAATACCACAGACTCAAAATCTTAACTGAGACAGACAAGGTGATCCTAAAATCATTTGTGCTCCATGTCTTGGTTTATTTGGATGTATTCAAATACCCCTCAGTAACATAGTGATAGTTAGAGAGTGCAGCTTTGCTAGTGGATTAAATTCGGAAACAGGCTTGGGCTGGCTGTTTTACTTTCATATAGTATTTAATTACAGTGATATAGAGGCTGAATTCTCAGTTCACGGCTTTAGAGTCAGTGCTGTTTTGGTTAATAAAATGCAAGTTTTCTAGCTAGTATTGTGAGTCTGGAACTAATGATATCTTTCAGTTGCACTGTATTTTGAAGGCCACTTGTACAAAGGAAATTGCTTCAAAAGTAGTGTTTCCAATGATTATGGTTATCAAAATAGCTTCACTGAGATATAATAATACATAGCAGTTACAACTGCATCTTTTTAGGTTTCTTTGAGCAAATATTTCTGGAGGGGTTAGGTTATTAGTACACCTTGTGTCAGGGGTTCAACCCATTTCATTGATACACTTAAAAGTAATTTTTGCTAAAATATAAAAAAACATTCAAAATGGTGAACGGTGTTCAGAAGTAGAGTTAAATGTTGCATACGTATACATATATGTGTTTGTGCTTATGTGCCTTCAAGTAATCTATGTACTTACGATGAACCAATGAATTTTATTTAGTTAGTATGTTTGTATGCTACCTTTCTCCCTGAGTGGGACACATATGATTTTCTTTGGCAAGGAATGCTCAGGATGGTTTTGCTAGTTAATTCCTCTGAAATATAGCCTACAGCACCTGGTATTTGTTGGCAGTCTCCCATCCAAGTACTAACAAGAGCTGACCCTGCTTAGCCTCCAAGATCGGACAGGATCTGGTTCCTTTCGGGTATTTAGACCCCTATACATATAGACATTAAAATCTACTTCTGTACTTTGTAATATTCTCTATTAAAACATTAACATTTTATACAGAATGTTTAACCTACCCCAGATAGGACACAGTTTTTTATTTAAAATGTTATAGTGGAACATGTAGCTGTGAGAACAGATGAGAATGTTAAGCCAAGAATATCAACAATTGAATACCAAAACAACAGATAGAACAAAAATGACCTTATACCTCCAGCTGGCGTTTTAAAGTCCGAACTCTTCTGTTCCAGCTGACTCAGTGCTTTGGTGGTTAATACCATGTCACTGGGCGTGTACTACTTTGGACTTCAGCTGACTGGCAGGGTCATCCCTTTACCAATGGCGCCAGGTATTATTAGATTAAGGGCAGGGATATGCCCAACTACACCAGACCCTCTCTGATCTTCGAAATTAAGCAACACCAGCCATAATAAGTGCTTGGATTGGAGACTGCCAACAATTACCATTGCTGTAGGCTATATTTTAGAAGGAGGAACTGGCAAAACCACCCTGAGTTTACTTCTCTAAGAAAACCCCATGGGTTGCTGTAAGTTGACAGGTGACTTGAAGGCACATGCACACATAGGAATGAGAATGCTGTGGAGCCCAGAAGGCTGCTGCTGTTGATTTTCAGTAACCTTTGGAAGGCCACAGCCATGCTGTCACAGCTGCTGTTTTTTTTTGGTCTTTTTTGTGTATCATGGTTGTTGTTTTTCTGGCGTAGGGTACTATTTCTTGCTGTTCTGCAGTGGGAGACCTCCTGAAATAGAATTTTTGAGTATCTTGTATGATTTTAAAAGTTTTTTTTTTCCCCAGCTTAAAAATATGGTCTTTTCCCGCCAAAGATGGATTTTTTTGGGGCTTCGGTGCATTGAGGGTATCAACGTGGGTCCTAAGAGCTCATGCAACTTGCATTTGTGGCTGAAGCGTTCCCATCTATGAATAGAACAATTTGCTTTCTCTTTTTGAGTCAGAAGAACAAAACTTGCAAATTTCAGAGGCTGCCATTATGCTGTTAAAAATGGCAGAAGATTCTTTTTGCAAATTCCTACATTACGGGTTGACCCAGATGTTGTCATGACTAACTTAATTCCCAGTGTTTTCAGTGCGTCTGCTATAATTATGCCCAAGTCTGGATCTAGCTTTATGTCTAGTTACATCCTATTATGACTGATTGTCAGGAAAACAAACTAGATTATAAATTATATGTGCAAATTTATTTTCTAAAATACTTGCTAAAACTACTATTTTACAATTTCTAGTTTTGGATCTTTGGTTTGCTGCTTGCTGAGTTTTTATGTTAAGAAGTGAATATACTTGCTGTTATTTCAGTGCTGAAATTTAAGAGTTCAGCACTGTGCTACATGTAGGAACTTTCGTTCAGTAATCAAAGATAAGGTTGCTTTGGTGTGGCTGAGTCATTATCTTCACTTCTCAAAAAGTAGTGAGACTGCGTGATGTTTTCATAACTCTGTTTTGAAAATACTGGCTTCAAGCAAATGGCTTCTTCAGTAATTCACTCAGTGAACACTGGTACTCTGATTTTAATAAAGGTGAATCTCTTTCATACAACTGTATAATTTAATATCAAGATTGTGTACTACACCACACTAGACTGCACTTTGGCATGTTTGGAGATGCCCGTTAGAGTGAAAAGGTCATACTCCTTTTCAGCAAGTTTATTACAACTGTCATTGATCTGTTACCCTTCAGATGTACTGGACTACAACTTGTATTAGTCCCAGCCAGCGTTTTCTTTTATTTTGAGCTATGGCTATTTGCAGTCTTTGAGCAACAGGAAAATGCTGTTGATATTAGACAGGAATTGCTGTTGCAAAATGCTGACATGTGGATGGCTGTGTGCTGCAGTATGTTCCCTTGGGATTTTGTTTACAGAGTAAACTTGGAGAGGTGTTATGGTAACAGCAGCTAATGCTCTGACTCTGTCATAGTTAGGTTGTATTGGATTTTAGGAAACACTCCCTGTAGTTACATACATTTTAAAGTTTACTACACCAAATTTAAGAAAATCTTCTGTATTTCCTAATTCACTTTAGTAGATGTTTACACACTAATTTTTTCATGTTAACCCAAAATCATAAATGGGTCTCTTGAATCTGGTGGTTGCAGTATGTTGCAATAAAGGTAGCATGTGCCCACAGAGAGTATAAATCTGGTTTGTTTATTTTTTTTTAAACGGAGGCCACATTTTTGTAAAGCACAAACAAAAAGTGTCTGGAGCAGAAAAATCCTTCTGCAGGATTCTCCTGTCCTTTTAATGTTTACTCTGTGCTCCTGAATGAGAGAAGCTTTATTTCACAAGGTTGCCAAAAAGAGTAGTGTAGTAGTGTTGCATAGATCTTGAGAGCATTGTACAATGTGAGAGAAATTTTTTAGTCACCTGATGAATATTTCTGGATACCCCTCATCACCCAATCATCTTCCTGATTATATATTTTGCCCTGGAAACAGGTCGTTCAGTGAACATTACAAAATGAACAGTCTTAATGATGGTAAGTCTTGTTCAGAATTAGTTTAATCATACAGCTCAAATACTGTGGTGTTGCTTAAAATCTGGGTCAATTATCCAGGATTGACTGAAATGCTGCTTAATGATTATCAGATAGTAATTGCTTGTGGGTCAAATTAGTAGACACTCTGTAAATCTGTGGCAGGGTTTTTGAAAATACCTTCTTCACTTATCTGAACAAGAAGCCACAAAGAGAAAAAGAAGACATGTGTTGGTCCTGTGGTGTACGGGAAGGGGGAATGTAATACTGTGCCAATTATCTGATTTAAATTTCCTCTTATTCTTGTTCACTGTGTGAAGTGGAATACCTCATTTTGTATATTTTCTGTACGGTATGAACTAATTGGGAAAATGGATGGAGAAGGCAAACAAAAGGTTAAGCCCTGTATGTAGTCCAAATGTAGCTTCTACTTACATAGCTGCTTTGATTGTGGGTTGTGTTACTGATCTCTAACATGTCATCTAGTTTATCTGTCAGTGTGTCCCAAAACTGAACCAGAATGATTCTTAATGTTGGAAGCAAGCGACTAATGAGCTGATAATTTGGTTCTGTCCCAGTTAAAGTGGTCCAGAAAATACGACTTGAGAGTTAAAGAGCTGATTCTCCTCTGAAAACATCTTTTCCGAGGGACCTGTATAAGACTTGAGAAAGTTTCATCTTTCACTTTTCTAATCTTTTCTTAGTCCTCTGAGAATCGATAGGTTTAATTCTCAGCTGCTGTGTATATAAACAGGAGTGGCAGCTGAAATGGATAATGCTGGTTTCTTTTCTGTGTTGTTTTCAGTTTAAAGCAAAATTGTGTCCATGTTCGTGTCATATGCAATCTTGGATGCTGTTCTGCAGTTTTAAGAGCTGCTTTGTCAACCCTAGGAAATTTAAGATAGTTAGTAGCAGTATATATAAGGCAAGTAATGATATCAAGCATATAGGCCTGCTGATGTTGATTAGAATGCTGCTTACGGGATTTGCCAATGATAAAACATTGCAATACAGTTTTACAGCACTTTAATATTGGATGAGGCAGTTATGAAGAAAGAACGTTAGAGAAATGAATGAGGCCTAAACTTAGGGTCATTAATTTGTACTTCAGTGGGGCACTAATCAGTCTGTCACTAAAAAGATCTGGGGTCTGAAGTAAATGCTGCAGGGACCAGTGGTTGTCTGGTTCAAAATTAACCACTTGATGGTGAGTTAATTTTCCTGCCAAATTGTATAAAAAATTGTGGAGATTGACATCTGATAGTAAACTTGCACTTAGCTCTCATTGCAGCCATTTGTTGGCCAGTCTACGCTGTCAACAGCGCACTGTTAAAAATCCATCACAAAGCCCACAGATGAGAAAAATATAAAGAAATGGAAGATTTAAAAGGCTGCTGTTTCCTTTCAGTCTTTGTAAACTCATATTAATAGAATATTGTTGCAGATAACTAGCTCTATCTGTGAGTAAGGAAGACCTATACCTGAAGACACGTTTGGCTAGTTTGTGTCGAACTTTGTTGCTGTTGGCAATGTCAGCTACATCCAGCACTTCTTTTACACCCACAGGGTTTCCTGAGATCTAGAAATTAGTAATTATCATCACCCGGTTTTGTAATGAGGTTCGCCCTTACCTATGTTTTGTCAGTATCAGTTCTGTCCAAAGTGTTAATGCACCTCGTCCAGTGTATCTTCAGTCAACAGCAAGTCTGTCTCTTTATACGGTGCATTTATGTGGTCAGTACAAATGAAAACATGGAGCCAGGTAGATCAGGGAGAAAAGTTATTTTGTTACCAGTCACTTGGCTTCTTGTACAGTTGGAAAAAATCAGAATAAACCTTTCTTAGCTTAAGCTGTCTTCATTACAGCTGTATAGGTTTGGGAAGGGATTCATTTTGTTCCTCCTCCTGAGTAATTGGGAGTCAGTTCTTGCTGATCTATGCCAAATCATGCAGGGATCCAGATCTGCCCATCTGTTGTAAGATGCACAGGTAGTAGAATTTTGTGCATATTTAGACAGGAGGTGTCTGTGTCAAGGCCAGCCCCATTTGTTTGACTGTCTCTCCCCGGCATTACAGTGCTCCTCGCCTGATGTACGTTGGTAACAAAACTGTTCCGTGATGGTAATATATGTAAATGGTGCAGGAATGGATTGTATAATACTGAAGAATGCTCTTGGCTGATGCAGTTCCATTCTTTGGACTTAGGTTGCTAAAAAGGTCACTGTCACTAAATGTCACTGTGCCAGATTAATGTAACCTCCAGTGTTTTGCGTTGCTTTCACTGTGTTGATGTATGCAGAGACTGCAGATAAACAAACTCTAGTAAGTTAGGATCATTTACAATACCGTTGTTTTTGCTTTGCTTTTGCTTTGAAGATCGTGCTGGAGCACCCCAGGACTTTGGTTCTGGAGGACTTGAACATTTATTCTGACGGCCTTTCTGCACTACATTGTTTATAGTGTTATTATTCCACTTTCAACATTCTATGGAATTCTGGGGCTTGTAGTTTACTGAGGCCAAAGAGATCTCTGGCCAAGAATTTTAAATGTCCCTTTCTACCACAGGATTCCACAGGATGTTGAAAGTGGGATAATAGCACTATAACAGTATAGTGCAGAAAGGTCCTGAGTCTTTGTGACAAGGCTAGCTTGGGCCTTCGAGGCTACCAAGACAATCATGTCATGAGGCTGTCTCGGTACATAACTGGGCTGACACATGTGACAGAACTTACCTTGAACTGGATCTGTGACGTTGGACAGATGGAGGATGATCTGGTTCAGAGCAGGTTTCAACAACCCTGTTGTCATGGCCATGTTGGCAACCCTGTTGTCATGGTAATTTTGTTGTACAGTTTAGCTTGGTCATAGCAGATTTTCCCTGCAGGAATGGAGGATTTGAAGAATTCTTAAATGCTCTAGGAGATTTTCTGGCTAACAGGGCTTGCAATTTGGTCAAGGCAATTTGGTCAAAGTTTTGGTGAAATGGAAAAAGCCATTTAAACAACCACTCATAAACACCCAGTTCAGTGCTGTGGAGCCTGTAGTTCACCTTGGTTTATGGAAGATCTACAGGTGAAGAAACAGGCTAGGTGAAAGGTAGAGTATAGGTGGAATAGGCCACAGAGTGAATATAGTGTCCCCTCGACTTTTGCAAGGATTTTGGGGATGCAGATCCCTTGCAAAAGTTAAAAAGAAAAGTGAATAACTTCCCCCCACCCGAATGAGAGCTTCTGCTTCTGAGCTCCCCCCTCATTCTCCTGTCTGTTGCCTGCACACCCTGCTGCCTTTCTGCTTGCATAGAGGAGACAGGCAAGTGAAATGGAGGGGGAAACACTTTCACTCCCCTCTGTTTGGCTGTCTGTTGCATCCACACCCTGCCTTTTTTTCTGCCCGGGCAGGTGACAGGCAAGCAAAGGGGCAGGAAAACATTCCGCACTGCCTGCCCCGCCAGGCTCCATTCAGCTTCTTGTTGCCTGTGCTCCCTTTCTTTTTCTTTTTGCCCGCTCAGGCTACAGGCAAGTGAATGGGTGGAGAAAGATTCTCCCCCTGCACTCCATTTGCCTACCCGTCACCTGCGCACCCTGCCTTCTTTCTGGCTGTGTGGGAGACAGGCAAGCAAATGGATGGGGAAACACTGTCTGCTGCTGGTGTGCCCTACCTTCATGCCTGGGCAAAAGCCCAGGGAACTGGTGAGGGAGAATACAGGGGAGGCAAGCGAGCACCTTGCGAATAATTAGATTTGTGAAGATCGAGCCCACAAATTGTGGAAGGAGAACTGTACAAACAAAAATTGGTGAGCTTACTTTGTTGTGTCTACTATGTGGCAGTGCAGTTGGCCAAAAATATTGAAATCCTATTATGTTTTCAACATGCTAGCCAGAAGAACTATTCTGAGTGGCCAGGATTTGAACCCTTGGTTGCATGCTATGATGAATTTGCTTGGTGTTGTAAGGAGAAAGTTGCTCATGTTCACTTTGAGCTTGATGCCAGAATTATTGCAAATTGCTTCAGTATGTGGTGTCTGGGCAACTTCAGATGTTCTTGAAGGAAAGCGACCCACCTTGGTCTGGTTTTAGGCCAGGGCAGAACACTGAAATAGGCTTGAGTAACAACCTACATCAAGTGAAAGACAGGGGGACTGTACCCTGTTGATTTTCCTGGATCTCTCAGTGGCTTTTAATACAGTTGATGATGGCATCTTAGTGGACTATCTCCATTGGATGGGGATAGAAGACACAGTGTTACAGTGGTTCTGCTCCTGACTTGTGGGGCTGGTTTCAGAGGTTAGGACAGGGGGATTCCTGTTCGACCCTACGGCCATTAAGCTTTGGAGTTCTGCAGGGTTACATCTTGTCCTTTAGTGCTGTTCAGTGTCTATAGGAAGCCTCTGAATGGGGTTGTAAAGAGATTTTGGATGAGACGCTGTCGGTATGCTGATGACACTTAGCTCTTCTTGTTGTTGGAGTTGTTGCTAGCTAGTATAAATTAGCCACAATAGTTGACATACTAGTAATTTTCTAGTTAGACCACTACAATGCACTTTATGTGGGGCTGCCCTGGAAGATGACCCAAAAGCTATAGCTAGTGCAGAAGGAAGCAACTCAACTGCTAGCTGGAATGCCATACAGCAACCATATAACTGGCTTTAAAGGAATTACATTGGCTACCGATATACTACTGGAGTAAACTGAAGGCATTGGCAATAGCATCCAAAGCTTCAAATGGTGTGGGATCTCTCTGTATATACGTGCTGGCCTGTGGTTTGAGATCTGTTGGAAGCGTCGTTCACTGTGTCCCATCAGTCAGAACTATGTTGTCAGAGGATCTGGGAGAGGGCCTTCTGTGGTGTGGCACCCTGGTCAGAGACCTCGATGACGCCCATGCTGCTCTCATTTCGACACCAAGGAAAACCATGGCTGTTTATTAAAGCTTTTGGGGCATGACTGATTTCATCTAAATTTGCACGAGTGGTTTTAAATGGTTTTAAAGCCTTCCTTGTTTAAGTGTTAAATGATTTAATATATTCTTAGCTGTTAAATTATTCTGACTATTTTAGATTGCTTTAAACTGTTCAGATTCATTTTATTGCAAGTCACTTTGAGATCCTTGTGTGTACAATATAAATATCTTAATAAATAAAATAAAGACACATTGTGTAGCAAGCCAGCTGAAACTAAACATATTGGGAATAGTCAGTTCCCAAGTGGAAAGATGCCTGGGAACTGAATGTATTCCACTTTAGCATTCCATTGTATAAATGAAATAAATACAATAATAAACAAATATAGCCCATTCCGAAACTTGATTTAACATTCCACTGCATTGTACCTTGAAAATGAAAACTGTAGTTCTTTTTAATAATAAAGTGGATGCATTTTATTTCTTTCCCTGTTATCATGAACATCAGGTTTCTTCAAGCTGTATTCACCTTTTGAATATTTATATGCATTGTACTCAGTCTATTACATTACTAATATCATTCCTTTTTGTTCTAGATGTGAATGAATTGAAAGAGTGCCTTTATGTCCTGGTGAAGGAGCAGCAAGCTCTAGCCAAGAAAACTGCCACCACAACACTCTCTGCCATGAGACTGAAACAGAGGCTTGCTATCTTAGAACGCTATTTTATTGCATTAAATAGGACTGTTCTTCAAGACAATGTCAAGGTTAAGTGGAAAAGCAGCAATGTTCCTTTGCCTGCTGTGGATAAGAAAAGGTAAGAACTTGTTCAAAGAAATTCATTTTCCTCTTCAGCCTCTTTTGTTCTGTTACTTGAGGCCAAAATTCAGTTACTAGACCCACTCAAGTCATTAGAATTTACATATTTGCTGACCAACAAAGGTGCTTCCTCCCTGTGTTGCTGAGTGACACGATTTCGGGTGGGGGGAAGCAAGTATTGGCTAACCTGTCAGCAATTAATTAACAATTTCTGTTCTTACTGAGACTAGCAATTGGATTTATTCCTAATTTTTCCTTTACGCAGAGCTGTGACAGTTTCACTAGTGTATTGTTCCTCACTGTAAGGTAATGTTGTTATGGTTTGCCATCGAATTCACATTGACTTCTGGCAACCCTGTGAATGAGAGATCTGCAAGAGCTTTGGCCATTGCTCTGCTCCTCGAATCCTGGAAAGTCAGGGCCATGGCTTCCTTAAATGAATCAGTCCATCCATAGTGCAGCCTTCTTCCTTTTCTGCTGTCTTCTACTTTACTGAGGAAAGGAAAGGTAAATGAAAGGAAATGTTAGCAGTTTATTGTTCTGATGTTTTATGAGCAAGGATGCAAATTTCTTCCATAGCTGTTAATATCTTACTTGTTAGAGCTGTGGTAAAGCTGTTCCCTGATGATATACTTGAGATGGAGCATTTGGACTGGATTCCTGGGTTTTAGCATTTTTATTATGTTTTTTGTCCTATTCAGGTAGTTCATGTAACATTGTTTATATTTGTAGTTAGCCCACCCTCTGTCCTTGTTTACAACATAGCTCAGTGATCATTCACCATGTCACATAGGAAAATCAATCAGAATTCAAAGTTTTATTATTCCAGAGCTTTAAGTGAGATGATTGGGGGGGGCTTGTGTAAGGGACTTTGTGTAGAAAGGTGATCAGTAGTGTAATTGATAAATTGGTACCAGAGTTCCATAAAAGCATCCTTTGATATTTGTTCAGTGGACCATGTGTCATACTGGAGTTCATGCCAGCCTCCCAAGGTTGACTCTCATCCTTGAAAAAGACTGGTAATTCCTCCAGCGTTATTAATTATGCTGCCACCACCCACTGAATTCTGAATATCTGAGCAGTACAGTGGGAGCCTGCTCAGTGGATTACCAATCTCTATGCTAAGGACCTTTCCTTCCCTCTCACCTCCCCCCTTCTGAGTGAGAGAAGTCCTATCTAGCGTGTGCCGAAGGATGGTGTGGGAATGGAGAGGAATCAGAGGTTTTACAGAAAAGCATTTATTCAAGGCATGCAAATAAACAAGACGGTAACACACATGAGAGGCTCCCCCATCCCAGGCACGCTTAAGTTACAAGTAGTTACAAAAACAGATACATTCTTTAGATCAGCCAACCCCAAAATAATAAACAGCCCTAACGTGACTAACTATCTTATTCCTAGTTACTCACAATTAGGTTCACAGGCTTAGATGTTCTAAGAGAAACAAGAGGGCCAGGAGACGAGGCAGTTCCTGGCCCAGATCCCATCTCCCTGTTGTCTTTTTGTTCTTCCTTTGTTCTTCTCTCTGCCACATGGCCTCCCAAGAAGTTTTATAACTTCTCCCTAGAAGCATCTCGAAGCATCCCGAAGATGCTCACCTCTTTCCTTTTTGATTGGTCAATCCTCACCCTGTGACCTGTGATGTTGACCCACACTAAAATGTAATCTAATCCCAACACCTTATTAACCCTTGGTTTACCTGAAGAGGGAAGTATCCCCCGTTAGCTAAGTCTAGATTATGGGAAGCCCCATTATCACACCGTGGGAGGTTAATTTTTCTGCTAAGGCAGTCCACCAGAGTCTATCTAGCCATTTCCAATGTTTTGAAGAATGTTTGTGTAGATGTTTAGTTTAAACCGATGTGTTGGGCTCTTCTATAATCATTTTTTGTTGTTGTTGGTTATAGTCCCAGACCTGTTGGCAAAGGTGTAGAAGGTCTTGCTCGTGTAGGATCCAGAGCTGCCCTTTCGTTTGCCTTTGCATTCCTACGGAGAGCTTGGAGATCAGGTATAGTTGGATAGTGCTATGTATCTGATTGTGCTGTTGTCACATTAATGGGATTGATATCTAAATGTTTTGTTTTGATTTAGGTTTTTTACGTTGCAATCTTATACACATCTGCAAAAGAATTTAAGTCCCACTGAACTTTCATTGAATAAGACTTACTCCTAGACAAATGTGTATGGTATTGCAGTCTAGGTGTTATGAACCTAACCAATTCTTAAGACAGTATGAGTCTTAACTTGATGAAGTTGGTCTTTTTCATTGTGAGGATATAGCTCTGAGGCTGAGGTGAGGTAGGTTGCATTTATGCAGTATTTTCAAATGGAGGATGCAAAATGCTACTTTGGGAATTTTTTATACTCTTAGTGGTTTGTGTAAAGTGAGCTAGTTTTTGAAAGCTCTGGTCCATTGGTAAGTGATTTTGCTATTTAGCAGGAAGGTATGGATCTGCTGTTCAAGAAGCACTCTAGAGCTTCCTTGAATGTACAGAATGATTATGTCAGGAATGGAAAACTCTTGGCCTTCCAGATGTTTTGGCCTACTACTCCCACAATCACTTATCGTTGCTGGACTTTGATGATAGTTTGTGTCTCTGGGTTACAGTGCCTTGGGGAATCATTTGCTGTCCTTTCCAGATTTTGCTGTCTTGCGGCTTGGAACGGGAATTGATTTAATTGACATTGTTACCACTTTGATGTACATAAGATAATCAACACCGTGAAGGTGCTAAATGTGTTTATTGTAATGTAAAAGTTAAGTGAATTAAAACAAACTGGTGCTTGTTCATTGCACATGTATTCATTCTTCTGAGTCAATACTTGGTAGAAACATTTATGGTGGCTTTTAACAGTATGGGGGTTACTGGGTAAGTGAGTATCAGCTTTGTGCATGTGGATTCTCTTATTTTTGCCCAATATTATTGGCAAAATTGCTCAAACTTTGATAGATTGAAAAGGACCATTGGCGCTACTTCAAAGTCAGCAATAGCTTTCTTTCGTTATTATTCTTCATGCATTCCTGCTTCGTAAAATACCTGGGTGGTAATTGTCCTATAGACAGTTTTTTCCCATCTGCAGATCTGTGCAGCTCCTTTAGAGTTACCACTGACATCTTTGTTGCTTTGCTTTACCCAAACAAGTGACAGTTTGTACCTCTACAGCGCTGAGTATCTTGTGTGCATTAAGTGTTAACAATGCCAATTAAATCTGTTTCAATTCCAGATTGTAATGCAGCAAATGCGGAAAAGTCAAAGGGGTTGTGTGTGAATACTTCTGCATGTATATATTTCTTTTGTCTTTGACTTAAGTTTGCAAAACAGTGTGTGTTTTATTCTCGTCTCTCTTTGCCCCCCTTGTTATAGCTACAGAATTGTAGCGCAGATGTGGCTCTTCAGTTTATAGGCCAAACTCTTAAGTGTATATTTTCTGATCAGTTTTGATGACATCATATCAACTTAAGTTGCACTTTATTTCTGTAACATAGTAAACATGTTGTACGCCATTGTTAGGTGAAGATGCAGATCTTTGCAGTGAACTGTTACAAGAGTCTCTTGATGCATTGAGAGCCTTACCAGAAGCATCCCTCTTTGATGAAGGAACCGTATCATCTGTATGGCTGGAAGTTGTGGAGAGAGCAACTAAATTTCTAAGGTCTGTTGTGACTGGGTAAGTTTCTTCTTTACGTGATCTTTCAATTTGTATGTGGATGCCATTATAAGGTTTTTTGTTGAAGAATTATTTTGAATGTTTCTAGCATGGTGTAATTTTGCCCCTGTGTTCTGTGCTTGAATAACTAAGGAAACTGGTGTTAAACATTTTGGAGTTATTCCTGTCCTTGAGATTGCAATAAATGGATGTGAACTCTAGCTTATATTTCTTCTTTCTCATTTCTTTAAAAATGCATATCCTGGATTTGTTCATATGCTATAAATGCAAGTAAATATGGAGGGGAACTAATGTTGCATTAATAGTCTACTTGAAGAGAAACTGGAGAACAAAAAACAGTGTGACAGTTGTATTTTTAAATGTTCTTGTGTAAAAACAGTATGTAATGCAGAGGTGTTTTTTTTTTACTCACTTATCTTGAGATATTAATCTTCAACAAATCTGATTTCTGCTTTCAATTAGAGACATCCATGGAACTCCAGGTTCAAAAGGGTCGGGAAACATTCCGTTGCAAGACCAACACTTGGCTCTTGCTATACTTCTAGAATTGGCTGTCCAGAGAGGCACACTAAGGTGAGCACTGGAAAGCAGAACATTCTTACAGTGTTGTGATTCCTTCAGTCTTTATTGCATGACATGATTAAAATTGTGTGTGTGTATGTATGCCTTTGTATGTATGTGTGGATTCTGTATTTAATAAGGAAACAGAAATGTCAGCTAAGTAAGATCTATTTCTCACATTCAGCCATGCTAATGCTTCTCCCTACCAGTCAAATGTTGTCTGCTGTTATGCTGTTGCTTCAACTCTGGGACAGTGGCACACGGGAAACAGATAATGAACGATCAGCACAGGGAACTAGTGCCCCCCTTCTTCCTCTGCTGCAAAGGTTCCAGAATATAATTTGTAATAAGGAGATGAACAATACTGAAGAAGAACTTCAGGTAAGCACATTCCTCATTCATTCATTTAGACACATGGATAAACTGTGGATTGTGCTGGGCTTTAGCTGTTCTTTATATAGCCCATGGAGTCTCCAGTTGCTGCATCATTGCCTTACTGCCTTTTTTCCATCACTTAGCTGAAGAGCCATTGGGTGGGTAGGGAACATATTGCTGTTTTGTTTTAAATATATGTCAGCTTCTCTGAGAGGCTGAAGCTTCTCAGTCTACCCATCTATGCACTTATCTCAGTCATAGATTGCAGATTCTTTTTTGCTATTATCAAGGAGCACTGGAGGTGGAGAGGAAGCAGATAGAGAGGTTTCAGTTTTTTTCTTCCCCCATGGTCATCATACAGATCAATAACAGTGTGAAGAACAGCAGTTGCAACTCCCACCAGTCTCTTGCGCTCAGCATTCAGGGCAAGGAGACCTAATCTCCCCAGCTTTATATGTGAATGTGCAGCCCCACCACCATTTCATGCATTTGGTCCTCAGGACCATCATTGATCCAAGCAATGCTTACTTCGGTGTTTTATTGATTCTGAGAATGCGTATTTCAACTTCAATTTAAATCAGGGTTGTAGAGTCCGTTATAAGTAGCAATTTACATACATCTGTAAGTTCCCTGAAACCATTTGTGAGCTTCAAGTGCAAAGAAAATAAAAGAAGGTGAAGAGCAAAATGAAAACATTTGGAAATATTGTTGCTGTTGACCAGAGAAAGGCATTCTTGAACTTTCTCATCTCTCTTATTTGCTGTACCAATGATCTATACTGGTGTGGGGAAAGTTCAGCTTCATGGGGCCCCAGAGGGCTGTTCTGTGGTTCCAGGGGTCACATTTTTTTGCCCTTTAGGACCCATGGGGGCATTTTTTGCCATGTTTTTGGGCCTTGAGCCATTTTAGGGCCAGGAGACGACTTTCTTTAAAAACACAAGAAGTAAACAAGAAGTGATTCTTGGTTAAAGGAGGGCTATGTTGGACATAAAATGGCCCAGGTGGTCTAAAAATAGAATGAAAATGCCCTTCACATCTCTTGAGGATGTTTGAGGCCATTTTAGATTTTTTTGTGGGGGAGTGGAGGGTACAGCTCTCCAATGTCTTCCAGGGGTTATTTTGGCCCCCTAACTTCCCACAGTTGCCCACTCTACGTAAATATTGTCCCAAGCAGTTTTTTAAAAGTATTTTGTAAGTGTTCAGGTTAACTGTAACAATAAGAATCAATACACAGTAATTCGCTCTGCCAAGATGTAAGAGAGAATATGTATAAGATGTATCTCCGCTGGTATTTAACCCCTCAAAAAATAGCGAAGATGACAAATAAATGTTCTAATAAATGCTGGAGATGTAAACAGGAGATAGGCTCCTTCTACCATATGTGGTGGACATGTTCAAAAATGAAGACATTTTGGAAACAAATTCATGGAAGAATAGAAAAAATGTTAGATTTAAAATTTGAAATGTCACTGGAACTTTGTTATCTATGTGGGGAAATGATTTAGAGAAAAAAGTTGGGCGACAATTGCTCTATATGACGGCTGCAGCAAGGATGTTGATAGCATCGAGATGGAAAGAGAAGCCAATGCCTATGGTGAAGGAATGGGAAATGAAAGTATTTGAGTTAATACAGTTAGATAAAATAACATATATACTAAGTGGAGAGACTAAGGAAATGTTTAGTAAACAATGGGAAAAAATGGTACAATATTATAAGATTGTCTGGTATGATAGTGAGTTGGTAGAATTAAATTACTGAAAGAAAACGTAGGGAATATGTGATATCTATATGTGATAAAGGAAACTGGAATATAATAGATTTGTGTTAGAACCTCTGAGACCAAAGTTAGAAGTAAAGAAGAAAGTATTTTGATAACGATTTAAGAAATTTTTTTATGTGTAGGTGTATGTGTAATGTAGTAGATTGTGTAGAGATAAATGGGTATGTTTTGTAAGATGTTATGTAATGGTTGTGTAGTGGATTTTGTATGTTTTTGTATATTTTAAGAATAAACTTTATTAAAAAAAACACAGTAATTCTGGATTTTGTAAAAACTGTTATTTCAGCAAAAATTATATTGAGGTAGCTCTTTCAGTGTTGCATGGCTTAAGAGAACATACTTTAACAGCTTTCCATTTTTGTTTTAGATGCTGTCCTACCCATTAAGTCCAAATGAAAACTTCCTACGTTATTTAATACTGCCACAGGACAATGAACTAGCCATTGATTTAAGGCAAACAGCAGTTGTGATTATGGCTCACCTAGATCGCCTAGCCACCGCCTGTATGCCTCCCCAGTGCAGCTCTCCAACATCACATAAGGTAACGTACATGTGCTGTCCAGTAAAAGGCTTCTGTTGATAAACCATAAATGGTTAATTGGTGAATTTTAAGCAGTGTAAAGTTCAGAAGGGTGGAGCTGGAGCTGTGTTTCAACTCACGCAAAGGACTCAATCTAGCACGGCAGAATGTTTGACATTGGACAGATGTTCCTGTGACACATCACAAATTACTTCAGAAGCTCTACTCAGTTTCAAAAGCGGACTGTCGTGCACTTGCTTCCAGTGGTGCGCATACTGCAACCAAAGCTACTGACTTTCTGGAGATGCTTGGGGAAAGGGAGATGAAGAATTGCAGCTGGAGAAGAATACTTGGTGGCACTTGAGTATGGACTGAAGCTGTGCCCATTTCTCTTCTGGATCCTTCTCATAACAATTAGGCAAAACGAACAAATATGGATAAAGGCCTTATTATGGTTATTAGTCCCAACTGAAATAAATTCACTGAATTGGTGGGGTTTACATAAGTGTTGACTTGCTATTCAGCAGTTGATTAAGTGATTTTATGAAAGTTGGGATTAGCAGTTGGCTTAAATCAACCTAAAGGCACCAGATCGTATCTGATCTTGGCAGCTAAGCAGAGTCAGCCTTGGTGTGTACATGGATGGGAGACTGGTCGTGAATACCAGGTGCTGTAGTCTGTGTTTTAGGGGAAAGAATTGGCAAAACCCTCTCTGAATATTCCTTGCCAGAGAAAACTCTTGTCACCGTAAATCAACAGGTGACTTGAAGGCATGCATGCGTGCACAGATTTGCAACCAGACTTGTGAACATAACATTCTAATTTTCAGGGAGTGAACTACTATTGAAAAGTAAGTTTAAAACAAACACACAAGAAATGTACTCTGACCTTTCCAACTGATGTACCTTCGGGTAGTATCAGGGAATTATCACCTCATTTCTCTTGTTCTCTTCCAGAAATGTGTAGAATTTTTATGCTACAGGATTTGGATGCATACATTTGATGCTAAATGAAACATTTGTTGTGCCAATGTAATTGTTAGTAAGTGATTCTAATACATTCTAAATTAAGGTGTTAAATATTATTTTCTGAGACAATGAATTGCTTTTCAGGGTTCTTTGCAAGAAGTCATAGCATGGGGCTTAATTGGATGGAAATACTATGCCAACGTGAGTGGTCCAGTTCAGTGTGAAGGACTTGCCAGTCTTGGAGTTACACAGATTGCTTGTGCAGAGAAGCGCTTTTTAATTTTATCTAGAAATGGACGTGTTTACACACAAGCATACAATAGTGATGCACTGGTAGGTGGCTTCTACTAACTTCCTAATGTCTTCTTAGTAATATCTCATTGCTCTCTGATGTCTTTTGTTAAATTAGTGTTTCTTACAGAGCTGTGATTGCAATAGATCAGTACATCTGTTTTTTTTAAAATTAGGCGTACATTTTCTACCTTGTTAATTGGTTTAAGAAGAATTTGTTAAAAAGTTTTTAATGTCCAGTGGAGGTGGTCAGAGTCTTCCATTAGAAAGGCCAAATTAGATGTGTCTTGAGTTCACTGATTACACATCTGTTTTTCCTCCTTCTTATATCAGATTTTTGGAATTAAGATTGGATTGGGGTCTGTGGAGTGGATTAATCTTTCCTATCGATTTTGGTTCTTTAGCTGTGAAAGGGGCGGGGGATGAAGTACTATGTTTTCTCAGTAGCAGCTTATTTAAGATTTGTATGAATGGAAAACATGAGTATAGTGTTGTATTTAACCCTGCTTTGCTAAATATACCAGTCCATTGTGACATTTGGACTGATTTTATGTCTTTTAAAAAAATCAGTAGAGCTGATCATGGCTTTCCCACATTGTGTGTCATTTGGATTTTGGGATTTTCAATAAATGTTTTGAATTAAAAGGTTTTAACTATTGAAACTACTTCTGTCTCTAACTTCATTTCGTTCACGTCTCTTTTACTTTGTCCAGACATATCAATAATTTCCCTGTACAAGATTCCATTTTCTCATCTTTCAGCAATTGGACAAATATGATTGGACTTGTATTTAAATTTTAAAAGGATAGTGGGAGGGATAATATAATAGGTTTATACTGTCATAATTGTGTGTGTTCAATACAGGGACCACAACTAGTGCAGAGTCTTGCTTCACGAAATATTGTCAAGATTGCCGCGCATTCTGATGGCCACCATTATTTGGCTCTGGCAGCAACTGGAGAGGTTTTCTCTTGGGGTTGTGGAGATGGTGGCCGACTTGGCCATGGAGATACAGTGTAAGTGTCCTAGAATGCTGTTTACTATTAGCCTGATGCTCCTCCACCTCAGATATCTAGACTAGAATTATGTAATGGGTGTTCGTAAGGGCTAATTGCAGTATTGCAATCACTGAGAATCCTTTTTGAAATATTGTTTTGTTTTCATATTGTCTATTGGAATAGTGAAATCAAGTATAATAAGGGGCCATACTTTGAATCTACAGTGAGATTTTAAAACATGCATGATTTGCTTTGCTATTTTTGTGACTTTCCAGTTTTTTTGTATATTCAATGTGCTAAATTGTCAGTTGTGTTTCTGCCTTGTGCACGTTGATCTGCCATAGACTGAACAACATGTCCTCCTGCAGTCCACCTGAGTGGTCTAGTTTCTGTCAAACTTGTTTTTCCTTTTTGGAAAGAGGCAGTAGCCTAGAGGACAGCTATCCAGTGCTAGTCTTGAAGCTGTCCTAATATTTGGTGCCTGATGGATCACAGACATTTAAATGTTATGTTTTAATTGCTTTTAATGTATTTATATACTGTTGTAGTACCGCCTTAATCCGTTGGGAGAGGTGGGATATAAATAAATTTTATTATTATTATTATTATTATTATTATTATTATTATTATTATTATTAAATGAGACATAAAAAATGAAGAATTCTTTTCACACCCATCCATTCAAAGTACTGCAGCAATGGGGTGATAGCTGTATCATGAGGAAATAAAACATTTGTTTTAGGCAGTAAAATATTTGGTATGTAGAATGATTTGTTCTCCTGGCCTAGAGGGGCATAGGGCATGAAAGAAGTATCAACAAAAGTCTCTTGATAGGCTTTTTCATTGTCTGAAATAGTCTTGGTTTTTTTTTTTTTAAGTAGTTGGCATGTTGTGTATTTAATATATTCTTATAATATCAGCCAGCATGGTGTAGTGGTTTGAGCATTGGACTGTGAGTCTGGAGAACAGAGTTTGAATCCCTGCTTGGCCATAGAAATCCACTGGGTGACCTTGAGCAAGTTGCACTCAGAAGAAGACAATGGCAAACTGCCTCTGAACAAATCCTGCCAAGGAGGCCCCTTGCTATAAGTCAGAAATAACTTGAAGACACACAACAAGAATAATATTCATATCTCATTTCATGTTGTCTTGGTCCACACACCACTCCCTACCTCTGTAGACCTTTAGAAGAACCGAAGATGATTTCTGCTTTGTCTGGGAAACAAGCTGGAAAACATGTTGTACATATTGCATGTGGAAGTACCTATAGTGCTGCAATCACTGCTGAAGGAGAGTTGTACACGTGGGGGCGAGGCAACTATGGCAGACTTGGGCATGGTATGTTTATGTCAGCTCCTCTAGTTTTTAAGTTATGAGATCGCATTTAAATCTGTCAGTTTGAACAGAGGTATTCCTTTTTGTTTTGTTTTGTTTTGTTTTGTTTTGTTTTGAAGGCTCCAGTGAAGATCAGACAATCCCAATGTTGGTCACTGGGCTGAAAGGACTGAAGGTCATTGATGTATCCTGTGGGAGTGGTGATGCTCAAACTCTTGCTGTGACTGAAAACGGTTAGTGACACAACCAACAGCGTAAGGAAATGTGCTAGTTTGAGTTCCACTTGGGATAACTGCGGACCTATGTCTCTACCTTTTATAATTCCTTTTGGATTTGCCTACTAGGTTCGACAGCTGTTAATTCCGTCTTTTAAAAAATTTATTAAAATATTTATGGAACTTTTTGGGGTATAAAAACCATCTATCTGCCTTTTAAGAGCAACAGATGCTCAGTAGAACAGAAATATTATCAAAAGTTGTGTCATGGAGAAGCCTCTCTGATGTGAGATTTTCCATATTGGAGTGCTGACATGAATAAGGCCCTGTCTCAGTCTGGTTTCTTTCAGTGACAGCATAAAAGAGGCCTCAGACAGAGATCGTAACAAATGGGTAGATTCATATAAGAGAAGACAGGAAACATAAAAGGGTTTCTTGGTGTAAAAGTGCTGTCTGGACTTAATTCTATGTTCAAACATATTTTAACTTGGTGTCTGTGAAAGTTCTTCCAGTTGGTGCTAAGATTAGGTTTTGGAACATATTTTATATTTTTTTTTTCAGTCAGAAGAAACTTTTAAAGAAATCCAATGAACCTCTTTGCATTATAAAATTAAATTCACCCTTGATTGTGAAAAATATTTAATAGTTTCAAATATCAAATCAAAAGAACATTTGGGTTACAGATATTAAAACTTCCCTTATGATAGGCTATTTGTTGATTTCTTTTCTGCCTTTAATTTGTAATTGTGTTATGCAATAGTCTGTGGTCCAAACACATAAATGCTGCTGCTGCTGTTTCTATTATTATTACTAATGAGATCTACTTTCTAGGCCAGGTATGGTCTTGGGGTGATGGAGATTATGGGAAACTAGGAAGAGGTGGCAGCGATGGTTGCAAAACTCCGAAGTTGATAGAAAAACTTCAGGACTTGGATGTTGTCAAAGTACGCTGTGGGAGCCAGTTTTCAGTTGCTCTAACAAAAGACGGCCAGGTCTACTCTTGGGGAAAGGGTGACAACCAGAGACTTGGGCATGGAACAGAAGAGCATGTTCGATATCCCAAACTACTGGAAGGTTTGCAAGGTATGTGGGGAGACAACTATTCTTTATGATAATACAGAATTCTACAACTTCAAGAAAATGAATGCATGTGCCGGGTAAATTGATGAAAAGCATTATTAAGAGAAATGTAATGAAGCTTATAGAAAATCAAGTCTTGCTGATGAAGAATGAGTATGACATCAGATAAATCCTTTCCCACTATCCATTTAAAATTTCTTTTAGAGTGTCAAAATGCTTTTCATAGAATCATAGAGTTGGAAGAGACCACAAGGGCCATCGAGTCCAACCTTCTGCCATGCAGGAATATACCATCAAAACTTTCCTGACAGATGGCCATCCAGCCTCTGTTCAAAAACCTCCACCACACTCTGAGGAGACTCCACCACACTCTGAGGCAGTGTATTCCACTGTCAAACTGCTCTTACTGTTAGGAAGTTCTTCCTAATGTTTAGATGGAATCTCTTTTCTGAAAGTTTGAAGGATTGCTCCATGTCTTAGTCTCTGGAGCAGCAGAAAGCAGGCCTGCCTCACCCTCCACATGACGTCCCTTCGACTATTTAAACATAGCTATCATGTCGCCTCTTAACCTTCTCCAGGCCAAATACCCAGCCCCCTAAGCATCTCATTGGGTGTGGTTTCCAGGCCTTCTATCATTTTTATTGCTCTCCTCTGGACATGTTCCAGCAGACAGAGGGGCTTTGACAGGGGCCCTTAGCATAGCTCCAAAGTAAGCATAACAATCATGAAATAAGAGGAGTGGTCAGGTATAAATAAAAAGTAGAGAGTTGAAATTAAGAGACAGATCTAGTAATAGATGAACAGTGCAGTCCCTGTGGATCTGTATTAGGTTTAGGGTTTTTAAAATGTCTGCAGTATGAGACAAACAGGGAGATGGTGATGTTTGCTGGCAACTCAAAATTATTGTGGGATTGTGAAGGACTGTGAAAAGATCTCACCAAATGAATGAATTGGGAATGCCTAACCAAAAAAAGAGATCTTGTGGTTTTGATAGTTGGAGTTGTTGAGTGAAAAATTTAACATTGGGCAGTTGTGAAAAAGGGGAATTCCATGCTATGGATCACTAGGAAAAAGAGCACCCCCGAAAAATAATGCATTTATCATAAAGCCTTAATGCAAGTTCCTGTTACTACCTCTTTTGGAATACTGTATTTAGTTGTGATTGCTGAATCACTTAAAGGATATTGCTGTGCAGGAAGGGACATCAAAATGATCTGGGAAAAACTTTGCAATGCTTGAAGCTTTTTTTCCCCTCAAGTAACTGTGGAACTGTGTGAAATAATGTGGAGCAGGGGTGGGAATTGATGTTTGTGTGTGTAGGGCTTTAAAAAAAACATTTTCCCAAAGGAAGTTTAAAAATTTGGAGGTGCTGGGGTGGCCCTGGAGGCCTCAAAATGGTCTTGGGGGGTTACATTCTCCCCATCCCTGATATGGAGAATGGACAAGAGAGATTATGCTCTTTCTGTCACAATACTAGAAGCTAGAGTCATCCATTGAAACTATAAAAGATTAAGGAATTGAGACTAACAGAAGTGTTTCATCACATAGCACACGAGTAAATGAAGTGTTTACTATCAGAAGATGTGGTGATGGTTAACAGCTTAGATGGCTTTTAAAAGGGATTAGACCAATTTGTGGAGGATAAAATGGTCAGTGGCTGCTAGTCATGATTGCTGTGTGCTATCTTCAGGATCAGAAATAACCAGCCTCTTAGTACCAGTTGCTGCGAAAGAGAAGTGGTAGTGGGCTCATGACCTCCTTGTGGGCTTCCCATAGGCAATTGGCTGGGCACTGTAGGAAATAGTGGTTGATTAGTTAGATTTTGAGCTGTTCTCTCAGGGCTCTTTTTACAATAAATGTTGAAGATTTCTAAAAAGCAAAACCTGGAGCCCCTGGTTCAAATGGGTAGAACTCAAACATCTTCAGAGGGGTACAAAGTCAAAGTATATTTCATATATTTCTCTTACTGTGAAAATGTCACTTACTACGAATCTATTTTCAAGAACATAATTAAAATTAATTCTTTTCCTTTAACCTGGATTTTATATAGGGTTATAACATTGACCATTCCTATCATCATTTTGTGTGTTTCCTCCCAAGGGAAAAAAGTGATAGATGTAGCAGCTGGATCTACTCACTGTTTAGCTCTCACAGAAGATAGTGAAGTGTACAGCTGGGGAAGCAATGATCAATGCCAGCATTTTGACACTCTGAGGATTACTAAACCTGAGCCTACTGCTCTACCTGGATTAGATTCTAAGCATGTTGTTGGCATTGCTTGTGGGCCTGCTCAGGTAGGTTTCTGCTCTAACTCTACAGTTTCTTTATTTCTTAAGGTTTTATTTTCTGCATTGTTTCAGAAAACAGGAGTGGACCACTGTGTATTTGACGTGACCATGCTTCTTATATCTTTTTAATATCATATGTTCTAACTTAAAACATTTTGTCTTTGAAGCTTCTTTGCATATTTAATTTCTATGTGTCATATTTCTCTTCTGTGTCATGTTTACTCTGCTTTATTAGTTGGACTTTTTTATTCATGCTAATTTACCTGAGAAAGCTTGCTTGTTAGCTTTTGTTGTAAGCTTGGACTGAGGAAAGAAAAGAGCTTTTACTTAACATCATGGATGGCCAAAAAAAGATTAAACAACATGGAACATTAAATTGTATGACTTACTTCCAGTGTACATTATACAAAGCAGTTGTTGGGGACCTGCAGTTTAGAGCATAAGTTCGGGGTTGGTTTACTGCTTACTTCTTTCTCTGCAGGTCATATTTTTATCTCATTCTTCAATCTTCTTTCCTCTTTGTGAGGGAAAATGTATGGGTACTGATATTTTCTTCATTGAACAATGATGAGGAGTAGAATATCAGCTGAAGAATGAGGGATTCCCTTTCACAAAACACTGCTCTGGACTGCAGCTTCTGGCCATTGTTATCCCACCCCCTTTTTTTGGTCTCCAGAACAAGCTGCACCACAGGCTGGGTGACATCTAGATGAATCTGAGGCCTGTAGACCTACTGAATATTTTTTCCCTTTTTAGTTTTCACCATGCCAGGGATATGTCTTACCAATCCTTCTGTTTGCATGTTTAGGGTACTTAGAAATTCTGCCCTGTATTCTCAGGCTAGCAGTGGTTCAAAAATGATCCAGTCCAGGAAAGGTTGGATAGGGAAAGTCCAATTGTGACTTCAGACATGATTGGACTCTCCAGACTCAACTGGAATTCAGACTCAGTACCTGTTGGCTTTTACTAGATATTTGCTTAAAGCTGTTAACTGTCATAAAGAAATTATAGCAAGTTTTATTTCTCAATAATTTAATTTTAGATTTGGACTTCCCTTTTCTCATGGTTAACTTTAGGTGTATAACTTCTTGCTCTTTCTTCTAGAGCTTTGCCTGGTCATCTTGTTCAGAATGGTCCATTGGTTTACGTGTACCTTTTGTGGTAGATGTTTGCCCAATGACATTTGAACAACTGGATCTTTTACTTAGACAAGTGACTGAAGGAATGGATGGCACTTCTGACTGGCCACCTCCACAGGAAAAAGAATGTATGACTGTGGCTACTCTGAACCTTCTACGGCTACAGGTATCTTTAACAGCACTGACTTCAGGATGAAATGGTAAAATCTCAGCAATTTGAGAGAGTGTACTGATTTTTAAATATATAACAGCCATTCTATTGACTGACATTACTTTCTTACGATACCTTGTAATTTGTTAAATACTTTGCGTTCCTAGGCTTAAAGCTGATGCAAGATTAGTAGAGAAAAACAGGATGGTCACAAAATTATGTTTGTTTCTCCAGCACCACGAGGAGTAGCACAGTTGTATTTGTGGTCCCACATGTGTTAGCTGAATGATGCCACTTGAAACTGGCCTTTATAACTTGTGTCTTTGCAACAGACTTCTGAGAATATGGCTGTTAACTACTGTTTTACTGTGTGGAGATTGCACCTTAATGTGCAGGAAGTCTACCTTCAGCAGATGTGTGAATTACTAGTTTGAGCTTAGGTTGGAATAATTCAAGACTGCTCTGTTCACCTTACAAGGTTTTGTTCAAATGCTTTGAGATATTGTAACATTTCATCATTTACTTTTGCAGTGGATGAAAGTATATAGCCTGTGAAGTCAAACCATTATGCTTTAGAACTGTATGAAAGTAAAACATACTAGGCTTGTATTTGTTTGACTTAAATTAATCTCTGTGTTTTTCTTTCAGCTTCATGCTGCAATTAGTCATCAAGTAGACCCAGAATGTCTTGGTCTGGGATTAGGCAGTGTTTTACTCAACAGCTTGAAGCAGACGGTAGTAACTTTAGCAAGTAATGCTGGTGTGCTTAACACTGTGCAGTCAGCTGCCCAAGCTGTGTTGCAAAGTGGATGGTCTGTGTTGTTGCCAACAGCAGAGGAACGAGCTAGGGCTCTTTCAGCACTTTTACCCAGTGCAGGTATGTTTTTGTGTGAGCAGCAGATGGGTGAGGGTTGACGGAAAAAGATGTTGTGCATATAAGTGTGTGTCTGTTGGGTTTCCAGGCAAGTAAGAAGTTTCCTCAATTCTTAGTTTCAGGAAATGAAACAAATGTAAGTCCAGGTCGTAGATTTATGATTGATCTGCTGGTTGGAAGTTTGATGGCTGATGGAGGTCTAGAGTCTGCTCTGAATGCTGCTATCACTGCAGAAATCCAGGTATGCCTTTGTTCCTATTGTACACTAGTGTACATTTTAAAGTGAGGTTATAATTGGTAGTGTGTTATAGTCCCGTTAGTTCTGAATAAGTCACTTCTTGATGTTTTTGTTTTACAGTGGCAGTATGAATCCTTATATTCTTTTAAAAGGATAATATAAAGTACCTATATAATTTATTTCAGCTGTGATGGACAGCTTGTGCTCTTCCAGATGTTGATCTGCAGATGCTAGGATCATTCACTGTTGCCTAGTGCTAGCAAGGGTTGATGTGTATGTCAGTCAGGGCGCATCTGGAGGATCATAGGTTGCCCAGCAACAGTGCATGCAGTCTATTGAACAGCAGTTCAGTGTCCTGCTAGATGATGTCCTCATAGATGAAGCACAGTTATCTACTCATTTTTGATTACACATATTCAGAAAGTAACTATGTTGCTTTTAACCTTATCCCTTTTGTTTAAGAGGATCTTTCGCTCTCTGCTGTGGAGTAGGGTACTGCATTGATCTTAGAACTTGAGCATTTAGACCAGTGGTTCTCAACCTGTGGGTCCCCAGATGTTTGTAGACTTCAGCTCCCAGAAGCCCTGAGCATTGACCATAGTGACTGAGGCTTCTGGGAGCTGAAGTCCACGAACATCTGGGGACCCACAGGTTGAGAACCACTGATTTAGACTGTCAGTGTTTGGCCATGGAGGTGAGGGAATGGTGACTACTTAAAAACTCATTATGTACAATCTATAGCCGTTAGTCAGCAATTCTAGCATGACAGTAATACTGTGTATGAGGAATTCCTAGGCTGGCTAAAGGAGAAATTCACAACTAATGGGTTATTCCCTTGTGCCACCTAATTGAGGCAGGTGACCCAAAGTTCCAGCTCCATTTCATCCTTTTATTTTTCTCTCTCCTACAAGAAGTTTTTATTTTCCTGCCTTGCTAGTTAGGTTTTCTTAGCTCTTTTTCTCTTTCTAAATTCCTTTCTTTAAAGCTAAATATAAAATATGACTACCGGTTTGAAAAAAAAGTGAAAAGTACAAGATTTAGATGGCAAGAGAGAACTCTGCTTGCCTTCTGAGAAAAAGAAACATCAATCAGTCAATGAAATGATTTCAAAAATCTCCCCCAAGACTGCAAGTACACAAGTTGTAGAGGGTGAGAAAAATGACCGAAACAATGAAAGTATTCAGTTGGTCATTGAGAGGTGAGCCTCTGAACCCATGGCAGAAATAATATTAAAAAAAAAATTCATTTCTTCAAGCAACAGTGATTCTGAAGGGCAGCCTTTGCTACCCAACAGGGTGCGGTAAGACTCAGGGATATTGATTCAAAAAAGGGAAAGAAACCTAAAAAGACAAAGGAAAAAATTAACTCTAAAGCCTTACCAGAAAAGAATCTAGAGGGAATAAAGGGATATACAGAGATCATTAGGACAGTTACGACTCCTGGATACCATCATGAATCTGCTGAGTCTAAGCATGGTGTAGTGCAGAGGGAAGACAAACATTAGACAAATGCGACTCAGGCAAATATGCAGTTGTGCATAATGATTAACACACGGGGAAACTATGAATAAAACTCAGTCGATCTTGGAAAAAAGGGTGTATTTTAGACTCAAGTTGTACAACAAGTGCTCATGAACAATTCCTGTGTTACCTTACATGTACAGTTTCTGAAATTCAGACACAGGTACAGAAAAATTGATTAAGCCGTGAGGAGAATTGTGCAGCAGTACAGGCTCCACCACCCAGTGTATCTACAATTAGAAATATAGTAAAAGATTCAGTTAATGTGAAACTCCAAATGTGAATGCAAATGTCATTTAATAAAGAGTTTTAAGTGCAGTGAATTTGAAAAACTTGATTAATTCAGTGAATTATATTAATCAACTTGATTTTGGAACAATGAATTCTCATTTAAATGAAAGTAGATTTCGAATGAATTTTCCACACCTGAAAAGTGCAGAAGCTTTAAATCTATCAAAGATGCAAGAGTCATGTCAGGGGTAATTAATCAGTGCTAAGACACAGAACAGGGAAATTGTAACTAATTCAAATCTAGAAAAGCCTAAGAAATGTACACAGGAAAACCAGACTTGCAGTTAATTCAATATACCTGAGAAATAAAAATGCCTCAGTTGACAGAAAGGACATGTCATACTCAGATTCAGATTTTGAAGGGGCCCCAGGTAACTGAGAGAGTGACAGTGATGAATTCTCAGTGAAAGAGGGTGGTAAAACTAGACGATTTGAAGGAGAATGTTCTAAAGCTCTACTTTAAAAAGTGTTCTTAACTTAGGCTTAGATACAGTTCAGTGCTTAGGTAGGGAAAAAAATAGAGAACATAAAAAAGTATAGCAATAGCTTTATTACAATACAATACTAATACAATATAATACAAAAATTACAACCATGACAACTGTTTAGATTCTGATGCTAGAAATGTTTAAGGACTTAATTGAATCTGAATGGGGAACATCTCTTAACTCAAAAGTTTTATGGAATACAATAAAAAATTATACACATATGCAAAAAGTTAGATGGACCAGTTATCTGTGCCTCTAGCTGATAGTACTGTTTCTCCTTTAATTTTTCATGCTGTCCTCCTATGGGAAGGACATGCAGCACTGAAGGATATAGATGAAAAGAGGAGATTCAGAAAAGCATAAGAGGCTGCAGCGTTGTCAGTTGTTGCATCCATAGCACCTTCATTGTCTGCAAAGGCTCGAATGTTGGGTCCAGGGAATGTTAGAGTCAAAGGACATAAGTGCAGTACACATTAGACAAATTAAAGTACTGTAGTTTGTATTGGATGCTGGATATAATGCTACAGTGCTTGTAGCCAGATCAGTAAGAGCAATAACAGAAGATCATTGTGGTTAAAACACAGAGATTGACCAGAAATCAAGGACCAGTTTGATAAATACACTGTAACTTGTAGCAGAAAGTGTGAAGAAAGATTTGAAATGGTGGATAAGCAAAGAGGTATTGGATAAATACAATTCATTTGTCCCCTAGAAAAAGGCGATGGTCACAACAAATGCAAATCTCTATGGGGGAACACACTGCTGGGACCAGGTTGTCCATGGAGAATGTACAAAACAAGAGACGTAACTCAAGATCAGTCTTTTAGAAATGAGAGCAGTGAGAGCTTTAGTAGGTTTTATTGCTGATACAATATCAGTGTCCAGATCTATACAGACAACATGACAGTGAAAGCATACCTTTTGAATGAAGGGCATTCTCAAAAACTGGTAAAAGAATCAACCAGAATTTTTGATTGGGTTAAGAATCAGGTGAATTCATTAGGAGTAGGTTATTTCAAAGGGATATTAAATCAGAAGGCAGATTTTCTAAGCAGGTGCAAAATCTTGTTAGGAGAGTAGAATTTTTAATTGGTTACAGAGACAGCATGAGAAGTTTTCCATAGACATATTTGTCTCTGATGAGAATTTCCAACCAAAAGTTTTGTTTTTTTCAAAAAGATGTAGGCAGAAAAGCAGTAAAAGATGTGGCCAAAAGGACTATTTTATGCTACTCTATGCAATTTTCTTCCTTTGCCAATAATTCAGAAAGTAAGACTCTAGGGAACTCATGTAGCATTACTGGTTCCACCTAGGCCTCACAGACCATGGTTCCTGCTTCTGAAAAACATGTCAGGAGAGGAACCACTTGGTTGCGAGACCAGACTTACTGCAGCAAGGACCAGTTTTTCATCTCAGTCTGCAGTGGTTAAAGGTAAGCACTTGCAGATTGAACAGAAAGGTTTGCTGCTGCTGGGATATTCTTAGTCAGTGAATAAAACAATTTTATCATCGAGAAGACAGTCAAGGCATAAAGGGATGAAATGGAATTGAAACATTGGATCCCCTACCCCAATCAGTTGGTACAAGGGAATAATCAACTAGTTGTGGATTCAGGCATTGTAGAATGATCATTAGTGGTAAGTGTTAACCTCTCAATCTACTAAATGGGATGGAGGTTTAGATGGTCTCGTAACTTGGGTGTGTGCATGCAGCGTAGCACTAACAATAGATTTTTGGGTGAGCTTGATTGTCAGGAGTTAGCAATTTAGATTCATTCAGTGGCAGCAGCCTTATTGAAAGAAAGCTGACCTAGTCGCAGTGTCACATGTTCTAGTTATGTCCATGTTAATTTACTGTAGTGCCCTCTACAAGGGTCTTCTGTGGAAGATCGTATACCAGCTGTGGTTTTTAAATGATGTGGCATCTGCAACGTTTGTGAGGACTAAGTGTTTAGATTGTATTATACAAATGCTGCGTTGGTTGTTTTGGCTGCCTGTTAATTTGTGGGTCAAAGTCAGGTGCTGTTCTTGGCTTGCAAAACACTAAATCAGGCATGGGCTAATTGTAACCCTTCAGATGTTGGACTGCAATTCCCATCACTCTTAGCTGAATGACAGGGATGATGAGAACTGTAGTCCAGTTGCATCTGGAAGGTCCAGTTTGCTCTCCCCTGTCCTAACTGGTAGAGATCATGCAGTCTGACAAAGTCATACAAATGAGTGTACCCAAGCATTGGGGTGCTGTTTTCTGATCCACTGGCAAGAGCTGTTGATCTGGTGGGTACTAGTGATAGGGTTATCTCATTAACAGTTCCTCAGCTTCCAAAGCACAGCCGAATGTCACTTCCTGAATAGCACTGTGCACATGCTCTGAGGTGCAACCTCACATTGCCCTGACATAATCTGCGGTGTTCTTGAAAGCTGGTATTGTCAGCAGTAAACTCTGGAGAAAATGTTAGGGCACCAACCTTTAACACTATCAGGGCACCCACTCTGAGAACTGTTGGGCAACAACCCAGAAAACAGTTTGGGCACAACCCTGCCAACCATGAGGGAAACCGGTCAGGGCATGAACCCTGAAAACAGTTTGGGCAACAACCCAGAAAAATAGTTTGGGCACCATCCTGGCCAACTGTGAGAAACTGCTAGAAACCCCCC
The DNA here is from genome assembly GCA_948472985.1 of Iguana delicatissima. Classification (NCBI taxonomy): domain Eukaryota; kingdom Metazoa; phylum Chordata; class Lepidosauria; order Squamata; family Iguanidae; genus Iguana; species Iguana delicatissima. Next base: position 903,803 of record CAOKZL010000276.1, on the reverse strand, counting down.
CCCCATATGGCCAGACCTAAAATATTAGGTCTGCACATACTAGCTCGGGTAGTCTATGTGGTTGCGGGTGAGCTCTGAATCAGCCTGGAAAGATCCCCAACTTTGTCCAGAGGGACTCCCCTCCCTCAGCAAGAAAGCAGTCCAAACCACCTCTTATATGAGCAAAGGGAAGAACAGTTTATTGAGAGAAGAGAAGGGTTAAATAGGTTTTGGAATGACAATGATCTCATAGAGCATACAGTATATGTGCAAGAACATTCAGTTTCCCAGGGTTAAAGGCTGTTACATTGTTTATTAGCTATGTCTCTGTTTGACAATTAACAATGCCCTACTTACAACCCACAAGTGGAAAGGGTTACATTTCTTCTACAGCAAAGACCCTGAAATGGTTGCGTATAACAAAAAGAGAACTGCAAAGCACTGGGAACCTGGCAGTATTGTAAAGTTAGCAAAATCAGCGCAATTTGAATAAGTTGGATTAGCAGGGAGTTGATCCCTAACATTGGTAAGATCTAAAATGGAGGAACTTTGGTTAGTAAGCATTCAGGGGAACTCTGTTACTGCTCACAGTATCTGTTTTCCTATTGAGTAAAGCTAAGCCAGTGGAAAGCCTGTAGCCTTAAAATCACTGCTTCAGTTTAGGAAATGAAGATAGCTAATGTGGCCTCTTCAACACAACTACCTTTACTACACCAGCTTTTTCCTGGAAGTCAATAGGAGTTGAGAAGCACAGGATGGCAGCTGTGCTGATATGAGAACATGGAACTTCAGATCTGAGATTAAAATTTGTTGACTCATAAAAGGAAGGCTGTGCCTTCTTCTTTATATACTGGGATGGGGAATGTGTGGGCTGCTAGGTGTTGTTGGATAACAGTTCTCATTTTCTTCTTCATGGTCTCTGTGCCTTACACAATGGAGGTTTGGATCTGCACAGAATGTTGTAATGTTGTAGAGCTGAGTAGCTTGAGAGTCAGCCCCACCCCCTTCTGTGTGTTGTACATGATCTAGCCTGCCAAGCTCTTGTCAGCTCAAGTTTCTTTCTGTCTGCCGTTAGAGAGACATCTCTGGCTGCTCTGGCTGAGTAGCCTATTTTAATTAATTCATATACCCCCCTGCGCTTGTGTTTCTTTCCTATCTAATATTCTCTTACCTTTTTTTTTATTATTTTGTTCTTTTTCTTTCCCCTTCTCCCCATTCCCCCTTCCCTCCTTCTCTTCTCCCCTTCCCCCCTTCCTTTAGCACCTTTGTTTTCTCTGATGACCTCTACTTTTCTTTTTAAATGTTGTTGTTCTTGTGATAGGAAGGTATCTGTTTCTGACCCATATGATAAGTGCTTGTATTGTCTTGGGGAGAAACATAATGTTAGCTGCTGTAATATCTGCCAGCAGTTCACCTCCAAGACCACTAAAGGACAGGGCCCCTAGATTAAATTGTGTTGTTGGGAGCAGTCCTTAAAAGTGCCTCAGAAGATGGCAGAAAACGTAGTGCTCTACACAGCCTCTACTACTATATATAGACTTCCTGAAAAGTGGAAAGTGGCGTTGACTTCAACAGCTTCAATACAGACATTGACAGCAACCTGGATACTGATATCTGCAATAACTTTAGTACCAACATCAACTCCAGGATGAATGTCCTTGATATCAGCACAACCAACTGAGGCTGCTTGTCCACGATGACCAGTTTATGTCTCCACCTTTGGCACCAAAGGGTAAAGACAAATCCTCAAAAGGGAAGCATTCTGCTCAGGATCCTGGAGTAGCACCAGAACACCTCATACCTAAAAAGCAGAAGAGAGACAAGGATGTCGAATCTGTTTCTGCATCAACTTGTCTACTTGGTATGACAGAGGCATTGGTACCGGCATCACAATCAACTTTGACATCTATTGGGCAATTGACAGCGTCTTCAGTACCAATGTCTACAGAGATCTCTGTAGCAGTGGTCTCTGATGTTGAACAACACCTGGAAGTGCCTTCAACATCTCAAGCATTGGGGTCCAGGCACTCGACGGAAGAGGCTGTTGCAGACTTTCCAAGACTAGCAGTGCTGCAAAGGAAATTACTTTTTTGCTCTACTGATGATCTAGGTCAAAGTCAATTGCAGGAGCAAGATACTCACTGCTCTAACAGACCTAGTTGTCATGGCTGTTATCAACACCGGAGTTGGGATCGATCTCCATCTTATGCCTCATCCCGATGTCCTCATCAAGACTATGGACTTTATGAAGATTCTCCATATACTTCTGTTTCTTATATGGATCACCGCAGGCATGAAAAAGTATGTAGGGAATCTCCTAAATCTTGTATGTTATACTCACTGTTTCACCAAGACAGTTACCATCTCTACTCATATCGACATGGTTCACCAATTGACATACTTTCTTGGCGTCCTTTCAGATCTCGATCCCATTCTGTAAGATCACATTCGAGGAGAATTTCATGTTGATCTACACATTGATCCTGGTCCCAGTGTCAGTCTCATTCTCGGTCACAGTCCCAAACCCGTTCCAGATACAGACATTGGTTTCGGCGTTCACTGTCAGTACCCCACTCCGATAGTAAATCGCCTGAGTTACAACCACAACATGAACAGGGACGCAGAAAATCTGCTTCTACTCCACCATCGGTACCACCAAGGATTGAGTCATTGGTGCAGAAACCTCCACCAAAAGACAATTCAGTGCCATCTGCTTCAGCGATTTGTATTGCTCAGCCAATGGTATCAGATACAGTCTTAGTACCATGTCCTACATCATTGGTTGTACCTCCAGTTTCTCCACATCAGTCTCAGCATTCTCTACAAGAACCACCTCCTCAGACCTCATTGAGTTCGAAGAACTCTGATTCTGATTCTTCATTGGAGAGTCTGTGCGCCCTTCTACACCATCTCCATATACAGCACTATTTGATGGAATTCCTGAGGATCCTGTGGAGGATATCAAGCAATTTGCAGATATAGTTCTCCTTGTGGCCAGAGCAATTGGATGGGATGTTTCATTTCTTCAATTACCCGTGGTGGATCCAGTGTTCCAAATTGTGAATAACCAATCTGTTACACCTGCAACCATTCCTTTCCTACCAGCACTTCAAGAGGTTATCAAGCACGCATGGACTCAGCCAGCTTCACTGCCCCCAGCACCTCATCAGTTGGAATAGTTATCTAAAATACATCAAACCGATGTGTCTTATTTCTTTACTCATCTGGTGCCTAATTCTATTATAGTAGAAGCCTGCTAAACTAAAGGGGGTAAGAAGATTTGCTGAACTCCCCCGGACAGAGAAAGCCTTGACATATTTGGTAGGCATTTCTACTCTGGTGCAGCTCTCTCAGCCAGAGTATCTAACATAGAAGCTTGTATGGCTGCCTATCAGAAATACCTCTGGGATTGTATTTTTTCACTTATCCTGCATTTACTAGAAGAGCAGAAGACAGTGGCACTGGTATCTGTTTCTACCATTCCCTCTGCTAGGCAGGGTCGTAGCTAAATTAGCAAATTAGCCAAATTAGCAAGGGATCAGTCAATGAGATACTCATATCCCTCTCCTGGCCCAGGCAACCATGGTTTGGATCATTGTTGGCAATCTCTCCAGGCCACCATATGTTCCTTCCTCACAGAGTGAATCTCCTATCTCACTTGAAAGGACAGGTTCTCCACCTGGATGTTTCTGTCCTTTTCCTCCTTAAAGCATGGAGAATGAGGCCTTAAACTCACCAGATCTTCAGGCTGTGTTCCAGGCTGCAGGGAAAGATTCAACAAAGAGATCATATCTATATAAATGGAAGAAGTTTTGTGAGTTTGCAAATGCATGTTCAGAATCTGCTACTCCTGCTTGAACTTTCTTCATTTGTTACTCCACTTGAGGGAGTGTAGATTATCTTTCTCATCTTTGAAAGTGTATTTGTCAGCAATAATCCCATACCAGTGCTCTGGCAGTTCCACAAAGACTTTATTCTCAGATCTACCAGTGAAGAAATTCTTTGAAGGTTTGGTGCATCTTTATCCACCTGTGTCTATGCCTTTATTGCCTTGATACTTATCTCTAGTACTATCACAGTTGACAACTCATCCGTTTGAACCAGCGGTGACAGTGGATGAACGTCTTCTTACTCTTAAAACTGTTTTTCTGCTAGTGATTACCTCAGTGCACCATTCAAGTGAGTTAGCAGCGTCAGGTCCAAGGAGCTTTTCATGGTGTGCCATAGGGACAAGGTGGTTCTTCACTTGGACATTTCTTTTCTATCAAAGGTTGTATCTGAAATTAATCTCTCACAAGATACTGTTCTACCTACCTTTTATCCATAACCAACCACACCACTAGAAAGGTCTCTACATTCATTGGATGTGCGTCGTAGTCTGTTTTTTGTTACTCAAATAGCCTCTTCACATGTTATGGAGGAAGAAAAAAGAGGAGATAACGTTCTGGCTCAGCACATCTCTAAATGGCTGGTTGAGACAATACGCCTCTTTTATGAATTTGCCAAGAAACCAATACCGGAATCTCTTCATCCATTCAACCAGGGCTGTCTCATCTTTGTCAGCTGCTTTTTGTGGAGTGTTTCTACCCGAACTTCTCAAGGCAGCAATATGATCAGAGCCTTCAACTTTTATAAAACAATAACACTTGCTTTGGGAGGGCTGTACTGTCTTCTGTTCTGCAGTTACCTGTCCTTCCATCCTTCGGTAAGCTTTTTAATCACCCATGAAGAAGAAAAGGTTGCTTACCTATAACTGTGGTTATAGGTAAGAAAGAAGAAGAAGAAGAAGAAAAGGTTGCTTACCTATAACTGTGGTTCTTTAAGTGGTCATCTATGCCCTCAGACAAACCTGCCCTACATCCCTTCTTTCTAGTCCCTGCTGTTAGGCGGGCTTCAAAACTGAGGTAATGGTAGCTTGGCGGCATAGATCATGCACAGTACACAGGAAGGATAACTGCCAAGCTACTCAGCAATAGAAGATTCTGGAATAGGTCTCTGTGCAGGTGCAAACCCCCATTGTGTGAGGGCACAGATGACCACTCGAAAACCCACAGTTACAGGTAAGCAACCTGTTCATCCTGTTACCCTGTTTGCTTAGGACTCCACCAATCTGTTTGTGATACCAGGGCTTATTTTAAAAGGATTCCCAAAAGCTGTCAAAATTGTCTCTTGTGGGGAAAAATTAGCTCTGCACTGCTTTAGCTATGCAAAGAGGACAGGGTAATTAAAGGATCATTAACCCTATGTATACCGGGTCAGGTCCAGTCAAAAATCACACCAATTGTTCAAATGTAAGTATTTTATTAACATAAATGTAAAAATCCCTACAAGCAATTAACTACACTCACTACAACAAGCATAAAAAGTTAAAGTTCTTGCAATCACTCAGCTTCACACCCTACAATCAAACATACAAGACTATAAAGTTAGCAAGAAAAGAAAATTAAGAAAGAGAGAGAGACAGAAAGGATTTGATGACATATGATACCAAAACCAGAAGTCTTCAGCTGGGAAAGAAAATGATCTCAGCAACTCCAGTAAAGGCTGAGGGGAGTCCACTGTGTTGTAAATTTAAGCTGGTTACCATCTCCATTGTTTTTGCAGCTCTGAGAGAATTTCTCACTGACTCTCAAAACTCCAAATGCATCTGAGAAAGAACTCAGAGAGGCTCTCAAAAAGTATTCCAAAAGACTCCCAAAAAGAATTCCAAAAGACTCCAAAGAGATGAGTTGCTGTGTCTAGATATATATATTGTGGACCATGCCTGGAGAAGCCAAATGTTTCCATCTTTTTTTATGAAGATGGATCATTTTCTTTTTAGTTTAAAGAGAGAATCCTGCCATACATCCTGCCAGATGCCAGATCTGTATCTCTCCGGAATTGCATGCATGCCTTAGGTGTCAGATTCCAAACAACCTTGTTTATTGATTCTCAGAGAGTAATGGTCCTGATGGCTGCAGAAACTCCTTTCAAGTTTTTAACCAAATTGCCAGATACCCCAGGATGTAAGACAGAAAACAGCTCTTCTGCCCACGTGTCCTTCTGGTATCTTTATGGCTCACTTATATTTTATATAAAATAATTAGGATTCTCAGGACATGGTCTTTTGGGGTGTCAGGGGTATAACAATCCCTCACCATTGGCTGTGCTGGCTAGGATGCTGGCAATTGCCACCTAATAATACCTGGAGGGCCATACATTCCTTATTCCTGGAACAAAGAGTAAGCTATTTTCCCTGAGCAACATCTTCCCCATCTTTGTCCAAACTAAATTGGGTCCAACTCTTCTTTGAATACAGTGAGTTACTTATACAATATCTTGCCATTGTTACAAGGTCAGCAGGTTAGCCTATTGAAATGACTTTGGGCAGCCTTCATTGATTTCTGACTTATTGATCTCTGATTCTGCTGTTATCTGCCACGTGACCTTAATGCCAGGGGAAATCCATTAAAGATAGTATTGAGAGCAGGAATGGCATTAACGCAGTTTTCTTCACCAGACATTTCCTGTTTCATTGCTATAGTTTACTTTCATGGTTTTGTTCACATTGAAGTCTTCATTTTGTAGGATATAGAAGCAAAAAAAGAAGCCCAGAAAGAAAAAGAAATTGATGAACAGGAAGCAAACGCATCAACACTTCACAGGAATAGAACACCACTGGACAAAGACCTTATTAATACAGGGATCTATGAATCTGCGGGAAAACAAAGTTTACCTTTGGTTCAACTAATCCAGCAGTTATTAAGGTAGTTCTTTTCTTTTCTATTAAAAACAAGGCTGTCCTAAAAGGATTGTTCCCTTTCCCCATTTTTATTGTTATTTTCATTTACTTCTATTGTTCGTCATCTCTGATTCTTGTTCTTCTTGGCTTATTTTTTGAGTTGTCACTGTATTGTGATAATTAAGACACAATAGACACATCAGTAGAAACAAGGATACAGGCTTATCTGTTAATATGTCTGTTTAAAATACATGTGCTAGCCTGTTGTTTGAAATGGCAAATTTGGATGGACAATTTCCCTCACCGCTTCTCAGCTGCCCTTTGAAGCCTTAAGCATTTTCACCAGCAGCTTGTAATGTTCATGGTGGTTAATTCTGCTCAGAGAAGAGTCCTGCTGATAGGAGACATGCTCATGGGTGCACCTAAAGTAACTGCTTGGTTTTCATTCAGTGTACTTTCATCTTCTAATTAATTATGTCTCTTACTAAAGCAGTAGCTGTAAGAATGCTAAGTAGTAGCTTTACCCAGTATTTCTTTCATGCAGTGGCTTAGTTTTCTTCAAACTTTTTCTTAGCACACTGTTGAGAGATTGAAGGAGAGGGTGTGAATGCTCTACAGTCTTCATTTTTAAAGTAATCAATAGCACGTTAGAGCTCTTCTAAGATTGTGTCATGGTACCAGTTAACATTATACAAAGGCGTGGGCTCCCTGATTCAAGGAAAAGTGCACAAAGTCTTATGGTTTGACTCATGAGTTACCTCTTTACTCAAAGTGTCTTTTTAAACTGTTTTAAAAATATTATTCCCATCAGGAACATAGCTTCACAGACAATAGTGAAACTGAAAGATGTGGCTCGTCGCATTTCTTCCTGCTTAGACCACGAACATTATAGTAAAGAGAGGTCTGCTTCCCTGGACTTGCTATTACGTTTTCAGCGCTTACTTGTTAGTAAATTGTATCCAGGAGATAGTACTGTTCAGATCCCTAACACATACAGTAAGTAATGCATTTGTTAGTGTTTTCAAAAATTCGTAGTTGTTTGCCTGCTATTGACTTGCTGTTAAATTAAATAGTCTTCTCAAATTGCTATGATTCTGAGTGTGGTGTGTCCCTTATTTTTTGGACAGGTCCCGAGCTTTTAGGAGTTGGTTCTCTCTTAAAGAAATACACAGCCCTTTTGTGTACACATATTGGAGACATATTGCCAGTAGCAACAAGCATTGCTTCCACTAGTCATAGGCATTTTGCTGAAGTAACTCGGGTTGTAGATGGAGACCTAACAGGTATTGGTCGTTGATCTTGGTAGACTGCATTGTCACTTGCTGATTAAAGAAAATGTAATGGGTTGCATAGTGAATTGTATTTAGTGCAAATCTGCTCATGTTGGAAGAAGAGGGGAGTACTTACTGGTTCCTCCTTCCCCTGTAGCCCCCTTTGCCTCTTGGTAAGCTTCTCTAGAGGATTTGGGAATGTTCCAGAGCAGCCTGAGATGGAGGGGATTTCTCGGAAGAGGAGCTGGAGAATAAGAAAGACTTGTAAGATGTAGGGAGAGGCTAATTGGACTGGGGAGTGGTGGTGGGATAAAGAGAATTGGCAATGTAAGAAAAGTTGACCTGCAGGAATAAATGTGTGTAAGTGTTTGATGGTAGTGGGGTTATATCCGTGTGTGTGTTTTCGAATATCTGGAGAGGTGTTTGTGCATACATGCGCACGTGAATGCATAGATGAATGGAGGAAGATCTGGTTAGTGGATGTGTGCATGAGTGTGGTAGGAAAATACTGCTTGTGATATACTTGCAATTCAAAACTGTGCAGAAATGCATGTTCTTGCACATGTAAGTTTACCATGTGTCCAGGGAAGTAAGGCTCAAGGAAGTTATTTGGGCCTTACTAACAATTAAATGTGTATAGGGTTGCAGCCAAAGGAGGCTTGGTCTTGAAACAAAAAAACTTTAGCTGCTTGGCTAGATTAACTTTAAACTTAGCCCTTCATTTCAGCTCTGGAGTTCTATCACATTCAATTTGATCATTGCACTAGTTTATTATAATATGCAAATTGTTTTTTACTGAGCATTTTGTTTTCTCTTAGGTGTACTCCTACCAGAGCTGGTGGTGTCAATAGTACTCCTTCTCAGTAAAAATGCTGGGCTTATACAGGAAGCTGGTGCAATCCCTTTACTGGCTGGCCTACTAGAGCATCTAGACAGATTTAACCATTTAGCTCCTGGTAGGGAGAGAGATGACAGTGAAGACTTAGCTTGGCCAGGAATAATGGGTACGTTCTTTATCAGAAATGTTTTAAATCTCTAACTTGCTGGTATTTCCAGGAAGGTTTGAAAAGTATTCTGTCCTGTTCCAGAATATGCTTGTCATAAGGTCATATAATTGCTTGATAAAATTATTATGTATACTCTGTTTTTTAATAGTTGGTTCCTTTGACCTTTTGGTTGTGAGTTTATAAGGATAACATATGTTAATATATGTGTTCATTTCTTCCTGTTAGGTTCATTCTTTACAGGACAGAACTGCAGAAATAATGAGGAAGTGACACTTATACGGAAAGCTGATCTGGAGAACCACAACAAAGATGGTGGCTTCTGGACTGTCATTGATGGCAAAGTCTATGATATAAAGGATTTCCAAACGCAGTCATTAACAGGAAGCAGTATACTTGGTAAGATTTCACTTTCCTAATAAAATCAATCTCAAAAATAGGTTTTTGTTCAGTTGCTTTTTGAGTTGATTGAATTCCGTTTTATTGTTGGCTTTTTCAGCTCAATTTGCAGGAGAGGATCCAGTTGTAGCTTTGGAAGCAGCTCTGCAGTTTGAGGATACAAGGGAATCCATGCATGCCTTCTGTGTTGGCCAATATATGGAGGTAAAGGCTTTGGAAAATAATGTATAATGTGTGTAACTTACTGTTGTTTAAAGATAATAATTTTCTGGTTTTACCCTTCCATTCCACCAAAATGAGAGATTCTTGAACTCTGATATCCAGTATGTGTTCTTTTTCTTTTGTGCTCCAGCCTGACCAGGAAGTGATTACTACACCAGATACTGGCAGTCTGTCATCACCTCTCATTGACACTGAAAGAAACTTAGGGCTGCTGCTTGGACTACATGCTTCCTACCTAGCAATGAGCACACCACTTTCTCCTGTGGAGGTTGAATGTGCTAGTAAGTATATATTTAATTAAAAATTAAATACTGTGAAACGACAGTAGGAATGCAGTGTCCTTTGCCCAATTCTTTTAGGCCAGTGTTTAAATATAATTCTAGCCACGTAACAGCTAGAGTAATATAACAGTGCTCATGCACATACTCAGAAATAAATCTCCATCAGTGATACTGAATCCCATGTAAGGGTACAGGATTTAAATGTTAGTTATAATACTGTTACTGTGCAGCTCACCCATCACTTTGTGAGAAAAATGAAAATTGAGAACATAATTGCAGAACAAACTGTTTAAACTTACTTGGTGGGAAAATTTTATGTTCTGTAATTCAAGGGTGACCAAGGAATAATTTAAGAACAACAAAATAATTTTAAAGGATATATTTGTTCATTAAACCTTTGGTGTTCACAAAATCAAGACTTAATAAAAGATTAATAAAAAGAAATCTACTAGATCAGAGGAAGAGACCTAACTCATTTTTAGCATGAGGTTTACAGGATGGAAACATAACTTGAGTAGTATGACTGGTTAAGCGCAAGGCTGAAAAAAAATATCAAAGAGAGCTTTAAAACTTTCTAAAAATATTGACTTAAATCTGGATAAGGTAAACAATAATTGGGAGAGTAAAATAAGCTACCAATGAATTTGTAAGTATTTGCTTTTCAGAGTCTTTCCTGTTAGACTAGGTCAGATATATATTCTCTTGCTTTTTGTTCACTGCTTTTTTTGAAAAAATGCAGGTTCAAAACTGTACAGTTAAACCTGCAATTTAATGTGCTTTTCTTATTTTTGTAGAATGGCTGAAATCCTCTATTTTCTCTGGAGGCTTGCAAACTAGTCAGATACATTACAGTTACAATGAGGAGAAGGATGAAGACCATTGTAGCTCTCCTGGTAACACTACTCCTAACAAGTCAAAACTATATTCGCATCGTCTGACTCTGAGTGATCACTCTCAGCCATTTCTGCAGGCTATTGCAGACAACAACATCCAGGATCACACTGTGAAGGTAACATCACAGTACCTTAGGGCATGGGCTAAGAAAAGTCAGTTGTTGATCTCCACTCTTCCCATTGTTTATACCACCCTTTTTAAGGGAAGAAGGGTTCAGATTAAGTAAATTATCCAGATCTTGGTCTCATCATTGGAACTGCTAGTGGGAATCTTGGTGCTTGAAAACTTCTGGATTTGTACCTAACAGAAGTCCTAGAAATTACACTGTACTAGAAGCAGTCACTGTATTCCATTTCATGGCCCAAAGTGAGATTCTGTTGAGTCACCTGCCTGATTTGCCAATTGCCAATAGATTATTGATTCTCAGCTTTTATAGAGAGCAAGGGTGGTAATGATACGGCCCTTCAGGTGTTGGTGGGATGCAACTCCTAGCATTTGTCACCACTAGCTATGCCAAATAGGACTGCTGGGAGTTGTAGTCCAATTTATAATCCAAGTTGTATGCAGATCACATGATCCATCCCTGCTGTAGAAATACAGACTATCTCTCTCAGCTACCTCCATTATTGTGGGGTGAGCAATTGCTAGGCTCTTGTGTAGGGAATCAGTGGTAGACAGCCCCACAAATATTTGCCACTGTGAACTGGAAAGCTTGAATAATCCCAAGAGAGGTGTGGCAAATCAGATAGAGGACCAGATTTTCAGTCTGTTGTGTTTGCTCTGTTTCTCTTTGCAGCTTTTCCAAATTCTTCTATTTCTGGCTGCTCATTTTAGTTCTGGAAGTAATTCTGGCCTTGTTCCATGCTGTGATGTTGGTTGAGCTACAGCACTGGGCTTGAGTCATCTTCCCACACACAATATCCACTGAATATGCCAGGCAATGGGGCTAGCAGCATCTGCTGCTTTTTCTAAAACTGTAAAACTGTACTTGGGGAATATAAATAAAGCTGTGTGTGAAATATGAAGCATACTCTTTATCTGGCTGTCACTTCTTGAATGCTGTTTTCTTCGCGCTGTTCAGTATTTTTACATATAGCAGGGAAGTATGCAGCATGTCATTAGCCTAATTCATGAAGTGATTATTACATTATGCATAGTTATTTGTGAGGTTAGTTAGATTATTGGTTAAGCCATTACTGGGCATTTGTCACCTATTATGCTGCAGACTGCTTCTAAAATTGGGCCCTCAGTCTTTATGGGCCTTGGAACTGGAATTTTAAAAATGTGCTCTTAGAAGTTCCTCAGACTGGCAACTGTAGGGGTGGGATGGCTAGCTGTAAATCATTCCTCTTTCTCTATGCTTGTTTGTTCATACCAGTGAGCTCTCTGTATACTTGTTTTTCCTTTCTGGCTTCTTTTAAAATTCAAGCTGTGTCTTCAATGAAATTTGTCTGTTTTTGTGAAATACTTCATTCTGTGGAGTAGCATTGAAGAAAATAGCCAGCTGAAATGTAGCCTACTGAGTACTCATCTGTCAGTGGTGGTCTTCCAGATTCCCTGTGATATCATTCCAGTTCGCTTATCTGTAACAATGACAGTGAAAAGAAACCAATATGGGTGTGAGAGAGGTTGTTTTGTTATAACCTCACAAAGAGTTACTTGAGCACATTGTTTTTTTCAGCCCTGTGTCTTTTGAATTTGAAAATACTGCATTCTCGGGATGGCATAGAGGAGTAATCCACAACAATTGGGTTAATCCCATGTGCCAACCGAAACAGGCAGGAGTGCTGCTCATGCAGCAGTGTTACGGATGCAGGAGATAGTGGAGTGTAAAGAGATACAGTCCCAGCCTTTTGCTAAGGCATTGGCCAGAAGGAGAAGGAGAAGAAAAATGAAATAATTAGTGGATTGTGGTTATGATTCAGTGACTTTTATAGTCAGGAATATAGGTGCAATAATGGTAGCTAGAATGTCACTGCATCATTGGGGTGCAGACCGAAAGTCTAGGAACAATTTGGCCCTTGTCCTATGTAAAGGAGAGCTGCTTTTTGGAATCCAAGTTTTGGATGAGTTACTAATAGAGAGCAGGGAAAAGAAGCAAGTGATGCCAATTACCCAACGTGGCTGTGGTGAAGTGGAAAAAAAATGCCAACCAGATGTGCGCTACCTGGCATGGCTCTAGTGTGGTAGAGGAAGGAAGTTTAAAAAGTGTATTTTTAACTTCTAGTGAGAGTGATTCAAAAAGAGTTGTGGCAACTCCCTTTCACAAGAGAAAAGAAAGAAAAGGAAATTCTACTTGGTAAAAGGTAAAACAAACAAACAACAAACAAAATCAAAACAAAACAGGTGATTAAAGTGAAAAACATGAGCAGACATACTGTGGTCATTTGAAGAGAGCTGCCAGTGACCAGAAGAAATTAGCGAGGGCAGCTTCAAGCTGCCATGTTGGAAACACCGGTTATAAGGTGAGCGGCAGAACAGAAGCGAAGCTGCAGCAGGCACTGATTTCATGGGTGCAGCCATAACTGCCTATAAGCAGCAGTGCTTACAGAATCCTTGGATTGTTCGGAGCCTGAAGGCCTGCCTGTGAGTACAGCCCAACAGCAGCAGTCTATGATGGCATAGTCTGTCCAAGCTCAAAAGCCTGCAGGTCCACAGACTAAGAACAGTCCTCCACAGAAAATTATTGATTGGGTAGACCTGGACAGGCTGACTGGTGATCAGGCTAGCAGCTCCAGCACAGTCCTGAGAAAGATTTTCCTTGTATCAAGCAAAAGTGAAACAGAGAGAATTTCCCCTCTGTTGTGCACACATAATCAACCACTAATGGTAGCAGCTAAAATGGGGCTGACTGGGGGAGGAGCAAAAAGGGCAAGGCAAAGGGCTTACAGTGCTTTCCCCTCAGTAAGATAAGAGCGGAATTTTAGATTCAGGCCTTCAAGCCACTTCTGGTGACCATTTTGAGAATACAGATTCCTCCCAGAAGGGAGGGGTAGGAGCAAGGAGAGCTGCAGGCCAATTAGCAGCTGTTTCAGAAACTAAGCACAGGCACATGACAAGGAGGCTACACTTCATGCTATGAAAGGGGGACTTAATCAGAGAGAGATATATGGCTTTCTAAACACAAGCCTCTCAGGCCTGGGATGAGGCATGAAAGCAGAGGTGGAATTGCTGCTGGCAGCATGGCTAATAAACATAAAAGAGAAGGTTCAGAGGGATGAAAGAGAAGTACAGAACATCAAGTGCAGCACATCAAGTCCAGATTGTCTTAACTTAATGAAATTATTAATCATACAAGGGGAGGCAGGTGACAGGAAAGAACAAAGAAGTGAGAGGGGCAATGCAGGTAAATTGCAGGAAAGGCAGACAAAATAGGTGCAAGAGGTGTCGGAGGCACCAATTTAAAAATTGTAGCTACAACAGAAATCCTAGAGTGAGTATGAGTTTCTCAAGGAGGGTGATGATGCCCAATCTGAAACTGATAATTCCTCGGAAGAGGATGAAATACAAGAAACGAACAAGTTAGATTGTTTGACACAGCTAAGTTCAGAGGAGTGCTGAAGAAAGTGCTATTGAGTTTAGGAATGCAGCACAATTAAAAGACTTGAAAGACAGTTTCAGTAGCTTCAGTGTTGAGAAGACTGGCCTTTATATCACTTGAAATGCCAGAAACTTGCGGATATTAAGCTTCCCCATGACTGTGAGCCTGGAGGTCTCAGAGGACAAGCCATATGATCTAATTATCATGAAAGACATCATGGCAAGTGAGTGACAGGTCTCCATGTGTGGAGCAGAATTGATATAGAAAGAAACTTGCCAATAATAAGCTTCCCTTAGACTGAAAGGCTGCAGTTTGTAGAGGACGAGCAGTGCAATCTAAGCAGTGGCAAAGATGTGACAGGTGAGTGAAAGATCTCCAAGTGTAGAGCTTGGAGTCACTGTTGGAGAGCAGCATGATCTGAAAGAGACTTTCCAGCATTAAGCTCCCCATGGCTGAAAGTTTGCAAGTTTCAGAGGGTAAGCAGTGCTAGAAGACCAATTAGCAGATATTTTTCTTTCATCTGTACCAAAACAGAAGGAGAAACAGGGTATAATTAAAGACGAGGCTATTCATCTTCTGCAAATTGGGGCACTAGAGATGGTGCCTCAACAACAAAAATATAGGGGTGTTGATTCCTTGTTCTTTAATGTTCAGTTTACCCTGTGTTAAAGTATTTAAATAGTTATGTAAACATGAGGAATTTAAAATGGAATCTCTGTAGTCAGTTAAAGGAAATTTGCAGAAAGGAGAATAGTTAGCTTCTATAGATTAAAACAATATATGTGTGTGTGTGTGTGTACACATATACTAAAAAAAGAAATATTTGCATGTCCCAATGGCAAACAGTTACAAAAAGTATTTATACTTTCGATTTAAGGGTAGCCGTTACTAATTTAAGGCACTTCTGTTTGGCCTTGCATCCGTTTCAAGGATTTTCACTAAAATGTTAGTCCCAGTGATTTCTCACTCCAGTGAGAAAGGGATTCAACTGTTCCCCTAATGACATTCTTTGAAAGTGGAGCTTGGGAAAATAGCTAGGAGTTATGTAGGGAAAGCCTGAAGTTTTAAAAAAGTTACCTTTGTCATAAATTCTGAGAAAAGCAGTTTAGAACCTGGTAAGAAATTGACACATTTAGGAACAGACAATACAGAGTTGGGATACCTGTTTTGTTACAGGAAAGGAAGGAAAAGATAGGGAAGGTTCTGCAAAGGTTACTGGATGTGGAATCAGCAGATATGATGTTCTTGGCAAGAATACAGTTTAGTTGATACTTTGAGCATGATCCATACCAGAAAATTGCAGCAGTGTCTCATCACTTATCCGTTATATATGATGAGGAAGCATAGTCGGAAAGTGAAAATACCACAACCACTAAAGAGAGAGCTAAAGTAGTGGCAAAAAGAACTTGGACAGAGGGGTGCCTTTTATGATTTATTCTGAGATAACAGTCACAATGGATGCAGGCTTCTATGGCTGGGGTGTCTGCTGGCAGGGCTATACATACTGCGGCTGGACGGTCAGAGCCTTCAACTTTTGTCTGACATTTAAGTCAGCACAGGCAGCTTTTGGCACAAATGTGCTGCAGTAAGTCTTGAGTTAGGGACAGTCCCACCCAGGGTGTGGCTTGGGTAAATCCCAGTCGTTGTGGATTACTCCTCCATGTCATCCTGAGAATGAGAGATTGAATTTACCATGAAGATTTGTTCTGAGATGGCAGGTGGAGGAATCCACGCCCCCACCCTAAAAGCGGGGGAAAAATAAAGGGAGATGAAAGAGAACAAGTTAAGTGATGAAAGGAACTTGGGCAAGACTATTAATTATTTTTAGCAGAGTGTGGAAATGGAGACTTGATGTTGTCTGGCCAGATAATAAAAACTGTCAGAGAAGGGAAAGAGTCCTAACTGTCACAATGGAAAAAGAACTTGGACTCCTGCCTGTTCTGGTTGACACATGGGATTAATATGGGATGATTATGTTTTGTTATCCCTTTTTGTCCAAGAGAATCAGGCTATGAGGTCTTGTGGAAGGAAGTCAGTTAATTTATATATTCTGTAAATTCTACAGAATCCCAGATTGGGTTCAGTTTGCCCCAGTATCCAAGAAGGGTAGGGATTATATAACTACATGATTGCAGATTGTTGCATGACACTCAGTATCCTCTGGCTTCATCCCCAATTTTATCCTGCTTTTGGATCAGGGTAGAAATCTTTTTATTCTCCTGTTGGCATTGCTTTATTATCTTCCTAATGATCTGTTGCATCGGCTGCTGCATCTGTTGTTGTGGGAGACTGTGCAGCAACCTGAGAAGTCAACCTTTATCAGGTAGTTCCCAAGACCTGATTATGATTCCCTGCAGTCTCCTTCTGGCTGTGTGCTGCTTTGGAAGAAGTTGACCAGAAGTAGCCTGTAGCTGGTTTGAGAGGTGTAGAAACTTTTTTGAGGAGCCGATCCTGAGATAAACTGAGAAGGTCAGTGCGTTCAGGAGGTGCCCAACCATCCATTGGCAAGGTAACAAATTTGCAGAGATGATCAGTTTGTTATATTTGTTATATAAATCAAAATGTTTAACCTCTAATTTGAAAAAAATAGTGCCAACTTAAATACATGAATTCTTAGGGCATAATGATGTTCCATTAAATGTGTATATATTTTTGTGCAGGACTTCTTATGTCAAGTGGAGAGGTATTGCAAACAATGTCACTTGACAACGCCTATTACATTCCCTCCAGAGCACCCAGTAGAAGAAGTAGGACGTTTGTTGTTATGTTGCCTTCTAAAGCATGAAGACTTAGGTATCTGCATTTGACACACAGTTATCAGAACATTCTGACTATTCTATATTAAGGTTTTCTGTAATATTACTGTAAGATCTTCTCTCTCTTTTCCCTTCGAAAGGTCATATAGCACTCTCACTTGTTCATCCTGCTATGCTAGGAGTTGACCAAGTTAAACACCGAACACTTCCAAAATCTGTAGCAGATGTGTGTCGTGTTGTCTACCAAGCAAAATGTTCACTGATCAGAGTAAGCATCAGATCAAGAAATCACTATTATATGTTTTTAGCCATAATATAGGTTCCCTTAATAATGGATTGACTTTTTTATGCTATTATTTTAAGACTCATCAGGAGCAAGGGAGGTCTTATAAAGAAGTTTGTGCTCCTGTCATTGAACGTTTGAGATTCCTATTCAATGAACTACGTCCAGCTGTGTGTAATGACCTCTCAATAATGTCTAAGCTTAAAAGTCTAAGTTCTTTGCCCCGATGGAGGAGGGTGGTTCAGAAGATAATCAGAGAAAGAAGAAAAAAGAGAGGTAAAAATATGCTTTAAAATACATTTTCTAGTGATAGAGAATGCTTTTTAACTTATGCAGTAAAATACAGTGGAGTCTTGCTTCATTTCCAAGCAAGGATTCTGAGTGTCACCAAAAAGATGGTGCTATCAGTTGTCAGCTCACAGAGAACTATACTGTTCTGTATGGACTTCCATCTTGGAACTGCAGAAGGACCCATGCAGTTGAAGAAGGTGCAGACTGCAGGTGTGTTTTTGTGGCCCTGGGCTTTCCAGGTTTTTCTTGAGGTTTATTTTGCCACAAATATTCCTTGGGGCATGGGGGCAGTTTTGCCACCACACCCCATGGATGTTTCAGGCGTAAGAGAAGCCTTTTGTCTCTGTTGGGAAAAAGGCCTATCTTGGGCCTAAAACGGCTTGCGGGGAAGTGAAATTGCACTCCATGTCTCCTTGAGAGTAAAGGTGGGACAAAAAGAGTTCATTTTTTTCATGTATGGGTGTGGCCTCTAAAGTTCCCCTGTGTGTCTCTGAGACTCCAACAGTTGCCCACCTGCTCTAAATGAGCTCCTCATACACTTGCGTGTAACTAAGGACTTTTCCTTCTTAAAAATGTGAATTACTTTTGCACAAAGCAATAGTGCCGCCTTGCCTGTGGAAGCTTATACGTTTGCCGTTCTGGAAGTATTGGTTTATAGAAATGTGCTGTCTTTTGTGTTTTTCCCTTGCTAGTACCTAAAAAGTCTGAATCTTCTGATGTGGAAGAATCCAAAATTGGCAATGAAGAAAGTGATTTGGAGGAGCCGTGTGTCATACCTCACAGCCCAGTAACAGCTGATAAAAGACCCTTGTCGGTCAAATCACCTAAGGTAGAGTATCAGATGTTCAGTAGACACAAATTGAGTGGTATTTTCAAACAGTCAGAACATATGCATGTGGTAACTGAGTGTTAAACATTATGCATGCATTATGTTTGTGTTGTACGTCATGTAGTGACCCCTTAGAAATGGTTTGGATGTTCTGTATCTGAGGGTCAGTGCTTTTCTGAGTGTGTGTGCATACACACATTCAGAGTACAGCAGGCTTCTATGTGAAGAAGAAAGTTATGTGCAGATCTATTTGGATGAACTTCTTTGATGTCATAAGAAATACAGATCTTTAACATGTGTTGGTTTTGTTTGTGATTATTTTTAGTTATAGGCAGTGTGTTTTTCTGGCTGAATTATTATTATTTAGTTACAACTATAATGTGTATATAAATGTACTGCTCAGAATAAGGGCAATTCTGTGAAGTTTTTATTTGATCCTGGAACTTTAGAACCACAAGTGTTAAATATGTGTGTGCCTTTGCAAAACAAATGCTGTTTTCAGTCTGATCTCTTGGATTATTAATTTGAGTGTAACCATGCATTTCATTTCCTAGGATAAATGGCAGCCATTGATAAATACAGTTACAGGGGTTCAAAAATACAAGTGGCTGAAACAAAATGTCCAAGGCTTGTATCCTCAGTCCGCTCTTCTCAGCACCATTGTTGAGTTTGCTCTAAAAGAAGAGCCTGTTGATGTTGAAAAAATGAGGAAATGCTTGCTGAAGCAGGTAAATTGTGGCATGTTTGTTATGCCTTGGCTGCTGAAGAAGTTTATAGAGCTGACACAGAGATAACCGATAATTTACTTTACCTCTGTTTTGCAGCTAGAAAGAGCGGAAGTTCGTTTGGAGGGAATTGACACAATTCTAAAGTTGGCAACGAAAAGCTTCTTGCTGCCTTCAGTGCAATATGCTATGTTCTGTGGATGGCAAAGACTTATTCCAGAAGGAACAAATATAGGGTAATTCTCCTTAGTTTCTTGTAGCTCTGTTGTGTTCTTTACTGAATTGTGCAGGAGGTGCATACTATAGGATCCAGTACAAGGTTTTGGGAATTAAGAGAAAGCAGTAACAAAGAATAGCCAGTATGGCGTAACAGTATCATGGCAAAAGGAGAGTATGTGCAGTGACTAATGCAACATTTATGCACCATGATTGCCCCTTTTTTACTATTTAGTGGGCCAGTCTCCCTCCCCAACCTGATATGGGGTCTTAGAAACACCCCAAGTATATCAGGGATGGTATCCAGCTATGTCTCTGCATTAGCAGAAGGCCCATTGTGCTAGTCCAGGGGTGGGAATAGTTGTGTTCTTTCAGATCTTGGACAGTCCCTAGCTGCCCCAGCCAACATAGCTAATGGTGAGTAATGTTGGAAATTGGAGTTCAGTATCTGGAGGACCACACCATTCCTGCCCCTGGGGTAGTGGTTATACACTTTTTTGAATTAGCACAAGGATGGTTCCAATACAGTTGTTGTTGTGGAAGCAATTATGCAAAATGAATATAAAATTGGACATGCAGTCAGTTCCACAACTTATTTTATAGCCAGTTGTGCAATCTATTGCATACCTCACACAAGTGCTTGTGCAGAGGTGTAATCTTGTCCAACTGTGCTAGTGGGGATTTTTAAGCTGCTAGCCTTAAATTGGGTTTAGGCTCAGGAAACTGTAATAAAGTCGGAGAACAGAGAATTTTGGGGGATTTAGGGAAGGAAATGTACAGATTTTCCCCCGGTTTACATAGTTTAAATACTCTTGTAGCACTTCATAGCAATATCTTCTGCAACAACACATATTAATTTTGGATATAATTTTGAAAATTCTGATATCATGGCCTTTAAATACATTCACACAGGGAACCTCTGACAGACTGCTTGAAAGATGTTGATCTGATTCCACCATTCAATCGTATGCTTCTGGAAGTTACTTTTGGAAAGTTGTATTCATGGGCTATTCAAAATGTTCGGAATATTTTGCTTGATGCTAATAGTAGATTCAAAGAACTAGGTAAGAACCTCACATTCTTTGCTGTGAGTTTTCTTTTGTTCATGCATTGTTACTTCTTGGATGTTTATGAGTTGTGTGCAGAGTTCTTGAATTTTCATGATAATACAAAAGGATTCTGTTTTTGCGCATTCAGATTAGTAGACACAAAATCCTTCCCACAGAATATCTAGTCTTCCATTCTTTTTTATTTATTTATTTTTATTTATTTATTTTTATAACGTCATAACCAGATTGGGATGACTTGAGGGGAGAAATGGATGGTGCTAGGATTGTATTTATTTATTTAGAGCATCTATACCCTGTCCTTCAAGCAAAAAGCTTCCAGGGTAGCTTACAAATAGTTAATTTGGCAGTTCCTTGCCTTCAGGCTTACAATCTATCTGCTCAGTCTTCTGTTGTTGCTTCTGGGGAAGATGAAGAGAGGAAGTGCATACCCTAACTAGGACTCTGTTCCTTTGGCTGATTCCGTGTTTCAAAATTTGGCTTGTTAGCAAGTGTAGTTACTGAAAATGGAACAATATAAATGTCAATAGTAGTAGTAACAGCAACAACAACAATGAGCAGTGATGTTAGTAGTATTTGTATTTGCAGGATTTACTCAGATGGAATGCTAAGTTGAATGTAGTTCTGCCTTGGAAACTCCTCTGTGAATTTTTTCAGTCAGAAGCAACATCTTAACAATTTGAGGGGAAGTAATAAGAAATAGTTGCTAATTATAAAGGGTATGTACAGCCATTTGCTTTCTTATTCTTCCACTAGGGATCCAACCTGTTCCCCTGCAAACTATTACCAATGAGAACCCTGCAGGACCAAGTCTTGGGACCATTCCACAAGCACGTTTCTTATTGGTCATGCTTAACATGCTAACCCTACAACATGGTGCAAACACTTTGAACCTCCTCCTTAATTCTGGCATGTTGGCATTGACACAAACCACACTGCGACTGATAGGTATGTTTGCTACTTCTGTAGACCTGTCTTTTCTGTCATTTCACTAAGCTGTTAAGAGTTCTAGAATACTTGCTAGATCAAGTGGCCCTTCAATTGTGGGACTGCCACTCCTAGCAGCCCTGGCCATTACAGCTAGTGGTAGGGAATTCTGGGAGTTGCAGTTTAGCAGCATCTGAAGGACTGCATGTTTCTCAACTGTCATGCAGAATGCTTTCAGAAAATTTGACCTAAACCTTTCAGAAATAACTTCCTTGTGGGGATTCTTTCAACATATTTTTTTTCCTTTTCATGTTGTGTCTATTTTATAAGAGTGATAGTGTACTTACTAGTGGATACTAGATCTCAAAATACATTTTGTTGAATTAGGGCCCAGTTCGGATAATGTTGAAGAAGACATGCTTGCTTCATCCCATGGTGCTTCTGCTACAGTCCTAGAAGAATCTAGAAAGGAGACAACTCCAGTTCAGCTTCCTGTTTCAGGGCCAGAGTTGGCAGCCATGATGAAGATTGGTACCAGAGTGATGAGGGGGTAGACTGGAAGTGGGGTGATCAGGTACCACTTCTGCATACTGTCTGCTCATCTTTATAGAAATTGGTGGTGTCATCTTAATTCTATGCCACCTATGTTAACAGTTCTCTACTGCTGCTGCTCTTTCTTCAGGATGGCCCACCTCCAGGCTTGGGTCGTGTGATTGGAGAACTAGGTGAAGATGGCTGGATTAGAGTTCAGTGGGATACTGGCAGCACCAATTCTTACAGGATGGGAAAAGAGGGAAAATATGATCTCAAACTGGCTGAGCCTCCACCTGCTTCTCAGCCTGCCACAGAAGACTCAGATACAGAGGATGATTCCGGTAAAGACGTTCTGTGTTGAACACACGAGAAATGAAATTGCCACATGGTTTAATCAAATCAGACTTTGTTCTGTTGTCCTGTGATTTTTCAGAAATAGGCTTAAATAATGTTTCGGTAGTTAAGTTTCACAGTCATAGTTATTTTCAAGAATATACTTTTCTCCCTTTGAAGGGTAAACTGTGGGGCAAAATGTCCGTTCAGAAGTTGTTGGACTGCAGATCTCATCAGCCTGTACCATTAACTTGTTGTTGTTGTATGTGTCCAAGTTGTTCTCATCTTAAGGCAACCCTGAGGTGACCCTATCTTTTTTTTTTTGGGGCAAGATTTGCTCAGGCGAGGGTTACCTTTGCCTTTCTCTGAGGCTGAAAGAGTGTGAGTTGCCCAACATTACTCAGTAGGTTTCCATGGCCCAGTGGGGATTCAAACTATGATGTCTCCCAGCACCCTAGTTTTAACAGTCAAATCGCTATACCACACTGAGACCATTAATGCATAACCATTAATAAGGGAAAGTAAGAGTTACAGTTTAGCAGTATCAGGAAGACCACAATTCTATCTCTCCTGGCTTATGACTCAAAGATGTAGAAGGGTTGATAACATAGTCATTCTTGAGCATGACAATTCTTTAAACAACAGAGTGATGGACTTAGTATGTGGTTTTGAGTAAGGGTAGGCAGGTTGATCACGTTGGTACTTTTCATCAGACTTCAGGAAACCTAATTTTAATTTAATGGATAAAACTTATTTCCCTGAATTTTCCATGTTGTTTGATAAAATTTATCTTACTAGTTTAAAGATAATCTTGTCTAAGTGGTTCATTAAATGTTGATACATTATTTGAATAATGTATGATCATATTTGGCTGAGCATTTTCTTTCTTGATTTCTTTACAATTGAAGTTAACAGAGAAATATGTAATCTTCCAAGTATTGTTGGACTGCAGTTGTATCAGCCCTAATAATAATAATAATAATAATAATAAAATTTATTTCTATCCCGCCTCTCCCAAATGGATCGAGGCGGCATTACAAAACATATAAATATTAAAATATCAAATGTAGCCCACCCTCCCCACTCACCAACCCTGCCATCCCCCCAACACACCAACTATTAAAACAGATTAAAATAAAATTAAAATTAAAAGTTAAAAACAAAACAATTAAAAACAAAGGGACAATTGATGAGAGGCAGTGGAACACTAGTCTGGGAAGGCTAGACACTGGTGAGAGGTGATAGGATCTGTCGTTTAGCAATATCTGCAAGTTCACATGTTCTCGCTTTTAATGTAAATATTCCCATTCCACCTAAAACTACAGAGGTTCAAGAGTTTTTCTAGTTTGCTGTTCTTTGATACCAGTACCAGGTCTGCAGTACCACTTCTGGTACTTGAATGATGCGTTGGTATAATACTCAACCAGTTACCTTTTCCCATTATGGTACTAATTTGATGCTGTCCTGGATTAACACACTTGGTGAAACAACTTTGAATTGAATATTCTCCCTTTCATGTTGTTCAGTGTAAAAGATGCTGCAGTTTTTCTGCTCCTAATGTGAAATTAGTTCTAAAAGTAAAATGTTAGATTTTTACCAGTTTGCTTGTGAGATTAAGTAAATGACTGTGCATCAACTTTATTGCCTTCAAATGCTTACTTTGAGTTTTGCTTCAGAAGGAGAACAAGTTGAAAGAAACCTCCATCCTACTTCCATGATGCTAACAAGTACAGTGAATCTGCTGCAAACTCTCTGTCTCTCTGCTGGAATCCATGCTGAAGTAATGCAGAGTGAAGCAACCAGAACCCTGTGTGGACTGCTGCGCATGCTGGTAGAAAGTGGAACTATAGATAAATCAAGCAAGTATTTGTACCAGCTAATCTGAATCTTGATTCGTGTGTGTGTTTGTGTATGTGTGTGTTTGTCAGTCATTCTTATTGTAATAGCAATAAAACATTATGTGGCTTTTCAGTTTAAAATAATTTGCATTGTGTCTTTTCTGCAGTGTTCATTTTCAGAAGTATTAAGGTTAAATGGACACTGACTGTTCAACACTTTTTTGCTGATCAAATGATGCTTTATGTACTATGGATTTCTGGTGCTTTACTTCCATAAATACTTTGTTGTTAAATTTGAAAGCAAACTTATTGTTTTAGCTAAAGTAGGTAAAACTGTAATGTGTAGCACATAATTGGAAAATAAATCAGATCAGATGGGTGTCATTCAACTGGAAATCCTTTGCCGATGGAAGGATTATGTGAAACCTGTCAGGAATGAGAACATGGCAATTTCCTTCTGTTTCTTGTAGCTGCTGTTCTTCCCAGATAAACTACAGATGGTTGTAGGGTGCCTGGTTGGGGAAATCTGTTTACACCATGTTGGCATTCCCAAGATATCTTTATATACTACAATATGAAAACTATTTGAAGAAGTTGGCTTCCTTTAGCAAAGAAGCCTCATGCTAGAGTGCACAGATTTAGTTCTGAGAAGAGCAGAGCCCTTATGAGTGACTTAATTTTCCCTCAGCTTCCTTGCCGAATACTCTGGTTAATAAAGAACAGCACAGAAGTTGGTGCACGCTGGGATTCATCCGAAGTATAGCACTCATGCCTCAGATGTGCAGCACTCTTAGTACATCACAATGGATAACTCTGCTAATGAAAATTGTAGAGGGACATGAGTCATTCACTGCTGCATCTCTACAGCGACAGGTAATATACTGTTTGATGTGCCCATTGACATTTTAACAGTCAACCTGTGAATCACAGCATAGTTTTTAAAGCCAGGCCTCAGTTTAATTTAAGGTTGAGGTCTGTAAAAAGATCTTTTTGCAAGTGAAAAAAACAACAACCAGAGTGCAGTATCTACTTTGCTGCTGCCTTTAGTCTCAGTTCCAAACGTTAGCTGTAAATGGATGTTTCATGAACCTAAATTTGCTAGCTAAGAGTTTGTCGGCATTGGCCTGAATCTAAAGAATAGTGTATTTAGGTTCATGTGCTCATGGGAGGCTAGACAATTGTTTTAAAAATATAACCATGCTGTACAGCAGAGTTTTTCTAAAACCAAAGTGCTGTCTAAATAGTTTGCCATATGCAATGCCAATCTGTAATTTAAAAAAAAAAGTTTTAAAAAATTCCTTCGGGCCTATTCCGTGCATTGGCTGTACCTAAATAGCACTTTGAATTTTGACTGTTGTGTTCCTTGTGAAAACAGACCTCCACAAAACTGCTGATCTTCTACAGACTTTGTCTTGCTAGAGGTGGCAATTAGGCATCCAGATTTTGAGTATTTACACAGGCACAATTCATTTTTAAAAGAAATTTTATCCTGACCTATCATGAGCAGCAGATTTTTTAAACAGGTCTTTTGGTTTGTGTGTGTCTGTGTCTGTGTCTGTGTGTCAGCTATTATTACACAGCTGAAATTCTGTGTTGTCTCAATAGTAAGAGAGTTTTCCATTTAAAAGCTCCTTTTTCATTTTATCTTTAGATCCTTGCAGTACACTTACTGAAAGCAGTGCTCCCGTCCTGGGATAAAACTGAAAGGTCAAGAGATATGAAATTCCTTGTGGAAAAACTGTTTGGTTTCCTGGGTAGCCTCCTTACGACTTGTTCTTCAGATATCCCTCTGCTCAGAGGTAAGAGAGCACTCTGTCCTCTGTGTTCTGTTTCTTGTTCTGTTTTTGTCAACAGAGTTTTCAATTTTTTCCCTTTTTTTTTTTTTTGAAGAATCTACTCTGAGGAGGAGGAAAGCCAGGCCTCAGGCCTCTCTGACTGCAACTCACAGCAGTACTTTAGCTGAAGAGATAGTGGCACTGTTGAGGACATTGCATTCACTGAGCCAGTGGAATGGACTCATTAACAAGTACATCAACTCTCAACTAACCTCCGTCACCCACATCTTTGCAGGAAAACAGTCAGAAGGGGTAGTTCCCACATCTTAAAAATCAACTTAATTTTTTCAAAATAGAGTAATTTTTATGTGTTTTCTAAAATTGATTATTTGAAATAGCGTTGTAATAATAGATCTGTTTATGTGAAATACTGCTTTCTTTAAAGTTCATTTTGCTTTATATTGTATATTAATTTGTATATTAAATTGTATATTAATTTGTGTGCTGCTTAAAAAAAATTAAAAAGTATGTGTCTTCAGCAAGAGGACATTTTTCTCTATGATGTAAGTATATTGTTTTCCTTTCTTACTAGGCTGTTTTGGAAGACTTCTTCCCTGATTCTGAGAGTCCAGAAGTGGGAAGCCTAATGGCTGTTCTGGCAGTCATCGGTGGAATAGACAGTCGCTTACGGTTAGGTGGCCAAGTCATTCATGATGAATTTGGAGAAGGCACAGTAACAAGGATCACCCCGAAAGGAAAAATCACAGTTCAGTTTTATGACATGAGAACCTGTAGAATCTGCCCTCTTAGCCAGCTAAAACCAGTGAGTACGCTGAAGTGATTTGCTGATGCTGGTGTAAGGCAAATGGGATGTGTAGTGCTTGATCAGATTAGGCTTTGGGAAATACTCTCCTGGTGGGTCACTTGGAACTTTTGCACCTATTTTCCTTCAAATCGCACTCTTCTTCAAATCTAAGTAAGATGCTGTTGTTCACATGAAGTGATAGTGATGCAAGCATTATGTGTAATACAGCTTCTTGTAGGTTCACTTCAATTTTCCTTCATACTTCAAGTGTGTCTTCAAACCTTGAGACCTGCATTTCCTGAAGTGTATGTTTCTCTCTGTGTGCATGTCCTCAGGAAGTTCTAGTTTTCTTCCAAGGGTAGAGTTTTGGGATGGGGAGCTTCTCCTGCGTAAGGCCTAAGAATAGTTCTGTCTTTTCATAAACATCTTGAGATGAGGGATTGAAAGAAAAAAAAGAAGCAAGTTTCCTAAGCTTGGGTCCAGACTATCTGAAAGATTTTATCTCCATACATAAGCCTATCCACACCTTAAAATCCTCAGGGGAGAGCATTCTCTCCGTCCCACCACAGTCACAGTTAAAATTGGTGAAGAAATGGGGAACACAGTGTTCCTGCAATTTGGAGCTCCCTACCCCAGGAGATGAGGTTGGCTGACTCTGTCATCTCTTTTCAGTGCCAAAGACATTTTTATCTAAACGGGCCTTCAGATGTTTCAGAAGGATCTTTTAATGAGGTTGCTGTACCTTTATCTTATGTTTTACAATTATTTCAGCTTTTGTATCACATTGTTTTAACTATATTTTGTTTTAATCTCATACTGTAACCCACCTTTGGTCTCCTATTGGGAGAAAAACAGTACAGGTGTTCCCCACTTTTTGATGACTCATTTTTTGACATTTTGCTGTTTTCACTGTTGCAAATAATAAACATGGACCTTTCTTTTGACACAAGGTCCACTCTTCCATTGGTTTTTCTCCTCTTGCTTTCTTCCTGTAGAGAACAGGAATCCTTCTGTGTTTCTTATAGTGTTTCCTATAGGAAGAAGGCAAGAAGAAAAGAATGGACAAAAGACTGGGTTCCCCTTTTCAACCAATTCCACTTTCTGACAGTGCTCTGGTCCTTAATCTGTCAGAAAAGTGGGCTATGCCTGTATATAAGTTGAAGGAATGAATGAATAGCTACTTAGCTAGCCAAAAACAGTTTGCAGTAAAATACTCATTTTAAAATGTTCTTTTTCCTCCTCCAGCTCCCTGTGATTCCTTTTAATGTTAATAATTTGCCATTCACTGAACCCATGCTATCTGTCTGGGCTCAGCTGGTGAACTTGGCTGGAAGTAAAGTTGAAAAACACAGAATGAAGACTCCTAATCAAGGTGTTTCAGGTTTGTCTTTTTCATTTTGTGAATTTGTTCTCTCTGAAACAATCTCCTCACAAACTGGATTAGTTGATTTGAAAAGTGTCGTATCAGCATTAAATAGATGCAGTTAAGCTTTCTTTTAAGCCGTTTGACATTATAGTAAAAGGTATACAGTATTTGACTATTTGATTGTGAGCACTTAAGTGCTTCCTACTAAATAGGCTAATAAATGCCTGCATTATGTTTTGAACAGGACAAATAGACCTGGACTTGTTGAGATGCCAGCAATTAAAACTATACATACTAAAAGCAGGTCGAGCTCTGCTTTCTCACCAGGATAAATTAAGGCAAATCTTATCTCAACCAGCAGTTCAAGATGCTGTCTCAGTCCCCACAGGTATTAACCTTTTATTGATTCCTCTTGTTTAATTAAAATCTTCATCCTCTTTTCCTTTCTTTTCTCCTGCTGAGGTAGGCTAAACAACAGAGAATGGCTGTCTCATTTATAATAAACACCTTCTGGTATAGAATACTTTTTAATATTAAAAATAAATAACTAAAACAAACTTAACATTCTGACCACAGTAGAAGAAATATTTCTTCTCTGTAATAAACAAGTTATTCCCAGTTATAACTTCACATACAGTTAAATTTTAGAATCAACGTATTTAAGAAACAAGACAAGAATAGGCCCCATTTCACTTACATGTTTTGAAGGGAATTGATGTTTTCCTATATGGTCCGGATGGAGCATATATTCCTTATGGAAGAAGGAGAGAAGAGAAAGATTGATAGATACATGGATGGATGGATGGATAGATAGATAGATAGATAGATAGATAGATAGATAGATAGATAGGAAAGGGCTGAAACAACCTTTTTGTCCTCTCTAGTAAGAATATCAGTCCAGATATACTTCAGCAAAATGGAAGCTTGTGAGCAGATAATGCACCAGTAGACACTGTTAGAGTTGTTTATTCCACAATATGTATCCCATTCTTTCTTTTGAGAGTTCATGATTTAGCTGATGTGACTCTTCCCTCTCCCCTTGTGAGATAAGGTAGACCTGTGAGGCAGGGACAGGCCTCAGTTTTGTGGCATAACAGAGATATGAAACCAGGTGTTCCCAATTCTGGTTCAGCTACTACTTCAGAATGGTTCTTACCCATGCTGATGATATATTTTGCCAGACAAAAAGAAAGTGCATCTTTGCAGCAATTTGTGAACTATGTTTGGGAAAAGTGTCCAAATACAAAACATGTTCATGATATTGTTACTGTAGCCCATATGTATGATTACAATATATTATATATTACAAATACAGTTAGATCAACTAAATTTGAATGAAATCGAATATCAAATTCAACAAGCTAAATATAAATTCTTCGAACAAGGAAATAAACCATCAAAGTTATTAGCTAACAAATTATGGAAGAGAAGAATGACTAATACAATTACAGAAATACGAAAAGGGGAGTACAGACTGACAAAACAGCAAGAAATCAAGGAAGCATTCTTTGAGTACTATGAGAAACTTCTAGGAACTACTTCATCTTCACAAGATGAACAGAAAATAAATGCTTATTTAGAAAAATCAAATATATTTGAATTCATGGAAGACCAAAGAAATATCCTGAACAGAGCTATTTCTATGGTAGAGATTTCTGAAGCAGTTAGGAAACTGAAGATTGATAAGGCCCCAGGCCCAGATGGATTTACGGCCCGCCACTGTAAAACATTCGAGCACGAAATATCTCTACCATTACAGAAGACAATAAATGACATTATGAATTCAGGTTTACCAGATACTTGGAATAAAGCTAACGTGACAGTAATCCCTAAAGAAGGCAAAGACACAACAGATGCGAGGAGTTACCATCCCATTTCACTATTGAATATAGACTACAAAATTTTTACTATTATACTGGCAAAAAGGTTGAAGACAGTTGTTACTCTGTTTACTGAGGGTCCTGGGAGGGACTCCAAAATGTGCTCAACTGTAGGTGGGGATAATTAGCTCTGAGCACTACTTTAGTGTTACGAAAGGCAGGGTAACTTAGCAGGATTTTGTAACCCAGTGTTTACGGGGTCAGGCCAAGCCAAGGAGCACATCAAATTTAAGAATAATTGAGATTTTATTAAGTACAGACAAACAGTGTATGCAACACACTCACACAAGTAGCTAAGGAAAATAAAGGTTGGAGTGGTATAGAGGGATTTTGAGAGGGATTGTTGAATTGGGTGATATGACACCTATCCTGAAGCTTGAGTTCGTTGGTCTGGAGTCTCAGTACGTGGGACTGAGGGGACAGCTCGCCAAACAAAGTGGCAGCAAGGCTGGATGGAAGTCTGGAGCGATCCGAGGAATGTCTCGGAATCAGAGGTTTTTATAGGGAGAAGTGTGACTGCAGGCTATGCCTTACTCGGGGACAACGATGAGTTTTGAGTGCGAGACAATGTCTCCGAAAGGTCACAATTTAGAATGATTGAGTTAAGTCCGAATTGACAAAGAGGTAGACTGTATGCAAACGCTCAGTACTTGGCATTTAAGCTTCTAGCTTGCCAAGTTACCTGCTCGAGACAGGGAGTCCTTTGTAAACAGCATGCATACATAATGTGGTGTTTGCAGGGAGGTCTCCTAAAGTGGTGATCTGGCTATTTCTTGCCTGCCTGTATTGTCTTGGGATATTGCAGCATTTGATGGCTGAGCCTAGTTCTGGGCTTGTCCGGGGGCCTCACAAACACGTGGAGAGGGGTGGTAGAATAAAGCCGAATTAGGATATCAAAGTGATATCAGGTGCTATCACCAGGTAGGCCTAAACTGCAGTAACACAGTGCTGCAAGAAGTAGTACATGAAGACTAAAGTGGCTTTTTACCAAAAAGATCATTAAAAGATAACATAAGAACGGCACTAAACATCATAGAATATTATGAAAAACATAACGAGAGAAAGCTGGTGATGATATTTATTGATGCTGAAAAGGCTTTTGATATGCTCAGCTGGACATTCTTAAAAGCAGTGGTAAAGAAAATTGAACTGGGTGCAAAATTCATATCTTGGATAGATGCGATATATAATCGACAAGAAACGCAAATACTAGTAAGTGGAGAAAAAACAAGACCAGTAGCGGTAAAACAAAGGAACAAGACAGGATTGTCTCTTATCTCCCTTACTATTTATAACCACATTGGAAATTTTAAGTAGCATCATTTGTCAAGCTTCAAAGATTCAAGGTATACAGATGAAAAAATTTCAATATAAAATAAAGGCATTTGCAGACGATCTTGCCTTGTTCCTGGACGATTCTATATATAATATAAAACATCTTATAGCAACTATGAATGAATACAGTGAGCTTTCTGGTTTTAAAGTAAATAGAGAAAAGCTGCAGTAATAACAAAAAATATTAGTGAGAAAGAAGAAAAGACCTTAACTGAAATATCCGGCTTCAGCATAGTTAAGAGGACTAAATATTTAGGCATTTGGATCTCCAAGCGAAATAATGAACTATATCAGAATAATTATGAAAAAAAATGGAAGGAGATTATGAAGGACTTAGAGACATGGACAAAACTACGACTTTCCTTTGTGGGAAGAATGGCAGCGATGAAAATGAACGTGCTACCAAAGATGATTTTCTTATTTCAAAGTCTTCCTATTATTACCAACAACAAACCCTTTTTGCAATGGAGGAAAGATTTGCCCCAATTTATTTGGGAAGGTCGTAAACCATGAATAAGATGGAAGATTCTTACAGATTCGACTTTAAGAGGTGGAGCAGGTGTACCACACCTTTATATATATTATAAAGTGACTGGCATGATATGGATTAAAGATTGGATAACTCTCCAAAACCAACGAACGTTAGCATTGGAAGGAGCAGATCTTAGAATGGGCTGGCACGCCTACATGTGGTACGATAAAGCCAAAGTCGATAAAGACTTCTCCCATCATTACATGAGAAAATCACTGCTAAAGATTTGGAACGAATACAAAAAGAAAAACTTTAGACTACTACCCGTATGGATTTTCCCTCAAGAAGCTTTCTACGGAAGATGGAGAGGAACGGAGGATTGGTTAAGGTACAAAGACATCATAGACAAATTTATACCAAATGAGGCAAGAATCAAAACCAGACAAAAATTAGAAGAAGAAAGAATCACTTTAAGTTGGTTTCCTTACTGACAATTGCTGGAAAGATTCCATACAGATTTAAAATTACAAGGTTTTGAATTAACAGAAAAAGAAGGTATGATAAAATCCATATTTGAAAATATAGCACACCTATTGTCAAAAATCTATAAAGAAATGTTGAAACAAGAAAGAGAAGATGAAATAATTAAGGTGACTATGATTATTTGGGCTCAAAACATAAGACACTCCATACAACTAGAACGGTGGGAGCAAAGTTGGGAAAATACTCAGAAATTTGCTGCAGCCCAAAATCTAAAAGAGAATTATATAAAAATATTTCATAGATGGTACATGACCCCAATAGATTAAAAAAAATATACAATACAGGGACAGGAACTTGCTAGAAATGCCAAAAAGAAGTCGGAACGATGTACCATCTATGGTGGACTTGTAACAAAGCAAAAAAATACTGGGATGAAATACACAAGAAAATAGGCACAATTTTACAAATTCAATTTAATAAATCGCCTGAAATATACTTACTGAACATGCTCCACATGATAGATCAAAAGATACGTAAAAAATATTGGAGGATCCTACTATACATGATAACAATAACAAGAATCGAATATGCTAAAATATGGAAGAACAAAGAAACCCCCCAAATTGAACAATGGATATCTGCTCTGCTAGAGATTAAGAACGCGGACATAGTAACACAGAGACTTAAAAGGAAGAACTGACAAGGATATAGAGAGGGAATGGGAATGTTTGAAGGATGTTGCATGTGAAGAAAATATATAAATATATATATTTATATATATAAATATATATATATACATAGATTTATATTGAAAGGACAGTATAATTATAGTCAGAAGGGAGCAGGGTTACTAACTTGTAATAATATACTTAAATGGATTTTACTTGGACTACTAAAGGGCTGTAATAAGGTAGAAAATTTCTAAATTACAGTACAATAGAGGGACAAGTCATATTGCAGTAACAATTAACTTGACAAAATTGTGCGTAGTTCATATATAATGTCAATAATACTGGGTTCTAGTATGGATTGGAAGAAAAATGAGAACATATCGTGTGAAGCAATGTGGTATTTAATTATATTTTTATGTATATAATGATTAATAAAAAGTATTTAAAAAATTACTGTAGCCCATATGTATTTATATTTTCAACTGAAGTATATATATATGTCCATACTCATGTGTACTTGTTTGAATCCTTACTCTTTTGCTTTGGTTAGCAGTTTCAGTCACTTTAAAGTTTACCTTGGTACATTAAAGTCCTTATTGTATTTCTGTTTCAGCATTATGTACTGTGACATTATAAAGAGAGACACTCATACCTCTTGGAAATAGGCATTTAAGTGAAACACTTCTTGCCAGAGATTAAAACTATAGGCTTTGTAGCAGTCGTGCTCCTTTCTTGGAAATATATGTCTGCATTTGAAATGAGGGATTACTCGGATCTGCTACTGGAATAACATATTAGTTATACTAAATTAGTATAGTTGTTTCTGGCTTTTTCCCCTGAGGTTGTCTCTGTAACACAAACCCATTTTTGTATGTTTAAGATGATGGTGCAGTGGCATCACCTGATGTAGGAGACATGTCTCCTGAAGGACCCCAGCCTCCTATGATCCTCTTGCAACAGCTGTTGACAGCAGCAACGCAGCCATCTCCAGTGAAGGCAATATTTGATAAACAAGAGCTTGAGGTAGATTTTCTTTTAAATGTGCCCCAAAACTTGTAATTATAATCAAGCAGTGGTTCTGAACATTTTTCAGTTACTTAGAGGTTTGTGTATGGTTTTTTACAGGCAGCTGCATTGGCTGTGTGTCAGTATCTAGCTGTAGAGTCTGCACATCCATCAACTCCCATCTTTGAAGACTGTAGTTCCAGTGAGGCTACAACACCTGTTACAGTCCAGCATATCAGACCTGCAAAAGTGAAGAAACGCAAAGTATCCCCTATTCCACCACTTCCAATTGTTGTGCAACTTATGGAAATGGGATTCCCTAGGAAGAATATAGAGTTTGCACTGAAGTCACTGTCAGGAACCTCTGGAAGTGCTTCTGGGTTACCAGGTACCAGAACTGGTTGGACCACTTTGTATTTGACAGTTGGGATTGCAGTCGTGCAGTGGTGAGATTCAGCACAAGATACCAATATTGAAGCTATGAATATTTTAGGGCATGTCTTGTAGAAAGTGTTTTGCAGAGCTGAGAGGCCTTTAACGTTGAGTGAAGGAGAGAATTCTGGACATTAAGAGGGTACTGTACTGAAATGCTTAAATGAGAAGAAGGGAAGAGGGAAACAAATGAGGCTAATCTAAGGTTGCCAAGACAATGATCTGGTTAGATAGAGAAGGAAAAAATAAATGAGTTGACAATGATCCCAGTGCTGTTTGTTTGAAACTCAGAACTATAAGTTAACCCACTGCAAGTCAGAAGAATACCTACTGCACGTTGGTGAAAAGACACAAAGTTGTCTTCGCTAGGTTCCATAGTGTTAGGTGATTTTGAAGAAGTGGTGTTTAGTAGAGCCAAATATACTATTAGTGTGAGACAACTGCCCCAGGTAGTATTGGAGAAATGTTCTTCTTCACTGTTGGAGAATAAAGCTGTGCATACCACACAACTTACCTTGGGCTTTCTAAAATAGCCTGCTGTCTAAGGTTGCTGTTTAACCACTTATTTATTCAATATTCTTCTGTATATGGCATTGGAAGACATTATCATGTCCTTTACCTCGGCCAGCAACATGTCTTGGGACAGTTTAGAGATGGAATAGGGCAGAATGTGTGAAAGGCTAAAGTAAAAAGGAGAATAAAAAGTTTTGTTTTTGAAATTGTGGAGAATAATATTGAAAAAGCAAGACTGAACTAAGTGGGCATGACAAAACACAGAATGCAAGAACTTAATTAAAGATTCTTCTGCTGATGTGAATGACTGTTGACATCCACAGTTATGCTGTCATATTCTAGGGGTGGAAGCTTTGGTTGGCTGGCTTTTGGATCATCCTGATGTTCAAATTACGGATCTCTCAGATGGTGACACAGTGTCTGATGAATATTCAGATGAAGAAGTTACAGAGGATGTTGAGGAAGCAGAAGCTGTGTATCCTGTGGTAAGTCTTGTGGATGAAGTCTGATAAATGGCTTTAAATCAACAGGCTAGTTTTTCTGAGAATGTTTATTGTAACTTTGGGGTGAGGAAGCCAGTGGTGCACTGTCTACAGTCATTTGAAGGGCTTATATTGCAAAACATTTTATGTGTATAATAGAGTGATTAGATTTATGGATTGTTTTCTTTTGCAGTCCACTGGGGCTGTTGTAACAGAAAGCCAGACTTACAAGAAACGAGCTGATTTCTTAAGTAATGATGATTATGCTGTGTATGTCCGAGAGAACATTCAGGTAAGCATCACTGTGAAACTGGCATTTGACTAGTATAGTACTGTCTGTTCCCTGTTTCGAAAAGACAACATTGATGAAACTGAAATACTGACAATGGATTTGTGTAGGAGAGTGCATAAATACAGAAGTGCCGAGTTTGTTAACTGCGAAGCTTGTATTATGTAACATCTCAAGTATTCAGAGTTTT
Organism: Iguana delicatissima; assembly: GCA_948472985.1. Taxonomy (NCBI): domain Eukaryota; kingdom Metazoa; phylum Chordata; class Lepidosauria; order Squamata; family Iguanidae; genus Iguana; species Iguana delicatissima. Next base: position 867,994 of record CAOKZL010000276.1, on the reverse strand, counting down.
CTTCATGGAAAACGTAGATTTTTTTTGTTTGATTAATGATAACTTCATGCTTCTTTCTTCTACTGTCTGTTTTCAGAACGATAGATCAGGAGGAGAGTGTGTGTTTTACATGCAAAAAGATTTCAGTTTCTGATATATCCTGATAATCCTGAGAAATACTCCTATCAGAAATCCTAGAAAGTCTATTGGTATTGATAATACTGAGCTTAATGGACCAGTGGTCTAACTCAGTATAACATAGGCATATATAGTAAGGAATTTTTTCATTTAATTTGAAGGCTTTCAGTGTAGGTTTACCAGAGTAATTTATGCTGAATGATCATTAGGCATCTTAAGTCAGATATGGAGCCCTCCAAAAGGTGATGTTTCCTTGAATATTGTAGCCATGTTGAGTATATTCTTATAATGCTTCAGCTATGTACAGTGTTGTCAGCTATGACAACACTGATAAGAACACAAGACTATCTGGGATCAGACCAAAGGCCTGTTTTGTGTAATACTCTATTCACAGTGGTCCATCAGAGGCATACTGCCTCAGATACAAGGGGTAACAGTGTTTATATAGACAGGGCCTGCCTAATATCATTGTTTTGAACAGGTGGTAGAAATATAGTTAATGTGTACAGTCCAAAATTCTTCTTCAGTTTTTTTAAGTTGTTTAATCCCCTCTTAAACCATCTAGGTTGGTGGCCATGACTACATCTTCTTAGTAGCAGATTCCATAGTTTTTACAACATATTGTGTATTTCTTTTTCTCTGTCCTGGATCTCATTATTTAGCTTTTCTGGATGAACAAAGGTTCTAGTATTATGAAACAAGGTGAAAAGCTCTTCCTGTCCATGTTCTTCAAATTGTACATAGTTGAAGACATCACTGTCAAACCCCTTTATACTCACTATTTTGCTGAGCTAACTTGCTTGGGATGTGAACTTTATTCATAAGGAGTTGCTTCATTGGTCAATTTGGCTGCCTTTTCCAGCACCTTTTCCAGTTCGGCAACACCTCTTTTGTCCTTTGTTTCATAGCTTAGGATCCAATAAGTGGCAGACTGGATACTTTTCTCATTGGACCTAGGATTTTGGTCTACCAACCTAGTAGTCTTATTTGCATATTAGGGTAAATCATGGTTTAGCACAGTGGTTCTCAACCTGTGGGTCCCCAGATGTTTTTGGACTTCAGCTCCCAGAAGCCCTGAGCATTGATCATAGTGGCTGGGGCTTCTGGGAGCTGAAGTCCACAAACATCTGGAGACCCACAGGTTGAGAACCACTGATTTAGCACAACCTGAAAGAGTAGAAATGGGTGATTGTGAGCTTTGGACTTGCTGGCTTCCTTATTCTTCATTCTAAGATTTTGGATACTTCTGTTTTTGAGTAACTACAACCTGTTGTGTCACCCATATTGAGAATTATGATTAGCCTTAATTAGGCTTAGATTAAACAAGCTAACATCAATAACTGTAGCTGATGTGAGTGAAGCTAACCATAAGTAAACTTAACCATAACTTATGAGAAAGCTCTTCTCTAAACTGTGGTTTAGTGCAGTGCTACTCAAAGTGGTGGTTCATCAACAGGTCCTGGTTCTTGAGACATCAGAACATCAGAAATGATTGCCTGTCTTCCTTATCAGATAAACTGAGTGGTACTGGTTTAGTGTAATTTGCAAATAGACTTTTTGTTTACTTCTCTAAATTGTTTTGGCTTATGCATTCGCTTCAAGTGAAATAGATCCTAGCTTTACTTGTAGTTTTCTGTAATATGATCAGTTTTGTAACATGCAATTCAGTGTCTCAGTTCAGTGCGTTATTGTCCATAGATCTATGTTGCATTTATATTTTAACTTTTTCCCAATATGTTCAAGGGGCTTTACATAGTTCTCCTCCTCCCAACAGTCCTGTCAGATAGATCGGACTGAGCGAGGATGACTATACCAAATTCACACAGTTAATTTTGTAGCTCATTGTGGACTAGAACTTGGATCTCCCAAGTATCTGTCAAATGTTGTGACCTTTATGCCATACAGTGTTTGTTATCTAGTTGGATAATTAGATTTTTATCCTTTTAAAAGTTTCAAATGTACAGATAGGCTTTTGCCAAGTGTGTTTTACAATGATGTCAAGTTCTTCTGATTTTAAAAAAGTATGTCCTATTGCAGATACATATTACTTTGTTACTGAACTACTATTGGAACTACAGATAGTGATATTGATCCCTTTTTGCTCTTAGGTGGGAATGATGGTTCGATGCTGTAGAACATATGAAGAGGTTTGTGAGGGTGATGTAGGAAAAGTTATTAAATTGGACCGGGACGGGCTGCATGATCTCAATGTGCAATGTGACTGGCAACAAAAAGGTGGCACTTACTGGGTCAGATATATCCATGTTGAGCTTATAGGTAAGTTGAATATTTAATTCATTATTCTAACAGTACTTTCGTTCATTCAGAGTTCAAATGTATCAATAACGTGGCTCTTTTTTTTTAGGATTTCCGCCACAGAGCTCTCCCTCACACATAAAGATTGGTGACAAAGTACGTGTTAAAACATCTGTAACTACGCCAAAGTACAAATGGGGATCTGTTACCCATAGAAGTGTGGGAGTTGTGAAAGGTATTGAATGTTTTTGAAAAGAAAAAGTTGGTTGACTGGTTTATGTGCAGTTATGGATTTTGCCATTGTAGAATAATAGGTAGCCTCTTAGTTTGACCTACCTATTTATCTGCAAGATAAAATTGAACTATTTAGAAATCTTGACTTTTTTCCTGTGCATTTCCCCTAACATCTAGGTGTGTTAGAAGTATTGTATTCGATTCAAATATAAAAATAAATGCACTGAGAGTTTCACTGCAATAGTGAACACCACAAATGCAAAGTAATATATACCTATATTATATTTCAACACAAATTATTTCAGGTTTATGTAAAAATATTCTTGGGGGAAAGCTTTATTCAATAAAATTCCAGCTCAGAATAATGAGCATCGCTCCACCCCATAATAATATGATTCCTCTGACTTTCTAGAGTCCTGTTGTTGATATTATCTGTTATATGTGTAGCAATTTAAAACTAATACAACTTTAAATGAAGGGGGAGTATTCATTTGAGGCTTGTAGGGCAAAGGGTAGGCCAGGTCACTGTAGTAGAAATCAAATAGATTTAGTTGGCTGAGCATCCACTCTTTTCAAGGTGGGTCTAAGGTTGGCTCAGAAGGGCTGAGCATTGTCACATTTGATTTTGTACTGTGGTAGAATAATAGAGTGCATACCCTTCTTCATGCCTTGTGATTACTTCATTCATCCAGTGCAGCCGTCACTGGGCAAGGGGCTTAGGGTCAGAACTGGTCTATTGCTTTTGTGAGATTTAGCTTGCTTCTCCACCGACTTTAGAGAGACCAGAGGTTAGGGCTAGGTAGTGGCTTTACAGAGGTCTTATCATCCTGAGTAGAAAACTGAGTTTTATGTGGGAGCAACAGTTTTGCCATTTATTTCTTTCCCTGAACATTGTTCCCCTGAACATTTTGGGGTGCCTTTTTGGAAAACAGGGAGAAGTGAAAGGCCCTCTTCTGTGACTGACACTCCAATTACAAAAGTTAAGGCCTTTAACTTGGCTGTTCAGGAGTGGTGGAGAGGGAGCTTTAGATTTTTGTAGTTACATGGTCATTTTGACAAGCATGTAGTAAGATCATCCATCTGATTTTGCAGTGTGGATTGTGGAAGGGAAGAGGGAGGATTGCTAGTTGAATCTTCTGCCTTATGTACCCACAGTAGTTTTGAAACAATTTATCTCCCATACACATCTGTAAAGTAATACAGTTACAAGATATGTCACAGAATACACATTGTGATGATACCTTTATTCATCCAACCAAGAGGCACAAAATACATCAGTGTAGTTTTTGAACCCTTGTTGTTGTTGTGGTGGTTTGGTGGTTGCTGCTGCTGTTGCCATGTTCCTTCAAGTCATTTCTGACTTATGGTGACCTTGAGGTTAACTTATCATAGGGTTTTCTTGGCAAGATGTGTCCACAAAGGGCTTGCCATAACCTTCCTCTGAGACTGAGAGAATGTGACAAGGTCGCCAGTGAGTTTCCATGGCTAAGTGGAGATTCAAACCCTGGGTCCCCAGAGTCCTATTCCAGCACTCAAACTGTATCACACTGTCTCTCACTTTTTGAAACCTACTGACTTCTTTATCAGGCAAAAATGGTAAGATATCATGCAGAGGAAGAAGAATGATGCTGTTAGATTCACTGGTCTGCATCTTTGCTTGAAATGTTTGTTCAAGGTGGTCCTGAGGGAATTTTGATGCCCTTTGAGGCCGTACCCCTTCTTGGTCTTAAGGAGACTGGTAACAAAGTCAGTGATGGAGAAGCCAGTGGCTTTGAAAACTAGCAATGTGCAGTTCTTTAATTGGCTAAACAAAGGTATATTTGGGATTTTGTGGTATTTTGTTGTATGGCCAATAAGGCTACCCCTTTATTTTTTAAAAAGAAGTGTTACATATATATGTTTAATACTTTGTTTTTCTGTTCTTAAAAATAAAGTGATTGCTGTGCTATTTATTCCTTAGTTACGTATTTCGAGATTAGTGTTCATGCTTAAAATATTTGATACAGATTAGAAAAATGAAGACTAACACTTCTGTGCTACAGGCAGATTTATTAATTATTTCCTTGATAAACAGAAAATTGTTCAAATCTGTGGTGAAGGCTATATTAAAAATTACAAAAAATCCATAGATTCCAGCGTTTCACAAATATCAGATATTAATAGAAAATATCTCTTGTTACTGATCTCTCTGTCTCTCTCTTTTTGTGTGTGTCTGTCCTCCAAGAGCACCTTTAACTTTCCTACCTTCTGTTACAGCTTTTAGTGCCAATGGTAAGGATGTCATTGTCGACTTTCCTCAGCAGTCTCACTGGACTGGACTGTTGTCAGAAATGGAACTGGTTCCCAGCATTCATCCAGGGGTTACGTAAGTCTTTTTTTCCCCAACTTTTATCATTTTTTCTTGTGTTCTTTTGAAATCTGTATCTTTTACTTCTGTAACATGCTGTTTTAGCTGAATTTCCCTATGAGATGGCAATAGGTGAAAAACACAAGAATAGAAGTGTATGGTAATAAGCTGTGTAGAAAGGGAAACTATTTGTATTGAATGTTGCAAACCAAATGATTAGCTAATACAGGTGTTTGGGTTTTGTTACAATCAGGTGTGATGGCTGTCAGATGTTTCCCATTAATGGGCCTCGGTTTAAATGCAGAAACTGTGATGACTTTGATTTCTGTGAAACCTGTTTTAAAACCAGGAAGCACAACACACGGCACACATTTGGCAGGATAAATGAACCAGGTATATTTTCATTGTAATTTAATGCAGTTTCAACTCTGGGACATTTCTGGGTGTTTCTTTAATTTTTGGAAGCCCCATTTTCATAACTTTGCCAGATAACTTTGATTGTACTATCTCTAATAACCTTTCCAGTTATGTTGAATTATTTTTCATCAGCAGAACTGTAGAATGAGTTGCATTCATACAAGAATTTGTAATCATACAAACTCAGTCCAGTCCAGTGCACTGGCCTTCAGATGTACTCAGTACTGAGCAATATATAGTTATCTTCAGACCTATGACCATAACCTCTTACTATAGGTCAGTCTCCAGTATTTTGTGGCCGTTCTGGAAAGCAGTTGAAGAGACGTCACAGTAGCCAGCGAGGAATGCTGCTGGATGATTGGTCGAGAATTGTTAAAAATCTGAATGTGTCATCTTCTGTAAATCAGGCATCACGTTTGATTGATGGAGGTGAACAGTGTTGGCAGTCTTCTGGTTCCCAAGGAAAGGCAAGTTCAAAAAAATTGTGGTATTTCTTCATTTTTGCATTTTCATTGTTTATCATTACTGTTTGTGTAAAGTATAAATATAATTGTAGATTTTTAATGGGTTTTTTTATAGTTATTTGTAATTCTAGAGTTCTAAGAAGTAATATTATGATTGCATATAACTGGAATAGGGTTTCTTCTGAAGATTCTAGATAACTAAATGCAATCAATATTTTATAGCACTGGATACGTTTGGAGATTTTCCCTGATGTCCTAGTACACAGACTGAAAATGATTGTGGATCCAGCAGACAGCAGCTACATGCCCTCCTTGGTCGTGGTTTCAGGTATGGGATTCACAGTGTTGGGGTTCAGGAAGAACCTGATCCATTGCTGACCCAAGTATTTGTTCTGTGCAGTCACATAATGCAATAATAATGAAAAACATCTTCCATATAAATTTGGATATGAACTTGTTTTACAGGTGGAAGTTCTTTAAACAATCTCATAGAGTTGAAGACCATCAATATTAATCCTACAGACACTACAGTTCCTCTTCTTGGTGATTGCACAGACGTAGGTATCTGCTGCTTCTAAGGAAAGCTTTTGAAGAAAGTTTTGTATTATACTGGTGAAAGTTAATTTATTAAAGAGAAATTTACAATATGAGTAGCTTTTTAGGACAATAAGAAATGTCATTATGGATGCCTGTTCAGTAGCATGTCTAGCTATAGCAAAATGTCAGAACGTTTGTCTCCTGTTCCTCCCTGCTCACCGACTGGGGAATGTCGGGGCTTCAGCTGAGAAAAGGTGGGTTTGGTGTAGGGTTGGATGGAAGATTGCTACAGCTATGTCTTCCAATTTAAATTGCACCATTTATGTCTTTATGTTAGCAAAATAACTCTGTCTTAGCAATTGAATGCAATAGTCATATCCCAGGCTCATTGCCTGTTCCTTTTATTGTTGAGACTGAATGCATTAAGAATCAGTCTAAAAACGATCATTTTTTTTTTCAAGTATCACAGGTATATTGAGATTGCTATAAAGCAATGCAGGAGTTCTGGCATAGATTGCAAAATACATGGTCTCAGCGTATTGGGGCGTATCCGAGCAGAGGATGAAGACTTAGCTGCAGTCCCTTTTCTTGCTTCTGATAATGAAGAAGAAGATGATGATAAAGCTAACACTGGGAGGTATGGGATACTAAAATAAGAAACCTTTTAAAAATATGGTTTGTAACTGTAACATGCTGTTGTATCCAATAAAAATCTACTGTTCTGTTAGGCTGTGTATTCAAAATTGAAAATGTTTTGTACCAAGCAAAAGTTGAACACATTTCCATAGAAGTGTCTTGTGGTCTAATTCCAGTAGGCTATGCAGCTCACTGGAGCAATGAAGTTACAAGTGAAAGGTTAAACACGTAGATAAAACGTATGAGCTGGAAGACATGCATCAAGGAAAAATGGGGTGGGAAAGAATTTTTTTTTCCAGCTGTCATGATTGGAGTATTTTTCCAAAAGCATGAGGTCTAGCATATTTTTCTTTAAAACAATAGATGCATAAGGTGGAAAATCAGTGTCCGGAATAAGATCTTGCTCTTTAGAATGAACATATCCAATACGTATTCTTACATTCTCTGCATATTTCGCCTATTGTCTTTTATGGTTTATAAGAAATAAAAAGAAAATCTAGACCCTCTGAATCACTTAGGAAGTCCTTTTGGTGATCTTTGACACTCTCAAAAGATGCTTAGATTGTGTTATAGTGAATTATGGTTTTTGCATTCATAGCACAGATTGAGTGTCCCTCATCTGAAATGCTTGGGGCCAAGAAGTGTTTTATGTCAATTTTTTCAAATTTAAAATACCTACGTTTGGATATATATTAAATACAGTATTGTATAGGAGATCTTCAGAGAGCCAGTGAAGAAATGAGCAGTAGCATCACAGCCACCACTTTGTTCTGAGCACTATGCTTGGATCTGCCATTTTACAAATTTTTGTGTCTCTCTGCAGTCTCACATCTCATTTATTTGCTACTTGTATATGAGCTGTGAGGCTGGAAAAAGACTGAGAATTTGAAAGAATGAGAAGGAACTCCACGTGCACTGCCTCAAAAGTAGAAGCAGGCAGCTAATAGAAAAAATTTTTTTTGCAGAGGGAGGCTTTCAGATTTCAAGATAAGGGATACTCAACCTGTATTAATTTGGTTCCAGCATGCCTGTGATTTGTGGAAGAAAAAGTTGAGGTGGACATGTTGAAAATGTGACTCAGTAGAAGGTTTTGCAAGCTATTATGCCTCTTTTTCCTACTTAGTCTTGTTAGAAAGAAGACTTTAGGCCTGGAATCAGTGGCTACAATAAGGACCAAAGTTTTTGTTTGGGGCCTGAATGATAAAGATCAGCTGGGCGGATTAAAAGGTTCAAAGGTAATTAATTTTTTATATAGAAAATGAATCAAAATGGGGTGCTTTCTGTCGTCAGTGCAGGAAGGGAAATAGTGGTGTGGGATTGCTAGTGAGAATAAGAAAAACAGTGAGCACAACAGTAGATTTATCTTGTCCTTGTGAATTTGGACATTTGGATTGAGCCTCTGGATTGTAGAAACATTTGCGTCTCAACAATAGTAAAGTAGGGAGGATGCCATCTACGTTTAGCAGCATGGTTCTTTGCAGGGGTCAGGGCCACACAAGATAAAATTCTAAAAGCAATCTGAAATACTAGAACAAACATGAATATGTGCTTACATCATTTATAGCCTGTAAGAATGGAATTTACAATAAAGATGTTATTTTATTGACATCTTATTTGTGCAGTGCTTGGGCAATGGCTATCCTTAAAGGGTGTCTTTTCTCTGACCAGAACAACTTGCTAAATGGCTTACATTGTCTGAACTGAGTTAGTTAAAAATGTCTAGAGACGATATGTAATTTTCCTCAGCAATTGGCTGAATCCCCAAATCTTGTCTTATAGCAGGGAAGTAAACTTTCTTTTACTTAGAGATGGATATAAATAGAGCTGTTAATGAGACACTCAATGAGATTTGCACAAATGTAGTGTTACCATGCAGCAGTTGGTTCATTGGATCAGCTCTAGTTGGGACTATCAATTGGATTTAGGCCCATTACATTTTTCATCCAACAGCACATCTTTGTGCTATATGACTGAATGGCTTGGAAATCCTATTAAGTTTCAAAATAAGTTTGCTCCATGCCATTGGGGGATTCCAGAGAGAATTATGAACTATGTCTCCTCTTGGACATGCCTACCCCACTTGAAATACAGAACTAGATGGATTATTAGCTCCTGACCAATATAGTCTTTTATTAGAAAACCAAATGGTGAGTTTGTGGTTGAGCAGTTAGTTACTCTCTTTTGAGACTATATTGTTCATATTGTTTTCATCATTTTCACTTCTCATTTGAGGAATGAAATGTTTAAAAAGTATCATAACATAAGTAATAGTATCAGGTATATGAAAGAGGGCTAAATCACAAAGGGGAAATAACTCTGAATTCTTACTGAGAGTGGTATGTTAAATGCAAAGCAAACTGTTTGCTGAAACAAACCAAAGTAATTGAGATTCTTTTAAAACATTAGAAGTTCTCAGTATTTACGAAAAATATTTACTTCTTAAGAAACCAGCCTGTAACTAAAAAACATGGAGTAATTTTATTTTTTCTTCCTGTTAAGATATTAATCTGTTCTAGGCATTTAGGTAATTGCTTTCTCCAAAGTATACTTTTTTGATCTTATAACTGTTTCTGTGTTACTTACAATTTACAGATAAAAGTCCCTTCATTTTCTGAGACCCTCTCTGCATTGAATGTAGTACAGGTAGCTGGTGGGTCTAAAAGTCTTTTTGCAGGTAAGGAAACTCTTCATGGGTCAGATTTTAATTTACCAGTGTGTGAAGCACTGCATCTATTTTAAAAAGCAAAGTTTCTTTTGCTTGTCCTTATTTCTCAGAAATTGAAAGCTATGTATCTTCTGCCTTTTAGTGACTGTGGAAGGTAAAGTCTATGCTTGTGGAGAGGCCACTAATGGGAGACTTGGATTAGGTCTTTCAAGTGGGACTGTGCCTATTCCCCGGCAGATTACGGCTCTCAGTAATTACGTAGTCAAGAAAGTTGCTGTTCACTCAGGTATCAGTTTTGTAACATATCAAGTAGTTTTTTTTAAAAAAAATCTTATCATTTTAATCAACTGTATGTTAATCTTTTCAACATTTGTCAATTATGTGTTTTTGTTTTAGGCTTGTGTTTTCTCTGCACAATATTCTGAACAGAGAAATATGTATGTGAAGGTGGAATGCCCCATCTGTTCTAGAATAGATATGAACAGTGTTAACTACAGCTTTACTTTTGAATGTTGGCTTCTGTGCTGATTGAGTGTGTCATACAAAATGAAAATGAGATATTCTGGTATTCTAGACTGGTTTGGATGTACCATTTTTAATAATTAACAAAACACACACACACACACACACACACACACACACACACACACATTTCTTGTTTTAGATTGGGTTTAACTGAGACTTTGAAACAAGTGGCAAGATTCTGTTCTAGTCTGAAGAAAAATAAAGGTGCTGTGTGTTTTTCAGTGAGGTTCAAGTTGACTTTGTGGGTTTAAGCCAGGTCTAAATATTAAAGATAACTTAGTAGATTAACTTGCCATTGATGAGAGTGAGGAAATGTGCAGCTGCTAATATAGCTATTCACTGAACTTTCTCACTGCTGCTCGGAACTTTTCTTTTTACTTTTGTGTAAAATTTGCCCTTCTCATATTACTGTTTATTCCAGGTGGCCGTCATGCTATGGCCTTAACTGTTGATGGGAAGGTATTCTCTTGGGGTGAAGGAGATGATGGAAAGCTTGGACACTTCAGTAGAATGTAAGGATTTTATTTTTGTTGCTTTGCTGGGCATGCTGAATTTTTCTCATACCCTTTCCATTTAGCTAGCAATATTTATTATCCCTTCAGAAAGTAAGAAATAGATGATTTGCTTGTGACAGAATCAATAGTAGATGTTGTGACTGTACTTTGGGTGCTTTAGAGACAATTTTTTATGGTAATGCATAGCAAATCTGGCTTCTTATTTTTCCCCTTTGGGCATTTCAACACTTTTTAAATAATTCTCTGATCTGGAAAAAAAAGCAACACTTGTGCAATAGATAGCTTACATTATTCTTAGTATAAAATACCTTCAAATAAACTGATTAAATAGAACTGCTTCATAGAGGTTTTGTGTTTTGTTCCATTTGCAGGAACTGTGATAAACCAAGGCTCATAGAGGCACTGAAAACAAAACGTATTCGTGACATTGCCTGTGGCAGTTCTCACAGTGCTGCTATCACCTCTAGTGGTGAATTATATACGTGGGGCCTTGGAGAATATGGTCGACTTGGGCATGGAGACAATACTACACAACTTAAACCAAAGATGGTAAACATCATTTAATATTTTCCTAGTGAATATCACATTAGGGCATGCACTTGCTGAAGTATGACAAAACAGCTGAAGTACCCTCATTCAATATACAGTCATCCCCCCACATTCGTTAGGGTTAGGGGCACAGGACCCCCATGAAAGTGGAAAAATCATGAATAACTCTAGGCCCTCCCAAATCATATTTAACACACAAAAAAGTATGATCACCATATTCAACCCACCCCTTTGAGGCATCAGGGCTCCTTCACAAGGCAGAAGTGGGGGGCTGGTGGGGCTGACTGCCATCTCTACTGCTTCCCCATACCATTTTTAATAGGGACTCACAAGCCTCATTTGCAGTTCTCAGTCTCACGAGGCTTGCAATCCCTATTAAAAATAGCATAGGGAGGCAGCAGAGGTGACAGCAAATAATCCGTGAATAATCAAATCCACAGAAGTGAAACTCGCAGATGTAGAGGGCTGATTATAGAGGTGTGTGTGTGTGTGTGTGTGTGTGTGTGTGTGTAGAGAGAGAGTGACATCTTATTGTACTCATAAAATGAAATGTCAGGCTCTGTGTGTAAGCTGGAACTGTCTAAGGAAGTGTGTAAACAGTAATCTTCTAAACTTGTTGCCCAGATTGACTGAGATTTTGGTTGGTCTTTTGTTTTGTGTTTTTTTCCTTGGGTCCATCTTTCACAGACCAAAAAGGTCCCATTTAACTATGCTTTCTTTTTCCTTTTAGCTTGCCAGTCCGGACACCTGGAATAAGAGCATGTGCATCTTTTATGAGACTTGGTTTTATTTTTACTTGACTTACAGGAAAGGCTTCACTGTAGCAAATTCAGTTACTATCCAAAAGTGGTTACAGCTTAAGTGTGTCTCTAAAATGGACAGTTTGTATATGATTTCAGATGGATGAACTTCTGGTTATGTGTTTTCTGTGTTGTAGGTTAAGGTGCTCCTTGGTCATCGAGTGATTCAGGTTGCCTGTGGAAGTAGAGATGCTCAGACCTTGGCATTGACAGATGAGGGTAATAAAAATCTCTTCATTTGCGCAGTTTCAATATTGTATTGCATTTGCAATTTTCAATGCTGATCTTTCTTTTTTAATAAGGGCTAGTATTTTCCTGGGGAGATGGAGACTTTGGAAAACTGGGTCGAGGAGGAAGTGAAGGATGCAACATTCCTCAGAACATTGAAAGGCTGAATGGTCAAGGAGTCTGCCAGATTGAGTGCGGAGCTCAGTTCTCTTTGGCTCTTACAAAGTCTGGGGTGGTATGGACATGGTATGTCATGTTTAATGAATTGTGAGCAATTGTTATAATAGGCCAAATTGATAGGAAGACTAGAACAACAATATGACGTGTTGTAAAAGGCTAATAGATTATAATTGTAGCCGTCAGAGGTGAGGAATGATGGCAGCTGAAAAATTTCATTGTAAAATTAAAGAGTAAGGTCAATGCATTAAGTTTCACTAGCTTCATTGATTTCCTAGTCTGTTTTTCAAGAAACCTTAACTAGAATAGATTAATAAGAGTCTTATAGGTGAACAGTTTCTTTTCCTGCTTTGAAACTATTTTGTCCCAAATCTCATAAATGAATTATAGAAAGTGCTCCCAAAGAAGATGTGATAAATATAAATTTGGATGACTTTAAAAAAGAATTAGAATAATTAATAGAAGATAAAGCTATCAATGGCTGTTAACCGTAATGGCAGTTAGAAGGTTACCTCCAGTATTGAGGAGAATATGATGCAGTTTCAAGTTGCTGCAAACGTGAACAGAAGAGTTTTGTTACCCATGTGTTCTTCTTGTGGTCATCCCAGAAAGTATCTGGTTGGCCATTTTGCAGTCAACATGTTGGAGCAGGTGGGCTTTTGGTCTGTTCTAACAAAACTCTTCCTGTATGCTAAGTCTTTGTTTTGGTATACTGGTATATATTTGCGAAGTCCTCATAATAATTAGATAATGTTTTGTTGGATTTGCTTTAAAAAGAAGTAAACTGGGATGTATGTTTTTTCAATGTGTTAACTAAGAATAAGGGCTCGGGGGTCAAACTGGGCCTCTTGAGCCATGCTGTTTCCACTCTTTGCTCTTCATTTGTTGAACTATTGGCAAAAAGGAGTCTGTCTCCTTCTTACCCTTTCCTTTAAAAGACATGAGAAATTGAAAGTCCATGTCAAGACTGCCTTATCTAGAAATCTGAAAACTTTCAAAAATCAAAACTTTTCACTGCTAGCCACTTCCTTCTACCGTCAAGGCAGTGGCTGTGGTAGTCTTGCTCATTCCTCTTTCAGATCTGAAGAGCATTGCCGCTGCTGCTTCAAAGGCTGAAGTGGGCAGCTGGTGGCAAAAAAGAGAGAGACTGAGGATCTGTGAAATGTAAGAGGCATGGATTTGCATTGAGCCTGTGCTTGGATTCCTGCCATTTTACCGCTCCTCGGTCTCTCTCCAGGTTCGTGTCTCATACACAACACAAGTAGTGACTGAACCAGCCGTGAGGCTATTCCATAAATGTACTGTATTCCAAAATCCGAAAAAATCCCGAAATACAGAACACTTCTGATCCCAAGCTTTTTGGATAAGTGAGACTCAAGCTGCACTATGGGTATTGAAGGAAAGGGATTAAAAATTGTTCCATGAAGAATAAAAAAAAAGTAATCATAGTGACTTTTTTCTTCTCAGGGGAAAGTATTTCCCTGGTTGTTGGTTTAAGTGCTTAGAGCCCTAGAAGAATTCTGAATTCCCAATTTGATCTTTTATCCTCAGGGGCAAAGGAGACTACTTCAGGCTAGGACATGGCACTGATGTTCATGTAAGAAAGCCACAAGTAGTAGAAGGGCTGAGAGGGAAGAAGATAATTCATGTGGCTGTAGGTGCACTCCACTGCCTAGCAGTCACTGACACAGGACAGGTAAGAAAAACTTGTCAGCACACTCTTCCAAGACCATTATCTGGTAGTAAGGCCTATTGAAATCATAAGAGTTACTTCCCATGGCTTGTTTAGAACTAACGTTTGAGCTCCTGCCAATAAATAACTAAATGCTGAGACTCCAAATACAACAATAGAATAATTTCATGAAGCTTTTAAAATTACTGCCAGTATTAGCTACTCTTCCTTTTTTAAAAAAAACAGGCAGTAGTGCCTTTTTCTAAGGGTGTTGTAGTCTTATTCTTTTCATAGATAAAGAGCAGAGGCTGTTATTCCCATATTGAATTTCATCACTTTTACTATGTAGGCCATAATGTTAAGTGGTAAGAGTTCCATAGATTTCTCTTGATCATAGATTTCTCCTGATCTTAGATAACTGTTTCCTTTTTTAAGCTGGAGGAAACAATAACTAGTTACAGTTGGCCGTACACATTTGCTGGAGATAGGGGTGTAGGACCCCAGCACAAGTGGAAAAACCACAGATACCAAAATGTGTGTTGTATGCGTGGGCCTGAGAAGGGGACTCAGGCATGGTGTGGAGACTGGACATGCATAGTCCAAACTAAGTCACAAAAAGGAAAAGGTGTGGGTGGTTATGGTAGCCCTATCCTTCCTCTTTGGCACCCATTTCCTTCCTTGGGTTGGTGGAGGCATCAGGGAGGGTTTGTGGTGCTGAGGAATCAGTCTGCATTCTGTCCTTAGCTGGCCAGGCTGCCACTGGTGGAGGAGGAAGAGGAGGACCAGAGGCGAGTTTTTAATGGGCTGCAGAGCCTGATCAGAGCCACTGAGAGGGAAGGTTTCTCCGGAAAAGAGGTTCTTGTTGGGGTAGGGGTTGGAGAAACTCGCAAATAGTCAAAGCCGTGAAAGTGAAACCTACAACTGTGGAGGACATACTGTATAATGTTTAGTTAGTAAATACAGCTTCGGTAGAATTGTTTGGCTGTTTTCATTCAAAAATGTATGTTTCCATCTTACGCAGAGGCGTTCATGAGCTAGCTAACACACAAAGTACAAAATCATGGTAGCAACTTTAAAAGTTCCACAAATGGAAGAAAAACAGGAAAGTCCAAATAAACCCTGTTGTAACAATAAAATTATAAGTTCTTTTAAAAAATCAACAGTGAAGGAGCTTCATATTGTAAGGGCATTGCATAGATAGGCAATTTTCTCTCCCTATAGGTGTGTTCTGTTTCCTGGTTGTCTTATTCATACATCTTTGATCAGAACTTGGATTTTGTAATAGTTAGTGGTCAGTATATGAATTTTTAATGGTGCTTGATTTTTTTTAAATGTTAAAGAATGGAAATAAACCAAAGCATTTTAGAATCACTGTGCAGGTAGTTTGCTTCAGTTTCATACAGACTGAAAATTGTGGAGAACCTAAGTTATGTTGAGCATGCTATATATGCTTCTATCCTAAAACAGAGCCAGCATGGTTTGAGCATTGGACTAGGACTCTTGAGACCAGCATTCAAGTCTCTGCTCAACCATGGAAACCCACTGGGTGACCTTGGGCAAGTGACATTCTCTCAGCCTCAGAAGAGGGCAAAGACAAACCCCTTCTCAACAAATCTTATAAAGAAAAACCTGTGATAGCTTCACGCGGGGGTCACCATAAATGACTTGAGGACACAGAACAACAAATAGATGAAAAGCTTACCAGAATAAGTGATGCAAAGAATTACTTGCTTTATTGACAGGTTTATGCTTGGGGTGATAATGATCACGGGCAGCAAGGCAATGGGACAACTACAGTCAACAGAAAGCCCACTCTGGTCCAGGGTTTAGAAGGCCAGAAAATCACTCGTGTAGCATGTGGATCTTCCCACAGTGTGGCTTGGACAACAATGGATGTAGCTACACCTTCTGTGCATGAACCAGTTCTTTTTCAAACAGCGAGAGACCCTTTAGGCGCATCTTATTTAGGTAATATATGGCTAGCATTTCTTTTCTTTGACAATAAAGCTAGTAGAAAGTGGGAAAGAGAAATGATTTTTGTGTTTGGGAAGAAAGAAGCTTGTGCCACAGACAGAGAATCAGCTAAAGGTTTAATGGCTCATTACCTCGGCATGTTCCCATCTGGCCGAAAGTGTAAGGAGAGGGGAACATCTTGGACTGTGATGTGCATTGTGTGGTAGTCACTGTGGCAGTTGAAGCGTCTGGCTCTTGGGTCCTTGCTCGGTTCAAGTATAGCTTCTGTTAACAGATATGTTATCTTCTGTAGCCACACGGCTAGAAATAGAAGAGGGAAAGAGGAGTAACACATAGTTAAACATTAGTCTTGCTTAAAGGATGTTTTGGATGCCAAGAGTTCTTGTTCAGATTTTTTCCCAAATGCCTTCTCTTTGAACTGAAATCTGACAGCTGAATAACCGAAATGAAAGACAGATAAATTCATTTAAGTAGAATGAATCATTCAAATGACAGGTTGTAAGTTTTCTTTATATTTAATTCTACTCTTTATAAAATAATTTATTATATTGAAGTAGAAGGGTATGAGTGTTTAGTCATGCTGCAGGAATCATTGGTGAGGAATATTATAACTAAAGAACGAGGAATTTTTTTTTGTGAGAGTCCTTACCTAGGGTACAGCTAGGTAGAAGTATATGGAGAAAATTTTATAAGCCAAATCAAGTTGTGAATTTGTTGTCCTTGATTTTTCCTGCTCTTTGGTGTCCGAGGCATCTAATTGTAAGCTCCTGGATATCTCTTATTTCTTATAGGTGTCCCATCCGATGCAGATTCTTCTGCTGCTAGTAACAAAATCAGTGGTGCAAACAGCTCAAAACCTAACCGACCTTCACTTGCCAAGATTCTTTTGTCACTAGATGGCAACCTTGCCAAACAGCAGGCATTATCTCATATACTGACAGCCTTGCAAATCATGTATGCCAGGTGAGCACATGCCTAAAGATGGAGAATAGAAGAATTTTTTTTTTGAGTGTCCATGTTGGCCTTGGATATTAACTCCAGCTTTTCTTAGAGCTTGGAAAATATATATTTGAACAACAATTACCATAATCAAATAGCATTCTGGGAACTGTAATCTAAAACAAGCAAACAAAAAACACTTTTAAGACTTCTAGATTTTCTGATACCTGATGGACTCTCTGAAGAAAATCTGTATACAGTTGGCTGCCCATATCCAAGGATTCTGTATCCATGGATTCAACCAACCACAGACTGAAAATATTCAAAAACAACAGCAACAAAAACAAAACAAAAGGAATACTTTGATTTTGCCACTTTTTATGTGGGATACCATTTTACCACACCATTGTATGTAATAAAATTTGAGCATCTATGAATTTTGGTATCCATGGCAGGTCCTGAAACCAAACCCTATGGATGCTATGGGCCCACTGTACTAATAAAGCAATGCAAATAAATCAAATGTAATTCATCAAAAAGTAGGTTGGTTGACTCTGAGAGGACATACATATTGTCTTGTGTGTCTGTGTTTGTGTGTCAGAAAGAATTCTATCCCCACACCTGCTAAGCGGCTAGAGACTGCAGGCTAGCAAAGATGTTAATAATATATCTTATAGATTAACATACCTGTAAGTTGGAAGTTGTTGTCCTTGCCTTTAGAGACTTTATGGTGGCCATTTCTTCCTACCACATTTTCAAAGGAATGTAAATGACATTCTTCTGTAGTTTCATCTGTTGGGAGTGCTTGGATTAGGATGATCCTTAGTTAGGGCTAGCACTGACTTAACTGTGATGCTTGTGTACAACCTCCACAAAAGAGGCAACCATGTAATGCTGCTGAAAATATGCTGAATATTTTTATTTTTGTTTAGAGATGCTGTGGTTGGAGCACTGATGCCTGCAAGTATGATTGCACCAGTGGAATGTTTGTCTTCATCTCCTGCACCACCTCCAGACCTTGCTTCCACAGGCAGTGCTCCCAGTGGAGAAGAAAGCATGCTAGCAATAGATGTAGAGGAGCGGCTGAGCCCAACTCCTTGGCAAGACAAGAAGGTAGAGGTAAATACTTTTTTCAAATGAAAACATGAACATCATACTTGTAGAAAGTGGGAAGAATCTCTTCCTGCAAAATAGCAGTGCAGTTTTGCTTGCCTGTATTTCAGAGATGTATCATTTCAGTAGAAAAATATTCTTAGTAGATATTTTCTTAGTTTAGTTCATGAGCTTTGAAAATAATTGTGTGGGGCAGTTGCAACACATATGATAACACAAGATACTAAAATTTTTTAGATACCAGAACTATGCAACAAGATAGACATTTTAACATTTTTCTTGTTTCAGAATCTCATTTTAATAAGGCAGACCGTATCCTTCTATATGAGCCTACCAGTGCCTTAAGATCTTCTGGAGAGACCCTTCGCTCCATCCCACCCCTTTTCCAGGCATGGGTGGTGGGGCCATGAGATAGGGCCTTCTTGATGGCTGCCTCTGGATTCTGAAACCTTCCTCCCAGGAAGGCTAGAATGTCTTCCTCCTTGTTGTCCTTCCATAAACAACCAAAATCCCTTTTTATTTCAAGAACCTTTTAGAACAGAAAGATTTAAAGAATAGGTTGAGGGAGCTCTTTTGTTTTAAACTGTATTGTTTTAAACTGAACTTTTTAATTGGTTTTTATCTTGCTAATTGTATTTTATCTTTCTAAGTATAGATTTAAATGGCTTTAATATTGTAAATAGTTTAATTCCATTTTAAAGTTCACTTTTTGTATGTTTTTTACTTTATTGTTCATTTTGTTTTTTTTATATATTTTTATTGACAATAAAAAACATACAGACATAGGTAAAAAAAAATAACCAAGTATCACATACAGAAATAACAAATACTAATATTAATATAAACCCCTCATTCTATATAAACCTCTTTCCAGTCCCTTTTCCAGATTTTGGCCACTAAGGACCATTCCTTTTCGACTTTAACCTTATCAATCTTATCATCCATTAATGAGTAACAAATCCATTTGAAACATTTCATATAATTTCAATATCCATTGATCCTGCGAATGTATCTCTTGACTTCTCCAGTTGGAAGCGTAGACAATTCTTGCGGCCGTCACCATATATAGAAGAATTCTACCATATTGCTTCTGGTACTTTTGGTTAGCTCCCACAAACATAACAAATATAACTCCGGACTAAGTTTCAAATCAATTTCCAATATATTTTTAACTAAATTATGGATCTTCCCCCAATATTCCTTTACCCTCTTACACTCCCACCACATATGATACATTGTTCCTAATTTCTTACCACATTTCCAACATCTATTACAATAACTGCTAAACATTCTGGCAATAGTTTGTGGTGTAATATACCATCGATATAACATTTTATAGAAATTTTCTCTCAAATTTACACTTCTCGTGAATTTTACATTTATATTCCGGGCCTTTTCTCCATTCAGCTAACTCAATAGAATATCCTAAATCCCTTGACCATTTAATCGTAAAATCCTTAATTATTATCTGTTCAGTTTCTAGTTTTAATAATATGTGATATATTTTCCCAATGATGTGATCGTCGCCAATTAGGTATTTAATATCTAATTCTTTAAAATCTGTACCCTTCTCCTGGATTCCATCTTCCGCAATATCTTTCTTAAACATTTCATAAATTATTCCATAATGTAACCAATTCCCTTTAAATCTCAATTCTTTCAATTCATCCAATGTTAACAATTCATCTTTACCCACTCGTTTATACAGTATTTCTTCATACGTCAAACATTTCCTATTTGTAGTATATAGTTCTTTAAAAAGGCTTCTTGCACCGAAATCCATCTTGGCTTCTTTAAATAATTTTTTTTTTTGTAAATATTCCACACTTTCAATAAACTCTTTCTGATTATATTTTTATTAAATTCTTTATCTTCTAATGCCTTGTGGTACCATAAGTACCCATGCCAACCAATTTATTAGATGCACCTTCCAATGTTAATAATCTTATATTTTCTGTACTGATCCAATCCAGGATCCACTTCAAAGCACAAGATCTATAATATAATTTAAGATTGGGTAATGCCAAACCCCTCTATCCTTGCTATCCATTAGAATTTTTTCGTTAATTCTCGGCTTCTTCCCTAACCATAAAAAACTTTTAATTTTCTTAGACCACCCTTCAATAATTTTCTCGTTTTTCAATACTGGAATAGTCTGAAATATATACAATAACTTAGGGAGAACACTATCTTAATTACTGCAATACGTCCTAACAAAGAAAGTTTAATTTTGACCATATGATTAATTTATTTTCTATATTCTTCCATATTGAGATATAATTATTACTCACCAAATCTAAATTTTTGCTTGTGATAAAAATACCTAAATATTTAACTTTATCCCCAAAATCTTGATATTTGAAATTAATTCTAATTTCTTTTGCACCCCTTTTTCCATATTCTTAGTTAAAATCACTGATTTATTTCTATTCACTTTAAATCCTGCTACCTCTCCAAATTCCTCTAAAATTTTAAATAATTTTGCTATACTTTTAATTGGGTCATTTAATATTATAAGCAAATCGTAGCAAACACTTTTAATTTATACTTTTCCCCTTGAATTTGACATCCCTTTACCTCAGAGTCATCCCTAATTATTCTATTTAATATTTCTAAAGTCAGTATAAATAAAAGCGGGAATGGACAACCTTGCCTGGTACCCTTTTCTATTAAAATTCTATTAGATTTTATCCCATTAACAATAATAAGCGCGCTTTGTTTATTATATATAGAATCTATCCAATTGATAAATTGCTTACCTAGATTAACTTTTCTAATAACTTCCTTCATAAAATTCCAATTAAGATTATCAAATGCCTTCTCGGCATCTTAAAGAGAAGAGCCAATTCCTTTGGGACGTTTTTATGGTACTCTATTATATTCACTAATAACCTTAAATTCTCACTTATCTGTCGCTTAGGCAAAAAACCAGTTTGGTCCTGATGTATCCATTCACTCAAAATTTTTTTTAATCGATTTGCCAGAATTATAGTAAATATTTTATAATCTGAATTTAACAAAGAAATAGGTCTATAATTATTCACGTCCAATTTATCTTTTCCTTCTTTCGGTATTAATACAATATTTGCTTCTTTCCATGAAGGTGGAATCACCAATATTCCTTCCTGATTAGCCAATTCTAAAAAAGGTACTAACAGTTCATCTTGAAAATTTTGTAGAATAAAAACTGTTAATCCATCTGTACCAGGAGCTTTCCTCAATTTTAATTTCTTAATTGCAAAGCTTATCTCTTGAGATGATATTTTTTTATTTAACCCTTTCCTCATAATTTCAGTGTTTTTCGGGGATATTACCTTTTTCTAAATAATTTTTAATTTTTCCTATTTCCCCAGGGCCTAAATTCTCTTTTGAATATAATTTCATAAAATAATTATGAAAATTAGAGATAATTTCATCTTGATCCAATATTATTCGATCGTCAACCCTAATCTGTGTTATGTAACTTTTTTCCTTTTTCTTACGTAATTTATATGCTATCCATTTAGAAACTTTATTTCCAAATTCAAATTCTTTTTGCTTAACATAGTTAGATTTACGTTCAATCTCTTCCAAATTCAACGTGGTTATTTGGGTACGTATTACCTGAATTTCCTTTTGAATTTTTTTATTTGAGGGGTCCATCTTCAATTCTTCTTCTTTCTCTTTAAGAAGTAATTGTAATTTATCTTCTTTATCCCTTTTTTGTTTTTTATGTATATATTCTATTTTTATCAAAATCCCTCTAATATATGCTTTCATAGCATCCCAGACCATCTCTATTTTAGTTTCTTTATGCAAATTATCAAGAAATTTTTTTTTCAAATTCTCCTTAATATCTTGTATAACTTTACTATCTCTTAATAAAAATTCATTAAGCCTCCAATTATAGCTTCTCTTCTTTTGAGTAAACCTCATCAATAATGGAGAATGGTCAGAAATTAATCTGGGCAGTACCCGAATATTATCTATTGAATTGGCCAAGCTTTTAGTTGTCCAAATCATATCAATCCAAAGACCAACTTTGGTGATATGTTGAGTAATATGTATAATCTTGTTGATACCCATGTTTCAATCGCCATACATCCACAAAATTCAATGTTTGAAGCCCTTTTTTAACATTATTGGGTAAGTTCCCATGTTTAACTCTAGCTTTCTTAGCTGATTTTTGCTTTCTGTCCAATTTATCATCAATGACCCCATTCCAATCTCCCATACAAATTATTTTCTGGTAATCTGTTTGTATAATAAGTTCTAAAACCTTCTCATAAAAACCTCGTTGTTTTTCTAAGGGAGCATACAACCCAATTAATAATATTTTCTCATTATTCCAATTAATCTCAACAGCTATAATTTGGCCCTTAGTATCCTTATAGACTAATTTAGATTGAAATCTATTATTAATATATATTGCCACCCCTTTCTTCTTTTGATTTTGATTACAAGCTGCATAACATACTCCTAATTTGTTATTCTGTAAATATTTTTTATCCCTCTCTAACAAATGGGTTTCCTGTATACATATTACCTCCGTTTTCTGCTTCTCTAAAAAGTTAAAAACTCTTTTTTTCTTGATCGGGCATTTATTCCATTAATATTCCATGAACAGATTAATAATTCCATGGTATTACAAATCTTATTATGTTTTGTTGATTAATCCAAAAGAGAAAGAATTAATTTTACCTCAATGTGGTAACTATTTGTTGTAATGCTTTGAGACCTCGTTCCGCCTCCCCGTGTAAATGTGCAATTTCTTTCGGTGGTAACTGGCTTCGTTCTTCAGATGTATCAATCAAGTCAATTTCCTCGTCTTCTTTTGGAAAACTTAATTGAAGTTCATTCCACGCAATGGCTGCTTCTCTTGAAGTTGTTTCCCTTCACCAGATAAGTCTTGTTCCTTGTCTTGTTGTAATAAGCTTAAAAAATCTTCCCGCTTTTCTAACGTATTAATCACGTATCTTCTAAAACTTTAAGCAAATATTATTTCCCTCTTCTCTTGCCCACTTATATCGAAATTGTCTTTCACGTAGTGCTCGTGTCAAATCTTGATATTGTTTCCTTTTAGTCAAGATTTCATATGGAAGGTCTTTTAAAATTTTTATTTCCGATCCTTCCACTGTAATTCGATTGAGAAACTTGTTGTATCACCAGATCCCGAACTCTCTCTCTAATAAAATGTACTGCCACATCTCTCGGTAAATGTTGATTTGTCGTGACCGTTGAATTAACGCGATATAATTTATCAATTTCAAGATCTAGTTGGGCCTCTTCCCATCCAATGAATTCAGCAAGAATTGGGACCACCCTTTCAGATAAATTTTCACGGGGTCTTTCCCTCAGTCCCCTTAGCTTCACACACTTAGTACGGGCATGTGTATCTATATCCAATTTCAACTTAGATATCTCTTTATCCACTTTTTCTTCAGTTATCTCTAGTTGTTGTTCTGCCTTCTTAACTTTGGTCTGCAATAATTTTGTATTTTCTCTTATTTGAGTTATTTCCTTAGTTATGTCCGTAATCTTATCTTTCATCTCCTTCAATTCATCAGAAACTTTTTCTTTAATTCCCCAAATTCTCTTCATATATCTTGATTTATTTCTTCTTTTAATTCTCTAATAAATTCCTTCATTTCTAATCTTAAATCGTTCCCAAATCTTCTAATTTCTTCCAAGACATCTTTTTACGTTGGGTTTTTTTGTATATCTTCTAGTGAGCTACTCCTTTGCCGAGCTGCCTGTTTAGCTCTCGTCTCCATTGCACTCATTAGCTTCAATACACCAACTATTTTCCAAGAAATCAAATAGTAAAGTTTATCTTGAAATCACTAATTCCTCCAAAAGAATAATTTTAAGGTTTAAGGTTTAATTTTAAAGTTTTTAAGGTTTAAGGTTATTTTTTTACAGATTATTTACTTTAGCCCCTAACTTGCAATCGCAAGTATTATAATGTCTAACTTTGGTCTAACTTTGGAATCAAATTTTAAATTAAAAAAAAAGGAAAAAAAATTCAACAATTTTCAAATTCAAATTTCAAAGTTTCAGGAATCAATCTAGATTCTTGCAGGTATCTAACTTTTAAATTTTAGATCTGATTTTTAAGTTTTAAATCAAATTTTAAATTTTAAATTTTGAATTAAATTTCAAATTTTAAATTATTAAAAAATAAAACTAACAATTTCTATCTTATCTTTTTACCTTGTCTTTTAACTCTTATATTATATACTTATATTAAGTGATTATATTCAAATTAAGGTTCCAATACTACATTTAACCAAGCCAACCCAAGAAAAGACCCAGTATCTACTGTATTTTCTTCCCCTGTCAAGCTAAGTTCCTATAATCTTCTAAACAAATAGTACTTTCTATCCAGTAAATGGCACTCTAATACTCTATATAGATAGATAGATTCGCAATGGAGCAAAAAGCACGCCCTAAATTCTACCAGTGCTGGCAATTAACGTGTTTACATATACTGGCTCTTGTTTACATTAACTCTAACCTTGAAGTAGCTCCACTCCCCTAATACCACAAGAGCCCAGCTGTATGTAATAGAAACTTACTCCTAAGCTAAATGAATAGCAACTTATATTTTATATGTTAACAACACATATTATGTATTTATGTGTTTACAACAGTATCTGACTTGCAACTTCACATTTAAATAAAGTACAAATATTTCAATTTAACACACGCTATAACACAGAATATATAGCACTCTAACCATTCTAGCAAATATGTCCTCAAATTCCTTCCTATCTACAAACTATACCAATCTTACAATCCTTCTTCCCTTTCCCTTTTTTTTCCCCTTTCCTCCCTCCTTTCCCCCTTTCTCTGTTATTCAAAGAATATTGATCACCAAAATATCCCAAGAAACTAAGCATCCAGGAATCCAGGTAGTTCAAGTATTTCAATGTCCAGCTATTCAGCAATCCCAAACCTCGTATCGTATCTTCACTGTTTTGTATAATACAGAAATTAAAGTTTGCAATTAAGCTCGAGCTTCCTTTGAAAAAAATAGGATCATTTAAGCCATTCCTTATAATTGATTGTCATTAGACAATAGCAACTGCAAGTGTCAGCAAACTACCTCTTGATTCCCATAATCCATGTCAAAAGTCAACTCTTCTTCAATCGCTTAAGGTTTCAGTTAAGGTTTCTGTGGTAATTCAGGCAGAGTTCAGGCAAAAGAACAGAGTTCTTTGAAAAACAAATTGTCTCAGCTGCCTATATCCTCCCAAACCGATTGTTATCCAGGTTTTAGCTTTTAGCTTTACCGCTCCTCCACTTCTCTCCGCTTCTCTCACTATTCAGCTCCAGAATCCAACTCAAGATGAGCTTTCGATCTCAAATTACTTGCCAAATACTATCTTTGGCTTCTTTAACGGAGCAGGGTTGCTCCCTGATGTGAGTTCTTTCCACGGAGCCGGGCTCTAGCTGCCTGCTCCCCCTCTTCCTTAATGCTGGTAGCCGATCTTCCTTTCTCCACCATCACTCACCCTCTTTCAGCCTAGATGGGGCTTCTTTAATGTTATTTATCTTCGTTCCGGCTCCAAACAACCACTGATCGCCCCGGGCCCTCTCATTCACCTCTATTTCAGTGAACTCGGGCAAGATTCCTCAATGCCACCTTCCACTCCGTTAAGCTGATCGCTCCGACCATATTACGGAGTGACCGCACTCGTCGCCATCTTCTCTCCCCTGCCTTTATTGTTCATTTTGAAGTAGAAGCCACCTTGAGTCCCAATCTAGGGATATAAATATAAGAAAAATCAGTGAATGAATATCTTATTAGAGAATTTGCCTTACAGTAAGATTGCAGAAAAAGATTTTTTTTTTGCAAACAATTTTAACACATGAAACAAAAAAGATGCCAAGAAAAAAGATGTACTACAATACATTACCAACAAAAAAGATTACAATAGTAATTATTAAAAAATGCTATCACATTATCCATTATGATTAGATTATAATTATGACAACTATGATTATGACAATTATGATATAATTATGACAACTTTAAATATCTTCTCTTACATTTCTTCATATCCTACTTACTTGCATGTTAACAACCTTTAAAAATAAAAACATTCTATTGCTACCAGCACAATACATTTGGCTTTGATTACTCAAATCCTGCTCCTGCAAGTCTGTCACCCATATCTTTCAGAAATTCAATAACTCTCACTCAATGTTTATGATAATTTTTTAAATAAATCTTCTGTTATCAGAATTGTCAACTTGTCCTTCTCTGCCATATCCAATATCTTCAGTAACCATTCTTCAGGAGATAGCACGTCCAATTTTAATCCTAGGGATTTCTTCTATCATGCTGTGTCCATTTCCAATATTGCTTTGTTTTGCTGCATGTCTTCTCATCTTGATTATGTTTCTAACAGTTAGTAACAGAAGCCCGCCACAAAAAGATTAAGATCAAAAAAAGTCACTGTATAAATTGGCAAGCCAGATATACATCTGTGGCATATATCTCAGCTGGTAAGCTCTCAGATGATGATGAGGAGGAGGAGGATTTGGAACACTGAAAATAGCTGAATCCTGAAGTATCCTCTAGGGACTGCTGCAAAATGTTGTTTTCAGGCTTGTTGAAGGAGCAGTCCACAACTAGTGGGTTATTCCCTTGACCAAGGGAGGAGATTTGAAATTCCAATTCTGTTTACTCTCACCTCTCCCGCAGTTTTTATTTTCCCAATTTTAATTTAATTTATATTGAACAGCCCTTGTTTGTTACTGACATGCTATTGTGTTCGGCTAGGTGGCTTCTTCAGAAGATGCTGTGACTCCCTCTGCTGTGACTCCCTCTGCCACTGCAGCCTCATCACGTCCTTTCATTCCTGTCACAGATGATCCTGGAGCAGCTAGTATAATAGCAGAGACGATGACCAAGACCAAAGAAGTACTGTTACTAGTTTTTTCCTTATATTTTTTTTACTGTGTATTTTCAACACAAAAATGTTGATGGAGATGGAGAAGTTTGGATTGTAGGGTGGCCAGCTACTGTAGAATCTGGTAAAAAGGTTAAAAAGATAAAGTGTTTAAATCTGTGCAAAACATAGATCAAGCAGGTGGATTGACAAAGACCTGATAGCCTGTAAGACAGTAAAATCTGAAGCTATAAATGTTGGTCTAAATCCAGTTATTAGTTCCAACTAGAATAGATCCATTAAATATATGTAAACTTTGTAAGTCTACACTTACCTGAGTTCCACTGATTCAGTTTGTTCACTACAGTTAGAGCTACTAACTGAATTTAACCCACCTTACTTTACTAATAAGTGATATTCTTCTTCGTAGTCTCTGTGCCTCACACACTGGGAATTTTCGCGCATGCGCAGTAGTGTTCGGAAGATTCTAGAGCTAAGCAGCTTGGCAGGAACCCCTCCCCCATGCCCATACTGAGCATGCTCAGCCCACCAAGCCAACGGTCTCTCCTCAGTTATTTTTCATCCACCGTAACGAACGGAGGGTTCTTGCTTTGCGGCATTTCTTGGCTTGTGATTTCTTGGTTTTCGACTCGGATTCGGTTTTTTGGCTTTTCCGGACTTCTTCGAACCCTTCCTTTTCGACCTTCCTCGATCTTCTTCTTCGATCTTCTCGCCACTCCTTCTGTGAGTTTCCCCCTCTTGGACTTTCTTCTCCTCTTCTTCGACTTTCTATGTCTGCTCTTTTCAAGGCTTGTGCCATCTGTGGTTGTAAGGTCGCTCTGTCCGACGGGCACATGGAGTGTCCCTTTTCTCTTGGGGAGACCCACAATGTGAGGGCCTGCCCTATTTGTCGGGACTTCACTGTCCAGACTCTGCGGAATCGGTCATCCCACCTAAAATCCCATTGTTGGGAGGAGTCTCTACGGGCAAGGAACAAGTGGCTGGAGAATCCATCATGTCTTCTCGCCCTTCTCCATCAACACGCCCTTCGACCACACCCTTGTTGGTACTGGCGGCTGCCGTACCGACGACAACGGTACCGGCCTCGGTACCGTCTTCTCGGCCCCCGATATCGGCCTTGCCACGCATACCGAAGATCTCGTTGGGCGCGTCAACTTTCAAGGAGGCTCCTGCGGGCTCGCAGGTAGCCAAGTCCACCAGACTGCCTACTGCCGCTCAACGCAAGCAGCCTCCTCCTCAGGATACGTCGAAGGAGAGAGAGAAAAGAAGAAGGAGAAGCGAGGCTCGTTCTCTTAAGAGGACCTGCCCACCGACACCTCCTCCAACCCAACAACCTGAGGAAGTTGGCGAAGAGATGGAACCACCTGAGATCTTGGGGGTGTCTGGCGAAGATTAGACCGCTGGCTCAGCCGCACCTTTGGGCCCGCCTGTTCTGTATGCTGCGGTAGCTTCGCCCGGTCACCCAGAAGGGATGGACCGCCCAGAGCCAGTCCTGGCTACACCTTGGGCCCCCTCTCGCCATTGGGCCACATCGCGGGAACGTAGCAGAAGGAGTGAGTCTCGTTTCCCAGAATGACGGGAAAAGTGCTTATCCCCATGCCGTCGAGAGGCCTACCCGGAACGGGCACTGTCTTGGCCCCTGGATAGACTCACCCTTCTCGTTCACCTCTTATATAGGGAGATACAGCCGTGAACACTTCTGGCATGAGCAGCCGGGTTTGTAACAGTCCTATTCGCTGGCGTATAGAGACCGGTACCACCCGGACGTGAGGCACTGGTTGCCGTATCGCAGGTCGCGGTCCCCATCACACTGCAGGCATCACACGTGATACCGGTGTTCTCCTTCGCGATCACTCTCCAGATCTCCATATTACGAGAGGTCCCAGGAATGCTCGCCACAGTATCGAGCTGTCTCACTGCCGCCCCGAGTCACTGTGACGATGTCATGGCTGGCTACAGAGGCCCTTCCAGCACCAACCCCAGCTCCAGCTTTGACATCCACCCAGGCCATTCAACATCCAGTGCCTGCGGTACTGCCGATTGTCTCTTCTGCAACTTCCCAGCCACCGGTTGCTCCACTGGTACCGCCGGCTATGCCAATGACGGTACCTGCACCAATGGTCACCTTGTCGTTGCCGGCTCAGCAGCCTTCGGCAGAGAGGCCTCCTTCTCATTCCTCACAGTCTTTCGAGACTGAGTCAGAGTCGGAGGAGTCAGTGCCTGGATCGCACGATTCACCGCCCTTGGCTTTTGGGGACCCCACTCCAGATTTGGCACCGGAGGAGGTTAAAGTGTCCTCAGACATCCTTTTATGCGCTTGGGCTGGAAGTGTCGGACCCGGTTCCATCCGTCCAAGATCCGGTATTCCACTATATGGACACCCGTCCGCCTTCCACAACACCATTTCTTTTGCTGCTGGCTTTGCTAGAGGTCCTTAAACACCCTTGGACCGAGCCAGCTTCAGCTCAGGTGATTCCGCACTGCCTAGAGCATTTGTATTGGACTCAGAAGAAGGATGTCGAGTTTCTCTTTGACCACCTGGTGCTGATCTTCATTGTCGTTGAGTCCTCACAGACCGAGGGTGGTAAGAGGGCCCACGCCACTCTGCCGGACCGTGAGGGACGCCATCTGGACACCTTTGGCAGAGGATTGATTCTACACCGTCTCGTCACTCATTGCCAGGGTGTCCAACACACAAGCCTGTCTCGCCGCTTATCAATGGAACCTCCTTGACAGATTCCATCCACTGTTGGCACACTTCCCTGAGGATCATCGAGCAAGTGCTACCCAATTTGTTAATGAGTTGGTAGCACTCGCCAATCAACAGATCCTGTCATCGAGGCACTCTGTGGAGGTGGCAGCTCGAGTTATGGTCGGGTCGGTGGCCCTCAAATGCTTCACATGGCTCAGGTCGGCGGGCCTTCAGGAGGACAGCTGAAAGCGTATAGAAGATTTCCCTTTCGACGGCAAAGGATTGTTCAACGCAACAACTGACGAGGCTATGGATCACCTAGTCAAGGCCCGTTTAACAGCAAAGCGGATGGGGATCCATCAGCCTCCCCAGCCCCGTCGTAGCTTCGGCTCCCGGTCCTCTTGGTGACGATCGTCTTCGTTGACCTACTGGCCTTGCTCTCCACGCTTGGCACCATCGCGACCATTGACCTTGTCCTCAGTACGGAGACCCTTTTGGGGATGCCGATCTTCCTCGAAGAAATCTTCATCCAGGACAAAGTCCCGTTTTTGACCGCCTTTGCGGGTTGCCACCACAGCCACTCTTCAATCTTCCCACCACCTTCGTTGATTGTCCAGGCTTACTCCGACATCTCGCTGAATGGCGTCACATCACCACGGACTCTTGGGTTTTCTCCATCGTGCGTCTTGGTTATGCCATAGAATTTCAAGATATACCACTGTGAGGTGTCCACTATTCCATCCCGGCAAATCCGGGCCTGCTAGAAGAGATCCAGTTCCTCCTGCACAAAAGGGCCATTGAAGAACTTCCGCCCTCGGCCAGTACCACCAGTTTCTTCTCCTGGTACTTCATGGTACTGAAATTGGACGGTACCCTGCGGCCGATCCTGCACCTCAGAGGGGTAACTTTTACATCCACCCCAAGAGGTCCAAGATGGTCACTCTGTCTTCAATCCTGCCCTTCTTTCAATGATGGGACTGGTTCGCTTCTATCGATCTATGGGACTCCTATTTTCACATCGCCATTTGCCCGCAGCACAGATTATACCTACGGTTCGCGGTTGACAGTACCTGTTACCAATACAGGGTGCTACTGTTCAGACTCTCCACTGCGCCCAGGGTCTTCACTAAGTGCATGGCCCCTGTGGACGAAGGACGTTATGATATACCCTTGTTTGGACGACTAGCTGTTGGTGTGTCCTGCAGGAAAAAGCTCTACAGGAAGATTCATTTCACTCTCTCTCTTTTGTCCCGCCTTGGCCTCCGGGTCAACCCAAAGAAGTCGCA
Organism: Iguana delicatissima; assembly: GCA_948472985.1. NCBI lineage: Eukaryota > Metazoa > Chordata > Lepidosauria > Squamata > Iguanidae > Iguana > Iguana delicatissima. Next base: position 836,951 of record CAOKZL010000276.1, on the reverse strand, counting down.
CCTCGAGCCGGCGAGGGTCCTTGACTTCATCGGAGCAACCTTGGACTCGGTATTTGCCAGGACATATCTGCCTATGGAGCAAGCACACGCTCTCAGTCAGGCCGCATCCATCATTCTCGATGCCCCAGTGATATCAGCGAGTAGGATCCAGCAACTTCTCGGGTACATGGCTTCGACCATGTCTGTCACTTCTCTCTGTCTCTGTGCCCACCCACTCCAGCACTGGTTTGTTAGGGCCTTCGACCCGCTCCTAGATGACCAGAGATGCCTCCTGAATTTCTCACAGGAAACGTCGCTCCCTTCTCTGGTGGCTATCCTACCGTCATCTGATGTCAGGGATACCGTTCCGAGAACCGACTCCTTGGATCATGGTAATGATGGACGTCTCCCTGTTCGGATGGGGAGTGCGTTGTGGCGATCTCCAAGTGCAAGGCCACTGGATTGACAGGGAGACCCACTTGCACATCAACACCCTCAAGCTTCTCGCCATCTGGAAAGCTCTGAGGGCATTCCGCAACTTGGTCGTCGGCCACATGGTTCAGATCCTGTCCGACAACACGACGGCCATCTTTTACGTCAACAGGCAGGGAGGGACTCATTCGACCACCCTCCTGACTATAGCTTTTCAGCTCTGGAACTGGTGCGTGCCGCTCTAGTCCCATCACCACGGACTGACTGCACCTGACTGGCCAAGAGAACACCACAGCAGACATCCTCAGCAGGGACACCTCCTGCTATCACAAGTGTTCCCTCTCCGATACAGCGTTCCAGATGATACTAGACCAGTGGGGCAAACCGACGATCGATCTCTTCGCCAGCAGCCTGAACAGGAAGTGTCCCCAGACTGCTCGAGAGCTGGCCTGGGCTGGGGCTGTCTTGGTGACGCCTTCCAGTTAGAGTGGACCGATGGAGTCCTCTACGCGTTCCCGCCATTCCCTCTCCTAGGTCGAGTGGTTGCCAAGATCCTTGAGGACCAGGCCAACGTTGTCCTCGTAGCCCAATATTGGCCAAGAGAGCACTGGTTTGGTCCCTTGTTTGAGGCTGCTTGTGGTCAACTCCTCAGGTTACCGACAGCATCAGATCTCCTGTCGCACTCCGACGGTCTCGTTCTCTACCCGGACCTGCCCCTCCTGGCTCTCCACGCGTGGAGAATAACGCTTTAGAGGATCCAACCATCTAGGATGTCCTCACCGCAGCCAGGAAGGAGTCGACGTGCCGCAACTACCATTATAAGTGCCAATGGTTCATTGTCTTTGCAGAAGCCAGTCGTGAGCTGGTATTGCCTGTCGCCCTACCCACTGTGTTGCATATTTTGTTCCACCTTTGACAACAAGGGCTTGCCTTCTCTTCATTGAAGGTCTGCCTCGCTGCTATCATGGCCCACCGGCCACGAAGGTCCTTCTCGGCAGCTCTCTTCAGGGAGACTACCCTCAAACAGTTCATGAAGAGCCTGCAGCACCTTTATCCTTCAGTGTCGCCTTCGCTACTGCCTTGGTCGCTGTCCTTGGTACTATCCCATTTGACTCGACTGCCCTTCAAGCCTGTGGCGACTGCTGATGACAGGCTCCTGACCGTCAAGACTGCTTTCCTGGTAGCTGTCACCTAAGCCAGGCGGGTGAGTTAGCTGACAGCGCTTCGATCGGATGAGACCTGGTCTTTCATCGACACAAAGTAGTCTTTCGACTGGACATCTCCTTTTTGCCCAAGGTGGTGTCCCATTTCCACCTTAATCAGGACATTATCCTGCCTACCTTTTATCCGGACCTGACTACGCCTCTGGAGTGCTCTCTCCACTCCCTCGATGCTCGTCGGGCCTTGGCCTTCTACACCCATCGGACTGCGCCTTTTCAACAGACTCCTCACCTGTTTGGTTGTCGGAAGGGACTCAAAGGGGGTCGTCAGAAGGGACGCAAGGTGTCCACCCAGAGGTTCTCCAAATGGGTGGCCCAGACCATTCTGCTGGTGTATGAACTGGCCAAACAGCCTCCGCCAGCCTTACTGCATGCTTATTCCACCAGAGCTGTGGCTTCCTCAGCAGCTCTCCTTCGGGGAGTAATCTGCAGGAACTGTGCCGTGTGGCGACCTGGTCTCAACTCTCGACCTTCATGCGCCACTACAGACTGGACTGCCAGTCCCGGAGAGATGCCCGTTTTGTATGTGCGGTGTTGTCTTCCGTTCTTAGGACCTGACCCACCGTCCAACTAGTAAGCTACAAAATCTCCCAGTGTGTGAGGCACAGAGACCACGAAGAAGAACAGGTTGCTTAGCTGTAACTGTGGTTCTTCAAGTGGTCATCTGTGCCCTCACACACACCCGCCCAGCCGTCCCTTCTTTCAGGTTCTGCACGGGCGGACTCCAGAACTGAGGAGAGACCGTTGGCTTGGCGGGCTGAGCATGCTCAGTATGGGCATGGGAGAGGGGTTTCCGCCGAGCTGCTTGCTCTAGAATCTTCCAACGCTACCGCGCATGCCGAAAATTCCCAGTGCGTGAGGGCACAGATGAACACTTGAAGAACCACAGTTACAGGTAAGCAACCTGTTCATCAGATTTGTTTTTTTTTCCGCTCATCTCCATTGTAGTAAAAAGTTTTTATGCATTTTCTTCATCTGTCTTGTCTTCAATTTTGTTTTAAAGGATGTGGAAAGCCAAAGTAAGGCCTCTGGTCCTGAGCCACAGTACTTGGATGAGTTCACTGGTCTCCTGGTACCAGATGACACTAGAGTCATGGTTGATCTGCTGAAGCTGGCTGTGTCCAGTCGTGCTGGGAGAAAGGAAAAGAAGTTCTTTCAGCTGTGCTGTCTGGCATGGGCACTGCTATCCTCAGGTGGGTTAAAGCAACCTTGGTTTTTGCTGTACTGCTTAGTCTGTAACTTCCATAGTTTTTAAATATACTGAAATACCCAGCTGCGGCTGACAAGTTAAAAGACTGCTGGAAACACTGCAGAATATGTGCCCATGGATTGAAATTCTTAAAGATGTTTTGAAAATGAAACTGTAACCTGTAAACAAGTTGAGACACGATGTTTCCAGCTAAAAAATTGACTTGGAAAAATGGAAATTTTCTAACAAAGGTGTTCGTGTGTCTGCACTTGTACATGTATGTGTGTGTAACAAACTGATGGGAAACTGGGTTCATGTCTCTTTTGTGTTTCTTTGATCTTGGTTGCTTGTTTGTAAATGAGCAATCAGGATTGGGAACAACATCCCCAGAAATCCCAGGGCAGCCAGCAGCTCCTGGAAAAAGCTCCTCACTGTCCTGCAGCAGACTCACTGTGGTTAGAACATTGATTGAAGGAGAAAGAGTGGCTATATCAGCAAAGGGTGAATCACAAAGGATTTATATTTTCAGGTTGCTGATATGTTGTTGGAGCTGTGTGTTACAGAACTGGAAGATGTGGCAACTGATTCACAAAGTGGTCGTTTGTCTTCACAACCCGTGGTGGTGGAAAGTAGTCATCCCTATACAGATGATACTTCCACCAGTGGCACAGTTAAAATACCAGGTACTAAATCTTTTGAACTGCTTATTGTAAGCTGGAAGCAGTACCTGTACATTCACTGTAAATAATATTTGCAGAGGCCTTTGTTTTTCCTTGAAAATTAAAAAAGATGTACTGCTCCATCCTGAAGCTTTTTAGACCAAAAATGGTATGCTAGCTGCCATTAAGGATTATGTGGACATCCTTGGGCTCATACAGTGGTAGTTGTGAGATTGAAAAAAGTCTCATTGTTCACAAGTATTTATGTAGAAACGATTGTGCAGACATCTCTCGGCATACAATGGTAATTGTTAGGTTGGAAAAAGTCTCGTTATTCACAGTTGTGAATTCAATATAATGATTCCTGTGTTGCCTATGATTACAAAATGGAATTAATTTTAGATCTGTTTGGGGAGCAATGTCCATGCCATCTGTTAAAATCATTTTGACTTTCTTGCTTCAGGAAAAAAAGTTCTGTCTTTTTGATTGTTAAAAGCTTAGCTAAAGAGCCTGTTGGGGCTAAAGTTCAAGTTTGGAAGTATGTGCACAGTCCCTTTGCTTTGTTGAGTTGTACTTTGGATATAAATCATACAAAGATTTGAATGATCCTGGTAGGAATATTCATTTATTTATTTGCCACTTTTCTTCCAAAGTGGGACCCAAAGAGCTTTCAGTATAAAAACAGGGAAATCTTGCAGAATACACAACCAAAAGATTTGAAAAACTATGCAAAAAAAATAGCTTGTACCTGGGCTGTTGCTCTTATTATAGTTTTCTGATTGTATTTCTCTGGCTTTAATATTTAGGTGCTGAAGGACTTAGAGTAGAGTTTGATCGCCAGTGTTCAACAGAGCGACGCCATGATCCACTCACTGTCATGGATGGAGTCAACCGTATAGTTTCTGTGAGATCAGGTAATGATACAGAATGCCAATTTGCTTCATTTTGTATCAGATGTTTTACCATTGTCTTCATGGGTTATTAGCAAATCTTTATTGTGCTGTAGATTAGGTTGTAGGCTGATTTGTAGTGGGGATTAATAACTGGAAAAAAATAATAAATAATATAAAAACAACAAGAAAGATAGAAAACATCTAACCCAAAACATTGGGTAGATTGTATGTGATGGAATTAAACAGTTTCTCTACACTGACACCTTAATTCTCAGTTGAGCTTTTGAGTACATACTATTGCCATCATGCATTCTTTTCAACTGTAACCTTTTTCTGACCTTTGACCTTATGTTGTTTACAATTTTTAGTTTGCTTCCTGTGCTAGGTGTGTTTTGTGAAACATATTTTCTCTGGATAGTTCAGAGGAACAATCTATGTCACATGAGTTGTTTCCCCTTCATGCTAGCTAAGAAGGCAGGGGTATGTGATCCAGTTGCATTTAGATAGTTGTTTGCTCTCTGCAAGTAGAATTATGATTCGGCTAGTTTTCAGTAGTCACATATGGTTGTAAGAATAGCGCATGTATGGCTTTCCTCTGTGAAGTTAAAATCACTGTGTTTTGTGTCTTATATGGCAACACATCAAAAAGAACACACCTCCGTCTTGGAGAGTTTATAATCTAAATAGGTTTTCTCACCCAAACTTTATAGGTCGGGAGTGGTCTGACTGGTCTAGTGAACTGCGCATTCCAGGAGATGAATTAAAATGGAAATTCATCAGTGATGGTTCTGTAAACGGATGGGGCTGGCGATTCACAGTTTATCCCATCATGCCAGCGGCAGGTGAATATCATCTATGGCCCCTGAGCAGAATAGTGAATTGCACTGGTGTACTTGCTCCTTTTATTTTTTCTGAGCCCAGTTATCATGAAAAGTTCTGCTGGCAACCTAATAAGCAGCTTAAACAGGGGGAGACGGAGAGATGGAGTACATCTGCAGTAGAGAACATGTGGTTAACATTTAACTCACATGATGCTGTGTTTGATCAACATGAATTTTTCTTGTGATGAGAGCCAAATGCCTGTGATGTCAAAAGGCTGTCACTTTAAGAAGCCATATGAAAAAGCCCTTTTGATAACCTAGTTATCATGTGATAATTGTAGTCATTACAGGAATAGATGTGGTCATGTGCATATACATGTTTAAAGTGCATATAGTTAAGCTTTTATTGCCATGCTTTGATTAAACGGTGGTGTGTATTTAAATTTTGTCTCTTTCCTAGTAGCTCAAGTCAGGCTGCAGTTAAAATAGTCTTTTTTTTAAAAAATGTGAATGAAAACCTTTGACTGACATGAGTAATATTATTATTTTTTCCCCTAACAGGTCCAAAAGACCTCCTATCAGATCGCTGCATACTTTCTTGTCCCTCAATGGATTTAGTAACATGTTTGCTGGATTTCCGTTTGAATTTTGCTTCTAATAGGAGCATAGTTCCTCGCTTAGCAGCCTCACTGGCAGCATGTGCTCAGTTGAGTGCTTTAGGTAGGTGCAGTTTTTAAGATGTTTCTGATTTGCGTATTTATAAAGAGAATTTTAAGCCTATCTGCATTAATTTTTTCCCATGCATCTTCTAGCTGCTAGCCACAGAATGTGGGCCTTACAAAGACTACGGAAGCTGCTAACCACTGAGTTTGGCCAATCGATTAACATCAATAGAATACTGGGAGATAATGATGGTGAAGCACGCACTATGGTAATTCCTATTATAAAATGATGAATTTTTGAGACGGTCGTGATGCTTGTTTAAACAGTAACACATAGCAACATTCTATGTTATGTAGAAGACATGTATGATGGAGAGGGGTTTGGAGTTGATGGCTCTTGTGGTCTCGTCCAACTCTATGATTCTGTGATGGAGTAGACCAATTGATTCAAATTACTGAACGATTAGAAAGAACTTTCTGGTGGTAAGAGCTGCCTGACAGTGGAATAGCCTTCATTAGAAGACAGTGGACTCTTCTTTTTAGCCAGATGTTAGTTGGCCATCTGTCAGGGGTGCTTTAATTGTAGATTCCTGAACTGATGGCAGGGTGGACTTGATGACCTGTGGGTACAATCTAGCTCTTTGACTCATAGAGTTTAATTATCCATGTAATGCCATACAGCTTCTGGGTTTTATGTAATCTTAGTGTCAGGTAAGAAATGCCTCTGGTCTTTCAGATATTTGATTGATGGATTTTACAAAAGGTACCATTTTTAATTTTGTCAAATGTGGCATGAATATTCTGGTAGTACCGTACACAGATGTGTAATTTCATCCACAAAGGAGGAACCAAAGCTACTTTGTAGGTAGTCTGGCAGTACAAATGTAGCAGTAATGAGGTGTTCCGTAGCTACACAAATGAGCAACTTTGCACCCCTTCCAGTGCCATTTGGCAGTTTACAATGGACAACTGTTAAAAAGAGCCATTTAGAAACTACAACTTCTTTTTGATACTTTTTCTTCCAGAGTTTCACCGGCAGTGCCTTAGCTGCTCTGGTTAAAGGCCTTCCTGAAGCTTTGCAGCGGCAATTTGATTATGAAGATCCCATTGTCAGAGGTGGCAAGCAACTACTTCATAGTCCTTTCTTTAAGGTAACTTTCTTTAAGGCGCTCAGACTACTATGTTGCACTCTACTACTTGGATAACTAGAAATGGCTAGAGAGTAAAGGATTTGATGACAAACCAAGCCAAGGACTTTAAAAGATTCACTTGAGTTCTTCTAATATGAGAAACATCCAGTAATTAGTATTGCCAGTAGCAGTAGAATTGCCAGACCTAGCTGAAATCTTGTGCTTTCCAACTGAATTGTTTTTTGCTTGTAGGTGCTTGTAGCACTTGCTTGTGATCTGGAATTGGATACTCTTCCCTGCTGTGCAGAGACACATAAGTGGGCTTGGTTTCAAGATACTGCATGGCTTCCAGAGTTGCTGTAGCCCTTGATAAAAGAACACCCTTGCCTCGCCTCTTCCTCGATGAGGTATTGGAGAACATCTTTAACATAATATTTGTGAAAGACATACATTCCAATAAAAAATACTCAGAAGGCTATTAAGGAGAGGGTCATGAATGTGTAAATGTTGCAGACCTTCTGGCAACTGAGACCACCAGAGGCTATTTTGGGGCCTGCCAATGTTTGACTTGATTGACATCTCCTGCCTCTTTTCAGCAGGATATCACAGTGCCTTATTACTTGCTCTTGCTGTCAGGGCAAAGTGAAACAGTAAAGCAAATGTGTGATACAAGTTATAAGATGCTGTGTTTTAACTGATTACTTAAAAGTCTAATCTGTATTGCAGGTGGCCAAGAAAATTCAGAATTAATGGCTGACAATGAAAATATGGATGTTTTACATGAGAGTCATGATGTTTTTAAGAGAGAGCAAGATGAACAGCTTGTACAGTGGATGAACAGGTACTTGCAGGCTTCATATTGTTGAACAGCATTCCAACTCTAAATATATAAAGAATTGTGACTTTAACGTATTTCTCATTACTATATAACATCTCTTCTTTTCAACAGACGACCTGATGATTGGACACTTTCTGCAGGAGGCAGTGGAACTATTTATGGTTGGGGCCATAATCACAGAGGACAGCTTGGAGGCATCGAAGGAGCAAAGGTCAAAGTTCCTACTCCATGTGAAGCTCTTGCCACACTTAGACCTGTACAATTAATTGGTGGTGAGCAGACACTTTTTGCAGTGACTGCTGATGGGAAGGTAAGTGTATATAACAAGTTTAGTTAGGTTGTATGCAAAAGACTGAGTGTGACCAGTAAATTTTCAGTGGAAGGAAAGATTTGTTCTGATGTAGTAAGCCACATGACTGTAACATGTAAAATATACTAGAAAGAGCAAGCACTGTTTCCACTGAAAGCTACCAAGATCAGTCAACTGACCTTGTTTCCACAAAGTGTTACTTGAAAGAGTTTGTTTCAACAGTTGTTTTAACTTTGGAATTCGAATCCCAGCATCACCCAAAATGCCCATAAATGCCCACCTTACAAAATTCTTCATACCTTCCATGACAGCAAAAGAGAAGGATGCATAATAATCACATGATGTCAGGGTTGGCAGGATTTGGCTCCTCTGAGCATGAGCAGAGTTCTATCTGTGAAGCAAGGCTTCGCTGCAGCAGAGAGTCCCAGTGAAGCAGAAAAAATTCCAGAGGCTCATTAGTTAGGCTTAGAGTACTGATTTATTGCCGCAGTCTAAGATAAGACTTAGCAAAAACACGCTAGCTTGCCAGCAGTTAGACAAGGAGAAAAAAACAAAATAATGGAGGAAAATCAGGCAGCATCTCCCCTTACAAATAGTAGACTGCCAGTAGCATGGCAGATCCAGCTAGGGCAGCTAACTGGCAGCTGGTCAAGGCAAACACCAGCCTTTTTATGCTACCTTGTCACCCTGGAACATGTGGGGTGACCCAGTTAGTGCTCTGGCATGTGGCCTTCTCTAATACACAAGATATAGCCATAACAAGCCTACTGGCCTTGCACCTGGCTGACACCGCCTCTTCTCTCTGCCATCCACTCAGAGGAAACCTTTGCCTGCCCAGCAACAACCTTGACACATGAAATGTAACATTTCATGCTCAGTCACACTGGAAACTACTGCTCAGATCATTCCCTCTTCATCCTTCAAGAAACAATAGTATTAGGCTATATATAGTACTCTAAAAGGCATTTGTTTGCTGTGGGAGGATAGTGCTTGTGTAGATGCAAATGGAGGGAGTGTTCTCCACACTGTTTTTGTGGGTACATATTTTGTTACTGGATGACAGTATGGTTGTACTTTGAAACATGCAGAATAACAGTATTCCAGAAACCTGATGTAGAGTCTTTGGTACTCTGAGGCTGGAGGGTGAATGAGAATTAGGGAGAGACTGATCGAATCTGCAGACAGTATAGAATCCTAATGTGCTGGTCACAGACTTGTACAGTCCTTCCTCCACATTCATGGGTTTGACCTATGCGAATTTGATTGTTCACAAGTGCACATTTCTTGATCTACCTCATCCAGTTCTCTTCCTCTCATTCCCATGCATTTTGTCCCAGCACAGAGAACTCATATTGAGGCAAAACAGAAGGGAATGGGGTGGCGGGGGGGGACTCACGCGAGTTCTCAGCACAGGGGCAAAATGCATAGGAATTGCAGGGGTAACTCCGGAGAAAAGAAGGCTCTTGCGAGCTTTCCCTCACCCCCCATTCCTCTCCATTTTGCATAGGAAAGGGAAGAGGGAGCTCTGGAGGGGGAAAGGAAAGCACTTGTGAACTTTGCCCCCTCATTCCCCTCTGTTTTGCATGCGAAAGGAAGACTCTTGTGGACTTTCTTCCATCCCATTTTCCTTTTGTTTTGCATGGGAAGAGGAAGGAGGGAGCACCGGAGGAGGGAAAAGGAAGGCTCTGCAAGCTTTTCCCTACCCTGTTCCCTTCTGTTTTGCATGGGAATGGGAAGGGCAGAGCCTTGGAAGGGAATGGGAGGGGAGTGGGGAGAGTTATTTGCGTTTTTTCCACTTTCTCAAGGGTTCTCTGCCCTGAACCCTGAAAGCGGAAGGGGCACTGTACATCCACAGATATGTGCGGCTCTGTGTGCGGCTTTCCCATGAGAGTACCAAAACCCTGCATATCCGGTTGCCTCTCTGTCTGAAGGCCTGTCATCACAAGGGAGGGGAAATGGATTTGTTTTCTCTTGCTCCAGAGCGTAGGATCCAAGCCAGTGGATTTAAATAACAAGGAAAAAGATTTTGACTGAAATTAACAACAATTTCCTGATGGCAGGAGCTGTTTGACAATGGAATAGACTACCCTTGAAGGAAGTGTTTTTAAAAGAAAGGTTGGATGCCCTCCTTTCTGGGGTGATTTAGTGGTAGATTTCCTATACTGGGAGAGGGTTGGATCATAGAAGGTATGATCAACTTTAAACTAGACTGTTTCTGGCTAATGTCTTCTGTGATATTAAAAATTGTCTGTCATGCTGAGCAATACTCATTGTGTAAGTGGTTTTGAACTTTTGATATAACAAAGTAATGTGGAGTGTTCTCTGTAGAGAACTCCAGTGACACCATTCCATCCACCAGAAGACACTCAGAATTGCATGCCTGTTGGGTATAGTTAATCCTCATTGGTTTCTCACATTAGGACTGTTTCTGAAGATTTTGTTGTGAAAATCTCATTGTTCCTCAAAAGCTTCTAATACCCATCATTTTTTGTGTGGATGCTTTCATTGTGACTACATAGGCAATTACATTCATAGCTGGAATATCAGAAATAGAGGTATTATACAAAACAACAACAATAACAATGACCACAATAATAATACTTGTTTCTTTTTACTGGTCTCTTCTTATGGATCAAGGTGGGGGAACAACAATGGATCAGCATATTTAGCATTGATTGGAAATAGAGCATCAGTTAAAAACAGTTAAAGTATGTAATAATCTAAAAGAACAAATAATAGATCTGTCTTTTAAAATTGACAGTTTATTATCATGTGGATAGCTCTGCTGGAAGAGACTGGTCTTTAGTGCTGCTTTAAATTTAGACAGCTGTCAGATCTCTTCAGGCAGGTCATTCCACAGTCTAAGGGCAGCTGAAGAAAAAGTCCTCTGGGTGACTGTTGCCAGTCTAGTCCTGGCTGGTTGAAGTAAGTGTTCCCCAGAGAACTTGAATATTTAGGGGCGGATTATACGAAAGGAGATGATCTCATAGGTAACCTGGACCCAAACCATGTAGGGCTTTAAAGGTAATAACCAACAATTTGTATTTTGCCTGGAAACTAATTGGCAGCCAGTGGAGAGACTTTAATATTGGTGTGATATGCTCATTCTTAGACGTACCAGTGACCAATCTGGCTGCTGCGTTTTGAACTAATTGAAGTTTCTAAACTTGGTAGAGAGGTAGCTGAACATACAGCTCACTGCAAAAGCCCAACCTTGAGTTTACCAACAAATGCACTGCTATCTATAGGTCTTCCAGCTCAAGGAAGGGGTATAGCTGGTGTAACAGCCCAAGGTGATAGTAAGCACTCCTAACTGTTGCATCTATCTGAGCAATCATTTGGAGTGACAGATCCAGAAGCACTCCAAGGCTGCAAACACAGTCATTCAGGGGGAGTGTAATCCTGTCCAGGACTGGTTGACGCACCTCCAAACTCAAGTTGGGACTTTTGACAGCAAGCACCTCTATCTTGTCTGGATTCAGTTTCAGTTTGTTTTTCCTCATCCAGCCCATTACTTCTTGCAGGTATTCATTCAAAGGTGACACATTATCCTTAGATGAAGCTGTTTTTGAAGGCATGGAGAAATATATTTGGGTGTCATCAGCATACCGACTGCCCGATGCCTCTGGGTAATCTCTGCCAGTGGTTTCATGTAGATGTTGAATATCATTAGGGATAGAATGGCACCTTCTGGTATGTCATATAGCAGCTCCTTTTTTTGAGGAACAGCTATCCCCAAGCACAACCATCTGGAATCTGTCTGAGAGATAGGACTGGAACCACTGAAGTGCTTGATTAAAACTTGGTTAAGCAGAAGAGGAAACTTTGTTTCACAGAGCATGAAAAGCTATGGAAAGTATCTAAATGAAATTTTGAGGTCTTCTGGATGAGACAGGTAGATAGGCTTATTAATAAATAGCTACTGTTCTGTTTTTCTGTGAGACTATTAGTGCTCTTGTCCACAGAAGCATTGAGTATTCACATTCACATGTGAAAATTCTTGCAGTAACAAAATATTTTCTGCTTTTTAGCTATATGCCACTGGATATGGTGCTGGCGGAAGGCTTGGAATAGGAGGAACGGAATCTGTTTCTACTCCAACACTGTTAGAATCTATTCAGCACGTGTTTATAAAGAAAGTTGCGGTGAATTCTGGAGGAAAGCACTGCCTAGCGCTGTCCTCAGAAGGAGAAGTCTATTCCTGGGGTGAGGCAGAAGATGGCAAACTGGGTCATGGCAACCGAAGGTAACACAACAATTTTTCATCAGATATGTTATATGTGCAGATTAGGGTTTAGGCAGAGAAAAATCCTGTAACAGAAAAAGTGGTTTATTTATAATGCATTTTGGAACCTTTGAGTTGAGTAATTTTTTTAATACAGTGCTAGTCCTCTGTGAGAGAGCAGGACTAGCCCCTCCTGCTTTTGGCAGAGTTCACCAATGTAACAGAGCGGAAGAATGAGTAACTTTGGACCTCCAGATATTGTTGGACTGCATCTTCCATCAGCCCTACCCAGCCAATGGTTGAGGAATCATGAAAAGTCTTAACAACATGTGGAGTGCGATGGTTGATCATCCCTGTTATAGCACAGTGGGCAGTGCAGTTGTTGGAGTTAACTACTATAACCAGAGCTGTTATATTGAAGGTTTGTCTGAAAGTTTGTTTGTTGGGTATTTGCGCAGTGCCAAATCTGCCATGTTATTTCACAGGCTTAGGAATAGAACAGAATATTTGATCTCTATATTACAATCTTTTAACACAGCAAAGTGCTTCTTGGAGCTGTTCGTTCCACAAAGTTTGTGAGATATGTCTTAATTATTTCTTTTGGTTTCTATTAAAAAATGGATCTTTATACTTTTCCCATTGCATTTACTGACCTATGCTACTTACATAGAGTACATGACTTTTCATTTCACTTTCTAATTATTTTGTTTAGCCCTTGTGATCGCCCTCGAGTAATTGAATCTCTGCGGGGCATAGAAGTAGTTGACATTGCTGCTGGTGGTGCACATAGTGCATGTATTACTGCTGCAGGGGATCTTTACACATGGGGCAAGGGAAGATATGGACGTCTTGGCCATGGAGATAGCGAGGATCAGCTAAAACCAAAACTGGTGAGATGAAGTTTCAATCATGTATTTCAAACACATTTTTAATGGCTAGTAAATACCCTAAAGGCGCCAGATTCCATCTGATCAGCAGAATCAGCCTTGGTTAGAACTTGAATGGGAGACCGCTAGGCGTCTGCAGCTACCTTTTATTCTTGTCTGTTGTTGTCTTGGAGAAGTTATTAGTGGATTATGCCTACTGTTTTAGTTTCACTGGTATATAATTTTGTTACCCAGTTGTTAACTTCAGCTTAATCAAAATTCTTATTTGTAGCTGGATCATTGAAGATAATGGTGGTAAGTATATATAGTCTCTGAATGCAGCCAGGGCAACTTAACTTCCAAATAAATGTGTTTTCAGAGGTAACAGTAGTGATGGTGTCTAACATTGTAGCATATGTCTGTTTTTTTGCTGCAAAGATTATAGATAGATCTTTCTCAGTTTACTGTAAGGAAACAGCAAGCAGTAGCTTAAGTCTCCTTCAAGAAAGTCAGGTAACTAATGACCAAGATATTTGCTTTATTTATTGCTGTTTTCCCTGGATCAGAATAAATACCTTACGCACAACGTATTCATACAGTAATAGGAATATTGACCCCTGGATCCTTTACAGTTGCCCACTGTGGTTAGATACAGTATGCATTTTTCTAGATGCTTGTGTTTTACAAAGTATAAACAAAATGCCTGCCTCTCTCTTTGAAACTTCATATACTTACTTCATAGAATCAGTTTTCGTTTCTTAATGCAAAATCCTGTACTTTCAAATAGGAAACTGAAGCAGTGTCTTGTTTAACAGGACAAACCCAATGAGGAGAGGACCTGCATAAGTTGCTCTGCACTTCTAATGCTTTCGCTGCTTTGAGATTTCTTTCCCAACAAGCTGCCTGTCTTGCAGGTGGAAGCACTCCAAGGCTACCGTGTGATTGACATAGCCTGTGGCAGTGGAGATGCACAGACACTGTGCTTGACAGATGACGATACGGTCTGGTCATGGGGAGATGGAGACTATGGAAAACTTGGTAGAGGTGGAAGCGATGGCTGTAAAGTGCCAATGAAGGTACCTGGATTTCAAAATCCACTTACAATCCATAAAAATTTGAGATAAGCATGTAGGCGTGGGTGTGTTAGATTGTTTTTAAAATAATAAGCATTGACTTATTAGTAATGTTGAATGTTGTGGCATTTATATATGCAATTGATTCTGTGTGCAGTGGTTAAGTGAAAATGTCCTCTTTTGAGAGATTGCTATGCAATATTTTAGGTATGAATAATGAGTTGGCTGTCACAAATTAAAAGTTATATATGTATCTTAGGAGCATATATTGACATTTCAATCAGGATTGATTTTTCTGCTGGTATCATTATCAAGATGGGTCATTCCATGTCTTAAAGATTACCCATGAGAGGAGGTCTTAGACGTATCTAATGTCATTTCCATCAAAGAAGTATCTGTTCCAACAGTTTAAAGATTCTGACAGAGTTGAACTACTTCAGAGAAAACAGCAGATTATAAGAGACTGCAGGAGACTCAAGTTTTTCTTCAGCATTGCATTCATCATTCTCTGTCTCATTCAGAGACTTTTTGAATCTCTCAGGCCTCTTCTTCCCTTTCTGAAGGTTTAAATCAAAATTTTAAAATTTAACACAATTTCTTCTTGAGTTCAGGCTGCTGTTGAACCACTTAAGGAAATAAAAGCAGCAGATCTTGCATTTTTGGGTTGATATACCTTAGTTCTGTTGTTAGAGTCAAACACATCCTTCTTTTTCTAAGAAGTCTCTAAGGGACTTTTTGTCAGTCTTCCTGCTTCATTGTTAGACTTCACAATATGGCTGTTAACAGCTGGCTTGAAGATCACTTTGGGAGAACAGCACTGTATGTTCTACTTCAATGTCGTCTTCACTTCTCCCAGTTTATTCTTCTATGGCTGAATGGATGATAGCTGAGCATTGCTTAAACAGATATAGCAAAGAAGAGAGATAAAAGTCAGATCGTATTAAATACTCTAAATAAAAGTAATGGGACTTCTTAGCTGGACATAAATTGATTCTACTGAATATAATCTGAGTAGGACTAACATTAGATTTAGCCCGATGAAAATTGGTTTAATTAATATTAACATCATTATTTTGATTGCATAGTAAGTGTATTTTAAGATGCTTTTGTGCACTGCATGGTCAGAAGTTACCCTGTTTTTTCATTTGTACTTGAACTTGTTTCCTCTAGATTGATTCCCTCACAGGGGTTGGAGTAATTAAAGTAGAATGTGGCTCTCAGTTTTCTGTGGCTCTTACCAAGTCTGGAGCTGTGTATACATGGTAGGTGCATTTACTAGTCATTGGACTTGAATTCTTAGGAGTAGTTTAATAGTTCTTTGTAGGTTTCTTTGTAGGTTTTTCTACAAAATTATAAAGAGATTACTCTTTGATATAACTTTTCATTGTTTGTTTCTTTGATTTGCCTCCTTAAAAAATCAGAATAACATAAAGAAAAAAATACCTGTAGTATAAATAATTTCAAGTTACCTCACCACCAAACCTGTGCTTCTTCAACAGATGCTAGTAGGCATCTTTATAACATTTGTTATGTAGTTTTATGTTATATACATGTCGGGACAGAACCATATTAACAATGTGTATGCTCCTTATCCACCAAGTCAGGCTTGTAGAATTCAGAACTGATTGATGAGAGAACAAGTATACTGAAATCTGTTTGCTGAATACAGGGGCAAAGGAGATTACCATCGATTAGGCCATGGATCAGATGACCATGTTCGGAGACCTCGACAGGTCCAGGGGTTGCAAGGAAAGAAAGTCATTGCTATTGCAACTGGCTCGTTGCACTGTGTGTGTTGTACTGAAGATGGTGGGTACTACAGCTACTTTCTGTTATTTGAGTTCTTAAAACTAAATATGCTCTTACTTCATCATTGTATAAGTAATTGTACTGTTTTCTCTCTCCATTTGTGAAATTCTGCTGCTTCTTTACTCCAGGTCCTGAGAGCCTTTAGTTCCAAAAAGCCCCCCCCCACATCCCCACCATTAAGTGTCTATGAAGAAAGCCTCACAAACACACTTCCTTTAGTATACTTGGTTAGTAGAGAAGAGGCTCAAGTGCTAAATTTTCCAACGGGCTCCATAGAGCATAATGCATTTTAAACTAATTTACTTATTTTCTTACTTTGCTTTGCTTTGCTTTGCTTTCACCTCGCAGCCCAAAAGTATTCCCAAGACAATGACCAAATAAAAGCAATTAAAACAATATGGAGATAAAACATTTTAAAAGCATATTAAAATACTGTAAAATTTTTTAGAAATATTTTAAACAGAGCAATTTCAAACATTAAAGGACATACATATAACAGCACTGTTTTGGCTGCCCACCAGAAGCTCAGAAGCAATGGAGCCAGCCTAACTTCCTTGCTCACACAGTGGGGAAAAAGAGATTCAGGCTACTACTACCTACTGGCCTAACAAATCGATTGGCATCTAGGTTGCTCGTGAGGGCAAGAAGTAATTTTTCACTTTTGTGTATGCATCTGGCAGATAGATGGGGGCATATGGATGATGTTGTTTGGCCTACAATATAAAGGAGTTTTCTAAAAAGTGATATTTAACTTTGTGGGATATGTTTCTGTCCAATGGGATAAAGTTGTGGGCTGGTGGCTACAAGTGGCAGGGCAGGCTAAGAATGTAGAGAATTGTTGTAGCTGCTAAAGAAATTACATGAACTAAGAGATTTCCAGTGTGTGTTCATATATTGAACTACTTATGGTAAAAATACCTGTTTGCAACATTAACATGCATTACGTTCATGGCTGTGTTAAAAATTTCTTAGGTGCAAATTTTCCTTCATGCTTTCATAGTATTCTCATGTTCTCTTCCTTTGAGTTCCCATATTCCCATCGATTTGTTTAATATGTAGCAATGCTTTAGTACTAAGTAGATGTGAAACTAGCTTCTTTTTTTAAATCATATTAACTCCTGCAGGGGTTGTTTATCCATTAATAGGTTCAGCTGCTGATTCTTATGATTTATTTTGTGTGTGTGTGTGTGTGTGTGTGTGTGTGTGTGTATTTATTTATTTATTTATTTATTTAATACTCCATCTTTCTTATGGCATGGGACCCAAAGAAGGCCCTATGTTTTGAACTGACATGTAGTTTTTTGTCTGACTTAATGTCACTAAGCCATTGTTGTAACTCATATCTTTAGATTTCATGTCTTTGGTGAAATCATGGTTTTGATTGGTGCAGGTGAAGTTTATACATGGGGAGATAATGATGAAGGACAACTTGGGGATGGGACAACAAATGCCATCCAAAGACCACGCCTGGTTGCTGCACTTCAGGGTAAAAAGATTAACAGAGTAGCTTGCGGCTCAGCACATACCTTAGCCTGGTCTACCAGCAAGCCAGCTAATGCAGGCAAGCTCCCTACACAGGTAAAACTGAGTCTTGTTGATGCCAAATTTTAAATTTGTTGGCAAAATGTATATACAGAATGATCTTGGTTCTCAATGGCTAAATGGCATGGGTTAAAGATTACGGGTTTCTCTCCCCTCCTACCATTGACCACATCATTTTAATGGTTGGCTCAGTTTATAGTGTTGATGAATATGCAAGTGTTTTATTCAGAAGTCTTTTGGTGAAAGGAGATCCTCAAGGGGCTTACTTTTGAAATTTCAAATTTCCAAAAAGGATGATTGCTGGCTATTGTTCATCCCTTTCCCCACCATTAGCTTCAGGTTAAAGGCTGTTGTTCAGAAACCATTGTTTTCTTCCAGACACTGGTTCTACCTGCATAAGTCACACTATTTATACCTGCATAAGTCAGATTTGACTGTGGGACATTTCTGGGATCAAACTAAGTTACTGAAAAATGTTTCCTTGATCTCTAATCAGTGGGAGAGCAAGTAGTTAACAGGATGACAACCTTAAATGGCAGGGTCAATCCTTGTTGGCTATATGATGACTTTACTGAAGGGGTGGGCAACTGCTACTGATTGGGGGGCATTTTTGGTCTCCCACCGGTGCCTGGAGGGCTGCACCCCTCCACTGTGCCCCCCCCCAATTCTTTAGCTTTCTTTTTTACTAAAAATGATGCCTTATCCTACTTTGAGGTGTGTTGGGGGTAATTTCAAAATGTTGTTCCTGTCAGGTTGTTCTAGGCCAAAGACAGTACTTTTTCTAATTGTGAAATAAATGGAGAAGATCCTTTCCTAGGCTTTAAAACAGCTGGTGAGAGACAAACATCTTTCCCCAGCATGCATGAGGGACCGTCTTTAGCAATTTGGGAACTTTTTGAAAAAATGGGTGAGGGGCCTCAAAAATAGCTTTGGGGTACATTTCCCTACCCCTGCTTTACTGAGACCAATTGAAGCCGAAGAGATTGGAAAGAAGGAAAATGCAATATAGTTAAGATTTTTGCAAGCTTTGCCAAGAAATCATTCAGATTGGGAGAGGTACTTTTAATAATGAAGGAATATTGATAAAATACTGTTGAATAATTTCCTCTAGGCAGTCCTATGGGTGGTTCTACACCTGTATACACCATAAAACTTTGGAAATGATTTAGAAGCTTACATAAATCAAAAAGAGCTATGCCCCTCCCTATCCAAATTGCTTGAACAGCATGGGAAAGGTATTCACATTTTTCAGCAAGATAGTAAATAGCTGGAATGCAAGATAGGATGGGATGAGGTGAGATGAGCTGAATCTTTGAGTGGGCTGGATTGGTGGAAATGTGAGGTTCCTGTATGGATACTGTGTATTTATCTCATGGTGTATTAATGTTCAGAGTACATATCAAATAACAATATGACTCTTCCAGGTTCCTATGGAATACAATCATCTACAAGAAATTCCTATCATTGCCTTGAGAAACAGGTTGCTGTTACTGCATCACATTTCTGAACTCTTTTGTCCTTGCATTCCCATGTTTGACCTTGAGGGCCGCCTTGATGAAACTGGCCAGGGCCCATCAGTGGGGTTTGATACATTACGAGGAATTTTGATATCTCAAGGAAAGGTATTTGTCCCCTACTTTAGTGTTCTATTACCTTACTTTAAGAAAAAAATCACTTTCTAAGTCAATTTCAGTAGTTTCAAGTCAGTTTCAGTATGTGGGTGTAGAACTATGTGTGTTTGTGTGTGTGTACAGTTAGTGTTGGGTTTCAGTAGTGGATCTGGCGTTACTGCTTTTTCCCACCATTAACAGAAGAGAAACAGAAATCTTGCAGCTGTCAGTACTGCAGGCTGGGAAGGACAAAAGACTCAGTCCTTAGGTCAGCAACACTGTTGTCCGACTGCTGGCAGTCTTGTGGGCTGAATTACTGGGAGTTTGAGCTCTAATTGAAGTCTTCCTGGCAATCCCATCAAGCAACCCTTCTTCTGCCACCGCCATTGGCAGTACAGAAGCAGTACAAACTGACTGCTTCTGAGTCAGTTTGTAGAGGTAGGCTCTTCTTCCCATCAGCCCCAACTGGCATCGCTACTTTTGTACCACTCTTAGTAGCATCAAAAGTGGCTATACTGATCAATGGTAGAAAATTAATCACCAAGGGGTAAGGCAGGAGAGAATGGAAAGTCCACAGGTTGTACCCAAGAGCTCCTTTCGGGGTTTAGATTATATACCCCTGGTGTAGTTACATGTAATCTGAGGTCTATTTACAACACATTTCCAGTTTTGTATTTTGGCCAATATCTCCTTAGCAAAAATTTGCTTTTACAGTTTTTTTTAACTTGAAAGTGGAAGATTGTAGTTGTTCTCTTCTCATGAGTAGTTTCAAACATTTGGGACAATTGATAGCTTTTCTTTAAACTACAGTCACAGTTGCTAACTTTGCTTGTACAGGAGACTTATTGCCTCAGTTATAGGAACTGGGGTGTTTAAGGCACACTTGTTTTTAGACTCCTGAGGCAGGGTACCTGTAAAGTTTCTGAGAAGACCCCTTGTTGTTAATATATATACTGTATGGTAATATATATTCTGTTTGGTTTTGCGTTCCCCTTCTCAGTGTTGTCTGCTTGGTCATGGAAGAAACTATAAATTCCCTCCTCATTTTAGAGTCCCCTTTGTGTTGACTCGCTCTTTCTTTAAATAGGAGGCTAGTAATGTATGCCATCTGTGTTTTGTGTGAGCTTTGTTTTCACAGTCTAGTGCAAGTAACTGTTGGTTTCTGTATGGATGTAGTGGTGAATCCACTGGAGGCTTTAGTCTGAATTCAGAGGAGCTACCCATGGTGCTGAACCCTGACCCAAAGAAGAGGGGACAGAGCCTTTAAAACTGAGGCTGAAACCTGAGGGGCATTGACTGCCCGACTGGCAGGGAAACTACCAGCCACCACTGCTTTCTGGACCTTGTAACCGCTTTTACATCCATCCATCTGGAAGGCATCTGAACTTCTTTGACTGATGAAAGTTCTAAAATATACCACCTCTTTTATATCATAAAATAGGTCATAATGTTATGTTGCTAAAGGCTGTGGAATTCACCTTTTGAGTACATAAAGAGACATGACTTAGTTGCACTCTGCTACCCCCATCCCATGCCCCAAATGAGTCCAGCTTTCCTCTTTTGGTCTGCTAGGAGCCTCCTACTGGTGTAAGGATGTCCTGGTTTAAAGAGCTGGAGCATATAAGGAGATGTAGTAGTAACCTTGTCCCACCCAGTGAATGTGACACAGTCATACTTGTGTTCTAAAGACTTCATTCTTCACCTTTTTAGGAGGCAGCATTTAGAAAAGTTGTTCAAGCAACTATGGTGAGAGATCGGCAACATGGGCCAGTTGTGGAACTCAACAGAATACAAGTAAGACTACTATGTTGCAAATGTCTTGAATGTGAGACTGCTGGCCATTATTTCATACTCAACGACTGGTGATGACCACTTGTGAGGCTAATAACCTTCTTTGTCTGTTCCTAATTGATACTGATGACCACTGACATACTCTACTACTCCAGCTTATGTGACAATTAATGACACACCTATGCAGGTGTGATTCTAACTGTGGTAATTTGTACATTTTAGAAGATTAGAAGCATGCCCATCAGATGTTCAGTGTATGGGGAGTTGTGCTCATACAGCATAAGATACAGGTTCAGTCTATCATGATGATCCCTTTCAAAGGTGGGATAGGTAAATACTGTGTAAGTCAGACAGGCTTTTCACAGAATGGGTTGTATGTGTGTGGGCCTCTTTTCAAAAATGATATCCAATAGACATGAGGTGGGCTGTGGCAAATCTCTAGTCTCAATCCTCCACAGTGGGCAGAACTTAGGGACATCTGTGTAGAATCTGAGTTATTACTGAATTATATGTGCAATCAGCAGATTAGATTCTAAAATAAGTGAACAGGAGGAAGACCATGGAAAGATCACTTCCTATTCCTCCTTCTCTATGTAGCTCTCTATGCTTCCTGGAAAAGTCTATCAGAAGATTGGGGGAGGGATCCTGTTGAACAGTATAGGGCTTAAGTGTCTGGTATGCCCTGTTTTGCATGATCCTGCCCTCCTTAGCAGTCCAGGTGCCTCACCCAACATTGTCTAAGTATTTGGCTGTGGGAGAACTGTAAGGGAAGGAAGCTTTCTTTCTGTGAACTTACTTCCATTGACTTGTCTTAGGATCAAAAGCATACTGTCTAAATTTCATGATGATTTTGAACTAGGTATTTTATGTTTGATAGAGAAAATGGCTGAAACTGAAGCTGGATTTCCTTCCTTTTCTTGTCAAAATATCTAATATTCTATATCTATTATAAAGAGCCATTTATTTCTGACACTCTTTCTCTCTTTTAGTATGGTTGATTTTTTAGAAAGAAATGAATTAACCAGGGGGAAGTTATCAAGGGTCATTTCTTTGACAGCCAGAAGAGTGTGTGTGTCCGTATGTATGTATGTGGGACGCACACTTGTTAAAGTCTTAAAGTGGATTATGGAGAGAATGCTGTGTCATATTTGTATAACATTTATTCTCTCACATGATTTTTGTCTGTGTTTGCTTATATAACTTAAAAAGTATTTAAAATGGCCTGAGGTACAGTTAAGGTCCAGGAAATGATTCTTGGGCATCACATGTGGACACATTGATGAAGGAAGTGGTTATTTAAAGACCTTTCATTGACGTGGAAGAGTTTAATGTCAAACCTTGGGTAAGATGTGACTTTTCAAGAGAATTTTTTTCAAAGGGTGAATATAAAATATTGCTGCATTTTGTAGAATAAAACTTGCAAGGCAATATAAAAAAATATAATGCAGTAGATATTTCAAAACCTCTCTTGGAAGGAAAGGCTGCTATGCCTCCTTGTCTTGGACATGGAGTGGATTGAGGGATTTGAATTTATGATACAAATATGGTAACAGTGCAGGAAATCCAATGCTGTGTGTGTGTGTGTGTAATCTATTGCAAGATTTAAGTTTCATACGATTTATTGTGGAAATCAGAAAGAGTGCAAAGCAAATGTGAAAAATGTCACATCTGTAGGAAAACATGAATATTAAGGAACTTGATACACTGACAAATAAATGATGTTGGTTTATCAGTACTCTCTGACCCAGTACTGTAGTGTGTACTCAGTATGTTCTGACTAGAAGTGACACTCTTTTGTATCCAAATCTGACAAGAGTATTCCTTATTTTCTCCTTTTTAGGAGAAAATACTGAGGGTCTGAACCTGGGGCCCAAATAAACACAGTGTATATACAGGTTGAATATCCCTTATCTGAAATGCTTAGGACCAGAAGTGTTTCAGATTTTACGTTTTGGGTGATTTTGGAATATCTGAATATACATAATGAGATTATATACCATTCTTTCAACATGGGGCACACTCTTTCATCAGTTCTTCTCCTCTTACCTTCTTCCTGTAGGAAACAGGAGGCTTGCTTGGGACCCCACTCACGTCCTGCTTGTGAAGTCTCTCAGTCAGCTTGGTGTCTCTTTTCCCTCTCAGCTTGCTTTGGATCACACATGTGCTGCTTGGAAAGGGAGCTGAGAAGGCTAAAAAGGTGCCAAGCTAACTGAGAGACGTTGCAAGCAAACACATGCATGCAGTCCCAAGCAAACCCCCTAATTCCCTCATAAGAAGAAGAATGGCTTATTCTTTTGAAAAGTTTGGGGTTTTGGAGCATTTCAGATTTTGGATTTTCGGATAAGGGATACTTAACCTTTATTTTATAAAATCTGTTCAGGGGATGCTGCAGAACTAAAAGAACAATATTTGTGCCTTCTTAAACCCCATTCTAGGATTGTCACTCCGTTTTCTCACCACCTCCGTTTGAACATCACTTCCTCCATGTGTGATCTTATAGTGTGTGCACACTTTCAAAAACTCCTTCTGAAATTAATTGCTAGGCTCACTCATTTGAGTGTCTGGTTTTGCATGTTAAAAATGTTCTAATATTCCTCATTAAACTTTAAGTTTAACAGCCAGCTAAACTTGGCATTTTGAGAAGTTTTGCTTATCTTTCACTGTCAGGTAAAGCGTTCTAGAAGCAAAGGAGGATTGGCTGGTCCAGATGGCACAAAATCTGTTTTTGGACAAATGTGTGCTAAAATGTGCTCATTCAGCCCAGATAGTCTTCTCCTGCCCCATCGTGTTTGGAAAGTCAAATTTGTTGGTAAGATTTTTATTTTGACGTGTCTGGTATTATTGATTGTATGTACTGCAACAGAAGACAGACAAGAAGAAATGTCACGTGGCAAAAAATAGCCAGCTAATTTACCTAGGCAATTATTAGAGTTTTTTTTTTAAATGAACTAGATATGGTGCCGTATTTGCCAATTTTGAGCCATACTTACAGCTCAAATGAATATGAGTCATAATAGAGACTCCTAATCCAGTTATACTAGGTGTAGCAGGCTGATTTGTATTTTAGTTTGTGCTAATGAAAAAGCTAAATTGAATTTCAGATTAAATCTGGAGTAGTCTTGGCTGATGACAAGGAGCCATCCATGAACGAGTTAACTAGCTGTTGTCACCAGGCTAGGCAAGATAGTGTGTTGTTAAAAGGAACATCTGCTGATGCTCATCTCCTCTTGCTTCAGTTCTTCTTCTTGCTTGGCCAGGAAAGGTTATGTCCATCCCTTCTACTTTCTCTGGCTTATTTCTTCTTTTTTCTCCTTCCTTAATCCTGTACTATACTATTAAAAAAAGATTCTTCTTTGTGGTCTCTGTGCCTCATACATTAGGAGCTTTTGCGCCTGCGCGGTAGCGTTCAGAAGATTCTAGAGCTCGTTAGCTTGGCGGGAACCCCTCCCCCACTTCGGTACTGTGCATGCTCCTCCCACCGAGCAGTGGTCTCTCCTCAATTCTTTCTTGTCCACCATCGCGAACAGAAGGTTCTGCTTGTTGGCTTGTGCTTTGCTTGATTTTCTTGGCTTTTGACTTCGGATTTTGGATTTTTGGACTATCCTTCTCGGATTTCGGACTTGTCTTTGGTGTTGTTACGATTGGTTTGACCTTTTTCTGGCTGGTTACGACTTCGGATTTTGGACTGTGTTTGGCGTACTCGGACTTCCCTTTCTCCTCACCTCGCCCTGCCCTTGTTTTATGTCGGCTTTGTTCAAACACTGCACCTCCTGTGGAAGGAAGGTCGCTCTTTCCAACCGACACTCGAAGCGTTTGTTCTGTTTGGGTGAAGGGCATAACGTCCAAGCTTGCCCCGTCTGTAAAGAATTCACCCACCAAACACTTTGCAACAGGGCTGCAAGGTTAAAATCCCATTGCTGGGAAGAGTCTCTGTGCGCTCAAAAACTTGAGACGGCATCGATGGCTGAGAAATGCCTGACCTCCTCTTCTTCTTCTTCGGCAGCAGTGGCGGCTGCTGCGCCCTCTGCGACATCGGTATTGGTACGGGGCTCGGTACTGATAATGAAGTTGCCGAGGATTCCTAAGATCTCGGCAACTCGGGCATGTGAGGATCCTTCGGGCTCGCAGGCCTCCACCTCCTCCTCCAGGCCGCTTACCCTGGCCCAGAAAAAGCATCCTGCCACCAAAGACGCTGGGAAGGAGAAGAAGAAGAAGGAGAAACGGCTCTCTCCACCAAAAGTGGCTCGACTTCCAACTCCGCCACCCACCCAGCCCGCTGAGGAACCTGAACCAATGGAGCTCCCTGAGGAAGAGGAGCCTCTGGAGGAACAGGAGATCCTCGAGGTGTCAGATGAGGAGCGGCCGTGCAGGTCTCACCCTCCCAGCCACCCGAGCTCACTGCGGAGACCACCCGCCAAGTCACCGTCCCTCGGCAGACCGCCAGGAGGACGCTGTGGTCAGGCAGTGACCAGCCTCTCGATGTGATGAATCCCACTCTCCGGAGCAGTGGGCCAGGCCTCCATCCCCACGTTACCGGGAGATGCGCCTGGAGAGGGTACACTTGGGCGAGAGCGCCTACTCCTCACCTACCTACCTTGGGAGGTACGCCCAGGAGCAGGTGTGGCACGAGCCAGCTGGCTCTTATTATTCCTACTCGTCGTCGTACAGGGACCGGTATCATCCAGATCCATGGTACTGGTCACCACAACAGCAGTCTCGCTACCACGGGAGGCGTGCTGCTCCCACTATGGTTGGTCACCACCGCGTCAATCTCTGAGTCACCGAAGGTCCTAGCCCTCACCCCGCTACAGGGCTGTCTCACCACCCCCGCGAACGACGACCACAGCTACCCGTCCGGCGCCACGGCCCACTGTGGCCCAAACGACGGTGGCCGGCATGTCTACAATGCAGGCGGCACACCGCCCTTGGCCCTCGGTGGTGCCCCTGCAGGTGACCTCGGTACTGGCCATGACACCGGCTGCATCTACATCGATGCAGCCTGCAGCTCCGGCGGTCACCCTGGCTCCCTCGGTCCATAGGCCAGCTGAAGAGAAGGCGGTGGAGAGGTCGCCAACTCCATCAGGTGACTCCTACGGGTCGGACTCCGATTCTGCAGAGTCGACTCCCTTGTCTCACGAGTCCCCTCCGCTGGCTTTTGGGGAACCAGGTCCGGAGTCTGCACTGGAGGATGTACGCCAGTTCTCTGCCATCCTCCTTAGAATAGCCACGGCCCTGGGCCTCAAGGTTACCGAACCTGCTCCGCAAGCCCAGGACCCGGTCTTCCAGTACCTGGAGACCTGCCCACAGTCGACCACACCGCTGCCCTTCTTGTGGACACTGGTTGAAGCAATGAAGCAGCCGTGGGCGAAACCGGCGTCAGCGCAGCCTAACCCCCATAGGCTGGAGCACCTGTACAGGACGCAGAAGGAGAATGCGGAGTTCCTCTTCAGCCATCCTGTACCGAATTCCATCGTCGTCTAGTCGGCCCAGACAAAGGGAGGCAATCGGGTGCATACCACCCTGCCAGACCGTGAAGGCCGGAAGCTCGATGCTTTTGGTCGCCACTTCTATTCGGCGGCGTCCTTGGCCAGGACGATCAACACGATGGCATGCCTCACGGCCTGCCATCAGAATCTGCTGAACCGACTTGCACCGCTCCTAGCCGAACTGCCGGAGGAGTCATGCACCTCAGCCACCCAGATCTTCGGCGAGGTCGTTGCTGTGGCTACTCAGCAGATCGCCACCTCGAGTCACGCCCTAGAGGTCACCTCGAGGGTGATGGTCTGTGCCTTAGCCCTCCGACGTCATGCGTGGCTCCGGTCCTCTGGGCTCCAGGAGGACAGCCGTCGACGGATCGAAGATCTTCCGTTCGACAGCCAAGGGCTCTTCCACACCTCCACGGACCTCCCCGTCAAGGCCTGGCTGACGGCTAAGAAGATGAGCATTAACCAGCCTGCCCAGTCCCGCCGCAGCTTCCAGCCGAGGTCTTCGTGGAGAAGGTCCTCCTCTTCATCAGCATATCAGCCGCGGTCTCCGAGATCGACTGCGTTGAGACCATCAACGTCTTCCATTTCACAAAGGCTTCCTAGGCGGTGCCCATCTTCGTCGTTGAAGAAGTCTTCTTCTGGAGCGAAGACCCGATTTTGATGGTCTTCGCAGGACACCACTGATGCCATCTTTCGCCCTTCCAGCAGACCACTGCGGACTCCTGGGTATCATCCACCTGGGATACGCCATTGAGTTCCAGGATATTCTGCCACGGGGTGTCTACTACTCCACCCCAGCCGGCTCGGCTCTGCTGGAAGAGATCCAGTCCCTCCTCGAAAAGGGAGCGAAGGAGAGACTCCTGCCTTCAGCCAAAACCACCGGCTTCTACTCGAGGTACTTCACCGTACCGAAGGCGGACGGATCCCTGCGGCCCATCCTAGACCTCCGAGAGGTGAACGACTACATCCTCCCCAAGAGGTTCAAGATGGTCACGTTGCCCTCAATTCTCCCCTTCCTCCGGCGAGGGGACTGTTTTGTGTCCATAGACCTCAAAGACGCCTATTTCCACATCTCGATCTGCCCGCAGCACAGACGGTACCTACGGTTCGCGGTCGGCGGCACCAGCTACCAGTACTGGGTGCTGCCGTTCAGCCTCTCCACCGTGCCACGGGTATTCATGAAGTGCATGACTCCTGTCATGTCCTTCCTGCGGACAAAAGTCGTCTCCGTCTACCCCTATCTGGATGATTGGCTATCGGTGGCGTCCTGCAGACAGAAACTGTACAAAGACATCCACCGGACTTTGACATTGCTCACTCGGCTCGGACTCAAGGTCAACCCCAAGAAGTCCCATCTTGAACCCACCTGGGTTGTCGACTTCATCGGGACAACCCTTGACGCAGTATTGGCGAGGGCCTACCTACCGGATGAGAGGGTGCGGACGCTTTGTTGAGCAGAGTCCACTGCCTTCTGGGCTCCGACAGTATCAGCCAGGACGATGCAGCAGCTCCTCGGCTACATGGCCTCGACCACTGCTGTAACCTACCTCTCCAGGTTGTGCGCACGACCGCTCCAGCACTGGTTTGTCAGGGCCTTCGATCCACTCTGGGACGACCAGTCTCGCCGGTACCGCCTGCCCCAACAGGTACGCCAATCTCTCCTGTGGTGGCAGTCGTACGGGAACCTCCTGTCAGGCATACCGTTCTGCGAACCCAAGCCATCGGTCACGGTAACGACGGATGGCTCGCTCTTCGGCTGGGGAGCACACACCGGCGACCTCCAAGTCCGAGGGCGGTGGATGGACGACGAGATGTCCCTCCACATCAACGCTCTCAAGCTGCTGGCGATCCACAAGGCACTGAGAGCGTTCCGACACCTGGTCACGGGCCGCACGGTGTTCATCCTCACCGACAACACAACAGCGGTCTGCTATGTGAACAGGCAAGGAGGGACTCACTCCACTACACTTCTCGGAATAGCGCTCAACCTCTGGGACTGGTGCGTCTCACTTTGGATACACCTGGTGGCCGTTCACTTGGTGGGGCAGGAGAACACCACAGTGGACGCCCTCAGCAGGGACACCACTTCCTACCACGAGTGGTCCCTATCGGCCGAGGCTTTCCAGATGGTTCGGGACTGATGGGGTGAACCGACTGTCGACCTCTTCGCGACCAGCCAGAACGCGAAGTGCTGTTGCTTGTGCTCGAGAGCCGGCCATGGTCGCCACTCCATCGGCGACGCGTTCCAGTTCCCATGGGACGAGGGTCTTCTCTACGCCTTCCCTCTGTTCCCGCTCCTGGGCCGCGTGATATTGAAGATCATCACGGACCGAGCAGACGCAATCCTCGTGGCACCGTACTGGCCGAGGCAGCACTGGTTCGGGCCCCTGATCGAGGCCACCCGGGGCAGGATTCTCAGGTTTCCGACGGTACCGGACCTGCTGTCCCACTCCGACGGTCTCGTGCTGCACCCGGACCTGACGGTGTTGGCCCTCCATGCCTGGAGGATATCGCCGTAGACGACCCAGTCATCAGTAACATCTTGACCGCAGCCAGGAAAGAGTCCACATGAAGGAACTACCACTGCAAGTGGCAGCACTTCGTGGCCTTCGCCGAGGAACATCGAGAGCTGGTATCACCTGTCAACCTGCGTACCGTGCTCCACTTCCTCCTTCACCTACAACAACAGGGCCTGGTCTTCCCGTCGCTCAAGGTCTACCTCGCCGTGATCGTGGCATACGAGCCACCACGATCCCCATTGGCTGCGCTCTTCGGGGACAGTACCGTCAAGTAGTTCCTGAAGGGCCTACAGCACCTCTACCTGCCGGTATCGCCGCCGCTACCGCTGTGGTCGCTGTCATTGGTGCTGTTGCAGCTGACGAGGCCGCCCTTCGAACCAATGGCGACGACAGACAGGCTGCTTGCGATGAAGACCGTGTTCCTAGTGGCTATCACTTCTGCCAGGTGGGCGAGAGAGTTCATGGCGCTGTGGTGTGATGAGCCATATCTGGTCTTCCATCAGGACAAGGTGGTCCTCCGGCCTGACATCTTCCTGCCAAAGGTGGTGTCCAGCTTCCATCTGAGCCAGGACGTCATCCTGCCAGCCTTCTACCCTGACCCGACTACACCTCTGGAGCGATCCCTTCACTCCCTGGATGTTCATTGGGCCCTGGTGTTTTACAAGGACAGGACTGTGGCCTATAGGCAGATACCCCATCTCTTTGTCTGCTATGGCAGGCGCCAGAGGGGTCACACAGTGTCCACCCAGCGCTTTTCCAAGTGGGTGGTGCAGACTATACACCTGGCATATGAGCTTGCCAAGAAGCCTCCGCCAGACCTTCTTCAGGCTCACTCCACCAGAGCCGTGGTGACATCTGCTGCCCTCCTGCGAGGCGTCGACCTGCCAGAGCTGTGACATGTGGCGACCTGGTCCCAACCATCAACCTTCGTGCGCCACTACAGACTCGACTGCTGGTCCAGGAGAGATGCTCGATTTGGC
The DNA here is from genome assembly GCA_948472985.1 of Iguana delicatissima. NCBI lineage: Eukaryota > Metazoa > Chordata > Lepidosauria > Squamata > Iguanidae > Iguana > Iguana delicatissima. Next base: position 806,917 of record CAOKZL010000276.1, on the reverse strand, counting down.
CGTGCTGTGCTGGCTTCTGTTCTCTAGGGTCTGGGACCTGACCCACCATCCTGCCGGTAAGCTACACAGTCTCCTAATGTATGAGGCACAGAGACCACGAAGAAGAAGAACAGGTTGCTTACCTGTAACTGTGGTTCTTCGAGTGGTCATCTGTGCCCTCATACATCCCCGCCCTGCCTTCCCCTCTTTTTCAGGTCCCATCTTGTTCGGCGGACCAGAACTGAGGAGAGACCGTTGCTCGGCGGGAGAAGCATGCACAGTACTGACGTGGGGGAGGAGTTCCCGCCAAGCTAACGAGCTCTAGAATCTTCCAAATGCTACCGTGCAGGCGCGAAAGGTCCTAATGTATGAGGGCACAGATGACCACTCGAAGAACCACAGTTACAGGTAAGCAACCTGTTCGTACTTAGCCTTTCATTTCCTGTATGAGAGTTCTTCTTTGCTAGTTTCCCTGCTTCCTTTCTGTTGCTACTTCTTCTCTTCATGCCTCTTTGTTGAACAGACCATGGGGATGGGGAAGATTAAAACCAAGTCTGCCAATCCAAGTTCTACTTTTCCTGCCCCAAGACACTTCTGTTTAGTCCAGGACTTGTGTGCACTCTTAGCTGCTTCCCCCTGGAACCACAAAGATGCCAATTAAACCATATCAAAGCATGGGGGTGTACAGCCTGGTAACAGATGTACACCCAACAGCAGCCTTCATGGCAATAGCTGCCCCCTCCAGAGTTGCATATGCCAATGAAACTGTTGAATCAGTTTGTGTTGAAGTGATCCTCCTTTGTGCCTACAAGTGTACAACAGCTGAGGTGCCTGCAGTCATTGTCTTTTCAATAACAATTAGCAATAGAGAATTTAGCCTCTGAGGATGAATATACAGATGGGGCTCTGGAAGAAGAGGTGGGATCCAATCCTAACAGGGCTGCTTCCCCTCCACCAATCCTTGCTACTTGAAGCCACAGCCCCAGTTTCTTCTGCAGCACTCTCGAGCGTAAGAGCACATGCTGTAACCTTCTGTAGCAGCCTTTTTGAAGCTTGTCCTAGCATTGGCACCTAGGATACCATAGAAAACTTATGGTAACACCTGTAGCAGCATTGAGACTACAGGGTCACATATTTTCCCGTACTTTGATGATCTCTTTGTAAAATCAGTCTCCCTTCAAGAAGCCAAGGAAGCATCATCTTTTACCTTATCCATGTGTAACACAGCAAAGCTTTGTAATCAATGAGAGGAAGAGTTATCTTCTTCAGTCTCAGTGACTCGTTCACCTTGGAGCCTTCATTGAAATCAGTGCATCTCCTCCAGACAGAGTCCAGAGGATCAAACACGAAACTCTTCTTCTTTTCCCCCCCTGGATCAAAGTATGCAAATCTGATGGTCCTGTCATCAAGGCTCATGATTTCTTGAATCCGCTTGGTAACATGGGCAAAGTTCCATTCTTGACCTCTTCAGTGGCTACTCAGACCATTTCAAGGATTTTTCACCATAAACAAGCACACTCAAGTACATCTCTACTGAGAGGTCAGGCATTCTCCCTATGGTGGACAAACACACAGTTCCTCACAGGGCATTCCCTTATAGGACCCTCCCAAACTAGCTCTCACAACAGATGTGACTCTCACAGGATGGGGGGCACAGTGCCAGAATTTGCCAGTCCAGGGAATGTAGAGTGCAACAGAGAAATCCTGCAACATCAACTGGCTGGAATTCCAAGCCATCAGAGTAGCTCTCATTCTCAGAAAGTCTCACATCTAATCCACACAGACAAAAAAACAGTGAAAACCTATATCCTGAAGCAAGGAGGATCCCATACTTGCTCACTTCACATGGAAGCTCATCTTCCTTAGCCTGGGCAGAGGAGAAGGCTCTCTCAATCTCAGCCAACATTCTCAGGGAACCCTGAACAGGTAGGCGGACTTCCTCAGCCATGATAATCTGGACTCAGGGGAATGGAGTCTAGATGTACACATTTGCAACCAACTGTAGGCACACTTCAGGTCAACTTGTTCACCTCACCTCACAAACTCCCTAGGTGTTTCGCCACATTTTACTCTCCAAAGTCAGAAGCCCAGGATGCTGTGCAGACTCCTGGCATCAGTGGGTGCTGTACACATCCCCTGCAATCCCCCTCATACCCAGAGTGCTGAGGAGGATCAGGGGGAGTAGGCATCAGTAGTCCTAGTGGCCCTGCATTAGCTGAGGAGACCATGGTTCTCCCACCATTTTGATCCACTCAGATGCCATTGATGCTCCCAGGACTTCTGCCTCTTCTCAGTTAGTGTCTAGTTTTTCATCTAGATCCAGAACAGCTCCACTTAGCTGCCTAGAGGTTGAGTGGAAGACATAAAAACAATGGTACTCCCACAAGATAGTAAACACTCTGCTATCATCTAGGCGAAAGTCCACCCTTTGGATCTACAGGACAACCTAGAAGACTTTTGTGTGGTGGTCTTGTAGACCGAATGAAAAACTAAGCCACAATTTATTTAATCATTAGGTTATTTGTGTATGTGGTCATTTGAAAGAAAGAAGCCAAAGACTTAAAGGACTGATGGTTTGTTGGATTGTATATTGTATAAATCAATCTGTCTGTCTCTGTCTTCTTTTCTCTCTCTCTCTCTCTCTCTCTCTCTTTCCTTCCTTCCTTCCTTCCTTCCTTCCTTCCTTCCTTCCTTCCTTCCTTCCTTCCTTCCTTCCTTTTTTGGCTTATCTTTAGTTAGTTCTGACTTTTGTTCATTTATGTACTGTAAGAATTATTGTAATATATATATAAAAATAAAGTTCTTACAAAAAAATGCTCCAGTATTCATTTTATCTTCATCCAACCCATGTTCTTTTTCATCTCACCCTCACATTAGAACATTTCTCAGAGAGGCAACGCTCCTTAGCTACCCTGTAGTTCACAGATTTCCTTCCTGGGAGCTCCACAAAGTGCTTGAAGCCTTTGTTTGAACAACTAAGATCTGTTCTGTGTAGGACTTTTTCTATCAGGACCCTGTTTCTGATTGCAATCACTTCAGCCAGAAGGGTTTCAGAACTTGCTGGCCTACCCATTGTCCATCTTGCTTCAAATTTGATGCAGATACAGTGTCTCATCCAATCCCATCTTGGGTGGCAAGACCTAAATTCTTAACTGAACATACGGAATCTTTTTTTGTTTGTTTGTTTCTGTTTTCTCCTGTGTCTTGACTTGTGAAAGAACTGAAGCAGAAGAAGAGGAAGATCAGTAGGGGTTCATTTTAAATAAATATCTTGCATAGCATGAGTGGTGACATGAGTTAACCCATTCATGGATGGCTTCTTCTCTTTAGCAAGAATGGACCTTCACAGTAAGTACTCCAATGTGTCAATCGAATTTAAGATTGTTTCTGAACTATGCTGTAACAAATTATTAGTATTGTAAAGTTTCATATATATAACTTTCTTTAATATATCATTTTGCTAGTTGTTTTCTTTTTTCCTAGTATTTAGTTTGACTCAGGCTGTACAAAGCTTTCTGTTTAATGATTATGGCATTTGAAAGATAAACATCTCTGGAACCTTAATTGTGATTAAAAGAACATGTGTTGGCTCTGAATGTCTGTTTCTATAGCTTGTGAGTGCATATTGGTAGGTCTGATGCATTCTTAACAACCAATAAATATTTTTAAATATGTGGCCTGTTGTGCCCCTTGAGATACCTAATAGTGGCAAAATAAGCACATTTAACAACTGTTCATTTGCACTGCACTTATTATTTTTTTACAGATATGTCTGCAAATAGCTTTTAAATGACTCTGCTATTAACACTGATGTCCCCGCAAAATATGATTTTCCTTTCTCTTAGGTGAATCTGTGGATGACTGTGGTGGAGGCTACAGTGAATCAATAGCCGAAATGTGTGAGGAACTTCAGAATGGGCTGACACCCCTTCTGATCGTCACTCCCAATGGAAGGGATGAATCAGGAGCAAACAGAGACTGCTTTCTTTTAAACCCTGCAGCAAAGTCTTTGTTGCACATGAATATGTTTCGCTTCCTGGGTAATTTTCACGTAACAACATTCCTTTAATATTTGTGCAAAGTTTTCATTGTGTAATATAAGCAAACCCATAATCTTTCTCTCTCTTTTAAAAAAAATTTCGCAGGGGTTTTGCTGGGGATTGCTATTCGGACTGGAAGCCCATTAAGCCTCAATCTGGCAGAACCTGTGTGGAAACAGTTGGCAGGAATGAATTTAACAATCGCTGATCTCAGTGAGGCAAGCATAGAAGCTTATGTTCCTCCACATAATTTTAGTGAACTGAAGAACTTGCTTGGCTATGACTACAACTAGAAGACTATATTTACTATCAGAAATACCTCTGAATGCAGCTGGTTAAGATGTTGCTTTCCACTTTTAACAAGGGAAAGGTGAAAGGGAAGGGTGTCTTTATGTATGCATCTTAAATACATTTAAAAAGATATAGCTGGTTACGGCATAGAAATGCACTACTGAACATGTTTACTCAAAAGTAAACTGAGTTTACTGCAGGCAGATATAAATAACAAGTGACCATATTGTAGGCCCTACCCGCTTGTGTGGAGTCTAACCCGCACCCTCACTTCTTGTCTAGAAAAAAAAGACATTGAAAAATAGTTAAAAGCTGCTTCTGACATATCAATTCTTTTTCAAAATAAGGTGCATCTACAGCAGGACTGGGGTATGTGGAATTAGTTCTTAAATATCAGAAGCTTGTTCACCCTTGATTTAGAGAAAAATATTCCCCAACCATGTGTGCTGCCACATTTGTCCACCTGGTTTACCCTTAATCTGCAACCTAAAATAAGCTCAGTGGGGTGGAAGGGAGATTATTATTTTTGAATTTCTGCCCTGCCGCAGAGCTCTGAGAGATCAGGGCTTAGTAAGAGTGTGCAGTTTGAGTTTGCAGAATTCCAGATGGTACTATCACCGGTGGCTTTCTGGTTGAAGAAGGTGCTAGCTTGTTGAGTTCTTAGGAAGGATTTGTTAGACTTAGAAGTTCCTTATTAAATATTAATATTGCTAACCACTTTCCTATGTATATGTTTTCTTTCTCCCATTATATCCAAAAGATATACCCATATTTGCCGGCGTATAAGACGCACACGTGTATAAGATGGACTCCATTTATACACAGGCAAATACTCTTTGCTGGAGTATGAGACACACCAGTGTGTAATATGCACCCCATTTTCAAACAGTATTTTTTTGGGGAAAAAGTGAGTCTTATCTGCCAGCAAATACAGTACTTTGATGTATTTGATTTTGTTTACACATATGACAGTCCATGTTCTAGTTTTCCCCAGAGTTTTCATTTGACACACACAAACCCTCAGGGCTTTCTAAACAGATCTCTCAGTAGTTTTAAGGAGCAGTATTCTACCTCCATATGCCTGCATGTTGGTTATGCAACTGTTCTGTGAAAAGGGCCTTACTTGAGGTTGTTCTGTGTTTCAAAGGTTGATAAGGATTTTATTCCTGGACTTATGTACATCCGAGACAATGAGGCTACTTCTGAAGAATTTGAAGCCATGAGCCTGCCTTTTACAGTGCCAAATGCCAGTGGCCAAGATATTCAGCTTAGTTCCAAATATACCCATATTACACTGGATAATCGAGCAGAATATGTAAGATTGGCAATAAATTACAGGTTTGTGGAATGCTAGTATCCTATTTACAGTGCTGTCCTCTTAACATAAAAAGTACCTGTCTTTGGCCTGGTTTCAACAGTTTCTACAAAAAAAAAGTTAGTATTGCTCTCCCATCATCTCCTTTTTGGGCAAGAAAAAAGAGAAAATGGGGTGGAACTCATGAGACAGTAGGTGGGTGGTCACTGGGAACTGCAGTGTGACTTGGGCTTCTTCCACACTATACCGTTGTAGTGCTATTATTCCACGTTCAGCATCCTGTGGAACTCTGGCATTTGTAGTTACTGAGGCCAAAGACTCTTTGACTGAGAATTCAAAATGCCCTTCCCTAAACTGCAAATGCCAGGATTCCATAGGATGTTGAAAGTAGAATAATAGCACTATAACAGTGTAGTGTGGAAATGACCTTAGTTTCTTGTGTTTGAATTGGGTGGGCAGTTGTGGCATTCCAGATGTTATTGGTGTACGTTTTCCATCAGCCCTATCCAGCAATAAGCAATGGCGGGAGAATGTTTTCTGTGTGATAATTGTTCTTTTTCTCTTTGCCTTCTACTTTTCAAAATATTTGAAGTGGGGAGAACCCTCTGTCGCCCTGTGCATCATTTTTAGAGCCTTGAGCGTGTGTAACTACTATTGGCATTTTAGTTGAGTATATTGTGATGGTTTTCTCCAGAATTTGTTAAAGAAAATGTTGAATGAAGCACAAAAGACCTCTTTAGGTCCTCCAATAGATCTACATTATTACCGAATATGTCTGTGGAGTGCTTTTCACTGACAGATGGGTTTTTTTTGGCAGACTGCATGAGTTTGATGAACAAGTTGCTGCAGTTCGTGAAGGGATGGCTCGCGTTGTTCCTGTGCCTCTTCTTTCACTTTTTACAGGTTATGAACTGGAAACAATGGTGTGTAAAAATTAATTCTGTTGGTCATCTGAGGAAAAATCTGGTCATAAAAAATCTGAAATTGTCCTAACCGCTTATTTTATAAGTACTACAATAGGTTGTGTCTCATTGTTGATCAGAGGTTAAGATAATTCTGAGTTACCTAACTAATTTATCAAAAAATACTAAAAGGACTGCTTTGTGCCAAAAAATGCAAAATAAATTTGGGAGCAAGCCGCCCACTTGAAGTGACACTATCAACTGCTGTTACAGAGCCTTGCAGAAGTGTTACCCTCCTCTCCTCATTTTTCCATAATTTATTGCATTATAGTCTGGAATTGAAATGGATTTAATTGGTAATGTCACCATTTGATGTACATGAGATACTCTACACTACAAAAGGGCAAAAGACTTTTCGTGGCTCAAAAGTTAAGTAAACAAAAATAACTTCAAGTCAGAGCATTTCAGATGCTGAAATTTTTGGTGCTTTTTTAAAAAAAAGTTTTGATTTAATTTTTTAAAAAAATAAACTTGAAATTTTGTAGTAATCCTTCTGGGATCCAGGTTCTGTCTGAAAACACTGTTGTTAGTTGCTTTTTTTTCTTCAATAGCCTCCCTCCCTCCCTTTCTCTTTCTCTCTGTTTGTTTGTATGTGAGAAAATGTCCTTCCCGTCAGGTAAAATCTTCTTCATCTCTTTTCATCTGTTCCTTTTCCCTTGCGTGGAATCTTTTTACCTTTAATGCAGTTACATTATGCCAGTTTGTTCTGTTCCTATCAGATGACACCTACCCCCAATTGTATTTCAGTCTTCAATGCTAGGTATGCAGTTTTTTGGGGAATGGAGATGCAAAGTGAGTAGGAAAGACTAATTAGATCTAGGAGCAGTTGTTGCTCACTGCAATCAACAAAGAGGGCTGGAGCTTCTCTTAGGTTCTGCATGGTTGGACCAAGCTGTTAACTTGAGAGCATTGTCTGTCAGTGTTGAATCGAAAAGAAGCACTGATACCCAGCTATTCTCTCTGATGGCCTTTTGCAATGCTTGGGTGGGGAAATGGCAGTGGTGGCGTTCAAGGGCAGCTGGTTTCCTGAGGTGGTGCTGGCACTTTCACCTCTACATGGAATGGATCCAAGGAGCCCTGTGCTGAGCCACAAAGTTTTACTCTTGACTTACCCATGGGCCACATCAAAATCCATAATTTTGGCCACAAAACTTGCCCTTGACTTAAACATGTGGTCAGCTTATGTATGAATATACACAGTATACGAAAATGCAAAAGCTGTGGTATATGTAAATGGAATAGACTCTCAACCATTCCTTCTACTTAGACAAACTCAACAAGGCTGCCTACTTTCCCCCATTTTGTTTGCATCAGAGAAATTAATAAGAAAAAACTCACAAGTACCAGGTATAAAACTTAAAAATTCAGAACATAAGATAAATTTCTTTGCAATTCTGATTTAGCATTTGGAGAAAGATAATGGGATAACTTGTATTGCTTCAAATCCAGGGGGATGTCAAGTGTGGACATTGACTACATTTGTGAAAAATGGCATACCTAACCTTATAGCATCACAAGGAGCAAGTCATTGTCCCCAGATCCTAAGAGCCCTCCATTCTAATATGCATCCTGGTTAACAAGAAAGAGTAGTGTTAATATTTTTATTGGTAAACAGCTTAAATATCATGAAAGTTGAAAATCGCCTGTGGAATTCTTCAGTATCCTTTTTCTGTTTCCCTTCTCCCCCCTCACCAGGTGTGTGGGAGTCCAGATATCCCTCTTCACCTTCTGAAATCTGTGGCGACCTATAAAGGGATTGAGCCTACAGCTTCTCTTATACAGTGGTTCTGGGAAGTAATGGAATCCTTCTCCAACACAGAACGTTCTCTTTTTCTACGCTTCGTATGGGGCAGGACCAGGCTTCCTAGAACAATTGCAGATTTCAGAGGCAGGGACTTTGTCATCCAGGTAAGAACTGAAGAGCTGCAGTGTAACAGTAAGTCATGACTACTTGGAATTAATTTCCAGTAACAATACTGTATGATGTAATAATATTGTGTTGTTCTTTGTGGTCTCTGTGCCTCACACAGTGGGATGTTCACGCATGCGCAGTTGCCATTTCAGAAAGTTCCAGAGCTGAGCAGCTTGGCAGGAACCCCTTCTCCTATTCGGTACTGAGCATGCTCAGTCCTGCCAAGCTAGTGGCTCCTCCTCAGTTTCTTTTTGTCTGCTGACTGGTCAGCAGCTCAGAAGGCTTCCTCTGCTGAGCAGCACTCTTTCTTCTTCAGTTATATTTTTATTTCAAAACAAGAATTCTTAGAGAACCCCTTCTTCATTTCTTATGTCTTCTGCACTCTTCAAACTGCATATCTTGCAGCTGCCAGGTTTTGCTTTCCAACGCTCATTTGGAGTGTTTGTTTTGCCTCGGAGAGGGCCATAACATATGGACCTGTTCTATTTGCAAGGAATTTACGTCGCAAACTTTGAAGAATAGGGCTTCCCGCTTGAAGTCTTAATGTTGGGAACAGGCTCTTCGTTTGAAAGATCAAGCCACCTCCAACACAACACTATTCACCGCTTCAGCATTGATCCTTCCAGCTAGAGGTTCCCCAGTATTGAAGTCCCCATCTCTATCGACTACTTTGGTGCTGAAATCCACCTCAGTACCGACACTTTCGGTATTGACATTGGCTTCCTCTCCACCCATTGCCTCTCTTCCGAGGATTCTGAAACTCCCTAAGATGCCAGTGATGCCTCAATCTTCCAGCTCTGGAGATACCACCTCCACCTCCTCTACTTCTCAGGTGCCCTTGACCCAAAAGCTTCGGCCTGTCCCTACTCTACCTGAGAGGAAACGGGTCTCTTCATGCCATTCCTTGGTGACTCCTAAGAAAAAGAAGAAGAAGGAAAAACATTGTTCTCCTTCACCCCTTGCTCACCTGTCGACTACCCAGGCGGCCTTTCCCGGACCCCTACCCACTTCCCTGCTGACTCAAACTCAATCTCAGTCAGCCACCTTGGAGGAGAGGCAAGCCCTGTTCTTTCTCCAGCTCCAGAGTCCTTCCAGCAGCCAGTACTGCCCTCAGTGGTACCGACAGATCCTACTTTGGACCAGGAATGCCGAGCTTCTCCAACCATTTCTCCCCCCTTAACAAGGGATCAACCTCATCAAGGGCATATGCACCCTTTGCCTCCTCTGGCTACGGCCGCTTGCCATCCTGACATGGATCGTCGATTGGATGTCACCTGGGATATCTCTCGAGACTAGTCCCATCCTAGTGTGGCCTGTTCTCTGAGACACAGGGACCATGGCAGGTCTCTTCACCACCGCAGCCACTATCACTGCACTATGTATGACTTTCCTCCTGCCAGGGAGGATTCACTGTTTTGCATCACCTCCTATATAGCTCATTATGGTCATGAGCACTTATGGAGGGAACAGCCCGGCTCCTACTATTCCTACTTGCCAGTGCACCGTGATTGCTATCATCCTGACGTTTGTTGTTGGTCTCCTCATGGCCATCGCATTCTCCCTCTTGGCCATACTACTGCCACCAATCTTGGTACCGTTCTTCTTGGTCCCATTCTCTATCCTGTTCTGGCTACTGCCGATGTTCTCCATCACTTCGATCTCACCGCAGGTCTCGGGATTGCACTTCTCAATCCCACGCCATCTCTCCACCACTGCCTGTGACAGCCATGGTCTCTCAGCCTCTGCTGGAGGAACCATTGGCTCCTGTGCCTCCACCCACTTTGACTTTGCCGCTACCGACGCAGTTGTTAGTGGCCCCAATACCAGCCGTTCTCCCAATCTTGTCAGTTCCAACTTCGCTACTGGCCTTGGTACCGACACTATCCACTGCACATCCAGCTACTCAGGAACCTCGTCCACCTCCAACTTCTCCATCGTCCGGATCTTATGATTCCGATGACGACTCTTCCGACTCCACTCCTCCATCACACAGTTCTCCTCCACTTACCTTTGGAGAACCAATTCCAGATACAGCACCCAAGGATGTCAAACAAATCTCTGATATCCTCATTAGGATGGCAAATGCCTTAGGCCTTGATATATCCGGACCTCCTCTTGCTGTCCAGTGTTTCATTATGTTGATTCACATCCTGCCATAATACACCAATTCCCTTCTTACTGGCTCTGCAGGAAGTTGTTAAGCACCCTTGGTCCCAACTGGCTTCCTTTCAACCCATTCCTTGTTTCCTGGAGCATCTTTACTGGACACAACACAAGGACGTGGAATTCCTCTTCAATCGTCCTGCTCCCAACTCCATCTTCGTTGAGTCCTCTCAGACTAAAGAAGGCAAAAAAGCCCACATGACCCCTCCCAATCACGAGGGATGTTTTTGGTCATCGCTTCTACTCTGCTTCTTCACTGATCACCAGGGTGTCAAATAATCAGGCCTGCCTAGTGGCATACCAGTGAAACTTCTGGGACAGACTGCTTTCCCTAATCTGTCACCTTCCTGATGACTACCAGGTCATGGCTCTCCAATTCTACAATGAATCGGTAGCCCTTACCAATCCTCCTGACATGCCGTGGAGGGCTCGGTGCAGGTCATTGTAGGCGTGATTGCCCTCTGTCTCTTTGCGTGGCTCCATTCCGCCAGCTTGACAGAAGATGATCGTAATAGTAATTGAAGACCTCCCCTTCAACGGCCAAGGTCTCTTCCATGCTACTACGGCTAATGCCATGGACCACCTCATGAAGGCTCATCTCACTGCAAAGAAGATGGGACTTCACTCTTCATCCCAAACTAGAAGGTCCCACTCATTCTGTTCATCATGGAGATGCACTTCTTAATCTTAGAGATCTAGGTCTCCATGCTGGTCCTCACAACAGTCATCTGCTCCAACCCCTTCATCTCATCGCTCCTTCAGACAGTGCCAAGCTTCTACTAAGAAGTCTTCTTCCACTGCGAAATCTAGATTTTGACTCCTTTCACAGGTCACCACCTCTGCCAACCTTTTCATCTTTTGGGCTGCCTGTCTGCTAAGGCCCCGGACCTTTCCCACCACTTCAACACCTGATGCACCATCACTTCGGACACCTGGGTACTAGCCATTGTCCGTCTCAGTTACGCCATTGAATTTGCAAATACTCCTCCCATTGGCATCTTCTATTTCACATCTTCCAGTCCGGTCCTCCTTGAGGAGATAGATGTACTCCTTGACAAAGGGGTCATGGAGAAATTGCTCCCTTCTGCCAAGCACACCGGTTTCTTCTCCTGGTACTTTACCATTCCGAAGAGGGCCAGCGATCTCTGACCCATTTTACACCTCTGAGTGGTCAACTCCCTCATCCCACCCTGAAAATTCAGGATGGTCACAGTGGCCTCCATCATCCCTCTCCCCAAGTGATGGGATTCGTTTGTGTCCACAGGTCTACAAGACACATACTTCAATATTGCTATTCACCCACAACACAAGAAATACCTCTGTTTCACGGTTGAAGACACATGTTACCAGTACAGGGTACTTCCCTTTAGCCTATCCACAGTTCCCAGGGTTTTCACCAAGTGCCTGGCCACTGTGGTGTTTTTCCTCCGTACGAAGCATGTAATGGTGTACCCCTACCTTGACAATTGGCTCTTGGTGGCACCCTGCAGAGAAAAACTGTACAAAGACATTCGTCTCACCCTTTCTTTGCTGTCTGATCCCGGCCTCAAGGTTAACCCCAAGAAATCCCACTTGAAACCTACTCGCACCCTCAACTTCATCGAGGCTACCTTGGACTCCACTTCTGCAATGGTATTCCTTCCGGTAAAATGTATGAGGGTCCTTTGCTGATGCATCTTCACGATCCTTCTCAATCCCTCTGCTTCCACTCACCAAATCCAACAGCTCCTCAGTTACATGGCGGCCACGACTTCTGTCACTTACCTGTCTCGTCTTCGTGCCCGCCCTCTGCGACACTGGTTTGTCAGACATTTCAATCCCCTTCTCAGCGACCAGTGTCGGAGGTTTCACATCCCATGCCCGGTCAAGGACTCTCTCTTTTGGTGGCTATCGCCCTACTATCTACTCTACGGAATGCCATTCATCAAACCCTGTCTGTCCATCCTTATCACCACCGGCACATCTCTCCTGGGCTGGGGACCCCACTGCAACCGGCTCTCAGTCCAGGATCACTGGACCGGACTGGAGAAATATTTACACATCAATGCCCTGGAGCTTCTAGCAATCCTCAGAGCTCTTTAGGCCTTTCAGAAGCTCCTTCTTGGGCAAACAGTACAGGTGTTGTCCAACAACACTACAGCTATCTGCTATATAAACCATCAGGGTAGCATTCACTCTTCCCTACTCCTCCACCTTGTGTTACAGATTTGGGACTGGTGTGTCCTGCTAAGGATCCACCCAATCGCAGTGCACCTGGCGGGATGAGACAGTGCTACTGCGGACACTCTGAGCAGGGACACAGCTTGCCATCATGAGTGGTCCCTATCCAAAATGGCTTTTCGCCAGATAGTGTCCCACTAGGGCACTTTGTCACAGGTTGAGAAGCATGATGGGACCTGTTGTTACTCCTGGCTTCATATTTTCCCACCACTAGAGGGTGAGAACGCAAAGCTGCTTGTAGTTGTTTAGTCTAGCTGCCCATGTGAAACCTAAACGTATTCAAGGTCTTCTGCTGCGTGTAGCCGCAACATTGTTATGGTTAAGGGAACGCCTTGTTATTGAATATGTATACTTAAAAACACGGCTTTTGAACAGGCTGTGCCTTTTTCTTGTTTCCTCTTCCTTTCTGCTCTGGACGAGGAGATGGCTCGCTGCGCTGTAACTTAATAGTCTGCTACTTGATCTATTGCCCGCAATAAAGACTGTTAGCCTGCTGCCTCGTGTTGGCTGTGATGTTTTTCCTATTGATGGTAATGCCCCTGGCGGGTTTTTCAACACACTTCATCCGTCAACCTGTTTGCCACCCACAAGAACAAGAAGTGTCCCTGCTACTGCTCCAGAGCCTGCATAGGACCCTGCTCTCTTGGAGCCGTGTTTCAGTTTCCTTGGAACAAGGGACTCCTTTACATCTTTCTTCCGCTTCTGCTCCTCAGCCGACTGGTGGCCAAGATTGCCATGGACCATGCAGACGCCATCCTCATAGCCCCTTATTGGCCGAGGCAGCATTGGTTCAGCTGCCTCCTCCTCATCTCCCAGGGCCGTCGAATGTCTCTCCTGTGCACTCCAGATTTCCTCTCTCACTTGGATCGTTGGGTGCTTCACCTAGTCCTCCCTCACCTCCACCCCTCTGCCTGGACTCCCCTAGCATCCTGGCAGTCCTCAGGGCTTCTAGGAAGGAGTCTACACGCAGGTCCTATGAACACAAGTGGCACAAGTTAATTGCCTTTGCAGATGCTCTATCTGAGGAATTTTCTCCCACTTCCTTGTCTACTGTTCTGCATTTCCTCCTATCTCTCAGGGAACAACGGCTGGCCTACTCCTCTCTTAAGGTCTATCTCTCTGCTGTCGTCGCTTACCAGCCACGCAGTTCTCCCTCCTCAGCTCTCTTTAGGAACCCTACAGTCAATCAGTTCCGTAGAGGCCTTCACTATCTCTATCCTCTTGCTTCTCCACCACTCCATGGTCATTATCGTTGGTCCTTTCCCAACTCATGCGCCAGTCGTTTGAACCTCTCGCCACATCGGATGACCGCCTCCTTACTCTGAAGACAGCATTCCTTGTGGCCATTACATCAGGCAGGAGAACTTACTGCACTGCGCTTGGATGAACCCTTCCTGGTATTTCATGAGGATGAGGTAGTCCTCCGCCCAGATCTTTCCTTCTTCCCTAAGGTGGTCTCCGAATTTCACTTGAACCAGAACATTATCCTTCCAACCTTCTATCCTGCCCCATCCACACCTCTTGAGAGCTCCCTCCACTCGCTGGATATCCATAGAGCGCTTGCCTTCTATATGCAGCAAACCTTGTCTTTTCACCTCACTCCTCACCTTGTTTGTCTGCTACAGAGGGAGACAGAAAAGCCAAAAAGTCTCTACTCAGCGTTTTTCCAAGTGGCTGGTGGAAACAATTCACCTTTCTTACGAGCTTGCGAAACAGATACCTCCCTCATCTTTGCATGCCCACTGTACTTGGGCTGTGGCTTCCTCAGCAGCTCTCCTCAGAGGAGTTGACCTGAAAGAACTCTGTCAAGTGGCTACGTGGACACAGTCTTTGACATTCATCCAGCACTACCACTTGAACTGTAGAGCCTGGCGTGATGCTTGCTTCAGCCATGCAGTGCTGTCCTCTGTCATCTAGGACCTGGCCCACCATCCAACAATAAGCTACTTAGTCTCCCATTGTGTGAGGCACAGAGACCATGAAGAAGAAAAACAGGTTGCGTACCTGTAACTGGTTTCTTCAAGTGGACATCTGTGCCCTCACGCATACCCACCTAGTCTCCCCTCTTTCAGGTCCCCTCATCGGTGGACTTTGAAACTGAGGAGGAGCTGCTAGCTTGGTGGGACTGAGCATGCTCAGTACCAAGTGGGGGAGGGGTTCCCAACAAGCTGCTCAGCTCTGGAACTTTCCAAAATTGCAACTGCGCATGTGCAAAGATCCCATTGTGTTAGGGCACAGATAACCACTTGAAGAAACACAGTTACAGGTAAGCAACCTGTTCTTACTCACTGGTTCTCTTTTGAGAAAAGGACTCTGCAGACACAGTAGGAAATGTTCAACATACACAGCTGAAGGCATAACCTTCTTAATGTTTTTCTCCCTGTGTTTGCATCTCTGGAAATACTGTTGCTATAATTGCAGTTTTCGTTTTTTTCCTTATCTTTACTATTTGTGTAGCCAGAATCTACTAACTTGTTCCAAAGTTATTGAACAATGTGTGACTTGTGACTGTAGTATTGAAGGACTTTCCTTGATCTTATGATTTTTCTACTGAATAGGTGACTTGTGCTTTCACTGGGAAACAGTAGCCTACTTTGAGTTGAAATAAAAAATAAATATTATCTTTAAGGATTATTTCTTCCACAGTTAAAAGCTTGAACCAGCCAGTGAAAAGGCTGTGAGCTAATTTAGGCAAGAAAACATCAATTGTTTGAAAACAATAAGTGAGCTTAAAATTTCCTTGATTTTTTAAAGGAAGTCTTTAACATGTATTATATGTACAGCAACTGCAGATGCAAATTCTAATGGAGTTGCTGTTTTTCTTGGAAGGGGTAAAAGATGAAGGCTGCAGTCGTTGGCCAACATAAATGGGCATAAGCCCCACTGAGTTCAGTGAGGCTTAAGTTCCTCATTGCTTCTGCAGGGAAGGATATGGTATGGTATAAGTTTGTGTATGCTGGTTCAGTGCAGTGAAGTTAATTTTTTTTTGTGTGTTTACTTGACAGGTTCTAGATAAATACAATCCTCCAGATCACTTTCTTCCTGAGTCATATACATGCTTCTTTCTGCTGAAACTGCCCCGGTATTCATGCAAACAGGTGCTAGAAGAGAAATTAAAATATGCCATCCATTTTTGTAAGTCTATAGACACTGATGACTATGCTCGAATAGCACTGACAGGAGAGCCAACTGCTGATGACAGTAGTGATGACTCCGACAATGAAGATGCAGACTCTTTTGCTTCAGATTCTACACAGGATTATTTAACTGGTCACTGAAAGGGAATGCCCCCCTCCCACTTGTCAGCAGTTGATGCTACAAGCACTGAGGCAAAGCACCACGAAGTAGCATTTGAATCAGTGTAGTGAACAGGATACAGAGGCATGTAACCAGAGAACTACTAATTATTACTCAACGTGGGGAGCTTGCATTATTATAGAAATAATGACTGATAACTGAAGTTACTTTCTCTAGAGGAGATGGGTGCCATAAACGGGCATTGAACATCTGTTTTGATAGTTGAAGGTTCTCTTCTTTCCCTTTATGCTGCACTGCAGGTAGAAATTCGTGTTTACCCATGTGTTGTAAATGTTTATAAAAATATTGGTAGAGTGGAATTTAAACAATTGAAATCTTTTAAATTGTGGGTGCAATAGATTTTTTTTTTCAATTAAGTGTTGTGTTCTTTGCATCTTCTTGATTGTATATTGGAACTACTGTGCAATGACTGAATAGTATTATAAATAATTTCGATTAATTTTACTAGCTGTTTTGTTTATTAAAAATACTTTTTGGAACACTCAGTTATCAGTATTCCTTACATTCATCAATAGATAAATAACTAACACCTCATTAAGCTCGCTCCACCTTCCAGAATTTTTATTTTAGCTTCTATATATACATATATATATATAAAATGTAGCTTGAACTGATATCTTTCTGTGAATGACAGAGTTCTTAACATGAGAATATACTGTACAGAACTGTGCCATGTATATGCAAAAATTATAATTTCCCTTTGAATAAAACATCTGTCACAAACAGTTTAGTAGGGCTTTTTATGGTGAGAAATCTTCCAAAGAATTATGTGCCTTCCCCACGTCTAAAGAATCACTAGCTATTAAGCAAATGCGTTTGCATAAGGCTTGGACCAAGATCATTCTTGTTTTAGCTCCCAAGTGAAATTTTAAAAACTTTTTTGAGGCTTTAGATATATACTGAGGACCTCTACTTCTCTGTTTTTTATTTTTATTATTTTTTATTGTTTCTAAAAGTGAATGGTGGGCATTGTAATTTTGAGAAGTTATAATTAATGTGCTTTATCAGTAAGGAGACTTCTTTTAAAAACCCTTCCCCTTTATTCTAAGAGCTCTGATTAATACGTTACCCAAGTTTATTGGTGTAAACGAGTGAGGTGTTAAGGTGCCTTTTCTGGTTTTATGTTTTTAGTCTGATACATTCCACTTATATAGCAGAACCATAGTCTGCCATCTTCTAGTTTTGTGGTTCTCAGGCTTTGGGCCTTCAGATGTTTTGCCATTGGCCCACACTAGCTGGGGCTTCTGGGAACCGAAGTCCAAAATATCTGCTCTAGTTCACTCCATATTTCAAAGAAGAACTTGCAAGCTATATTTTGTCATTATCTGTAATGGACTTAAAACATTCAAATGAGCACTTAGCTGATATATCTGGATTTCCACTTCTTAATAACAGTTCCTCTTAATTTTAAACCTATGGTTTAGGCATCAGAATATTTTCAGCAGTGCAAATTCAAATTGTTTTGCCAATGAAGTGGCCTTACTGCTGTATCAGATGTATCCCATAAAGAGTCTCCACCTTTCCAAGCATTCTTTTTGCATAGAATAGATCAGGATCTGTGCTGTTCAGTAGGAGAACATGGCACTTGTGTTCTATGGTAACAGTAGAAAGATGAGTATTCCAAATGCCATGTGCTCTTTCTTGTCACCGTGGTCAGGATCTAGCGATGCCATTGTGTTAGTGCAAGATCCATTCGCTAATTGAGTTAGTACGAGGGCAGTGTCCAACCAAAAAACTCCAACAACTAGGTTCTGTTACACAACTGGTCGTGTAAAAAGATTGCATGTTTGTGCTATCTCTTAAGCTATCATTTATGCAACAGAGAAATCCAGCACAAGTACATAAGTGGGATTTTATACTCTACTACCTTTACATTAGATAGGGAACCATGTTCCCCACAAGTATTAATTAATAGCTTAGTATATTTTTCTAATTAATTCTAGTTCTAGTTAATTCTAGTTCTAATTAATTCTCATTAACCAAACGGTAGTTACCACAGGTTCCTGGGTAAGTGAAATATATTAGGTGATCTGAGAATGCAGTAAACTATGCAGTGTTGGAATTGCAATATGTATGAATGATAAAAGCAGCTTTTGGAAGGAGCTGGCACAAATTCAGGCAGCCCAGCACAGTTTATCAGCTGGGCTGTCACATCCATGGCCGTAATACTTCTTATCTAATATTAACAAAGAAACACATTCTTGGGTCAATTAGGACTCAGCAGAGTTGGAAAATATAAAGGATCACATGATTATTACAAAAGCAGAATAGTATATTAATCTGAGGAAGAGTTCCTTTTTTTATTGTTAGAATATCCCTTATCTTAAACTAAGCCAACTGCCTTATATCCCAAAAGGTTAATCCTTAATTTGGGTTCACTGGCAAAATTCTGCTCTAATAATTCTTGCCTTGTTCCCTCCTGGTACATGACAATAGGCTTCCTAAAAACTTCTTTAAAACTTACTAATTGGTGCCTATTCTTTTTTTCCATGTTGGATTGTTTTTCAAGAAACGGGTCCTGTTATTTCTAGGCTAACTGAAGGCGTACAAGTAGGATTTCTGTAACAATCTTAGATTATCACATTCTTGTTTCTCTCTCTTATTATTTTGATATTTGGCCAAGCGGTGTAAGGTCCTTGTGTTCACTATCAGGGCAAATTCCGTTTGCTTTTGCATTGCATTAACTTTAAAGAGAAAAGAAATCCCAACACAATGCTTTTTCAGTTTTAAACTTGGAAAGAAACCTTCTGAGTCTTAAAATGTTGAACACTTTCTTGAAAAACCAGGTGGCACAAGATTTTTAATATGGGCAATACCCCAGAGGAGGAAAATAAATGAAAGTTTGGGACAGAGGTGCTCACTGGAATTGGAGGCAGTGTTGTTAAGAACACCACTTGTAATAATATTTCTTTGCTGGATTATCCCAAAGATCCACCTAATACAGCTGACTCCAAGAATAACCAATTGGTAATCTTCAAGGCAGCAGTGCGTTGGGTATACCCATCCTTTCTTTGTCCATAGTATCTATTCTGAGGGAATCTTCTCTCTCAGCAGCTCCAGTTAGGCTGTGCAGTCCTTTAAAAACCTCCTCCTCCTCCACCAGCCACTGTCTGCACAGATAAGGATGGCTTGCAGCACCACAAACCCTCTCCTGATGCCCTCCCCCATACCCAAGGAACGAGATGGGCAAGAGAGAAGTCGTATAGGGCCACCATGTTGACCCACTCCCTTTCCTTCTCCTTGCCCCGACCTGGTTGGGATCCTGGGTGCCTGTTTTCCCAATGATGCCTTGGCCCCCCCAAATATTTTGATATTTGCAATTTTCCCACTTTTGTCAGGGTGCTGCACCCCAACCCTAGCAAATGTGTGTGTGGGGCAACTGTAAGTTCAGTCAGTCATTTAGTTATTACAATCCATAGATCCATAAAAGAAGAACTAAAGGATAAATCAGAACATGTACAAAGTATTTAATGGAAAAGTCAGAACAGTAAGACAATCATGATCAACTGTTATCTAATACACAATGAGCTCTAATCCTGGCCACCCCTGAGAGAAATTTAGCAACAGCCAGGGTCACATTGGGGGACTTATCTTCCAACAGGAACCTGATATAAAATTGATCTGAGCTTCCAGGGAATTTACTCAACAGTGGGTTGAGTAATTAAATAGTGATGGATCTTATAGTACCTACAAGCCAAAAAAAAAAAGCTTCATCGACTCAACCTCCATATTGTTACAAGGGCACCCTCTTTCCAGATAAGGGACACCAGCAAATCTGCCTCTAAGTAATTCAGTAGAAAAAACATTGCATCTGGTCTTTGAAAAAGATTTGTGGTACTTAACCACTATCAGGTTCTTTAGGTAGTCTGCTAACTGAAAAGGCCCAATGTAGTGGATATTTATTGCACTAGGAGAGAAAGATTAATAAGAGCATGAGCATTGATCACAGAAAGCTCTGTCTCACAGTCTTTTTTAAAGAGATTTGAGAGCAATATTCAGGCCCAGATTGGTGAAAAAGGAGGAAGAGAAATCGATTGAGGTAGCTTTTTTTGGCAAGAAGCTTGGACCAGCTACTTACATAGCAGTCCTGGGACATATATAAAAACAAACCTGAGCCCACTCTAAAGATACTTCCAGCCAGAGTTTTAAAGCACACTACCAAGCCCTAATGAAAAGAGGGATTTCCTGTTTCCAACAGGAATGCAGAATTAGAGACACAATTGGGGAGTCGGAGAAGGGTCCTAAGAAACTTTGTCAGTTAGCCTGTCTATCCCAGGTGTCAGTTGTCCTATCCAAATATTAGAAACATATAAAAGTTGTGCTGCAGACTTGGCATTGAACACTTTAATGGCAGACAGTATATACGAGCCACCTTTAGTAAAAAAGAAGCATGTAATTGCAGATGAAGTAACTAATGCCTTCTGGAGAATAGCCAATCTGTGAGTATTCCATGACAGAGGATGATGGAATGATAGCCCAGGTAGCAGAAGTTTCTAACTTGTTCAAGGGTATTCCTCTCAAGGGACCAACAAAGTTGAGAAAATTTATTTTTGAGTACCATCACTTTGGATTTCCTAAAATTAATTTTTAGATTGTTAGTTGAACAATAGTTTGTGAATTTCATTAGAAGATGTTTCAATCCAGGTCTGGAGTGAGAAAGGATAACAGCATTGTCAACATAAAGTAGGACAGGAACTTTCCTAGCGTGAAGTTTGGGCAAATGTCTCTCAGAGTCAGACAAGGCCTCCTCAAGATCATTCATATATAGATCGAACAATGTAGGTATGAGAATACAGCCCTGTCTTGACACCAACTATAAGTTGCTCTGTGAGCCTTTTTAGTAAGGGGTGGGATATGAATGCTCTAAATGAATAAAAAGGCTCCAAAGTTTACCAAGGCAGCTAGGGTAAAAAAGTCATACAAGTACAGGGAAGTTTTGTATTTGGGGTATATTTTGGACTACAGCTCTCACGTACCCCAGCCAACATAACTGGTGATCATGGGTTATGGGAAATGTAGTTCAAAATGTGGATTTGCCCGTAACATTCCTGGATTAAAGTATGACTATTTGAGAGAGAGACCTATACCTTTGTATAGAGGACCTCTATTGTGAATTACCCAAGAGCTTGTGAAAATGCAGACTGCAAATGGAAAATAGCCCTGTGGCGCCCTGAAGAAAATTCTAGTTTGCCTAAAATTAAAGGAAGAGCAATAGTTTTAGAGAAGCTGGAACTAAAGGGCAGAGGGATGAATGTAGTTGTTTTAGCAGATGGATCAATCCAGCTTGTCCTTGCCATTTTAATATAAAACATTGGTTTGACTACAGAATGTTTATTGCACTTAGGTCTCTCTGAAATGAATGGGACAAACTAGAATATTTTCAGACTGAGGATATCTTGTGATAAAAGTTAGAAGGTACTATGGAACTATTCTGCCTTTTTCTCCTTAATGGACTTTCTGTGGCAAAGAAAAGGTGGTAGAAAAGCAAGCCTTGTAGAGTGCCAGCATGAAGTAGTGGTTTGCGTGTTGGACTATGACCCTGGACACCAGAGTTCAATTCCCCACTTGGCCATGGAAACTCACGAGGTGACCTTCAGTGCATCACACACATTCATCCCAAGAAAACCCCGTGATAGGTTCACGTTAAGGTCTCTAGAAGACACATAACAAGTAAAATGCATTGGGTAATCTGTTGCATGTCTGCTCAGAGTTCAATTAAACTTTCTCCCAAGAAACTGTATAAACAGTTTCAGTTTGGATCTATCCCTGTCCTTTTTTTTTTACTGTGACTTAGCCACCCTATGAATATATACATTAAAGCATAGCATGAGAAATCTATTTTTACACCCACACCCACGCGTGTGTATATGTATGAACAAGTCATATGCTGACTCAGAACGTTGGTTGCTTTATCCTGAAAATCATCTATTCTGACTGGCAAAGGTTCTCCAGTGCTCCCAGCAAGGACATTTCTTGATCCTGCAGCCTCAGATCATTTTTTAAAAATAGTGCTATATTGGGGACTGAACCTAAGGCCTCCTGTAGGCAAAGCATTGAGCCCAAAGTTGGGATAGTGCTCACTTGTTTCATCCACTGATTTTTTACTGTTTTGGGTAAGTCTGTTCCATGCACAGTTCTTTGGAACAGGTTTTACATGTATATTCAGTTATGAAAATATCTTCATAATAATTAGTATCCCCTTGAGACTCGAAAAGAATGCAATATGACAGAGCCCTAGATTAGGCCCCCCCCACTCCTCACTCCACTTTATCCTTTCTGCTTCATTGCATAGAACTCAAAAGTCTGTCAGGAATGCAGAGAAACTGTATTTCTCCTGCCCCTCCCTCTCTCCACATGCTTGTCATAAGGTAGAATCTCTAAAAATCCTTCAGGCTGGTTGGACCTGAAGCCAGTTCACAGTTTGTGCTCTCCCTCTCTCTCTTTCATACTCTTTAGCATTCCTGGCAGACTCTAGCCACACAAAAGCAGCCAGTAGCAATTCCCAAACTCATGAGTGGAGTATGAAACTCTTGTTAGTCCTGAAACTGACTGTCTTTACAGCTTAAATATTCCTGGCTCATATATTCTCTTTTCCTGATCAAGGGCATGTTTCTGGACTTGGGGTAGTATGGGACTGCTTGGATATAGAAGAAAAAAGCCTTCCATAATTGGGGGACATGTAACCCTCCACTGTTCTCAAAAGCCCCAGCCAGCATCACCAGTGTTCGGTATAATGGGAGTTGTAGTCCAACAATATCTGGAGAGGTTTCTCATCCCTGCTTAGAGTTCATCCACACCATAGTTATATCAGCTTGATCATGGCTTCATCCTGGGATTTGTAGCTTGCTTGAGTAAGGTGTTTAGAATTTTCTGCCAAAAAAGCTGCTAGCTCATTTTTTTAAACTGAAGTACTAGAGCTTTCTAGCAGCTTATCAAACTACGGATCTCAGGATTCCTTGATATAGATCCATGACAGTGAAAATAGCATTAAACTGCTACAATGGTGTGTTGTGGATACATTCCTTCTCTTAAAGAAGGGTTCAAAGCATGTGACACGGTCTGGAGTTTCCACAAGGCTGGCTAAGCAAGTTACCAAAGAGAGATCTGATATACAGATAGCTGAAGAAGTTATACTTTGTTGTCATGTGCCTTCAAGTTGACTCTGACATATGGTCACAGAGGTTTTGGCTTGTTTTTGGAGGTTTGCTGTTGCCTTCCTGTAAGGCTGAGAGATTAAGACTTGCTCAAGATCAGCCTGTGAGTTTCCATGGCTGAGCAGAGATTCAAACCCTGATCTCCTGGAGTTCTAGTTCGTCAAACCACTCTTCCACACTGTCTCTATACTGGTTATGGTTGGTGATGCCTGAATAGATGACGGGGGGAGGAAATCCATGGAGTCCTGAGGTATTTTCCAGCACAATGGAACCAAACTCTGTTTTATAAAAGGAGCAGCTGTCCAAAGAATAATCATTGGATTAAAAATGGTTTCAGATGGGGCTCACAATATCACTGCAGTGAATTTAAACATTTAAATATTCTTCTCTTCTGTTAAGGCATTGCCACAGTTCCTGCATCCCCAAGTTTCCATACTTGATTTTAAGTCAGTAACCATGGCTGGCCCAAGACTCTGGCCTGAGGCAGATCAGCAAATGCATCTCTGATGCCTTCAGGTCAAAAAGCATAGGCATGTTATTCTGGCATATGAGGAAATCCCACAAACATTTCTTACCTTTCTCACACAGCTGATCACTTTCCATATCCCACTCATTGGTAGAGCTTGTGGAGTCTATAATCAGCCTTTAGAGGACTGAATAGTCTTCCCCTATTGATCCCATCCCCCCTTTCTTCTGTTGCTTTTCTGTTGGGTCAAATTTAGACCATAAGCTCATCAAGATGGGAGCCTGTGCCCTTTGACATTGAAAATGTACTTGGATGATGCCCTATAAAAACAAACATTCTGAACTTGACTTACACAGAGTCCAAACACTAGTCTTCCTAGTCTAGGGTGGAGAACTTTGGCCTTCCAGAAGCTGTGGACTTCAACTCTCAGCAGCTTCATGGGCTATGACAGTTGTAATCCCAAATATCTGAAGAGTCAAAGGTTCCAATCACTGGTCTGGTTTTCCCGTCATCTACTACTCTGCCTTTTAAATATCAAAGGCTGAACTTGACATCATCAGTAGATAAAGCAAATGTTCTTTTGCTGAGCTTCACTGACCAGTGATTAAGGGTATGCAGATGATTCTTTCCTCTAAGTTGTACCTCAAAGACATGGAGGGAGAGGGGACTCCTGCATGTTGGCCATATTTCGTGGCAACAGTATGCTCACTATTCACAGGAAAGGGATCTGTGTACAAATAGGTCATCCTCTTACTAGGAAACTTTATAGGCACAAGACTCTTGATGAAGAGGAGAAACCCAGTGAGAGTATAGACTTTCCTCCTTAATGTTTGTTGTATAGCTATGGGGGGGGGGCAGAGCCATTTGATGTAGCCCTACTTCTCTTATAATGTTGATATACAATGGGGCAGCAGCCCCTGCACATTATAAATAGTTTGACAGGGTCAGCATCATCTAGTGGTTACACTATTGGACTAAGACTGAGGACCCCAGGCTCAGGCCTCTCTTGTAAAACTCACAGGATGACTTTGAGCTAGTTAGCATTTTTCAGACTTTATGAATTTGTCATGAAGATAGAAATGGGCAAGAGGCCCATATGTGCCACCTGGAACTCTTTGGAGACAAAGCAGAAGGTAAATGTAACAGATAAATAAGAGATGGAGGAGACAAGAATTTTCTGGGATAGGGCCACCACATGCCTTTCCATCCATTGTATTTTGCATGTATACAAGGCCAAACACTGCTTAAAAAATACTATTTATGAGAGTGTATGTGCACAAATGCGCATGCGCCTTCAAGTTACCTGTCAACTTGTGGTGATGCCATGAATTTCATAGGGTTTTCTTAGGCAAGGAATACTCAGAGGTGGTTTTACCAGTTCCTTGCTCTGAAATATAGCCTATAGCACCCAGTATTTGTGGGCAGTCTCCCATACAAGTGCTAACCAAAGTCGACTCTACTTAGCTTCCACAAACAGATAGGATCCAGTACCTTTAGGAGGACTTCAGGAAAAATGGCTTTTCTCTGTCTTACTGATGATGAAATTGAAAAAAGCCAGATTCCCTTCTAGGGTTATCAGACAAGCCTTTATAAATCCAAAAATATGGGCAGATAAAATCCATTTATACCCCAAATCCATTGTAAAAGCTCAGAGCAGAATAATTTCCTCTGCCTACGATGGGTTTACTGAAGAGAGTGGTGTCTCTTGTCTAGTCTTATCTACCAGGAGATTCCTGTTTTGCATGTAAACGATCACAAATCTGAAGGATATTTGGTTGCACGGTACTCTGAAGGGGCTTGAGGTTCTAGATCTCAGGACCTCACCCCTTTTCTCTGGTCCTCAGGGTGAGAGGGAAGAAACTGAAGGTGAAAGTGTTGCCTTAAAAACTATTTTTGTGTATACATTTTTCTCACTTCTTAAGAATCGAAATCATGCATAATGACATCACGGGGTGCTGTTTTTTTTGTAAATCACCCTTGTCATATCATCAGGGTCTACATCCTGTGACATTGCAAGGGGTTGTCCCTAGGTCTCAAGTTTTGGCTCCCAAATTTCAGGATCTGTCATTGTCCTGACCTGATAACCCTAGAAAGGACCCCTGGAAGTATAGTCTCGTATCAGCAAGAAAACACTTTAGAGAATTTTGTATGTGGTCACTGTAATCCTTATACAGTCAGGAGATGAAGGTTTGTATGGTTAAAGCTCACCTGAGGATTTCAGAGTTCCATTCTGAAGTTCATCTCATCTCAGCTATGCGTGAGCATCCATCCCATCCTGGTGCAGAAATTTGTACACATTTTTGCCCGTTTTCCATATGTACGCATTTCTCAAATGTGTACACATTTGCGCACAGCCACTGACTGAAGTATATTTTTTTTCATTTCAGAATTACATGCGGCTTTCTTTGCACATTTTGTCAAGTGTGCATATTCTGTTGACTGTTTTCTTTCACAGAATGGATCACAGGCTTGGTAGTCTGTGAATTTTCAGTGGCAAATTGTGTCCAGTTTCTTGTTCAGGTCTTGGGGTACGAGTCTGTAAACAAATCATAACAACAGAATTAATTTCATGTCTCTAGTTTTTGGGTAGCAGATAATTTGAGATTGATTAGGTTTGAGTACTCCTTGCCAAAATGCGTGATCTGGAGCTTGAAAAGTTACATGTTTGGACTACAGCTTCCAAAATTCTCCAGCCACTGGCTACACTAGTTGAAGGACTCTGGCAGCTGTAGTTCAAAACTTTAAGTTTTCTATACTCTGGGATCAGGCTTCAAAAATGTTAACATTGCTATTACACTAAACATGCTAATACAAACAAGTATCATTTACCCTTTGGCAGAGAAAGATGTCTTTCACCCCTGCCTGATTTAAGACTTGAGCCCAGTACCTTTGTAACACCAAGCAGAAAGTGAACCCTCAAAAGAGATGGAGCACTCACTCAGTGGTTCCACTAATTTGTCTCACCTTTCCCTTATGTATTGTTGAAAGAATCATTGTTCAGAACTTAGTAGAAATTGATACTTTAAAGGTACTCCCTGCACATGTTAATATACTTTCCCACTTTACAATCCTACCATATAATTAACCTCTATCACATGTGCGTGTGGAATTTTTTTTTCCAAAGAGAATTAGCACCGATTCATTTACTCCCCCCTCCTCTTTTGCCCTTTCCAACAACTGATGGAGGATTAAAAAGAGCTTTGTAAATGCAACGAATACTGCTAATAGCAGTCAAAACAAGCACTAGCTGCTAAGTTGGTATCACATGATAGCGGACCTAGGGATTCTTGTTTCATTTATGAGGGCAGAGAATGTAATGGGCACTTTTAGGTTCTTCGATGCAGAATCTAGTTCCTTTGTGATCTATTCATTCAGATGCAGAGATGTTCAGTTTATGAAAAAATGAACAATTTGAGTTCTCTTAACTTAGGGAATCAAATCATGGCTTTATGATCTCTATTCTGTTTGGGAGACTTAAAGAAGACAGCAAGAAGTCAGCAGGAACAGGTAAAACATCTTCCTCCTCTCCTCTCCAGGAATATTACTCAGTAAATTGATTGTATGTTCTTTCAAAATCTGCACCTAAGATTACTCAATAGCATAGATTGCCCTCATGCTGTGTTTACTATTTGATTACTGTCCTTTGATGAATGTGCTTTAAGCAATTGTTAAAAAATCTTTATGGTATACAAATCTATTGAAATATAAGAAATTAACTCCTTTTCTTCCGTAAGCATTTTGATTTTTGAGAAAAAAGTCATCTTTGTTCCTTGGCCATTTGATTAAGACAGCTACTTGGAAATTTTTTTTTTGGACAAAATATTTACATCCCCAACTTTCTATGAATTTATACAAAGCGAGCAAATAGCTAAGGCTCTTTCTTCCAACAGGAATATTTACTTTGATCCAGCAAAAGAGATTTGCATTGAATAATGAGGCTTGCACATGCACATTAGTTGATAGATCTGGAACACAATTTAGATGCTTAATAATGTGTGTAAATTGTGTGTGCATTATTTGCTGGATCAGAAATGCACATCTATATGATTATAATTATATTTTATCCCCATATCATTCTAACACACCTTGTCATGTGTAACTATTTTTAGAAGTGCAACTATAGTTGGTTAAGAGCAATGAACTTTTAAATTTATATATACATGTGGTATGTGTGTGCTCCCATGGTTGCCTATAAAAGGGTTAAAGGGGCATTGGGCACATTAACTGAATGTTTTGCAGTTTAGCTTCTTAAGACTGTTGGATTAAATTGGACTCATTCTGAGTGAAACAATTTATTGTACTGGAGTTGCACCAGTTTTCGAACTTTGATCAACATCCTCTGAGGCTTTAATCAACTATGAAATTTCAGACAACTGTGATCTGTGAAAATGAATGGGATAGAAGGTTGCTATTTGGCTCATCCTTTTGCTAGATGGATTTTTACAGCAAGTAGATACTAGTGGTTACTAGTCATGATGGCTACATATTAATATTCAAAGCAGTATGCCTCTCATTACCAGTTTCTGGGAAGGATATAATTGCACTCATATTTCTGTTTATGGGTTGCCCGTTGGCATCTGTTTGACAGTGCACTGGATGAAATAATAGCCTTTTAATCTGATCCAACAGTGTTGTTTTTACATTTTTATGCAAGTTCTTTTGAGTGGCAGTAGTATTTGTACCCATTAGGTGAAATGGCTGTCCCAGGAAGCAAATTTTTGGTGTTGTGAAAGGGAAGCAAATCATTGGTTAAGTGACTGTTGAAGGCATTTTTATTGGCAAGAATAGGGAGAAATTCTTGTAGGATCGTCTTTTTCTTGTACCAAATTAAGTTGGTTACATGCTAAGCATCTTGACTTGGCTGGATAGGTTGTCATTTGCAACTCTGTTTCAGACAGCAAAATGTGTTGAGCTAGCCCTGGGTGGTAAGGAAATGCAATACTTTATTGTAAAAAGGAAGTAAAGGAAGTGTAGGTATAACAAGCTGTCACATCCTGTCCAGTAGATCTTCCTCCCTCCCTCCCTCTCTTTTTGCCTGAAAATCAGGAGTTGCTGGGGTGGAGAGAACTAAGAATGAAGTCAGTAATTTTAGTGGAATGTTTGAAATATCATCCTCCATGCCTCAAACAAGGTGAAGATTGTGCTTTCCACGTCTCCTTATGGTTGCTACACCCCATGCATATAGTGGGGTGAGGACTAAGGGGGGAACTTTCAGAGGAGAAAACAGCTGGGAAAAGGAACAGGAGGTCTTGGGCAGGTTTCAGGGAAAGATTTCCTGTGGTTTGCTAAGAGCAAATGGTTAGAGGAAAATCAAATATCTTACCTCCGCCAACCTAATGATTGCCAGTTCTTTAACCTAACAAAATGCAGCAATTCTGCATAGAGATTTTAAGTGTCCATTTCAGTGTTTCAGAGCTGGGGTGCACAGCTTTGGCCCTCCAGAGGGTTTTGGATTGGAGCTGGCCTGCAAGAGCTGGTGGGAGTTTAGACCAGAAATATCCTATTCTTCTGTTAGAATATAGGTTGGGAATTTCCTTGAGATATTTGGTTTCAAGTACTGAGTGAGCCATACAACTTACTCAATGATTTTGAGCCACCCAGGCCGTTACCACTCTAGACTGTTATAGTGCTATTATTCCACTTTCAACATCCTATGGAATCCTGCAGTTTAGGGGCCTTTGAAGTCCCTCCCTAAACTGCAAACCCCAGGATTCCATAGGATATTGAAAGTGGAATAATAACACTATAATAGTCTAGTGTGGAAATGGTCTGTATACCACCTTGTCTCACCAGAAGAAAGGCAGCAAACAAATCCAATGTGTACTTACATTTTATTAACTTTCATCACATTTTACAATGCCTTAATTAACATCTTGCAAAAGAGATATGGAAATTTGTTTACTTCGTTAATATCTTTTTAAATTTATTTTATCTTATGTTTCTCTCAGTGTGAGCCCCAAGGCTATTTATAGCATAGTTTAAAACAAAATACTGTAAGAGCTAAAAGAGTGGTTCCCAAACTGTTTTGGGCTACTGTCCCCTTGGCTCCCAGCCTACATCTCTAGTACCCACTCCACATGAACACACACTTCTTTATTGGTATTAGATCGGCTGCAAATTCAAAACAACTAATCTATCCTTTTACCTTATGTATTTCACAAACAAAACATAACCTAGTCAACAAATTAATTTATCTGTTTTAGCAATATGAAAGGGTAAATTTACATCTCACCAGTAACTACATTGTCTTCTCAGTTTTAACAGGATGGATGTAATTGATGCAGGGATATCAGCTTCTCAACATCAGGTTGGAAGGAACTGAGAAGAAGTCTTAGATCTCTACATTCCATAATTTTCAATCTGTTTCTTTGCTTGGAAAGAAGCTGGGTGACTCCACTGAAGCCCCGCTTTACTAAATAAGATGTTGGGAAGGCAATAAAGTCCATCTTGACTTTGTTCCACAGTTCAGGAAAAGTGGTCAGATTTTTTTTTTTTTTGTAACCAAAAATTTTGATAAGATTTTTTGAACATTGGCCTCAGCAAAATGTTAATTTTGGAGTGAGAATGAGGACACCAGGGTTCTTACTAAACCCTTGCCTTTAGCACCTAAGGGCACCCTGCAGCTCTGTAACTGCTAATAAGGAGGTAACGAAACTTCTTATTTCCAAGGCGGGGGGTCGGCAGGAAGAGAGAAAAGTCCCCGGCTAACCCAGATGCAACAAGAACTTTTTGGCCATGTCTGGGTGATCCTTAATGGCCAGTGGTGAGGATGCTTGTTCCCAGGAAACTCACAGCAACTCCTCTCACTGCCTAAGCTGCCAGCTTCACCAGCTTTTCATGATGTTTTGTATACACAGGAGACAGAACTTCTCTTCCTTTGAAATCAGTTGATCCAAAAGCAGAAGGGGCAAAGCCTGCTGCTGTCTTAAAAGTGTCTACCTTCCCACCTACACTTTCCTCAACACAACCAATGAAGCTGCAAACAGTGAGAGAAAACCACCTCAGACTCCGTGACTGAATGGCTCCAAGGTAGCTAAGAAAGCCCTTCCCTTTGCTCTGGCCCAGCAGGGAAACCAGGAGGGGCCCCTGGCAATGGCAACAGGAATGCAAGGGGGTACCGAGGGGCGTCTTGATTTATCCTGATTAGATCCCAGTCATACCTGTTATTTCTTTTTGTTACAAAAATTAAATAAAAACAGTTTAGGATGTCTCTCTATGTCCATTCTTCTTGCATGTCAACGATAAACTTTCACTCCAGGCTGTCAAATGCTTTGGAAGAATTGTGAGAAGCAGTATCATGAGATCTGGGTTTGTCCTTGGAACACTGACACTGACACTCTGTATCACAGCTTTCCAAGTTCTGTGTTGCGACACATTAGTGTGTTGGCTGCAGTGTGTAGGTGTGTCACACAAACGTAATGGGGGGCTACCTCTCCCGCTGTGGGCCAGGCCCAGATGAAGCCTCTGCTGCTGCCAGATGAAGCCTCTACTGCTGCCCCAGGCTGAGGAAGACCCCAGTGGGGATAGCAGCGGCAGGCCAAGGTAGAGGGGTTTCCTCTGCCACTGCCCCAGGCAGAGGAAGACCCCGACAAGGGTGGCGATGGTGGGCCAGACTCAGGCGGAGGGGCTGCCAACACTTCCTGAATTACTTAGTGAATTACTATGTTGCGAAATGATGCATGTCTTAAAAAGTGTGTCACCAGCATGAAAAGTTTGGAAAGCTCTGCTCTATACTGAGCAACCTCCTGACTGAGTCACAATAAATCTCTACTTAATAAATCCATATTAGTTCCCTTGCATATAGTCCAGTGCCAGAATGCTCAGGCTGACTGCAAAGATGCCTGTCAACAACTTAGTGTCATGGTTCACAAGCCCAACAGCATAATATAAAGCCACCTCCTCAACATCCTTATGTGGTTAAAGTATTAAAATAATTTGAAAAGTTTACTATGGCATAGGAGTTGTACTGTCCAGAACAGAGTTAAATACAGATAACAGAATGGCTGTTAATAGTTCTTTGTATGTTTTGTAAAATTTGCCAGTGAAAATGTTTGTCATCTGTAAGCTGAAATTTACCAATGTGGAATCCTTCAGCACTGATTTTTCTGACCAAGAGTGTTTTGGTAGTTTTTTAAATTTAATTGATTTATTTTTAGTTAACTTAATTATGTAATGTAATTTATTTAATTTTATTAATAATTTAATTTTTTTCAAAGATATTTGATGAAGGAAGTTGCTGATTTATAGTTCTTCTGGATTTTTCTCAAAATTCTAAAAAATTCTGAACAGGCATTATTGATGTTTCTTTGACCAAAAATTAGCAACTATCCATCTATCCATCTATCCATCTATCTATCTAAAATTGAGAATTTATTACTCACCCTTCTATGAGTAAGACAACTAAGATTTTTGAGGATTTATGGTTAAACTCAGAATAATATCAGTTTGCATATTGTGTATTAATAATAGTTTTAGTTTTGCCCAGGGCAAATTATGCAGACGAACATTTTGTTGATGACTGAAGCATTTTACCTCTCGTTTTCTTTATGCAGTTTGCGTATGCCTTTCAATGAAGCCTGCCTCTTAGTGGCATCTAACCTTTTAATATGGCACAACACTGATAATACTTCCTTTCTGACCGCTTTTCACGGAACATTAAATGTATTAAGAGAAATTTCTGGTGTTGCGTTCTCTTTGAAGTAATTCATAAGACCTTATGTCTTCTTCCTTCCAATGCCACTTTATAAATAAAACCTTCAGAAAACAAATTATCACTGCGATTCTAGATAAAGGCCTGGTGAATCTCATTTTCATATTCCTTCTAGTAATGTAGATTTGGGAGGCCTCTAAAAGCTGAGTGGAAACTCATAATAAGCAATTCTCTTTTCAAAAGAGATTAATTGATCCATATACCCTTCCTTTGAATCAGCACTCTTTTCGGCATATTGTGTTTTTCATTTTGCTTCTGGACCATCCTTATTTGAAAAATGCCTTCTCTGTCTTTCTTCTTTGCCAACTGTGAAATTTCTTCCAGTGACCTCAACTTAATTAGTTGTAGGAGACCCCTAGTTTCTGCTGTGGTTATTAGCATCCCTGCTCTCCCCTCAGCTCTAAGTAGTGATTTCACATGGTGTCTCCAGGAATATCCCTGCCTTTCATAATCAACCTTGGTTGAATTTAAAGACTCTTCTTTTTGTAGAGCAGATGTGACAAATATCTGTAAGACGTGCATATTCACATGATTCTGCACCGGTCTCTCCCCCAGCTCTTAAGTGCTGGTAATTGATCTCTCCTGCACAAAGCACAAGGCAACATCCAAGGTGCTTGGTCCTCCTGATAATTTCCTAGCTTCACAGTGAGCTCTCTCAGTGGCCTCTCTCCTTACTTCAGTCTCAGGAAGTTTCTCTGACAGCCATGAGGTGAGAAAGTTTACAACGTTGTTTCCTTGGACTAAGGGCCTAAATATCCTAAAGTCACCAGATAGTGTTTGATCTTGGAAGCTAAGCGGATCAGAGACTGCCAATGCATACAAACTGCTGTAGGCCAGTGGTTCCTAACCTATTCTTTACCGTGGACCCCCTGTAAATATAATTTGTTGCTGAGGACCCCCAAGACTTAAGTCGCCCCTTTGAAAGCTGACTTACGGAGACCCTCAGGCAACCCTGTCATGGGGGTTTTCTTAGCAAGATTTGTTGCCTTTGCCTTTCTCTGAAGGTGAGAGAATATGACTAGCCTAGAGCCACCCAGTGAGTTTCCATGCCCAAGTGAGCATTCAAACCCTGGGCTCCAGAATCAAAGTTCGTACACAGAACATGATTGCTTTCATATCCCTTAGTCAGGGATGTGGCAGTGGAGTGTGTGTGTATGCATGCAGAGATGAAACTGCTCCCTTATTTGCAAACAAGAGAGCAGTTTAGGTGCATACACATGCCCAGTGCCTACACCCCTACTGCTGCATCCGTGACTAAAGGGACATGGAAGCAGGCATGTGTGTGTGCCCAATCTGATCTTTCATTTGCAAATGTTTAGTGAAATATTAGTCTGTAGTTTAGTGAAGCCCCAGGCAAAGAATTTTGAATGCCCCTCCCTGAACTGCAAATCCCAGAATTCCACAGAATGTTGCCATGGCAGTAAATGTGGAATAATAGTGTTAGAACACTACAGTGCAATAGTGCTATAGATCTGCTTTGTGTACATGGATACCAACTGGGGAAACCAGCTCTGGATTTCTTAAGGGGCATCCAGCCATAATTATACCTGTTTTAGGATTGCCTTATCTGAAGAGGACTGCATATGACAGGATACAGAAGAGGGTTTTAATAACATAAAAATAGTCTGGCTGGATCAGACTAAAGATGTGCCTTTTTCACCCTGTTGTTTACCACAACAAAGTTTTGGGGAGATAGATTCTCTTGCTGTTGTTCCTCAACGACTGACACATAGAGAGGCATATTTTCCTTCAAGTTGGAAGTTACGTGCAGCTGGCACGACCAGAAGCAAGGTTGAAGATTCTTGTGCAGTAGACTTTCTGATATTTTAAGCTGGGTTCCCTGGTGTATCTGTATTTATTTTATTTGTCATTTAATTTCTGCTGAAATGTAGAAGTAAAAGTATCCAAGTAAATTAATATGTGCACTTCATCTGGCCTCCCATGGTTACTTGTGTAAGAATGACCACCATTGATCATCTGACATCCCGCACTTCAAGCACAAAGCTTTTCAATGGAGCCTGGCCATACTTTCAGCTGTGAGTCATCAAATGAAAGCATCTTCAGTGATGTGTGGAAATCAAGTCTTAAATGCTTCCAGCACATGAGTGGATATCACAGTAGTTAACTTTTTTTTTTAAAAAAAAAATACTTCTCTCTCCACCCTCCCTCTGTCTTTCTCACTCTTCTGCACTGAACAGTCTTGAGTTGGTCTTCACTTGCAACAGGATGAGGTGACAAATTGTTGAGGCCCATTCAGATTACATGGTGCTGTTATTCCACTTTAACTGCCATGGTTCCATCCTATGGAATCCTGGGGCTTGTAGTTCAATGAAGCACCAGAGCGGCTCTCTGGATGAGAATTCTAAATGCCCCTCCCTAAATTGCCAGCCCCAGGATTTTGTAAAATGGAGCCATGGCAGCTAAAGTGGAATAATAGTTCTATCAGTCTGTCGAATGAATGGACCCCTGATATGGGCCATTTCTGCATGGCATTGCAGTCCTGGGTTAGGGATGCAATGGCAGCTGTCCACAGGTTGTGCTTTTTCACAACATCATCACAGTCCCGCTGCCATCCCACCCCCACCTGTCACTATCGTGGGATATTTGCTTAATGGAAAAAAGTGTTAAGTGCCCACAATCATGTGATGCTCTCATCCTTCCTGGCCATGCAGAAGGGCAGGAAGTGCAATGGAGGTGCTTCATTCCCCAGCGCAGCAGAGAGCCCGTTGGGTGCAGGGGGGAGCATTCCCGTTGCGCTCCCTTCTTGGCAAAGATGCTGCTGGGATCGTGACGTAAGGACAACAGGATCAGGTAAAGTGCAGAAATTGCCATAGTGGAATATGCTTCTGAGACTACACCTGATTTTTTTTAAATGCGTCCCTCTGTAAAACAGAGGCACAACCACAGATCATTTACATAAATACATGCAAGTAGAAAGTTGGCATATTAGGAAGAATGGTTCTTATCCAATCTTCTCTTTGCTGTGCTAAATTTCTACTCACTTTTTTTTAAATGCAGAGGTGGATTGCAAATGTGGTATTCCAGTTACACTCTGAAGTTTCACAGGCTGTTCTGTCATCTGATTTCTAAAAAAATAAAGGACAAAAATGAGTATTTTAGGTTAAAACATGCTTGATGACACATTCTTTGTGAGAAAAAGGTACATTGTGAGAATATACATTACTTCTGGTATTTAAATACACACCTTAATGAGAAATTGCATGGAACAGATTTATGAATGAAAATAGCACCCCCCACAAAAAAACCCTCTGAAGAGACTGGAAATAGAGTCATAAGTAAGATGTTTGTGAGCTGCTGTTTCAGAAAAGCTTTTCTTCAAGTTAACTACAGGAGTATTTCAGCATTTGCAGAGCATGTATTCCAAGGGTACAGAAAGAAGAATGGGAAGAGAGCTTTTCAAAATCAGATGCCTTTGCAGTCTTTTCTCACCCAAGGGATTAACTCCATACTACCAATTAAAAGTTATTGTTAAATCTTGTTACCAGCAGAAAGCAGTTAGGCAGCTAATCCCAAAGACTTAAAAATATCTGTTGCAAACAGCAGAGGTTTCTTATTGTTTCTTTTTAAGTGCTGCATCTTCTATAGCAGTGATTCTCAACCTGTGGGTCCCCAGATGTTCGTGGACTTCAGCTCCCAGAAGCCCTAGCCACTACGGTCAATGCTCAGGGCTTCTGGGAGCTGAAGTTCACAAACATCTGGGGACCCACAGGTCGAGAACCACTGTTCTATAGTGTTTCGTCCCAAGGAGACCATGCTACTTCCTGTAGGCTAACTACACGCACCAGACACTACTTGAAACTGAAATAAGAGCATAGCTACAGGTGAGTGCATGCACACACTGTGTAGCTGTTTCGGAATTACTTTGTGTTTTCCTCAGATTCCTCCCTCCAGCTGCCCCATCCGTATAATCCTTTCATACTTTGATGGAATTTTCAGGCAGCAAGGCTTGTAAATTCAGCACTGAAATGACTGCTTATCGGCAGGCTCAAAGCTATTATTAGGCAGAGTAAGGCAATTCCTTCTGGCACCAGATGCTTGTTGGGGGCAGGGGAGGTAGTGGTGGCATTCTTTTAGATCAGAATGTGGGCAGCTGCCAGAGATTGGAAGTGTTCACTGATGCTCCATTGGACCTTAGAAAGCCACAGGCCTTCAATGAGCATGAAGGTAATTTTGCCATATTTTGCTTATAGGAGCCTACCCAGACCCTGAGATCCACAGGAGAGGCCCATCTCTCAGTCCCACCACCTTCACAAGTACGGTTGATGGGATCAGAAGAGAGGGTCTTCTCAGTGGCTGCCCCTACTCTTTGGAACTCCTTCCTTGAGGAGGCTAGAATGGCCCCCTCCTTGCTGTCTTTCCTTTGGCAGCTGAAGCCTTTTTTATTCAGGCAGGCTTTCAGAACTGAAAGCTTTTAAGGAAAGTGCTGTAAGAGCTATCTTGTTTTTTAAAAGCTGTATTTTTTAACTCTTTAAAATCCTTTTTAAAGTGTATGTTTTTGGTATGGCTAATAGTTTAATCCAGCCTTAATGTTGACTTTTGTATAAATATGTGTATTTAAAGTACTGGAAAGAAATTATTTAGATACCCATAGCAAAATACATAGTTACTTTTATAAAAAAAATCATCTTTACTGATAACCAATCATGGGGAGGAGGTTTCCTTGGATGTAATCATAATACATTTCTTTTACATGTAACTTTCCAAGCTCTCTGTATGTCACATGGTTCTGCTGCCTCTGATATAGTGGAGGATGATACACCATGATCAGCAACAGAGTAAGGTTCAGTTTACCTGTCCAACTAGGTTTAGTACATAGAAGATGGCACCATCTTGGCCTTTGTTTCAGGCAGCAAAATAATGTGACCCAGTTCTCTCTTATGGTTACAATCTTCTTGTTCTTAACTCCACCCTTTAAAGCATATATTGTCCAATAACTTTTCTTGACCTTTAGATAATGCAAGAAAATGAAGTCACCAATTATTCCCACTCATTCTAATTCTTTTTCCCCTACTAGCATGGTTTAGTTGGCCTTCTTGTTAATTTAATTTACTTGCGATTTTATGCTGGGTTTATCCCAGCCCTAATTTAGTTCATGTGTTCATTTTTATAAAGCAAAATATTCCCTGCTACTCTGCTTTCTGCGCCAGGCAGTAATGCTTCCTGTGCTTCTCCAGAAAAGGTGCAGATAGATTGCAGTTAGGCTGATTTGGATATTCTATTCTATAGAATAGAACTTGGAAAATTTGCTCTTTTGGACTATAGCTCAAGGAATTCCCTAGCCAACATGGCCAATAGCCACTTTTCCTGGCATTGCTTCATCTTCTATAGTAGAGTTACCATATTTTGAAAAGCAAAGAAGAAGACACATTTACTGAATGACTACTTCTAACCACCAATCACTATAATGACTCTCAAGCAGACAGGAGGTGAAACAGCAACTGATATTTTAAAAACCCACCCGGACAAAAACTTTAGCTCTGAAAAAGAGG
This sequence comes from Iguana delicatissima, assembly GCA_948472985.1. Classification (NCBI taxonomy): domain Eukaryota; kingdom Metazoa; phylum Chordata; class Lepidosauria; order Squamata; family Iguanidae; genus Iguana; species Iguana delicatissima. The sequence goes on along the minus strand of CAOKZL010000276.1, from coordinate 768,877 downwards.
ATGTATCCTGGAAAAGGAGGCTGTATGGTAACCCTAGAGAGCTAGCATGGTGCAGTGTTGGACTAGGACTCTGGAGACCAAGGTTTGAATCTCACTTCAGCCATGGAAACTCACTGGGTGACCTTGAGCAGGTCACTCTTTCTTAGTATGAGAGGAAGAAAAAGGCAAACCCCTCTCAGCAAATCTTCTGAAGAAAGCTCTATGATAAGGTCACCTTAGGGTCACCATAACTCAGAAATGACTTAAAGGCGTACAACAAGGATATTATAACCCTATTTCATACAGTGGATGAGGTGCAAAGCCCCCTTTTGAAGAAATCTGTTGCTATCAGTTAATGGCAGAGGTGGCCAGAATTGCAGCATCAGTCAAAGCCAAGGAATACAGGAAGTGGGAAAGAGTAGATGTGTCACAGGTGGATGTGGAGACTTAGGTAGTAGATGGGTTGACAGCAAAGAGCAGCAATCCATTTATTTCATGTTGTTATTTACTTATTTGTTCACTTATGGTTGGACACAAGGTGGAGGACAAATGAAAGTACGTACACAAAACACAGAAGCTAATGAAACAGCTCAACCAGTAGTGAAATAATGCATTAATAATACATTAAGGGAGGGAAACTGCTGTGTATCTGAGGAGAGTGTCAGTTTTGTGCCCCTGGGACCCTCAGGGGCTGAATGTGGCCAGAAGGCTAGTTCTTGTTTCATTTTCCCCCCCAAAAAATATTAAACTCTCTTTGTGTGTGTGCGTGTGCGTGTGTGTGTGCCTGTGTGTGTCGTGGGAATGTGTGTAACCTATTTACAAAGCGAATTGCTGCTCCTGGAAGCTTCCAGCTGAGATAACTCAGGCCATTTCCACACTACTCTTTATGGTGCTATTATTCCATTTTCAGCATCCTGTGGAATTTTTGGGTTTGTAGTTTGCTGAGGCCAAAGAGCTCCCTGGTTGAGAATTCTAAATGCCCCTCCCTAAACTGCAAATGCCTGGATTCCATAGGATGTTGAAAGTGGAATAATAGCACTATAGTGAAGAAATGGTCTTACTCTTTTTTGGTCCCAAACGGCAGACCAGAACATCTGGAGGGGTTGTTGTGTGCCTTCAGGCCATTTCCAACTTATGGCAACCTTAAAGTAAACCTGCCATGGGGTTTTCTGGGGCTGAGAATGTGTGATGCGCCCAAGGTGATCCAGTGGGTTTCCATGTCCAAGTGGAGAATTGAACGCTTGTCTCCAAGGTCATTGTCCAGTGCTCAGACTACTATAGCACACACACTACTAGGATGACTAGAAATGGCTGGAGAATAAATGGTTTGATGAGAAACCAAGCCAAGGACTTTAAAAGAGTCACTTGATGAGTTCTTCTAATATGAGAAACAGACAAATTGTTTTTTGCTTGTGGGTGCTTGTAGAACCTGGGATTGTAGTCCAATATTCAAACCACTACACCATACTGGCTCTTACATCTAGAGGGGTAGAGGACCATACACAGACACACACAGAACTAAGAGGTTGCACATGGTCTCGGTCCATACTTTGCCTTAGTCTGCCACAGAGTGGTTCGATCCAAGGCTTAAATGTTTTCTGAAGCAGTAGCAAAAAGGCCTAAAGACTTGGCAGTAGAGCTGTGTTAGAGGCAGCAACTTCAACATGCACTCAGGCACTCAGTAGCTGCTAGTCTGCATGTCTCTACCAGTTTAGGCACAGCATATATTTAGGACATTTCCTGTTTGATGGTTTGATGGTCTTGGCCACATCATCTGTCTTCTATTGCAGTATTCCTACCTCCTTACTGAAATTGATACCTAGAGAGATCATATACATAAAAACTGGACTTTGTTACTTAGTAAATGTTTAGAAGATAAATTTGCTAAGACAGATGGCCTTGGAAGATAAGGGACACTTTGAGCCACAAGAATGGCTAGGTAGCGAGGAAATCCAGAACTCCCATGTGTCTGTCCACTGAAGTGACAGTGCCCCTATTTCCAATGAGGAACTGAGGCCATTTCCACACTGGGAATTTAAAATGGTGCAGAGTGACCTCCAACGGAGGTCTTCTGCACCATAGGGTGGACTGGGGTGGACTGCTTTTTGTAGTTCCACACCTCAATCCACATAGAAGTGACCAGAACTAGCTGCGCGGTGTGTTTTTTAAAAACCTCTAAAAAGAGGTTTTTAAAAAGCATGTGGCGCGCAGCCCAATGCTGCTCCGTTGCCTGGCTCCGAAGCAGATTTTTAGGCATGCGCAAGTGCATGCCTGCAGATCTTCTGGGGGTGGGTTTTCGGCTGGTGAGCTTCTCTGGTTGGTGGAGAGCCTCCACCAACTGGAAGCCGCCATTTGGGATACCGGAGGACTGCAGAGCAGTGAACTCGCGCTACTCCTTGTGGGGACGGACTCGCCCAGCCGGAAAACAACGCTAGTAAGCTCCGTTTTCGGGCGTTTCCCTCCCCACATGCAGAAAGGGCCAATGTTAGCTTCCCACAACCTAGGACCTTCCAGATGTTTTAGACTGCAACCTTTCTTGTAAGATTGGTGGAAACTTTAGTCAACACCAGCTGGAGACCATTAGCTTGACTGAAGGCTGTTCTGCAGTAATGAACCTCATTATTGTTTGTATATAGTGCAGAATCCAATGAACATTCACAACTTTCTCAGTGTTTTTGTTTGTTTTTGAATCAATGAGCTTCAACCATTATTGACAGTTCTTATAAATCTGCATGACTTCTTATAAATTTCATGACTGAGGGTCAAACAGGAATGTTAATATCATATGGACATCTTTTATCCTATGAGCTAGTTGAAATGCCACCACAGGGAGGCTTCCAGTTTGATGGACCCTTTCCACGTTACACAATCATACCCTCCAGCCATCCCAGTTTGGCAGGGACTGTCCTGAACCTCTGTTGTCCCACTTGTTCAGCTGCTTTTAAAATGTCCCAATTTCTTTTTCTTTCTCCCACTTTCCCGTTTCCTCCTGGTTTACTTCAACTGATGCAAATTAAATTCAAAGTGCAAAAGTAGTTTGCGCTCAACTCAGCAGGGAAGAGAGAGGAGGGGATGAACTCCTGTCATTCCCAATAGGCTCAATCAAAGGCAAACTGTCACAGCCTCTCCTTGTTTGTGTGTTCTTTCTCATTCATAACTTTTGCTACCTTGACTACATTCTGATGCTGCTTGGCCATAGGCATCCCAGTTCTCATCTGTGAAATGTTGGCAGGACTATGACTGGAGACCAGAATCAAATTCTCGCTTTGACGTGGAAACCCACTCGGTGAACTTGAACAAGTTACACTCTCCCAACCTCAGAGCAAGGTAAAGGCAACCACTTCTGAACAAATCTTGCCGGGAAAAAACCCACAATAGAGTTGCTTTTTCCACCATAAGCTGGAAAAGACTTGAAAGCACACAAAAATATTGCTAAATCCGACCTTTTTGCAGTATCTCAGAATACCTGTCCCTAAACTGCAAATCCCAAGATTCCACAGAATGTTGTCATGGCAGTTAAAGAGGAAACATAGGCCCTTTCCACATCTTACCTTTTCACACAGACATCAGTGGGGATCCTGGCATTGGGTGTGCTGGGAGGGAGCATGGTGGGAGTGCTCTCCTTTGCACTGGCTGGCTCCGTGGTGAAGGAAGCGCAATGGCCACGCCTCTTCCTTCTGCAGTGCAGCCAGGAAGTGCAGTGGCTGTGCTGGGGCAGAAAACGCATCCATTGCACTTCCCAGACTTCTGCAGGACAGGTAAGTCTGTGGTGATGAGGTGATTGCAGGTCGTTGACGGGGAAAACCCATCAATGATTTAATATGTGATTGTGCTGCCTGGGGGTGGGAGAAGGAAAGGACTGCGACAATGTCATGCAAAAGCGTTGTCTCAGTCCTATCCTTCCCCCATCCCAATGGCAGGTTGGGAAGGTGCTGTGGAAAGGGCCATAGTGCTATAATTGTGCGTTTGCCACTGTACAACAGCATAGTCCGAAAGGGTTTCAGATCAGAGCTGGAAAGGAGGAGGAGATACTCCCTCCTGCCAAAATTATGTCTTTAGGGCTTCTGTTTGCCATGTAGTGGAGAAGAAACAGATAGCAGAGCCCTTGAGTGGTATAGTTGTCATAAGGGTGTGTAATTCTGCCAATTGGTGCACTTTCTCAGGTGGTGGGTTCTGTGGTTTCATTTACTTCCTCAGTTGTATAACAATCAAAAGCCCCGGATTGTTGGACCCTGTGCTTAAAGATAAGAGAAACTGACTAGCCAAGAGCTCTTAAAATTTCCAGAAATATCACACATATGTGGGAATAGCAGGATATATACAAGATATTAGATTTCATGGGAATCTTTCATTTTCAACAGTCGTTCAGCATTGTATGTAAAGATTTCTTCAGAAATCAGAGCTCCTCCTTTTGGGCTCATCCTCATTCTGGTTTTGGTAATATGCACAAAGAATTTTTGGTTCTAAGAGAGATAAACTGAAACCTTGTGATACAAGCATGGCCTGGATATACTGAAGATCATATGTTGGCTTTTTAACTTAGGTACAAAACTCTCATTGGTATCTCACATCAGGATAAACTCTCACTGGAATTTCTGCCATGTGACAGGACAAATGATGATGACAGTTAAATGAAAGTACATTTTTTTCCTGAAATAGTATGAGAAGATAGCAAAGTGTCTCTTTTAAAAATCATCACTGGTTAAAATTTAGTACGAATTAAGGTTTACTACCATATTAAAATTAGCCGTGTACATCTAAAAATTGGACAAAGAATATTAAGCTGCATTATATTGCATTAAATAAAGGCAATTTTGTCCTCCAGAAAATGTGGGAGGGAGTGAAGGGAGGCAAGGAGCATCACAAGCATGCAGAATTTTGAAAAGTTACTCTCAGGGGACTTTGTTGTTATGTGCTTTCAAGTTATAGAAGCCTACCATTGGATTTTCCTGGAAAGATTTATTCACAGAAAGTTTGTCATTGCCTTCCTCTAACGCTGAGGGAGTATGACTTGCCCAAGGTCCTTCAGTGGGTTTCCAGGGCTGAGCAGCAACTCAGATCCTGGCCTCCTGGATTCCTAGTCCAACTCTCAGATCACTACACTGCAATGAAAAGGGCAGCTAGCTGTAACTTCCCAGAATTCCCTCAGCCAATGCTGCCACTTAAAAAAAAAAAGGTTTTAAAATCTCTGTGGCACAAAACCTTGTTCAGCAAGCGGTGTTCTTTAAATGAGTAATGTGGCGGGGGGACACATAACCCATAGTTCAATGACAGAGTTCATGGCCTGAATGCAGATAGTCACGAGGTCACTCCCTAGCATCTCTGGTTAAAAGGTTCAAGCTATCAGGTAAAGTGAGAGACATTTGGCTGAGATCCTAAATAACCACTGCCGATTAGAGGTGGTGATTTGGATCTAAATGTATGTGAAACAGTCTGCTCTTGTAAGGCAGCATCCTGTGTTTCTGTGGATGTGTTCCCAAATGTATGTGCATCATCTGTAGGACAGGTACAACTCAGCAAAATACATGTCTTTCTAGGTATTTATTCTTTAACAGAAAATTTGGTGCCAGAGGTAGAAAGAATAGAGAGAGATTCCTACATCACAAGAAAGAAAACCAGCTCAACACATTTCAGCAAAACCTTTTGTTCAAAATTAACAATTAACAATATGTCCAGTTAAGGCTTGCATAAGTACACAAAAACATTTTGAACCATCATGACGCCACTTGAAGTCTTCTTTCAAAATGCGTCCAGGAGTTATTATTTTTTTTCACCATCCTCCATTTGTCTTATGATTTCCATCTTGGTCTATAGATCAGTCTATAGATGGTCTATAGAGGCAGCATGGTTTGAGCACTGGACTCCAATCCTGAAGATCAGGGTTCAATTCCCACTTGGCCTTGGAAACCCACTGAGTGACCTTGGGCATGTCACATAGTTTCAGCCCCAGAAAACCCCATGATAATTTCGTCTTATGGTCACCATGAATTGGAAATGACTTGAAGGCACAACAACAAATATAGATCTATGCTTTTTTTTTTAATATGCTAGGGTTCGCTGGTGAGACAGGCTTATCTACTTTTTTCTTTTTTCTTTGCTTTGCTGTTTGTACATGCTCAGTGAGGAAGAAGCTGCTGTTTACCTTGCCTGTTCTAGGCAGACATGCACAGCCACACAGGATTGGAGAAGAATCCCATTATTGCCTGGCTCAAGCCTTATTGCATTGTGTAATACTGAATCACTACCACAACCTGTCACCAAAAACTTGTGTTTCTCCAGCCCTCCTTCAGCATCCTCTCAGTGCCAGTATTGCTGAAAAGCTTCCAGCTAGAAGTGATGTATCAGACATCACTTTCTAGCTTGTCACATGAACGCATTGCATTAGAGGTGGAGAAAACTCCTTCTATCAGGTTTTGAGAGCCTCCTTGCACAAGCCAAAAGGGTGGAACCAAACATAGAAGCATGTTTTAGTGTAGAGATCTTCTTGCCAGTAGCTAAGCCTTAGGACAGATATTCCAACTTTTAAAATTAGGGAAAAAATGCTGTACAAAAGTTGGCGACCTGCTGTGGAAATGGTCCATGGTCCCTAGGGTCTGTGGCACTAGTAGGGGACAGATTCAACCTCTAGGAAAGTTCCCACCTCTTATCTAGGATGTAAAGTCACCTTTAAATGCCAATTAATTTAGAATGGAGGCATGATATATTTCCACGTAACTAGGCTTAAGAAGAGAGCCTTAATAGACATCTTTTCCTTGATGCATCTTCATGTTAACCTCATCTTGTTCATATAATAGATATAATAGCATTATGAGTGTGGCTGCTACCCAAATTGGTTCTACCATATTTGTAACTAAGCATTGCTGATTTTGTTTAAGCGAATAAATGGAACACACAAGAACTTTGCCTTGAGTGTTTCCATTGCATATGTGGAAAGCTGGTTTCAGATTTGAAGAGCTTAAGTAATTCATTAGCATGATTAAACCCTTTTCTTTTGGATTTTGTTTTATCCCTGCTAGTTTGTTCAACAATGTCATACTTGCTAACTAATGTATGTTTAACACTGCAAATACAATTTTCTGTTGCAAATGATTTTTCCATGGCAAATTAAAGTGAAAAAGAAGTTAAATAAAGGGTAAGTGGGAGAGACTTTGAAGCAACTATAGAGACTAATAAATTTGTCTTTCTCTGGTTTATGTTGGCAAGGCTTAGCTGTTTTGGGATGACTCTTCATGTGATGTCTTGTCTTTTAGAAGCACATAATGTTAGAGGAAGAAAGACTTTGGAAGGTAGAGAGAATGGAGGCTAGGCAGACCAGTTAACCCTCTCTCATGAAGACATTTTCAGACTGCAGCTGTTTCTCAGAGCATTCTCCTGTCTGTCTGGGAAATTCTAATTAAAATCTGTGGCCAGTCAGTTGAGAGAGACACAGACAGCCAAAAAATTTGATATTTGCTCCTAATGTCAAAGTTCAGGGTCAAGCTTTGTTTTCTAACTCCCTTTGATTTCAGTGCTCTTTGCTGATTTTAGTCTGAATAAGACCCCTTTAAATCAACCGTCCCATCCCCTCATTCTTACCCCCTTTAAAAAAACCTCCTTTATTCATAAGCATGGAAGTGGGGAGGGTTTTTTTTATTTTTAATTACAAATTTCAATAAAAATATTTCTAAAAAAATAAAAAATAAAAAACCTCCTTTATTCAGTATTAGTCCTTCAACAAGGTCCAGTCCCTACAAATTGGATGGAGAAGGTAGTGTCTGAAACAGGCACAGTTCCGCTTAACATCAGTTCAGATTCATCAATGTGCATTGTCATATCTGATTTAACCATATGCAGCACAGAGCTGAGATTTGCTATAGCTGCTCCATGGTGTGTGTAACACATTTTAGTCCTTTGAAATGGAAATGTGTCAATATTTCAGACTCAAAGGTGTGTAGAATGTGTATTTTCTGGCTCTGAACCATAGAGACTAGCACTGCAACAATTGGGAGAAGGAGATAAGCAGTAGCTGATGAAGAGCTGCCGTTTTCACTCCAGGCCTGGCTTAACCATTAGGCAAGGTGAGGCAATCACCTTAGGTGGGCAAACACTAGAGGGTATCAGAAGCAGTCATCTTTGTAACATCTTTGCTATTACATTGTCCTCTCATATTGGTGGCAGTGTGATGATGTAGTCCTGAATCTCCTTGGCATTTCTTCTGCTGAAACACAGAGCTTTATGTGATATACGGCCAGACCAAGCTGCCTTGCCGCCTTCATGTACTGTGGAGAACCATGCCTTATTGCAAGTTCATCTCTCTTTCGTTGCCTGGAATGGTAGTGGTGATTGCCATCAGCACCAAACACTCCAATCACTGCTGCTTTTACTGACCGGCTCACTGGCTGGTCTGACCCGGGCTTCTCCCCAGCCTTGCAGAGGTGACCAGTTCCAAGTGTTTTGTGAGAAAGAGAAAAGGCAGCTGATGGTAAGTTACTGCCACCTGGCAACTGAATTGGTATCATCAATAGACAGCAAACTTTTAGATACTCTGTTGCATTTTTACTGCAAAGACACGAGGAATATTCTGCCTCAGGGGGCTAAAATAACCTGACCTAATCTTGGAGACTGTGTATCTTGACACAGGAGATGGAGGGTTAATTTTGTATTCTGCTTCAGGCAGTGAAATGCCTGGGGACAGCCCTATGTGATTTGATTCACAAGGCCTTTCTTATGACCATGTTTGTTTGAAATTGGTAATATTTATTCTGTTTTCTTTTTGGGGATAGACATAAGGGCAATCTGACTTGAAAAGAAATGCAACCAGGAACCTGAGCGTAGTCATGCAAAACCAGCCAGCTGAGAGAGATACAAGCAGTTCTACGGCAGAGCGATATCTACTCCCACTGGGTCCCTCTTTTCTCTTCTAATGCTGAGCCTTCATGTAACTCAACATCATCAGTAGAGGTGATTAGCTATTGACTTTGATCCAAGATTTTGCTGTCTGCTGCCATGCATTTCCTATTGTTCAGTAAGGAAGCGTAGCAAATGTACTTTATAGTTCTGCTTGAGGTGGCAACTTGGCTCTGAATGCTTTTCTAGTTTATTGTTGTCCTCTAATATAAAAATGATCAATTAATGAAAACAAAAACCTTTCAGTTTAACATGTTGAACTGAGAAGTTTTCATGTTCATTCAAGCTGCAAGATGCCAGGAAACTGCAGCTATTGCAGACTAGACCCTTAACAGATATTTCATTCAGGCAATCCATATGTGATGCAGCATTCCATACAGTAGCTTGTGCTAATCAGAGGTAGGAAAATGGTATTTTATAGGAGCTATCCGAAGCTCTGCTAACACGATACAATGAGAGAAAGAGCTGGAACATTAAGCAATGTTAACTAGGCCGCTGAGATGTATTTGCTCATTTATCTTATTACATTACATTTTCATACTGCCTTTCCTCCAGTGAACACAGTGGCTTTATCTCAGTTTACCTTCACAACTCACCTACCACACACTTTCTAACTGTTCCAGTTTGGAAATCCTGACTCTGGCCCTTTCTGCAGGAGCCTCCCATCCTGACATGGGGACAGGAGAGGAGCAGGACCAAAACAATGCTACTCCTGTTGCCACGTGGCTTGATCGTAGATTAAATCATTGATGGATTTTCCCTGTCAATGACCTGTGATCGTGCAACCATCTTGCACTTACCTGGGCTGCAGAAGCACTGGAAGCACAACGGAGGCACTTCCTGCCCCAGCACAGCCTGGGAAAGTGCCTGGCTGCACTGTGGAAGGAAGAGGCATGTCCATCATGCTTCCTTTGGCAGGGAGCCAGCCATTGTGGAGGGGAGTGCTCCCATCGTGTGCTCTTCCTAGCAGAGCTGCTGCCTGGATTGCCACTGGAGGACAACAATATAAAGTAGGGTACGGAGAGGGCCTAAATCATCCCATTTTTCAGCTGCTTTTAAAATCTCCCTGTTTTTTTTCTTCTCTTCCTTCCTCTTCCCCAACTTGTCCTCAGGTTAGTTCAGTTTGTACTCTATTAACTCACTGGGTGGAGAGGAGAGGAAAGGGTGAAATCTTAATCTTTCCAGTAGACTCATGCCCTTTTCGCACCTTACCCTTTCGCGGAGCTGGGGTGCGGGGCTCGCGCGAGCAGCCTCTAGCGAGAGGCTCTCGTGTTCCGGTCCCATCGGCTCCGCAGCTGCTTCCTGGTCACACGAGCACCCCGCTTCTTCCTTTTGCAGTGCAGCCTGGGACCTTTCCCAGCCTGCACTGGACAGGAAGTGCGACCGGCCCGGCTCCCAAGGCTCCGCACACCAGGTAAGTGTGCACAGGGCCCTGGAGTGATGCGTGACTACGCAGCATTTTTGGCTTCAAGCCAAAAATGAAAAAATGCATCAGGCCCTTGAGTGTCACGCAAATATGAGTGCATTGTGTGGACCGCTCCTCATATTTACGCAACGCTCAAGGGGCCCTTTCTCATCGGAAATGCCGTGTGAAAAGGGCCTCAGGCAAAACAAACTTCTGCAGCCTCTCTTAGTTTGTGCATTTCTCCTCATTAATAACTTTTGCCATCTTGACCACACTCTGATTTTGCTTGACCACACATGCCCTGTTTTGCACCTGTAAAATGTTGGATGGTGGCCTTCTACAAGTGAGATTCAGTGCTGAGCAGGGATTTTAGGCCATTTCTGCACTACACTCTTATAGCGCGATTATTCCACTTTCAACATCCCATGGAATCCTGGGGTTTGCCGGCCGGCCCCTCCCAAAACTGCAAACCTCAGGATTCCATAGGATGTTGAAAGTGGAATAATCGCATGATAAGAGTGTAGTGCGGAAATGGCCTTAGTCTGGGCTTTCCAAATGAAATTCAAACTTATTGTCTATGGCACTGGAATTTACTGAATATATGTTTGATCCTTTACAATTTTTAGCACTGGCTGGCATTTTGATCACATGGGTTTATTCATAACTTGGAACATTTAATTTTTTTTAAGAAAAGTAATTAATTCCTGTTACCCATTCCAATGTTTTAAAAATAATCCATTGTTACATGTTGTAATGTTAGAAGAGTGGTTTGCCTTAGTACTAGTTAATGTTACATGCTGTTTTCTTCTTTCCTTTCATTGCTTTAAAAACACCTTAGGGTGATAACAAAAGTACATAAAATGTGAAAACTTTCCATCAAAATGACTCTAAGGATGCCTTTAAAACTTCAAAGTAGTATTTAAAAAGCAATTAGAAAGCATTACTCTTTACACCAACAAATTGCCATCATTTCCACTTGTTACATTGCCTTTAAGGAGTAAGGTAGATACGCACTGTTACAAAAGGAGGAAATGACTCATTGCAGTTGACTGTGTTACTTATAATGCATTAGTCCCATGCTCTGAGTCTATTTCTTTGGGTTTATGTTCTGGACAGAAGATCAAATTAAATTCTAGACTGGGACATGAACTGGAAAAGCAAAGAGCATAGCAACTCCTGATGAGGATAATAACCAGCACACTGCAGAGTAAATGCACTTATTAGTAGAGGAAAGAAAGCAGGGAGGAAAAGTGTTGCCAGAGGGCCTCATGGTGACTTCTTCCACATATATATGGGACAGACTGGTCATAATTCACTTATGGACATATACACTTATAAGTCATGCTGTTGCACATAGGACCACTGTGCAATGGACATGTTTTTGCTGATAGCAGTGGAAGCAGCGTTGCAGAGACAGTATGTGTGTCTGTGCCTTTTCCTTGCCCGTTGCCCTGTCATGCATCCTATACTTTGCATTGTGGTTGTGCATCTTGACTTGTACATTGCACAACAACACCCAGTCATTGACACGTCTTACACAATGCTGCTATTCTTGTTGGGGATTGAGTAGTGATGCCACGGCATATGGTTGCATGTGGATATTTACACTATACCAGGGGGATGTTGGACTGAGGCCAAGGTATTCTAAATGAATAGGTCATCTTCATCATCACTGGTAATATTTGAGAGTATAGTACTCTTATAACACTTTGAAGGTAAGAAGACAAAAACAGTGATAATTATTATTTCAGTGGATCATGGAAATGCCTTAACTCTTAGGCATTTCCACATGACATAACTGTGATGAGAATGCATTGCTGCTGGTCTGTGAGTTGTGCTTTCACATGACATTGTCACGGTCCCACTGCCAACATGTCCCCACCCTTTTACAATTGTGGGATATTCCATTACTGGAAAAAATCTGGTAATGGTCCCTGACTGCGCAACTCTCCCATCTCCAGCGATTGCGCAGGAAGTAAGGAAGAGCGATTTAGGTGATGAGAGAGTGTGAGTTGCCCAAGTTCCTCCAGTGGGTTACCATGGCTGAGCAGGGATTTGAACTCTGGTCGCTAGAGTCCTAGTCCAACACTCAGATCACCACAACACACAAGCTCTACATTGTCTATAGTATGGGCACTCATTCTCTGTGCATGTCCTATAGTGGTATCCATCTCCCCTCCCCCGATATCAAACTTAATTTCCAGTATTTGGTGGAAGCTTCAGGCTGCAACCTGGAATTAATCTGTAGAAATGCAAGTGGTAGTAGTGCAAAAGATTCTCTAAATCTGTAACAAAAGGACAGTTAGTACAGAGGTACCTTTTGAATTTCAGTGACTCTGGTCATGACTGAATTCCTCATATGTGTATGTATGTATTCTGCTATACCTTTATGCTGAATGAGATTTTTTTACACTAGCCTTTCCTTTTGTAATGGCTTTGTAATTCCAGCATAAAACAACCCAGTCCTTAAGAGGTAACTCTGTAAGCTGCAAGTGGAAACTTCTTAAAGAACCTCATTTGGTGAGACAACTGGTTAAACCTTTCAAACAGCTTTTCAAAGTTCTTTAGTAGTCCTGTTCATTTAGATAATGATGATGATGATGATGATGATCATCACCACCACCACCACCACCACCACGATTAGAATTACACCTCCTTCAAAAAACATTGGCCATTTTTGGTTCCTTACAGGTTGCATGGCTGCCACTACAGACTGTGATAATGTCATTTCCTGTGATTTTCTTCAGATATTTCCTAAATTACAAAGGAAAATTTGGAAATAACGGTAGGTCACTTTGTGCAATGGTCACTAAATACCTGGAAATACAGCATTAGAACAGGTCCTAATTATTTAAAGCTAAATATTGGAGCTCTACCAATTTGGATCTGATTGCTACTGCCTGTTTATTCCTTTTGTTTCTCTCTTTTCCCTGAGCGCCAGGTGAACAGGAAACAGTGACATGATTTGAATGACTCTCTGGCCTGGAGAAAGATAAAAGGAGTGCAGTGAAATGGGGTGAAATGGGATTACAGAACGGATTTTGAGACAGTAACTTTTGGTATTGCAGTTCCCAGAATCCCCCTGGCCACATTGGCTGGGAGAATCCTGGGAATTATAGTCCAAAATATTTTCTAAGCCCTATTGTAGTTCATTGCTAGAGCACATGCTCAGGTTCAGCTTCTGCATCTCTTGTTCTTGCTGGAAATCCTCCACTGAGCAGGGATTTGGATCTGATGGCCCATAGGGCTCCTTGCAACTTGATTTTATGATTCATAAATACCTTCTGTGCTACCTTTCCAGAGTTAGTGTCATTCCAAACATGAAGCTATCCATCTTAATTTTAAAAATGATGTCCATCTAGTTCTTCCTTTGATAACTGGCCACCTAGTTCCTTCTGGTAGTAGGAAAGGTGGTCTTCATTGCTTTCTTAACAAGGGATGAGGAACAACCCTCATGGACACAAATACCAATCTCATTATGTTCAATCACTTATGAAAAAAGTGAAAGAATACTATATCCTATAGTATAGGCAGGGCAGGAAAATGTGGTTGATGGGTTATCTGAATAGCAGAGAGGCAGGAAGGGAGTTTTCCTTTTTCCTCCCTCTTTCCTTCTTGAGCCTGTCCAATAATTAACTGTAACTGTGAAGATTTCCTTCTAGTTCACTCCCTCATTAATTGTTTCAGGGCTTGGTCTGTTACTTATAAATAGAAGGAATTCAGTGTGATCCTGAAGGTTTCCATACCTGAAAGCAGCAATAGGATAATAATTTGGGCTCAGTAAAGTGAACTTGCTGTTCACTTCCTTTAGTGGTACTTAGGCAAGAGAAAGACAGTACAGATTAAAGTATTTATTTTAAAATATGATTGTCCCTCGTGTTGTATTAACATCTAACTCTGCCTTATTTATAGTGTCCCTTGAACAGAAAGTCCCTTGAGCAGAAACATGGTTTTTTTCAAGACCAACATGAGAATAAACAAATAAACCATAACTTTATGCACCATATGGTGATTGTAATAAACCCTTCAAGATTCAGAGCAGAAACAAATTGTTATCAGCAGGAACAACACATTACTTTCATTGATAGATCAGGTGAAGAGACAAAGACATTTTGCTGCCTGGTGGTGGGAGGAGAAGATGGTGTTCCTTCATTCTCCCTATAGAACTGTAAGAACTTTTCAGTACTACTGGTGGGACGCAGGGATCTCTTTACTGTTTACAAGTTTTTTTCCTTGGGGGAGCTCAAGTGGTCAACAGGTTATTATGAATTTTGCCTACCAGCAGTTTAAATTTTGCCTACCAGCAGTTTAAAACAGTTGAAGAAGTTAACATGACTACTATGAAGGCAATGAGACAACAATCCATGAAATGTGACAAAACTGATTGAAGCATAAAAATATTTGTTTAAATATTTGAAGGGATGTCATGTTGAGGAGGGAGCAGGCTTGTTCTCTACCGCTCCAGAGACTAGGACAAGGAGCAATGGATTCAAGCTGCAGGAAAGGAGAGTCCACTTGAACCTCGGGAAGAACTTCCTGATGGTCTGAGATGTCCGGCAGTGGAATGTGCTGCCTTGGAGTGTGGTTGAGTCTCCTCCTTTGGAGGTTTTTAAGCAGATGCTGGATGGCCATCTGTTGGGAATGCTTTGATGGGTGTTCTTGCATAGCAGGGGGTTGGACTCGATGGCCCCTGGGGTCTCTTCCAACTTTATGATTCTATGATTCTATGAAAAGAAAATATTAAGCAAAGTGGAAGATACGCAAGACCCGATTCAGTGGTTGCAAAGATGGCTACCTGTTCATGGAAACCCACTGGATAACCTTGGGCAAGTCACACTCTCTCTGCCTCAGAGGATGGCAATGGCAAGCCCACTCTGAACAACTCTTGAGAAGAAAACCCCATTGATAATGTTGCTTAGGGTTTCTTTAAGTTGGAAACGATTTGAAGACACACAGCAACAACAAACACACTCTCTATTTTGGCACACTGCTTTAAGAGCAAATTCTGTGAGATATGTTACCTTGTGCAGATTATAGACATCATTCTCTTAAAAGAAAATGTAAGAACTTGTATATTTATCAAGACTGCTGTGTAGAGAACCTCCAGATGGAAGACTTGGAGTTAGGAGTGTATGACACTTAAATATTAAATTTGTTAATGACACCAAATTATTTTGATTGACAAGAAGAAATGAGGAAAAATGAAAAAAAAATGATGAAAATGTTGACCCAATGTGCACCTGATGTTTTTAAAAAATTCTTGTTCAACACAATTAGAATAAGGAATTAGATATGAAACTGCCAATACCATGCTACTGTTACACAAATCCATGGAGTGACCGTGACTATGTATCATGTGCACCTAAAAAGAGTATATAAAATTGGAAAAAGAGCACAAAAGGGCCACCAAAATGATCTAGGGACTTCAATAGCTTTCCTATGAGCACAAGCCACAATATTTGGGGCTGATTAGATTAGAAAAATGGCAAGCAATAGGAGAAAGAAATGAGGTATATACAATTATGCATTCTCATAACACAAGAACCTGAGGTCACCCATGGAAAATGAATGGTGGGATATTCAGGACAGGTAAAAAGATGTAATTCTTCACACAGCACCTATCTAAGCTGTGAGATCCACTGCTTTAGAATATAGTGATGACTACCAATTTGGAGAGCTTTAAAAAAGGATTAGATAAATTTATGGAAGTTGGGGCCATTAGTGGCTACTAGGGGGGTTAGATATCCCCTCCAGTGTCAGAGGAAGTATGCCTCTCTGTATCAGTTGCTGGGGAAAACATGATAGAGACTGCAAGTGGCACTCATGTCCTGCTAATGGGCTTCTGGCTGGCTCTTGAGTGAACAGAATGTTGGATTAGGTAAACCCTTGGTCTGACAGAGTAGAACTGTTTTTGTGTTTTTCAATCAGACAGAGGTTGAGTAATCCTGAAGAATTAGGGAGTTTCTAAAAGAACTCATCTAAATAGAACTTGGGGAGAATTAATTGGAAAAAAATATAGCTGGAGAAGCACAGGTTTGGGAAGCATGAAGACCTCCTTCTGTCCTAGGCAAACAGCAGCTAAAGATGGACTTTCCTCTCATTTCTGGGAGGGCTCCAGGATATCATAACCAGAAACAAAAGAAGATGTGTAATCAAACCAAGAAAGTATGAAGGTTAAGTGTACATAAGGTTGATTGCATGCAGCCTTAGTTAACTCCTTGGAGAGCTCAACCATAACAGCTAATCTTCATCTTTTTGTGTCTGATTATTTACTGCTAATTCCTAGAGACGCTCAACTACACAAGAGTCTTAGTAGTCCATTTTTTCCTGCTCATTGGGGCAGGGGACTTAGACTCTGCAGCAGAAATGAGTACCTTCTGTCCCAGGTACATGATGAAAGCAGAACTCTCTACCACACCTGATGTGCTAAGATTAGCTTAGGTGTGGGGAACATACAACTATGAACCACATGCAGCTCCACAAATATAACTTTTTTGCCCACCAAAAGCCCTGGCAGTCTCCCAAAGCCTTCTGAACCAACCTCATTTTTTAAATTTTTTTTTGCCCTGGCCTTTTTTTGGTGATTCACCCTCTTGAAAATGCCTCCAATACAAGAAAACCACTTGCAAATGTGTTGGTTTTTCCTTCTCATCTCCTCAAACCCCAACCCTATTTTCAGCTGGATGAAAATGTTGACCAGAAATGATCTGACATCACTGTTGGCGTGCTGCAACATGACAGTGCAACTTGTAGGAGTAACAACAACAAAAATTACCCCTGCCTCTCCACGCAATTGCCCATACCAGGCTTAGGTAGTATGGGCCAAGTTTGATGGCACACATAGTTCTGTCCCTGAACTGAAGGAAGTAGCCAATTGGTTTCTCCCTCTGCCCATCCATGCTACTTAGCATCTACCAACCAAGTCAACTAATTCACACTGCCCAATGGTAGGGCTGGCCCTTATCACATGGCCCAAGAAAAAGATGGCAAATACCTCTTGTGGGTGGAGACTTTTGTCCTGAGGAAGTTACTGGCCAATGTCTCTTCTATGAAGGAAATTTAGGCCAAGGAGGGCTGGAGATGTGATTTGTTAT
The DNA here is from genome assembly GCA_948472985.1 of Iguana delicatissima. Taxonomy (NCBI): domain Eukaryota; kingdom Metazoa; phylum Chordata; class Lepidosauria; order Squamata; family Iguanidae; genus Iguana; species Iguana delicatissima. Next base: position 751,513 of record CAOKZL010000276.1, on the reverse strand, counting down.
TCATTAGTATGCTGCTGGTGAGCTGCAAACTTGAAACACCTGCCATTTATCAACTTAGACATGAGGAAGACTGACATTGCAGAATAACAATAATCTAGATATGTCACTCTGGGTACAATAACACATTTTTCTAAGATGTATTTTAACAAGCTTGGTTCTCAGCTTGAAAGGCTGCTGGGTAGCTCCTAGACAGATTTGAAAGCCATTACTTGCTTCGTATTGTTCTCTTAGAAGCCTGAAGCACTCTTTAAAAATGCATGGAGAGGAACTTGATGATGATTTTATATTTCTACAGATCGTAGTGCCTAGAAGTGGCTAAAGTGCAGCCCTCAGTAGAGCCAGTGGCGAGGAATTCTGGGGGTTGCACTCCAACAAACTCCAGAGGGCTGCACTTTGCCCACATCTGGTCCAGAGGAAGAGAAGCTGGGACAGAAGGCCATCTGAAAGTGAGAACAACCTATGGCCTGGAAGCCTTTCCCCCTTGCTGTTGGAAGTTGCAATCCACCGTTTGGAGGGCCGAACATTTCCACCCATATATTTGGAGACTTTCCGTTGTAGTGCTCCTTTTATGTATTTGTACTTCATACATTCTAGATTTTAGCTTTGGTACTAAGAATGGTTAACAGCCCTTTTTGCACACCACTTCCAGGGCCCTTTCCGCACGTGGGAAAGGAACTGTGAAAAAAAGCTACACACTGGACTTCTTCAGCATTTGGGCGAGTCCATCGGGACTCCGCACTGCTCCGACGTCCAAAATGGCGGCTTCCGGTTGGTGGAGGCTCTCCACCAACCGGAGAAGTTCGCCAGCCTAAAGCCCGCTCCCGGCAGATCTGCAGGCACGCACTTGTGTGCGTCTGCAAATCTGTACCGGAGCGCGGGGACGGAGCGACATGGTGTTGCACACTCCGTGCTTTTTAAAAGCCGCTAAAAAGAGGTTTTTAAAAAGCACGCTGTGCAACGAGTTCCAGTTGCTCTGAACTGGACTGAGGTGCGGAACTACAAAAAGTAGTCCACCCCAGTCCACTCTACAGTGCAGAAGACCTCTGTCGGATGTCGCTCTGCACCGTTTTAATAACCTGGTGAGGAAAGGATCCAACCCGCAATGGCCACAGAATCGCCATGGGATCGCAATGATGGTTCTGCATGATTTTGTCATGATCCCATGGCAACTTGTTGCAATCACAGATTAAATCATTGTTGGGTTTGTCCTGACAATGACATGTGATTGCACAGTCCTCCTGCCTCCCTCCTGCACTTATCTGTCATGTGGAATGGCAGGAAGTGCAATGGCTCAACTTCCTCCCCCAGTGCAGTGTGGGAAACTGCCAGGCTGTGCTGCAGAAGGGAGGGGTGGAGCCATCGTGCTTCCTCTTGTCCAGCAGGCAGCTGGCGTGGAGGGGGAGCATGTCAGAAGTGCTCCCCTTCTGGAAACGGCTTTCCCTGGATCCACACGTAATGGCTTCGGAAAAAGGTAAGTTGCAGAAAAGGCCTTAGAAACCAAGCCATCACTTGTTCCAATCTTGCTTTTTTCACATATGTCTTTCATTTCATTTTTTTTAAACTTAAGATAAAATTTCCAGATAATGTTAAACATAAGCAGTATGCAGAAATAGACAGAAATGGTTTCTTTGGTGGTTCTGATGATTAATATTAATAATTTAGGCACATTCATGGAGAGTAAGGCTATTAGTGGTTACTAGTCATGGTGATTACATATTCCTTCTTATTCCAGAGGCATTGTGCCCCTATGTAGCCATTTTTGGGGATCGTGTGTGTGTGTGTGTGTGTGTGTGTGTGTTATCATACTCATGTCCTCCTTGAGGGTATCCCACAAGCATCTGTTTGGCCACTGTGGTAACAAAAGGCTGGGTTAGATAGGCCTTCAGTCTGGTCCAGTAGAGATCTTCTTTGGCCACTGTCATTATCACATCCAAGGATCTCTATGGGTCAGATTTCATGACCGATGGTTAAACAGACATGTTGCTATCATATAGGTGGCTTCTTTTTCTTTGTATGTTTTAGCAAAAATGCAACCAGAGGAGGCTGCCAGTTTGATGGGCCCTTTTGCATTGCACTATTGTAGCACTATGATTCCTCTTTAGCTTTCATGGCAACATCCTATGGAATTGTGAGGATTATAATTTGGTGAGGAACTAGAGCTCTCTGTCTGAGGACTCCAAATATCCTTCCCTAAATTGCAGATCCCGGGATTCCATAGGATGTTGCCGTGAGTTGAAGCGGAAGTGTAGTGCTATAAACATGTAGTGCGGATTCCCTGCTGTCTACAAACATGGCAGCAATTGTACTGTATAATTGTCATCTGGAAGCACTCTAAATCTCTTGTTCCAGTACAGGATAGAAATCATGTGTAGATCCATCCTATCGCATTTTCCACTGCCATCAGTCACTGTGAGCTGCACTTCTAGTTTCTGATGAATATCTTACTTACAGGTCCCTTCTGATTTTAAGAGATGTAGGAAATAATAATACTAAAAAAGTTTAGGTGCCATTGTTTAGCCAGGAATTGCACCCTCTGGGAAACTTGTAGGAATGTAATTTACCCCTTTTGTTAAGTAACAGGTTTTTCCCCCCAGTGGTTGAATTTACAGAATTTGGGTGTGTGTGTTAGAAATTCAGAAATGCCCTTGCATACTACCTAAGGGATATGTCATATTAACTCCTGTTCTGCTCACTAGACCTTAATGGGTACTGTGCATGTGTATCCCTTCCAAGATGTAGAACTGCTACTTTGGAACAACACATAAATGTTCAATGTACTATATCTGAGCTGATATTCACAAAGCGAGGAAGATATTATCTTAATTAATCTGTTTCCTTTCACTGTTGCACTGTGTGCTCTTCTTTTATTAGGTCTAATTTGGAATCAATTATTGAGATTATATTGGCATGGTTAACTTTTCTCAGGTAATATTAGCTGTTTCATTTTATAAGCAGCTTTGGAAGTTCATTAAGACCAGATGGCAGAGCCTCCATGTTAAGAAAAATATTAACACCAATATTTAGCATTAAAGAGATGGGGTTGGGGTGGAGTTGGAGAGAAATTAACCTTGATGATCCAAAGGGAGTATTTGAAGGAGGTCTCAAAATTTCTGTGGGCTTTTTGGGTTTGTAATTTTTTAGAATGAGTTTTGAGATACAGATGGGCTATGAATATTCAGTTTCATACTTAATATTCATATTTCACTGAATATTCATAGGTAAGGTAGGCAAGCATAGCAGCAAACACACCACAATTTATTATAAGTCTTACCAGCTGTGAAGGGGAAACACGTCAGTGAAGGTTCAGAAGAAAAATAACAATACAAAGAGAAGAAAAGGCAGTAACTAGTAAGGATTTCTTATCCTATCTCCTCTACTCTGAGCTAACCTTCTTCATACTGGTGCTTTACAGCTGGCTTGAACTGCAGCTCCCATCAGCACCAGCTAACACTGCTACCAGTAAGAGATCATGGAAGTTGAAGTCCATAACATGTGGAGGCTACTAGCCTTGGTGAAGTCTTCGAGCAGTTTTCCAAAGCCTAGGAGAGGTTTTATCAAATCACCGGAAAGCATAATGTATGCTATTTGCTCACTGAGCCCAGTGGACGCAGTTGTTGTTCTTAACCTTGAATAAGGCTTCAAGCAGGCTACTGTACTGCATACACTGCTAATATTTTTCAGCATCTAGGACAGGTGCTGATGTCTCAACATCACTTTTAACATTTCAAAGTGGCCTAAGACCCACTTTTAACTTCAACATAGAAAATGTGGGCCATTTTTACATCTTCATCTGGCATATTATTGCTGCTCTGCCTCAGACATAGAAAAATCTTGGGCTGGTCCAAGATATTCTACAAGTGAAGCTACAAAATAAAATATTATTTTTTCTATGTAATGTTCAATGCTTTCAAGGATTCAAAATAGGAACTAAATCTGGTTATACATTTGGGTCAGGGTAAAAAGGAGATTATTTTTGTGTCCGGGCCTGCTGTGTCACACTTGATCCCCTATAATCTTCTTCAATATCTTAATCAGAACAGGGTGTATATTTTGACTGGCTCAGACAATAAATATGTGAATTCCATTGAGAGGAGCTGTTCCTCTCACCATCATCTGGTGAAAAACAATGTTGATCTAACAAAGCATGTGCTGCTATGGAACCTTCTATAGGGTTTTTCTCAGTCTTCTTGGCTGGCAGACAGTCTCCTTTTTAAGGCAATGGAGAGAACTTGACTGGTTGAGAACTGCTTTTAGTCTAGTCATTTTCACACTGAAGGAAGAGGAAATAAAAGTGGATTGTTTTCACCTATGGCCTGTGGTCTGAATGTGGTGGTGGTGGGAGAATGGGACCAATTTCTACCATGCAGGATGAAGAAACCCGTCCCAGTTTGAATCATGGGCTGCTGCTGGTTGCATTGCTTTTGCCCTTTAAAATAAATGAAAATTTTTTGCAATTTGGGACTTATTCTGAGCAAAATTTGCATGTGGTTGTTTTGCACAGGAAACAGCATTTTCTGTGAAGGAAACAGCATTTTCGGCACAGAAAACAATATTTGCTACTTCCTGCACAGAAAATGCTGGTTTTCAGGCAAAACAACCATGTGTGAATTTTGCATAGAGTTGTGAATAGAGCATAGATTTGTGAATAGAGTTTTCCTACCTCTTGTGGTAGGAAGAAAATTGATATATTACTTGTCAAGAAGGAACTTAATCATCAATTACACCTCTATCAGAAATGGATGGTTGAGAGGACCCTTTAACCGGATACTTTGACTTTCCATTGCAACTTTCTGTCTAGATTTGTTATACTACAAAGCCCTTAATCCACAACCAATGTAGCCATGCTGCCTGGAAGTGATGGGCATTGTAGTGAACATATCTGGATGGCAGCAGGTTGCTGAAGGCTATTTTGCAATGGTTAACCAGAGTCTCAGGCAGAAAGTTTTTCTCCGCTCTAATATTTAAACCCCTTTGAACTGCACCTAAGACCTTCTGCAAGCCATGCTTGTTTCTGCCACTAGCCTATAACTTCTCCTAGGTTTTAAATGTCGTATGATGTCCCCTTACACATGGCACAATGTGAGGCAGGATTGATTTAAGTTAAAGTTCCAAACCGCTTGCCCTTAAAATTGACAATAGGTACGGACTTGTATACCTTTCCTCCTGTTCCTAATCCCACTGAAATGCAAGTTGTAAGCTTCTCCAAGTAGGAACTTGTCTGTTTCTGATGTAGTTCGCCACTGATTGTGTTATATAAATAAAAAATAATGTTAACATGAATACTTTAAAAGGATTTTTATTAAAATATTTTTATCACCTCTCACCCTGCTGGGACTTCCAACAGATGAAAACCTTCTTTAAAAATGATTAAAAACAATGTGTCACCTATTTAGCTATGTAACCACCTTAGTTACATATCTAAGTAGTGTTTCCCAGCCTGACTCCCCCCAGTCCCCACCTACTGGGCAGCAGCCACTGAGAGCACCATGGGTTTGTTCTCTGGTTGTTTGCGAAGCAGCTGATGGAAGTTTCCATCCCCTCCTGTGAGCGATCTCTGTGCTGATAGAGAAAAGCAGGATCCCTCTAGCAGTTCCCCCTCACACCAGAGATCACTCATGGAAGGGGGCAGGAACATCATTAAGTTGCTTCTTGATTGGCATGGGAACAGATCCCTCTTATTTGCAGTGGTTGCTGACCAATACTTTAGGATTGGGAGACTTTCATGGTCCCTACATATCCTCTAAAGCAGTGGTTCTCAACCTGTGGGTCGCCAGATGTTCGTGGACTTCAGCTCCCAGAAGCCCCAGCCACTATGGTCAATGCTCAGGGCTTCTGGGAGCTGAAGTCCACGAACATCTGGGGACCCACAGGTTGAGAACCACTGATCTAAAGGTTATGCCTTTGTAACTTTCTTAGTGAATTCCAGCAAATCTTGTTACCAGCCTCCCCCCACCTCAGTTTTCAATAACACACACAATTCAAACACTCCAAAAGCTAGCCTTGATTTTAGGGTCAAAGGCCATACAAACCATGCAGCTCTGGCTGCCTTGCCAACAGCTCAAAAGTCAGTCTGATTTCTCTTGAGAAAGAGTTTCACAACTGAGGTGCTGTTATTGAGAAAGCCCTTCTTGTATGCTCATCATTCTAGTCTGTCAGGGTGATAGGATATGCAATAGGAGTCTGTTGAGGATTTCAAATTCTGGGCAGGCTTGCATGGGCAGAGATGGTTCTCCAGATGTATGAAAGCTGCACTTTCATGCAAACATACTTGTGAGGAAGCAGTCCTGAACTCATTGGGACTTGGTTCCTATATACACAGAGACAGGATTGTGTGGTAATTGTGACCTTTTGAGGAGTTTTTCAGTTTACAAAAATCCGTGTGTTTGCCACAAGAGGTCAGTGTATACTTTGCTTGTTTGTTTCATTCATCTTGCTGCATTGTATGCTGATATTAACAAATGATATACTGTGAGGTGGGTGAAAAAGAGATCACGAAGTCCAAATACATGGCATTTTCCTGCTTTTGACAATATCACTGTGCCTTGAGGTCTTTGTGTGAATCATTGCTTAAAAGTGTATTTAATGCTGCCTTGTAAAGTGGACAGGCTTAATAAAATACTACTTAGCTGTGGCAATCAGTTTTCTCGCCCACTCATGCACATCTGGTGAGTATATGCCCATTAATATGTACAGACAGGAGTGCACACGTATTTATCAAAGAATGCTATATTTTACTAAGCCATTTATTTTTGTGATAGACAGATGAAAGTGGATATCAGTTGTGTGTGAGAGATGGAGGAAGGAAGAGAGAGAGAAAGAAAGAATGAAAAGTAGATATGTCATATGTACATGTATATCGAATGCATTTTCAGTTAGGGCTGCTGCAGACACCACTTCTTCTAGGTTGAGAAGAAGTGCAAGGCAAACTCTCACCAGATTTGATTTGTTTATTTATAGAACATATCCTACCATTCTGCTGAGCACACACCACTCATAGCAATTAACACTAGTCATGTAACACAGCAATATAGTCAACCTTCCACATTTGCTAGGGTTAGGGGCACAAGGCCCCCGTGAAAGTGAAAAAAACATGAATAACTCTAGGCCCTCCCAAACCATATTTAACACACAAAAATGTATGATCACTATATTCAACCCACTGTGGATTCCTTTGAGGCATCAGGGTTCCTTCACAAGGCAGAAGGGGGTGGCTGGTGGGGAATACTACCACCTCCACTGCTGCCCCACATTTTAGTAGGGATTGACAAGCCTTGTTCTTAGTTTATCAGTCTCATGAGGCTTCTAGACCCTATTAAAAAAGGCACAGGGAGGCAGCAGAGGTGACAGCAAATAATCTGCGGATAATGAAATCCGCAAAAGTGAACCCCATAAATGTGGAAGGCTGACTGTATTCTATAAAAGCAGCAATGTAGTAAGAAGATTCAGATGTTGCTCATAAAATATTAGGTAAAACTCACATTAGGTAAAGCAGTGTCTAAATAAGAATGTTTTTGCTTTGACTGTGAAATGCAATCAAGGGGGGCATGAACCTAGCCTTCCAAGGGAAAGAATCCCAAATGCTAAGATGTAGCTACAGAGGACTGTTACAGCATTTACTGTGCAGTCTGTCCACATGGTCAACTTCCTTTGTGGTTCCTGAAGGCGTCCTGAGAGGAAAAGGTTCCAGAATACCTTCCATGCTTCAACAGAAGATGTCTCTCCTGACACTCTTTTCCCCCTCTTCTCCTTTGTTTCATGGAGGAACCATCCCAGATCCTCTGTGAACAAGGAGCATTCACCTTTTCAGCAGTGACATTAACATTTCACAACTGTGCAAGCTCTCCTGGGAGTAAGCCCCATTGTACTCAGGTAGGATTTACTTCTGGTGGCCCAGGTTCAGAGGTGGGAAAAGGTACTACTTTTTTGGATTACAGCTCTCAGAACCTTATCAGCCAGCCTGATCACTGGCTGGGAGCTGCAGTCAAAAATTATTTACCATGTTCTGTCTATGGCCCTTTTCGCATTTGTCATGCAAAAGGGCCTCCAGAGCATCGCATGATTGTGAGGAGGATTTCAGACGATGTCCTTGCAATTGTGCGGTGCTGCCAGGGCAAGCAGACGCCAATCGCACCCTATATCATTTTTGGCTTTTAGCCAAAAATGGTGTGTGATCGTGCATTGCTCCAGGGCCCCACGCGCACTTACCGTATGTATGGAGTCTCTGGAGCCGCGGCTCTGTGCTTCCATCCCCAGTGCAGCCTGGGAAAATACCCAGCTGCACTGTGGAAGGAAGGGGCGGAGCCCTCCTGCTGCCTACCAGCCCACCGGCAACTCCTGTGGAGTGAGAACATAGGGGACACGAGACCCTCATGGAAGAGGCTGCTTGCGTGATCCCTGTGTGATCATGCCGGACAGAGGTAAGTTGCAGAAAGGGCCTATGAAATGAAGTATATATGGCTATGTTGTTAATCCGAAGCCACTAGTGAGCCAGAGTTGGGCAAAGCATCGCTGATTTTTTAAAAAAATATTATAATGTGGTACTGTGAATTTCCATCTACCAGAAAATATGCAGATATTCAAAATTAGTCTGCAGTTTGATTCAAGATGGCAGTTACATTCAAAGGATTTGGTTATCTTATTTAGTAGCTGCATAGCTTTAGGTAACTCTCTTGTTGTCATTGCTGTGTGCCTTCAAGTAATTTCTGACTTACAGTGACCCTAAGGCAGTGGTTCTCAACCTGTGGGTCCCCAGATGTTTGTGGACTTCAGCTCCCAGAAGCCCCAGCCACTATGGTCAATGCTCAGGGCTTCTGGGAGCTGAAGTCTAGAAACATCTGGGGACCCACAGGTTGAGAACCACTGCCCTAAGGTGAAGCTATCATGGGGTTTTCTGGGGCTGAAAGAGTGTGATGCACCCAAGATCACCCAGTGGCTTTCATGGCCCCATGGCCAAGTGGGGAATTGAACCTCAGTCTCCAGGGTCATAGTCCTACTCTCAAACCACTGGATCTATGTATCACTCTAGCTTTTCACAAGCTGTAGTTTATTTATCTACTCAACTGACTTCTTTTTTAAAAATCTGTCTCTTTTCAGATAAGAAGACACCCTTTCTCAGGTTCCAGAGCTATGTACTTGGACCATAAAGATGACAGTACAATCTCTAGAAAAGTAGACATGGAGTTGACACAGGCCACTGTTCCACACCACGTAGACTTGCTTGGAGATGTGCTCGTGGAGCCAATTCCCCGCAATTTTAGTGAGCTGAAGCTGTTGAAAGAGATGATGGCTGTTCAAGGAGAGTCCTCAAAACCCTATGAGAACAATGAGCCAGAATCAGATTGTGCCATTACACTGGGGAAAGATTATAGTCCTCTTACTATGCAAGGGAGGTAAGGAAAACAAGAACAAATAGACTTTCTTTCTTTTGATATATTGATATTTGATTGATTGATTGATTGATTGATAGTTGATATGTATTCCTTTTTTTAAAAAAAAATCTCACAGACTCAATACATAAACAATAAAATATTTTATTTTATATCCTCCTGCAGTATAAGGTGTGGGAAAGAACGATATGGGAAGCTATAGTAGCCAATTGCTGGGGAAGGATAGTCTTTTAGTAGGTTTTACAACTAACCTCTGTTTTTATAGGAGTTCTGTGCTTTCTTTTCCATCATTTTGTTTTCCACATTGACTTTTCATTTAAACAAAATGTTCAAAAAATATACAAAAATGCCTTTGTACCAATAAAATGATACATAAATGACCAAACAACATTGCATACATGTCTTAAAAGGGACACATTTGGCTGTTATGGCTGATGGCTCAAGACATAAAAGTGATGTATGGTGCTACATTTATGAAAGTAAGAATACTAATAACTCCTTCAGGACTTGATCACTTGGAGTGATGAGCATGTATGAAATTCTCCGGTAGTAGTTTGTTTCTATTACTTCTGACCTGCCCTCAGGTACAGATGGTGCTGATTATCCTTGCCTCTTTGTATTCTCTTGTTGCTGTTGTTAACTGCCATCAAGTTGATTTTGATGACACTACGAATGAAGACTTCCAAGTTACCCTTATCATCATTAGTCCCGCTCAAATTCTGCAGATTCAGGGACATGTCTTCTTTGAGTCTATCCATCAGTAATGTGGTCTTCCTCCTTTCCTACTACCTGCACCTTATCAAGCATTATTGTCTTTTCTAGTGAGTCATGTCTTCTTGTGATATGGCCAAGTATGACAGCCTCAGTTTAGTCATCTTGGCTTCTTGGGAGAATTCAGCTTGATTTGCCCCAGGATCCATTCATTTGTCTTTTTAGCAGTCCATGGTATCAGTAGTATTCTTCTCTAGCACCTCATTTCAAATTAGTTGATTTTCCTTCTGTCACCTTTCTTCACTGTCCAGATTTCACAAGCATATATAGAAAATGGAAATGTGATGGTACAGATCATCCTAACTTTAGTATTTAATGATATATCTTTACCCTTCAGGTCTTGCCTAGTTCCTCCATAGCTGCCATTCCAAACTGTAGTTTTCTTCTGATTTCTTGACTGCAGTCTCCATTCTGATCAATGACTGAGGCAAAATATGGAAAATCTTGAACTATTTCAATGTCTTCATTGTTTGTTTTAAGGTTATATAAATCACTTATGGTCCTTATGTTTGTTTTCTTAATGTACAACTGTAAATCTGCCTCTGTACTTTCTTCCTTGACTTTCTTCAGCAATTGTTACAAGTCTTTGCTATTTTCTGCTAGTAGTATGGTGACATCTGCATATCTTAAATTATTGATGTTCCTCCAGTTTTCATGCCTCTTTCCTCCAAGTCAAATTCTGCTTTATGTATGAGATGTTCAGCATGCAAATTAAACAGATAGGATAATAAAATAAAATCCATTATTTTTCATGATCTAAACAATCAAAGGCTTTGCTATAGTCTATAAACCACAGGCTGATTTTTGTTTGAAATTCTTTAATGCACCCCATTGATCAATATATATTTGCACTATGATCCATAATGCCTCTTCTTCTGCTGAACTCAGCCTGGACATCTGGCAATACCCCTGCATATATGATAAAAGTCTTTGTTGTAAAATTGTGAGCATCACTTTCCTTCCATGGGAAATTAATGCAATGGTCCTATAGCTGCTGGAATCCCTGGTGTCCCCTTTCTCCCAAGTGCTCTGAGCGCAGCTTTCTCTTCACTTTCTAAAATTGGAGGTTTCTTACCACACTAATAATGTTTCATACCCTCCAGCTGTCCCAATTTGGCAGGGACAGTCCTGATTAAATGTCTGTTATCCTAATTTTTAAACTTCTTTTAAAATGTCCCAGTTTGTCTCTGCCCTTTCCACTTTCCCCTTCCTTCCTCAACCTACCTCAGTTGCTACAAACTGAGTAGTAGTAACTGAGAGGGGAGAAGAGGAGAGGACAGAATCTTGCTCTTCCCTGTAGATTCAGGTAAAAGCAAACCACTGTAGCTTCTCCTAGCTTCTGTATTTTTCCACATTAATAACTTTTGCCATCTTGATGACCCTCTGATGTTGCTGTGTCCCAGTTTTCATCTGTGAAATGTTGAAAGGTATAGTGTTTGCATTACTCCAATGCAAAGTCAACATCCCCTCTTGATTTTTTTTTTTTAAAGAAAGCATATGGCATCAGTGAAGCTTGGGGAGCAACCTTGCAGAAAGAGAAAACTTTGGGCTTTTCCAGGTGTGCCTTAACTTTTCTGCACAGTACCCTAAAGGCACCAGATCATGTCTGATCTGGGAAGCTAAGGAGGGACAGCCCTGGTTAGTAATTGGGTAGGAGATGGCCAATGAACACAATGTGCAGTAGTTTATATTTCAGAGAGGAACTGGCCAAACCACCTCTGAGTATTCCTTGCCCAAGAAAATCCTATGTGCATGCGCACACACACACACACACACACTATGGCAGGGGAAGGTGGGCAGACGTTCTTATGGCAGGCAGGAACTGCAATCCACTGGGAACATTTTGTTTTCTCAGATGGATCAGCAAATGATGCCCCTTGGCACAAATTCATAATATCCAAGGCCAGCTAGGTTAATTAGGGGCCTGACGTAGAAAATGCTGCAAGTTATACTCATTATCTTATGGGCAGTAAAAAATACAGTAACATTGTGCAGCTACTTCAGCCAGACTATTTGGAGTATCAGCCAATTGCCAATTATTTATTTATGACTGTAATAAATGAACAACTAAGAATTTGCTAATACCCCATATATGTTGCCAAATATAGCTGCCCTGCTTTTGCTAATGGCAAAGACTTTCCTTGGTGCCAATGCTTTCTGCTGCTATTGTTATATAGTGTGGTTTTGTTATGGCTAGGACTCCCAGGAATTCTCATTTTGTGTCTTTCTTAGGGACTGGAAATTCTGTCTCATATTGGTGTCATACAGTATACCCAAATCCCAAATTTTGGGCATTTCTGCACAAGGGCAATAAATCATTGTCTTACCATCCCATCTGCACATTGAACTGATTTCGCTTCTTCGCGTTCCTCATCGTTCTGCATGTTTTCAGCTGCTAACATAGTTAAGTGTGATGAGAAACTGCTGTATGTGAAAAACGGGAAAAGTCCGCTGCAAACCTCCCAAACCGGTTCTGCTTCATTTTTACGTATGTGCAGAACAGTAACATCAATTAACAGGGCAAAAGTGGACATTCCCAGGCTGTCATTTCCTTCCCTCCACTCATCAAAAGAATGCTATTGGCTGTTGCCGACAGAGGGAAGAGAGCTTCATGAACAGATGCATGAGGCAAGAAAGGGCAGCATTCTTTGAAGTGACTTGAAAATTAACTTCCGAAGAGGCAACTTGCAACATGGCAACATTGTTTCTCTTTGACATGGAAATTAACTTCTCAAAATGGCGAGCTGCAGCTTGAAGGCTTTGAGAACAATTTGACAGTTTAATTTGACAGCTTCAATTGACAACAATTTGACAGTTTATGGATCTGCTGTATGTGGTGCAGGGGACTGGAACAGGTGAGTGGGAGAATGCAGAAGACTTGACAGTTCACGTCTAATCTCCTTGCAATTAGCCCCCTTCATTGCACATTTGGCATTTGATTTGGCAACAATTTGTGGTGAAAAAAGGGAGAACTGTGGTGGCAATGATGGGAATGATTTAGGAGGTATGGAACTGCACTGAACTGAACTGTTGCATTCTTCTTTTTTTGTGGATGCAGCAACTGCTTTTCTCTGAGGTAATATGATTTAAATTGGGAGTGTGCAGACAGAACAGTTTCTGAATTGGAGTATAAAACACCGTTCTTGACATGCAGTGAACCACTCCTCCCCTCTTGTGTAGAAATGGCCTTTGACTGTTTTGAGTGGGAAGAGCAGAGATCTATCTTTTGCTCACAAGAGATAGGTCTCTAAGTGTTTAGTAGGTAGCAAAAAGTCCTCATGCTACATACCATTTTCTCTCTCTCTCTCTGTGTGTGTATGTTTGTATGATCCATTGTGAGTGTGGCTGGCCCCTGCTCTTATTACTCTTTATGTAAGTTCTGAGTAGCTTGCTCTCAGTGTGCATGCAACAGCAAATTACTATTCTCTTGATGGCTGCTGGTCTGCCATCATGAGATTTGCAGGGGTTTTGTGGTTTCTATAAGACATGAGATCTCACAGCAGCCTAGAGAACCCACAAAAAGCCCAACTTTCATGAGACTTGAGGTGAGCCTTATATAGGCCTGCCTCAGGTGCCTCAGGTCAGCCTTGAGCGGGCAACTGAGTGAGAAGAACACTGTTAAAACAAGCCCCAGCACCAGGCTTTCTTTCTCCTTCCCCCTCCATATTCCATCATGAACTTCAATATCTTGTACTGTTGGCCCTCCACATTCATGGGGGTTAGGGGCACAGGAGCCTCATGAAAGTGGAAAACTGCAAATATCTTAAGTCTTCTCCAACATGAATGCTATAGACTCCTTTCTTGCCAACAGCCCTGGCCCATTTCCACCCTTGCCACCATGATGCCCCAGCCATGTTTTCAGTCCCCTCCCAGCCTATCTACCGCCTTGCACCACTCCTGCTGCCCCTCCTTCTCTCCCTCTCTTGTCCTGCCAAGAGCACCAGCCCATTTCTCCCTTCCCCCACCATGCCACCAGGATTGATCAAGCAGATTTTAAATCCCTTCTCATCAACTTTAATTATCAAACTGCCTTCTCTCCCTTTTCTGGCCTATCCTGCCAACAGCACCATCCCATCACTCCCTTTCCCACCTTGCCACCAAAATGCCTCAGCCAGATTTTAAACCCCTTCCCAGCTCATAAACCTCCTCATACGACTCCTCTTCTTCCTAATCCTCCCTTAATCTTTTGTTGCCTCAGCCAGATTTCAAACCCCTTCCTAGTCCACTGTTCTCCTTGTCCCACTCCTCTTTTTCCCCAGTCCTCCTCCTTCTCTCAATCGCCTATCCTTCCAACAGCACTGGGAAGGGTTTAAAATCTGGCTGAGGCATTGTGTGGGAAAAGGAGTGATGGGATGGCACTTTTGCAAGGACAGGAGAAGGAAAAGAGGAGGACTGAGAATTAAGGTCAGTGGAAAGGGTTTAAAATCTGGCTGAGGCATTGTGGTGGCAAGGTAGGAAAGGGAATGATGGGTTGGTATTATTGGCAGGACAGAAGATGGAGGGGGGGGCAAGGAGGACAAGCTAGTCAAGAAGCAGCTCCAAACTTGCAAATGATCAAATCTGCAAAAAAAGAAACCTTCAAATGCAGAGGGTGGACTGTATTACTATTTAGAAAACCTGGGAACCCTAGTTATACGGTAAGGGTGCTCTTATGGAATGGTAACTGATTAGGGAACAGGTAGGAGTAAATGGACACTTCATTATGAAGGAAATGAAGGAGACTGCAGGAACAAATAGTCTGACTTGCTATAAGGCATAGAATTTAGAAAAATTATTTTGTGGACTATAGTTCTAAAAAGCATCCAGTCAGCCAGTAGCCAAGCTGGCTAGGGGAATTCTGGGAGTTGTACTCTCAAAGAATAACATTTCAAAGCAGTGATAAGTTAGCTGCTCCATATTGCTAAAGTACATCTTTACACAATCAGTAATTTACTTACAGAATTTACTGTCAACAGAAGTGGTAACAGCCCTTGGTTTACATGGCTTTAAAGAGATTAGAATTGTGTCTTAAGGCTACTTTCTATGCAAGAGAGCCAAAACCAAGAGTAAACAGAATTTGTTTCTTCAGGAATATATTCTTATCCTGCTCTGGTTCAATATGCAGTGAATGTTTTATTTAATAACTTCCTGCAACTTAGCGAAAAAGAACAAAGTGTATAGTTAAGAAGCTACAGCAGCCAAATGCCTAGGGAGACATCTTCTCCCAGGCACTTTATGAACTGATATCTGTTTTTATAGTTGCTCTGTGTACACGTTATTTTTTGTTTTGCAGTATTTTCCAACATCTTTTTTTCTTACTCACTTTTTATTTAAATATAATACAGAGCTTAGGTAAAAATACACCTTGATATGAATAAAGTGATACATAAACTGCCAAAGTACATGATAAATCTACACTAAGAGAACAAATTCAGTAATTATTGTTGACTCCTCTGGACATAAAAGTGACACTTAAGACCAGAGTTTTGACAGTAAGAAAAATATTCAGTTATATTCAATCACTTAGGGCAGTGAGTGTCAGTGGGGGAATGTATTTAGTAATTGTCCAGAGAATGGAACAGAATCTTACCTGTACATTGTGGCATCTTCTTGCTATATTCTTCTTCTGTACAAATATTTACTGCTTGATGAATTACTTATTTTTTTAGCTAGTAAAAATGTATGTAAACTAAAATAGCATTAAGAGAATCAAATAACATTTGATCCCTTATTTACTCTGCAGACTTTGTTGGTGTGTTCACATTTTTCAACATTCCATTTTAAAATCTCCAAGCATACACAACTTTCTGTGAGAGAGTTACAACACAATAATCTTGAAGCATTCTGGAAAAAAATGCTCAATTTATGTACTTTGTGGTCATTTGGGAGGAACTCAAGAGGCTAAGTGAGAAAATAAAATATTTATTACTTTAATTCATCAGTTTGCTGAGCCTACATGTTTCCCCATCCTGCGTAGCTTTTTCTTTTTCTTTGTGTACATATAAATACTTATCTAATAAAAATATCTTCCTGAAGGCTGACAGTCTCATTTACTGAAAGAATGGTAGCACCAGAAAAAAAAAAGAAATGCTAGACTTAACACAAAATGGGTATATAGACTTTCCCATGTTTTGAGAGCTTCTGGGGAGGCCCTTCTCATTGTCCCACCACCCTCACAGGTACACATGGTGGGAACATAGGAGAGGCCTTCTTTGTGGCTGCTCTCAGGCTCTGGAACTGCATTCCGAGAGAGGTTAGACTGGCACTCTCCTTGTTCTCCTGTATAGGGATAGAGACTTTTTTGTCGTGGTAGTCCTCTGAGGATTGATTTCACTTGGGGAAAAAGGCCTTTGATAAGGTGCTGTGTTATTTCAAAATAGGCATTCTATTGCCATTTTAATTCTACTTTTCTTTGTAGTTGTTTAAACTTTTCTGTGCTACCTTGTGTTCCTGAGTTGAGAAAAAAGGTGGTGGGAGGGTGGTGGTGGTGGTAATTATTGCATGTGGGCTTTGACTGACATATTTTGTTTTTATATCCACTTTATCCTTCTTGCAGAGGACATGGCTCTCAAAGCTACCGGCCACAGTGGCTATATACTACCTCCAAGAACTGTGGAAATGTGCCTCTGAATACCAGTGGCGGCTGTTGGTTCCCACATCATGGGGGTGGTGACTGCAGTCTGGGTTTTAGAATGAACTTTAAAGAAACTGTTCATGGTGGAGCACCTGACTTTTTGGGAGGATGGTGGTAGTGATATGGGTCAGCACTTTGAATAACTTCTTTAAAATTTAGACTTAAAGCTGGAGCATATTTGCTGCCCCACTGACATGTGAGCCACCAGCTGCCACTGCTGGATACAGGCTGCTGGAGAACAATGGCAAGAGAGAGCTACTGTCCTCATGTGCTGCTTGTGGCCTTCTCAAAGGAGTGTGGCTGACCATTGTGGGAAATGGAATGCTGACCCAGATAGGCTCGTCTTATGTTTTTATTCAGTTTGTAACTGAATAACAATTTCCTTCAAGCAGTTGCAGGGCTTCTCTCTCTGTCTGTGTGTGTTAGGGGGAGGGTGAGCTTCTCATCAAAGGGAGAATTTGTTTCTTCAGGAATATATTCTTATCCTGCTCTGGTTCAATATGCAATGAATGTTTTATTTAATAACTTCCTGCAACTTAGCAAAAATTCTGGCACCCTTGTTCATATAATTCCACTAACAAAAACCTCTCCATTCAATACGTTGTGGTAAGGGCTTTGCATGTTAACCCATATTGCCATATACTTCATAGCCTTGATAGATGGGACTAAGTAGCAGATTGATCTGCTTGCTGGAACAGGCATGTGCATCTGAAGCTATCTTTCCATACTACAGCTATCTGGTTCTATCATCTGCCCATAATCATCATGGCGCAGATACCTGAACTGGTTGTGTAGGCTTCCATGTAATAGGAAGGCCCAGTGGAAGTCTAGGTGTGAGCAGATGCTTCAATATAAGCAGAGTCTGGAAAGTTAATTTCAAACAGTTACTTTTGGAAGAGTGAATATAAGGATGTGCTTAAGTCACTCATAATAAATTAGCAGTGTGGTATGATACTTAGGATATCCAGGTCATCATCCAACCACTGCTCAGTTATGGCAAGCTACAGAATGTGATTGTCCCCCTTATTTTTAAAATTAACTTTCCCAGTCCAGCATGTATACTCCATCACTTCACCCATAGGTTTTACCAGCTTGGCCATCTATCCCAGCACGTGGAAATCTGGGGTCAATGTAAAGGATTGTTATCTGTTGTTGTGTGCCTTCAAGTCTTTTCCAAATTATGGCAACCCTAAGGCAAGCCTATCATGAGAATTTCTGGGGCTGAGAATGTGTGACATGCTCAAGGTCACCCAGTGGGTTTCCATGGCTGAGTGGGGAATTGAATCCTGGTCTCCACCGTCATAGTCCAGTGCTCAGACCACTACAGCACGCTGGCTCTCAATGCAAAGGGTGCCTCTTAGAAAAATTACATTTTTGTGCTGTGAATCCCTCAGACAGCACGACCACTGGCCATTCTGGTGGGGAGATTCTGGAGCTGCAGTCCCTAAAAGTAATACTTCCACACCCTGGCTCTAGCATGGCCTTGATTTATTATGAAGCACCTTTGATATGATTCACACATGAAGGAATTATTTGCACATGAAGGAACGAAAAACCTTCCATACTCTGTGTCACCTGCAATCAATTACTAATACAGATGGTCAGATATCATGTAGTTAATATGAGAAGGTGACTTTTTATTTCGTGCCATGCTTCCATTAATGCAAATGACCCAGAAAATCCATAGCAGAAAATCTTATCATCTGATAAGGTGGTTGTGGCTATTCAACCATCATTCTTCCCAAAGAAGAATAAAGTTGAGTACATTTGCATGTAATTTGCATTGTGGAGCCTTTTGAGGGATTGTTTCAGTCTACAAAATCTAGTTAATGAAGTAAGTGAACTATTACAGGCCCTCCCATCACTTGGCTGAAATGTGACTATACAGGACTTCTTAGACTTCTTTGTTCAGTTGTGGAAAGAAGTCAGTCACATGAAGATTTCATTCCCCTCAGGATAGATCTGACAGCTGCACCTTCATGCAAACCTCTTTTGAAGCAGAGGCTTTTTGTACTGACAGTTTCATGACCAAGGAGACACATAAGAGGTTTAGAAAATTTTGAATGGCATGAAAGGAGTAAATATGAGAAATTATGTTGTGTCTCAGAAGGCATGTAGAAATAAATGGCATCTGTCTGCTGAGGGCTACCATTACCCACTCCCATTCAGATTCAGAAGGAAGTATTGCTCCCTACAGTGTCATCACAGCTTGCTCTCTTACCTGCCTAAACTTGTGAACATGCTGAATCTGAAGCTGACGGAGCCTGCTGGGCATTGGTGGGAAATGGGCACAGTGGTAACTTTTTGGAGTATATCAGCAAGTATGTGAGTAAAGGGAACTGGTAGACTTTTGGTTTGGTTTGAATGTTGGACTATGACCCTGGAGATGAGGGTTCGATTCCCTGCTCGGTCATGGAAACCTGAGGGTAACCTTGGGCATGTCACATACTCTCAGCCCCCAAAAATCTTGTGATAGGTTCAGCTTAGAGTTGCCATAAGTTGGAAACGATTTCAAGACACACAACAACAATAAGAGCAAAAACAACAACGACAACAACACTTTGTTTACTTGGACTTGCAGGAAGCTTTTGAAAAAATCCCTCATTAAAGATTCCTGAGAAAATATAACTATCACACAGTAAGGGAAGAAGCCCTCTTTTGGATAAGTAACTGGTTAAAAGAGCACTATGAGGAAGTCTCACAGCGAGGTCTCCCAAATATCTGTATTTGGGGATAAAAATAATAATAAATGATCTGGAATTTGATGGCCAGGTCTTCTGAAGACATCAAGTTGTCTAGGGCAGCTTAGAACAAAAACAGTTTTGTAGGATTCCTCCATATTCCAAACTGAGAGAGCTGGTATTTAAATGAAAAGTGTTGTTCATTGTAAAACTGTTTAGAGTGCTCCATATTAGATCAAAAAGTCTAATTTCACACACATGTTGATAGTGGCAGTGGCTGAACAGGAAATGGATTTGGAGATTATGGTGGGTAGATCAATGAAAACAGTGAAAACCAGCAACTTTGGAAAAGATCAGTTTTATGAACATCAGGAAAGGAATGCAATATCAAACTGCTAGTACCATACTGTCCTTATACAATATCTTTGGTGCAATCACACCTGGAACACTATGCACAGTTCGGATTTCCACATGCTCGAAGGGTCACCAAAATGTTCAAAGGAATGGAAAAATTCTCCTATGGGAGGTTGTATGGGGTGATTTTTACCTCTGCCAAAAGGCTAGTCAGAGGGGACGTAAAAGGGAGATATAAAACTGGCCACGGAATAGTGAATGTGGAAAAGAAGTTCTCAGTACGCTAGAAATGGGATCACAAAATGAAACTGAACAATGGGAGATTCATAAAAGGAAAAATCTGTTCAAGAAATTAAAAAGAGGCTGACTATATACCATAGAAGGGGAAACTAATTGTACTTTTCAAGGAGAAAATATGTAATAAGAATTTTTCTTACTGTGAAAAAGTTGTGGTTATTTTTGGAGCTTCTGATAAGACGAGACTTGCTGATGTGAATTGGTTGCCATGGAAATGGGCTGAGATAAATGGGAATATTGTACAGCAATGCCATTTAGTGGTGACAAGAATAACAGGAAAGAAAAATCTATGGTGAAATCCTGCCACCCAGTGATCAAATAAAGGTGATCAAATAAAGATGGAACTTTTTAAATGACAGCAAGAGTAACCAGAGCTACAGCCACAGAGCCAAAGAGAGTTACAGAGGCAAAGGGACCATCAACTGAAATACCTGCTGAAAAAGCAACTTCAACAAAAACAGCTCGAGCATTGGAGGAGATGCACCCAATGAGAAAAAGACAGCAAAACAATTTGAGAAAAAGAGAAAATGGGCCAGTGATTAAAACAGGAGTTGAAACAGGAGATAACACAGGAGATAAGAAAAGAGTTAAAGAGATTAAGGAATCGCCCAGACAACTGGCAGAAGAAGTCAAGTTCAAAATGTGGAACTTAAGACTGAATGTATGGATAATGAGAAAGACATCTGAACAGTATGACTTTACTGAAAATGAAGAGAAAAGAGTATTGTCTGAGACCTACATTGATTCCAGAAGACCCTCAAGAAAACATTAAAGAGAAAATGGTCAATTCCTCCCCATTTTTTTGGCAAAGAGGAGGAAATAGATTTTGAGGAGGATGGAGTCGACAGAATTAACTCAAAAATGGCAAGAGATTAAATCTACCAAGAGTTGAACTTGCCAATGTTATTAAGAAATTGACAAGAGATCTTGTTTTACAGAAACACTTTGAGAACAAATTGAAAGCAGATGAAAGAGAGATAATAGTTCTCAAAGGGATTCCAGGGACAATTCTATGTAAGAGAAAAGTTATAGTTTTCTGGCAAATAAGTTGAAGCAGCAAAAGATCCCACTTAGATGGGATAATCTCGAAGGACTGGAAGGATGCGTTTATGAGAAGACTGGGCTTTCTTATCTAGATTTTTGGAAGAGATGACTCTTGGAGACATTTTTATTAAATGGGTTATTCTATGCAGAAATAGTTATCCAAGCTGTGTAAGATATAACAAGAGACAAGACACGTACGTCTACTTGCATCACTTTTGTCTATTTCAGTATTGGGAATCTTGGAACAAAGATATAAGGAAGGATGACAATCTTAGGGGCATAAAGATAAAAAAATAATTTTTAGAAGGGCATTTGCTGATGACTTAGTGGTTACTTTGGAAGATGCACTTGAAGGTGTAAAAAAAGATTAATAGGAAAATTAAAAGAATTGAGGGATTTGGCAAGATTCAAAGTTAATAAACAAAAAACTAAAAATGGTGATATTGACTAAAAACATGGCAATGGCAGGCTGAACAGAGTTGATGGAAAAGCTGATTTTAAATTGAGAAGAAAGTAAAATAGCTAGGTGTGACACTGTAGGTTTATTTCCAGTCTCTTAAGTGGACTTCCACCTTTGAAAAACTGGAAATTCCCTCCCAGTGTTTTACTAGGGTTCTTGCCAGCCTCCCAAAGCTGATTCCCACGCTTGGAACGACTGGCAATCTCCCCAACACTATCGGTATGCTGCCACCCCCCCCCCCGAATTATGAATTACTTAGACAGAACAGGAGGGACTCTGCCTAATCTCTAAGCGTAAGGATCTTCCCCCTCCTCTTTCCCCTGAGTGAGAGAGGTCCTATGTAGCGTGTGCCAACCCTGGCGTGGAAATGGAGAGAAACGGAGGTTTATAGAAGTGTTTTAATCAAGACATGCAAATAAACAATATATACTTGGGAGACTCCCCTCTCCCAGGTGCACTTAGTTACAAGAATTTACAAAACAGATATAACAGCACAGATACATTCTTAAGATCAGCCAATTCCCAAAATAACAACATCCCTAACGCGACTAACTACTTATTTCTAGTTACTCACAATTAGGTTATAGGCGTAGATGGTCTAAAGGAGGAGAGAGGGGGGGGTCCAGGAGACACAGCATGCCTGCCAGCTCAACTGGGCCAGCTCTCCCTTCTCTCTTTCTCTCTTTCTCTCTCTCTGGCCACATGGCCTCTCAGAAGTTTTTTATTTTCCTCCTTGGAAGGATCTGGAAGCATCTCCAAGATGCCCGCCTCTTTCCTTTTGGTTGGTCAGTTCTTACCTTGTGACCTGTGATGCTGACCCTTTCCTTTTGGTTGGTCAACTCTCACCCTGTGACCCTCGATGTAATCCTAACATCTCATTAACCCTTGGTTTACCTGAAGAGAGAAGTATCTCCCTTTGATAAGCCTAGATAATGGGAAGCCCCATTATCACACTAGGTATTTGTGATAATGGGGCTTCCCATTATCTAGACTTAGTAAAAGGGGGATCTTCCCTCTTCAGGTAAACCAAGGGCTAATGAGCTGTTGGGATTAGATTACATTTTAGTGTGGGTCAACATCACAGGTCAGAGGGTGAGAACTGACCAACCACAAGGGAAGAGGTGGGCATCTTGGAGATGCTTCGAGATGCTTCTTGGGAGAAGTTATAAAACTTCTGGGAGGCCATGTGGCCGAGAGAAGAACAGAGAGAGAACACAGGAATCTCTGAGAGATGAGATCTGGCCAGTCGCAGGCTGCAGTTAGGCTCTTCTCTCTTAGAAGATCTAAGCCTATGAACATCTGTGAGTACTAGAATAAAGTAGTTAGCTGCGTTAGGCTTTTAATTATTTTAGAGTTGGCTGATCTAAAGAATATATCTGTGCTTTTATATCTGTTTTTGTAACTACTTGTAACTTAAGCGTGCCTAGGAGGGGGAGCCTCTCATGTGTATTATTGTCTTGTTTATTTGCATGGCTTGAATAAATGCTTTCTGTAAAATCTCTGTTCCTCTCCATTCCTACGCCATCCTTCGGCACATGCTAGATAGGACTTCTCTCACTCAGAAGGGGGGAGGTGAGAGGGAAGAAAAGGTCCTTAAACACAGGGATTGGCAATTCACTGAACAGTGTCCCACTGTACTGTTCAGTTAATCCAGAATTCAGTGGGTGGTGGCAGCAAGAATTAATTAATAACGCTGGAGGAATTACCAGCCTTTTTCAAGGATGAGAGTCAACCTTGGGAGGGTGGCATGAACTCCCAGTATGACAGTATTACAAGATCAACATAAATTGTACTTTATTTCAAAATAATTATGTTAAGGTGTAGAATGAAATTAAGGAGGGCAGAAATGGGAAAAATTAATTTGGTCTCTGTCAGGAAGAATTTTAGTGATAAAAAATGAATGTTTTATCTAGAATGATGTTCTTATTTCAGACAACACTGCAGTTGACAAATGACGCCTCATTTAAACAACGATATAAGGACATATCTAAGTTTGTTTGGCAATGGGGAAAAAAAAAACAATAGTGAAATTTAAAGTATTCCAAGATGCAACGTCATGAGGAGGTTTGCAGCTGCCAAATTTGAAAACATATTTTGCCCCATGCTGTTTGGTATGGTTGAAAGAATGAATATTGCTGAGAAATAAAAGATTATTAGAATTAGAAGAACATGAACTGAGGTTTGGATGGCATGGATATTATGGTATGGGAAGGTAAAAGTTAATGCAGATTTTTATAATCATTATGTGAGATGTACCATTCTGAGAATCTGGACTAAATACAAATCCAGGTTGTATCAGGAAGTTTCTCTATGGGTCTTAGCACAAGATACATTTTGTAGATGGGAAGTAGATGGTGAAAAGAAATGGTTAAGATATAAGGATCTGCTGGAAAATTAACAATGAGAACATATAATTAAAACAAATGAACAGTTACTGACAGAGGAGTATAGCTTTCTTTGTTTTTCTTACTTGCAATTATTTGATTTAAGATAGATAAAAAGAATTATGGTTTTGAAACAAATAAATCAGAGTTTAAATTGCAGCTATGTACAACTGGTGAACATGTGATTACAAAATGTATAAAATATTGTTAAAATTTGACATGGAAGATGAAGAGGTGAAAGACTGTATGATAAAATGGGCTAAGATTTGTTAACATAATATATAAATGGATCAATGGGAAAGGATGAAAGGAGCTGAAATTTACTTTATGTCATGATCTTAAAGAGAACTTTCACAAAATGGTGTATCCCTGGTATACACCCCTAGAAAATTGTCTAGAATGTATAAAAGTACTTTGAACATATGTTGGAAATGTGAGCGTCAAGTTGGGACATTTACCATATGTGGTGGACATGTGAGAAAGCTAAAAAGTATTGGGTTCAAACATGTATGTTGATGTAGAGAATTTTAAAAATTAATATACAATTAAAACTTCAATTGTTTCTTCTGGGACTGTTGGATAAATCATTGGAAAGGAATTACTGGAAAATATTTCAATACATGGTTACAGTGGTAAGATTAGTATATGCTCAGGAATGGAAGAGTAATGTATTACCTACCCAAGAAGAATGGTTATTAAAACTGAGTGAATTAACAGAAATAGATAAATTATCTACTTTTATTAGGGAAAAATTGTTAGCAACATTTTGGAGGCCTTTGATGAACTTTTTGAAAAATAATGACGGTAACTTGATGATTATTGGTTTTGAAAATTAATATGTATTGACAAATACAAGAAGTATAAAATATAGGTCACTGAGAGAGGTTTGAATGTAGGTAATATACATATATCTGAAGAGGAGATAGTTGGAAGTCATTTTTATATATATTAATAGATTAGTGTAGATGTTTTGTTGTTTAGTTCTTTATTTTTGGTGTGTGTGTTTTTCTTTTTTCTTTTCCCTTTTCTTTGCTTTAACTTTTGTGATATGTGTGTAAAATTTAATAAAAATTACTCAAAAAAGGAAAATTTTCTTCACGCAGCACACAGTA
Source organism: Iguana delicatissima (assembly GCA_948472985.1). Taxonomy (NCBI): domain Eukaryota; kingdom Metazoa; phylum Chordata; class Lepidosauria; order Squamata; family Iguanidae; genus Iguana; species Iguana delicatissima. Next base: position 726,411 of record CAOKZL010000276.1, on the reverse strand, counting down.
AAATGTGGAGTTTGTGGTGGCAGTTGCCAAATTGGATGACTTTAAAAGAGGTTTAGAGAAATGAATGGTGGGCAACTATTAGTCACGTTCACTATATATTACAACCAGTCTCATTGCTGAATGCTTCTCAATATCAGTTATTGGGGAACAAGAGCCAGAGAGTGTTGTCACCCTCATGTTCTGACTGTGGGCTTCCCAAAGGCATTTGGTCGGCCAGTACACAAATAGAATGATACCTGCTCATTTGACTCTGCCATCCAAAACTCTGCTTGTTGTTGTTGTTGTTGTTGTTGTTGTTGTTGTTGTTGTTGTTTGCCTTCAAGTTATTTACAATCTATGAAGACCCTAAGGCCCTAAGATTTATGATGACCCTATCATGGGGTTTTCTGGGGGCTGTCTGTGACACACTCCAGGATGCACCCAAAGTTACCCTGTGGGTTTCCATGGCCAAGCATGGTCTCCAGGGCCACTGTCTAATACTCAAACCACTACACCACTCTGGCTCTCCTTGCTCCATCAAATAATGCTTATTCTTTCTTCCTTGCTCCCTCATATGCTTTGCTCCAGAGGGTAGGACTGGGTCTAATGGAATGAAGTCACAGGAGCGTAGATTTCTAATGAACATTAGAAGGAACTTCTTGACAGTGAGAACAGTTTCGCAATGGAACCAATTGCCCAGAGACATGATAGGGACTACCTTTCCAGAAGTCTTTAAAAAGAGGCTGGACAACTACCTGCTGGGGATGCTTTAGCTGGAGCATTGACCATAGTGGCTGGGGCTTCTGGGAGCTGAAGTCCAAAAACATCTGGGGACCCACAGGTTGAGAACCACTGTACTTGAGTGAATTCTCAAGTAGATGTACCAGCACAGGAACTTTTATGTAAATGTGCCAGTGGCACACTCACATAAACACCCCCTCAATTTTTATATGTGAGGTGAGCCATTACTCTTTTCTCTTGTGTAGGATGTGTTATGTAGTAGATAAGCCAGGGGTGGCTATGTAAACCTGAACTAATAACATCTTTTTCTATTTGCTTAGGATGATTACTTCATCTACCATTGTTGATTTATATAATGTGCTTTTTGCAGTTTTGCTAATAACTCTCACCATCCCCTTTTGGAAACCTCAGATAGATCCAGAGTTTAATCTTTCTAGGAGCAATAGGAGCAACTTTGCCCCCCTTCAGTCATGCCACCAACATGTGAGCACCAATCCTCTTTAGAGGTTTTATTGACAGCTGTTTCATCATGTAAACCTCTTAAAGCTAAAACCATGAACCTGATTTTAATGAATATGTCTGATAAAAGGAACAGAGAAGCCAAGGTGGAGAGGATGGAAGAGGAAGAGAAGGTGCTTGAAAAAGCAGCTTCTTTCCAGTTGGTTGTGTTGGTCTTATTTATAAGAAGAAGATATGTAACTCCACAGTGCGGAGAATATGCAGATCTGATTAGCAAGGATCCTGAACATCTCTGCCTGCCTGTCTGTGCCTCTGTTAATATTGATGTTTCTTTCTCTTTTAAAATAGTAATTTTACAAATTTGTAGGGCATTTTGCCCCAGGATACAGAATGGCTGCATTTGCTCTGGTTTCCTAGAGAGAATGCAGGGGAGATGCTACACATGTTGATCAAAGAACAGTGCCAGTTGAAAGCTTGTATTCTTTCATCAAAAGAAGTTAAGCTAATTAAAAAGAGAGTTATTTCTCTATTTTTCAGGTCTCTTCTCTGGAATCAGCAGGAATTCCTTCCTTCCCAAGTCTATGTTTAGTTTGTGCTTTTTAACATTTTTGTGTTTTGCTTATGTTCCTTAGGGCATTGAGAACTACAATAACTCTGCCTCAAACCTGTTGCATCAATGTACGTGATTTTTTTTAATGATAAATCCTGAAAACAAGGTTCTAAGGAGCTCCTGTTTTCATGACAGGTTGAATACCAGCATGTATCCAGAAGATATTACAAATCTGTTCATAGTTGTATAACAGTATTAAAGAGGATTATAGAGCCAGAAATATTTCTTCTAGTCTATGTAGTTAGAGAACAGAATATCTCAAGAGACCATGTAGCAAGAATATGGCCGATTTTAGTACCTTTTATTAATTTCTGTAGGCAACGCTCCTTTTCTCCTCTTCCCACAAACAAACAAATAAACAAACTTTGCTCCAACTAGAAAGAGATAACCAAGCCTGGGTTTTGTGGGAGTCACATTTCAATTGCGTGCAGACCAAATTCAGTTCCTTGAAGTCAAGGGAAAGATTCTGGATCAGAGCTTGGGTGAATCTTGTAAACCTAGTGGTTACTGAGTCTCTCAGTATGTGCAGAATGCATCAGTTAGATTGCTATTATTACAATCAGCTGCAATTCATTGGGGATTTGTTGTAGAGGCTCCTAGGACACAATAGGCATCAGGGATGGTTTCAGCTTTGGGAATCTCATATTTTATAATGAGGACAATTATACTGTTAGGTATATACCTAATTTGTTTGCCAACATGCTGACAGTAACTTGGGATCTGGTGAGTCAGTCAGCATCATCCACTGAATATCTGGCTTTGATAAGATTTAAGATTCTTTCTTGTTGGACTTTCCTAAATCTAACTTTGCTTTTGCTAACTGCTGCTCCAGTTTGAATTAATACAGTTTGTAACAGATGTGGGCAACTTCTGTCCCTCACAGTCCATTTCTGCACTGGACTGTTATAGTGCTATTATTCCACTTTCAACCTCCTATGGAATCCTGGGGTTTGCAGTTTTCCATAGGACGCTGAAAGTGGAATAATAGCACTATAACAGTCTAGTGCGGGAATGGCCATAGTATTATTTTGTGTACCTCTTGTTATTTGCCTTTCCTACCCGTGCTAGCCACAGTTAACTCCAGAGACGTTGACAGGCAGGTGCACGTCCAATCAGAGTGTAGTGGCTAGAGTTGTTACCAGTCATGTCCTCAGAGCATATGAATGAATTCATATATATTCTAAGTACATGTGCCCATCAGGTTTCGTGTAACTCTGGCAAAAAGTGCACCAGGCAGGTTGGACTCTACAAAACCTATTCACACAGAACTCTCTAAACATGGAATTTTACTGAACATACAGCAATCAATATATATGTAGTAAGTGCATTGAGGAAAGCAGATATTGAGCTTTGCAAATAGCAAAGGTACATGCGGCAAAACAGGCAAGGTTGTGAGGAAGCTATAAGAGGTTGTTAGGGTGAAGAAGATAGGACAGAAAGAGTTTCAAAGGTAAGGGCAATATAGTACTTTCTCTAACACACACACTCACACCAGAGAAGGAAGGGGCAGTTTTGGGGAGCTGCAAAGTGCAAGGAAAGTATTTCCCAAAGGATAGCTTTAAGAAGTTGAAAAATTATCTCTTCCTGGTGCCTTTGGACTTGTGAGAAGCTAGGGATTAGTGCAAGGAAAGGAGGATAAGCTAAGCAAAGTCCTCTGCACTGGTTCCAAGAGTTTAATGAAGAGAAAAAGCTAATGAGAATCTTGGATTCTGGGGGCTGAAAGAGTGATTTCAGCTCTTTTATGTTGGGATTTTCAGCAAGCGGACTCCAGAAGAAGGCAGGCAACTTCTTGGTTCTGGTAGACCCCATTCTAGAATAAATTGCTCTGAATTTGGAATTCTTTTTAAAGCATTTCAGGACTAAGCATGGCTTCAGAATTTCTCTAAAATAAGGAACTTCTTTAGACAAAGGCTTCCTGAGGCACATTTCCCAAAATTTGGGTTAACCAAAGGAGGTTAAGCCCCCACTTAAGAAAGACATTACAGAAGCATTAAGTCAATTGTCCTTGTCCCAAAGATGACATTTCCTATTTACATTTCCTGTCTCCAATACATTGTCTGCCAATTGCAGGGCCTACATGTTGAGAGAGACAGAACTTTGTTTGAGGAGTTTTCAGTATTCCAACTGTTTAATCAAGAAGCTTAGGGAAACTTGATGATGGTAGATGGAGTTAATCTGCGACACTGCCTAAAAGACTTGACCAGAAGAGACCTTTCCAGCTAATCCTTCTGTGCCCTTGGCTGGACAATCTAAACTGGTTTCATTTTTGAACATATACATGTACATCTTAGGAGGTGTGTTGTACAGATCTGGTGTCCCCTAACAAAGTGGTCTAGCATTCTTCAGAGAAACAAGCTACCACAATCTGGTTTGGGGCTTTCAGACTTGGATATAAACCTTCTTGTGTTTCTCTCTTGTTCTCCTTGTAACACAGATGGGACTCCAGTTTATAAAATATTAGCATTGAGTTATGGAGGAACTCCCTCCCTTCCTTTCTAAGTGGAAACATGCCAAGTCTCCTTTCAGTCACATGCTTTGTATATGAGAGCACATGCTCAGAACATTAGAGATGGTAATTCCCTAGTCTATAAAATCCTTTGGATCTAGTTGGTCTTTTTAATACTCTACTGCTGCCATATCATATCTGAGGAATGAGTGATAAAGAGATATTTTAGAAATATTCAATCTATTTTGGGATGGAATTAAATATGGATAGTGCATGGCTGTTGACATGGCATAGCATGGATATTGTCTATGTATATTTGGGGGACTGATTTGATAACTTGCAAAAGAATTTGGGAGCAGTGGATTTTAAATGAGAAACAGTTTGGAGCTGGCACATTTTGTCACACTGAATACTTGCTTTGCCATCTCTCTCATTATGCTGTAGATGAACTCTAAATGCTGAGCATTCAATGCTACACACCTCTTTCTCCCACTTAAGACTCAAATGTGCTACAAGATTTCTTTGCATTCAAATGCTGAGATCAAACTGAACTAGTTCTTCCCCTCAGTCTCCTTTTTATCTGACTTCTTTAGCTCACCCTTTTGGGTCCTCCAGAGGCATTAGTTAAATTTGTGTCACTGATACTGGAGACATGACATAAAAGAAAGGACCTGTGATTTAGATCAACAATTTGTGCCTCTCTTGATAGAAACATATATCTTTGCTGACACCAAATTATTCAACAAATATTGTCTCTCTGATTAATTTTTTCTATCTTTTTTTATAAAGTTTGGTGAAGTGATAGCTTTCTCATGGACCTCAGCATATCATTGTAGTAGTAGTAGTGGTAGTAGTAGTAGTGGTAGTTGTTTTTGTTGTACGCTTCATTACAGACTTATGGTGACCCTAAGGCAACTTGTAATGGGGTTTTCTTGGCAAGATTTGTTCATAGAGGACTTTGCCTTCCTCTGAGGCTGAAAGAGGGTTACTTGCCCAAGGTCACTCAGTAGGTTTTTGTGGCAAAGAGGGGATTTGAATCCAGAGCTGTAGTCCAACATTCAAACTACTACACCACTCTGGCTCTCATATCACTGATAGAAATGTCTAGCCAGTGTAGCGTCCACCACAAATCAGGATTAATGACTTGCACAAGGTCTGCGCAACTTATGCTCCACCAACATATCCCTCAACTCTGTATCTTGGCTGTCAGAGGTGTTGCAGGGCCAGAAAATTTTGCTTCTTGAGGCAAAGGCAAGATGGTGCTCTATTTCATGTTCAGAAGCAAACTGGATTTGCACTGAATCTTACTTACTTGGCAATGGCATGATGTCTTCCAGTGCACCCAAGGATAATGGGTGAATTTAGACATGTGGGACAGGCCATGTACACTTCTGTCCTCTAAGAGATAAGAATGACATAGGGCTCAAGCAAAACACCCACAGTATCTGCTGCCTGAGGCCGTTGCATCAACATGCTTAATAGTAGGGTCAGTGATACTGTTGAGTTGCCCTGTTTTTTTCTGTCCCAAAGCAGCAGTGAAACCACGTATATCAAGACCTTAGTGGTATTCTATACATGACATGGGTTTCTTTGGCATGTGAGATTTTTTTTTTAAAAAATAGGTCTCCTGTATACCTGCCCACCATCTGTTCTGAAGATCCAAGTGGTTGACAGATACAGAGTTGTTAATATAAAATGGTAGTTCAAAGTGAGAATACAAGAGGGCACAGAGGGGATTGACAAAAGCTTCTTGCCTTAATTTTATTTTCCACTTTCCAACCTAGTCTACTTGCCTTGAGTCCAGCAGAATGTCGTATACATTTTCCAGTGTGTTTCATCTAAGGCTATGGTTTCTGTCCAGCTGACTCTTGTTTTCCTGCCCTAACTCTAAACAATAGCTTCAGCAAATTTCAATTCAGGGAAAGGTCTCTGGATCCATCTCTTAGGAAACAAAGGTTGTAACTATGATTAATGTTCTGTCAAAATCCTAGAGCTAGTTTGTTGAATTAGCATTTTAAAAGGGAATATTATAGAACAATAGTGCTGAATTCATATTTTGAGTTTTGTTCATGCTTGTTCTCAGTTCTGGAACCTAACACATAGTGAATCTTATTTTAATTTATAAGGCTCCCAACAAGGAGCTCATGACCAGGTCATCTTGTATCTTCAAGACTGCAATGCAAGCTCCATTGAATCCCAGCCAAATACTTTCTTTTTATTAAGTACCTTGAACACACACTATAAACAACTGGAAAAACTAAACAAAACTAAAACCTCCAAGCCATTCATCAAGTTGTAAGTGTATAAGAGGAGTCCTGCCAGATCAGACCAAATGCCTACCTAGTGCAGTACTTCGTTCCCCAGAATGTATGGGAACCACTTGCCCATGGGAAAACAAGAAACAGGATGCGAGTGCAGCAACATCCTCCATCTTGCATAGTATCTCTGCTACTGGAAGGAACCAATATCCATCATGATGAGTAGCCACTAACAAAGTGAGTAGATTAGAGAGGATCTGCTCAAGGAGGTGAAATTAATTCCTTATGTGGCTGATACCAGTAGAGTGCTATGAGACAGAAATATTCTTCTGCCTTGATGGTACTTTCAAAGGAAGTGTAGCCCTAGAAAATTCTTAGAGTAGCTTTCTCTAGTCTGGTACACTCCTACTGTGGTGGATTACAACTTCTATCATCCCCAATCAGCAGAGCTGCTGGTTATACTGGTTATGGAAGATGAAAGTTTGAGCTCCAACTTAATGTTCTTATAACAACTACTACTTCTGCTTCTCCTCACCATCACCACCACCGCTACCATCATCAAATAGAATTTCAACCACTTTTTAAAAAATTCAGTTTTAATTTTTGCCAAAGTGGACATCTGTTTAAGGTTTTGTGTCAGATTTGGAGAAAAAGAAAAAATTTCCAGGGCACATGTTTTCTCTCAGTTTTAGACGGGAACTCTTGAAAATTTTGAGATGGCGAGTGAGATTTTACTCCTCACAAGTAACATATAAGATAGTAAGGTGAATGAATTTTTGATCTTCATGTTATTACAAGAATACAGGAAATGACAAAACAGACACTGAAGTTTTGTTAGACAAATTTGAGTTCTGATTCTTTGGGACAGTCTTATTCAGAATTAGCTGCTGCTTGAAGTTCATGAGATATTTGCGAATGAGAGTGAGATTTGTATGGCACTTGAAATGTTTTGGATAAAGTTTTTTAAACAAATGATGGGGCTGAGTTCTCAGATTTTTATCATCCATCCATTCTCTGGGGTCTGCATTGCAGTAGATTGATCTTGGATACTATCTTGGTAATTTTAGTCTGTTTTTGACACTACCTGGTAATGCAACTGAGACATATTTTTGTTGCTCAGAATTCACAAATTAAGGTTTTCTATTATTTTCAGTGTCAGCATAATAATATTAAAAATGTGACCCATGTGGTAAATGGTCATATGATTCTAGAGGTAAGTAGAGAGTGCCTGGATGTGCTAATTAAAACAAATGTGCCTCAAGGAGGTGAACTGTGTACCACAAAAAGCAGTTTTTAGTTGATCACTTATATTTATTTTACATCTTGAGAAGTAAACCTTCTATTCACTCTGGACCTAATTAGTCATTTAGGTTAGTCGCTTAAGTTAAGGGAAGGGTAGACTGAGAAATTCTAGTACTTCTCTGGGTCATTTGGGTGCCTTCTGGACATATTTATTAACAGAATGAATAGATTCTGACTCCAGCAGTTTGACAATAATGACAAGGCCTCACCTCCTAAATTAGGCTACTACCACAAAGAAAACTTCCAGGGAAATTCAACATGTATTTTGTGGTAGATTTTTGCACAGATTCTTCATCTATAAGGGATGGTGGCATTTTTAATTTTTTTAAAAAAATCACTTTGGGGCCATTTTGGTGACCCCTGAGGCTGAAAGGGTGTGACTTGTCTAAGGTCATCCAGTGGGTTTCAATGGCTGAATGGGGACACTCAAATCACTACACCACCAGCATGGCCTAACGGTTTGAGTATTGGACTACAATGCTGGGATACCAGAGTTCAGAGCCCCTTTCAGCCATGGAAGCTCACTGGGTAAACTTGGACAGGTCACATTTTCTCAGCCTCAGAGGAAGGCAAAGGCAAGTCCCCTGGATAAATCTTGCAAAAACAAAAAATACTTATGATAGGTCACCATAGATGGGAAATTACTTGAAGGCACACAACAACAACAACATCAACTTTAATACATGTCATCAAAGTGCTTACAAATGTAATTCGTTATACAGGAATTCACCTTGGCTCAGTGAGAAATTATTCTGAGTTGTTAGCATATTTCTAGGGTTCACATATTTTGAACTATGGTTTGTGGGGCATTTCATTTTGTTCTGACATCTTGGACGTTGTGTGTACATGAGGTCCTCTTCTACACAGGACAAGAACTAACTGAGGATGTGTTCACCAAGAGCACTCAAAATCAGGAAGAGATCAAAAGGGAAGGATGGAGATAATTCTATCTGCCAGCTGTGACTATACCCTTAGGTGAATTCATCTGCTTAATGTAGTATCTAATTAGTTAATATGCTCTTAGTTAAACATGAACAACTCTATGTACAGCACTAGGGAGATGGAAATTAACAATTTCTTTCTTTCTTTTTTTAAAGGTATCACTTCACTTTGCCTAAACTCTTCAGCACAAGGTCAAAACACAGCTGTTTTACAGAGAGAACCCCTCTGTTGAAAGTTCCCACTGAACAAAATGGGTAGGAGATTTTCTTTTTTAACGGCATAGAATATAGTATTAAGAGTTCCTGCTGGCTGAGGTGCTACTGATTTCTGAGGGACCTAGACTTGCACTTACTGTAGCCTAGAGGTGGTAAATATTTACAGATGATCAGTGAAGCCATTAGTCCAGCATTGTTCTCTGTTTTTCTAAAATGAAAATGATTGTTTCTGTTGGACCCTGGCATCCTCTGAAGTAGTGGGCAGAATGTTTCCTCTAACAGGCCCCAAGAACTTGGATCAGGATAAAAGGCTGTATTCCTCTTTAAAAAGATCCGTATTTTTTTCCCTTTCCCTCTCCGTGCTTTATGAGAATGCTTCACCTGCTGCAAATACTTCAGTGCAATGGTGTTATGTGTTTCACATTCTAATATCTGCGTGCATGAAATGATGATCTAGGATCCTTACAGACTGCTTAGTTATAGCATCATGATTCCACTCTAACTGCCTTTACTGTATCCTATGGAATCCTAGTGCATCCTATGGAATCCTGATGGTGGTGCACTAGAGCTCTCTGGTTAAGAATTCTAAACACTTCTTCTTAAACAACAAGTTCAAAGATTCTGTAGAATGTTGCCATGGCAGATAAAATGGAATCATGGTGCAATAGCTGCGTAGTGTGGAAGGGGCCCTGTTTATGTTTACTAGCAACTCCCATTGAGAGGCATTTTGCCTCTGGTACTGGAAATTATGTGTGCATATGTACACAAATATACGTATATTTGAGTGATTAGTGAACAGGCCTGTTAAAATATTGTATCAAGACATTTAGGCTGAAAGGAATATTTCTGGATTCACAGACTTAAGACCATAACACTTTATGAGACTCTTTTATGCTATCCAATTATAGCACTATGATTTCACTCCAGTTGCTAAAATTGTGTAGTGTGAAAGAGCCCTTGGTCATGTGCTGAGGCTAATTAATATCAGAGGCAGAAGCCACCAAAAACATGTGTGGTAGTAGGGAGCTCATATACTGGATATAAGATTATGTTATCACCGTGAACTGGCCTGGCCTTTGGTAATCTTAGATATCATTTTGATATCATAATTCGGCCCTGCTCTGCCACCAGCCAAGTGTTTTTGAGGCCACTGAACAAGCGCGAAGCTAGGCATGGCTATTATCTGCTGAGTCACATTTGTTTATACCAAGGCAAGCCAGAAACTGCCAGATCTGCTTTAGGGGACCTCCCAAAACAAACACCATCATTATTAAAACAAAGAGACCTCTGCCCTGAGAGGGCACCCTGGCGAGCTAAGTGCTTAAACTGCCAAGCTAGCCGCATCTACATACTGGCCATACTATTGTCAATTTGGACCATAACTCAATCATGTAAATTCTGACCTTTCGGAGACATTGTCTCCATCCCAAAACTCATTGTTTTCGCCCAAGACCAGACTAGCCCACGGTCATTCTTTCCCTGATAAAACCCCCCAGTTCTGAGAGCTCTTCGGATCTCTTACTGGAACGCTTGGACTTCACTGGACTTCCATCCCGCCTTGCTGCCGCTTCTTCTGCGAGCTCCCCTCGGCCACCACACCGGGTTTCCTTCTCTCCAATTGTTTTCCTTCAGGACTACGAGAAAGGTGGCGTATCACCCATTCCCGAAAAACTCTCTTTTCTATTTCTTATTTAGTCGTGAGGCTGTGTTTTTCTTAATAATTGTTTAATAAATATTATTGCTAGTTTAAAACTGTCTGACTCCTCACTGACCTGACGCTGTATACATTGGGTAAAAGATCCCTGCTAAAGTTACCCTGCCTCTCATTAGCCAAGAGAGTGCTCCAGCTAATTTCCCCACCTTGGTTGTGTTTGTTTGGTTGTTTGGGTGCCCCTTCTGGGACCCCCAATTCACAGGGTAACAATTACCCTGCTCCAACTATACCTTTATACACATATCCTATCCTCTTGTGACTGGGATGCTTACTTACCTATTTACATTCAGAAGAGAATAACACTCTGCTTAAAAACTCCACCATAAAACACAGATAAAAAACAAACTCCCAATAAAACTTCCAATATCTCTTTCTCATTGCACAGCTATAGCACCACATGGGATGGAAGTAGTGCCATGGCTCCATCATATAGATTCCTGGCATTTTGGGAGGTATTCAGAATTCCCAATCAGAGAGCTCTAGTGCCTCAGCAATCTACAAATTCCAAGATTCCATAGGATGCAGCCATGACACTTAGAGAGGTATTGAAGTGTTATTATTGTGTAGTGTGAAAGGGACAATATTTAAGTTTGTGGGTCATGACAGTGGTCCTGTGAATAGTTACCTGAAAATAAATTCCACTGATGCTAATGTTGTTCGCTTCTGAATGTGTGGTTTAACTTCTAAAACATTCTAAATTTTAGCAAGCGATCTTCAGCCAGCTGAAATGCAAAATGTTAACTAGAAAGGCAGACAATTTTTAAAGCAGATGCTACCATTTAAAATACTAGCCTGTATCTTGCTTGTGCTTGATTATACGTGTGTTGTGGTGAAGGTGAACATGGAGAAATGAATCTGGGGTCATGAGGTGAAGCTCAGTCATGTAGGGATGGGGTTGGGGAAGGCAGTTCGCTCCGGGTGGCAATGTTTTTGGGGTGTCCCAACCCGTAGCCACCCCCAGGCACACCCTGGCCACACCCCTTGCCCTGCAGCCCCGCCCCCATGCCCAGTGGCCACTCCCACATGCTGCAGCCCCGCCCTCCACACTCCAAGTGTGGCTGCTGGTGAAGCTGAGTGCTGAGAGAAGGAGGATAGGCAGATGGACAAAGTTCACATAAAGCACAGTTAAACTGTGGTATTCACTAGCACAGGGTGTGATGATGGCTGTCAAACTGGATGACTTTAAAAGGGAATTAGATAAATTCCTAGAAGTTACAGCCATCAACTTATATGTTCAGGATGGCTATAGGTACTACTTCTAAAGTTAAAGCTAGTATGCTTCTGTACAGCAGTTGCCAGTAAACATGAAACAGAAGTTGTAGTTGCACTCAAGTATTGCATTGTTGCTATTGTTGTTGTTGTGTGCTTTCAAGTTGTTTCCAACTAACATTGACCATAAGCAAACTTATCATGTGGTTTCCTGGGCAAGATTTGTTCAGGGGGTTTTTTTTTTTAACCTTCCTGTGAGGCTGAGGGAGGTGATTTGCCCAAGGTCACTACGTAGGTTTCCATGCTTGAGTGGGAATTGAGTGGGAAGCGCTGGTCTCCAGAGTCATAGTACAACACTCAAATTGCTACATTGTGCTGGCTCTATCATGCTAGCAAGCCTCTTTTAGCAACTGGTTGGCCATTGTGTGAGTACTGGACTAAATAGTCATTCTATCTGAACTAGCATGGCTCTTCACATATTCCTGTTTTCCTCATTCTCTGGCTTCCTTTATGCTAATTTACCCCAAGCAGCTTCAAAGCTGCATTATGACTTCATACACTTGGCAGAGCTGAAGAGATGGTGCTGGCATTGTGGCAGAAGATTCCAACAAACACAGATGGGAAATGTTTCATATTAAATAAGATTGTAACTGATGAAAATACCTGGAGAAAATAATTGAAACAGTAAATAGTGCCTTATATAAACCACGTGTGTGGGAAAATAATAAGCCAATGTGATGACTTTAACAACAGCTACGTTAACCAAATAACACTCTACCCATGCAACAACACAATATACCAAGTAAACGGAGACTAATACAGGAATGCAGACCTGAATGGAATTCCATTGACCCATCACATAAACATATAGGAAAAACTAATCTAAATATACATAACTTAAGCCAGAGAAATAGATAATAAATCAGTATAGTATTGACTGTAGCCTAGAGATGTTTGTATTAGTGTACAAAATGACAGGTGTTTAAACTGCAAAACTAAAAAAAGGGACTTAGGCAAAAAGATCAAAGATACATAAACAGATAACAATGAAACCTGAATGCTATTTATTAAATATGACTGAGATGTTGGAAGGATATGTCTAAAGATGAGAGTGGAAAATACAGTTACATATGATTACAAAGGCTAAGATCTTACATGCAAAGGAACAGAAAAAATGATAAAATACTGGAAATACAGGATTGGTTAATTGAATTATAAGACACCATGGAAATGGACAAATTGAGATAAAACTTGGTAAATTCAGAGAGGGCTGGACCTATTTAGAGAATAAATGGGGGGATATATCAATAACTGTGTTAAAAGAATGATAAGAAGTAAGAATCAGGAATTATGGTACTAAGAGTAATGAAGAGATGTGGAACAATTTACTCAAGAAATTGTAGATACCTATTGTTTATCTGTATACAGAATTTAAATAGATATTTATTGTATTGTATATTATGTGTAGTATATATTTCATGAGAAACATTGCATAACAAGGAAAAATAAATAAAATATGTTTGGAGGACTTGTAGTAGGAAAAAAAGTGGGAGAAATAGATAATAAATTCTGGCCCAAATTAATAGTCTGTGAAAGTCTCCAAGATTTAGTCTAGGATGTTTACTCTAGTAAAATTTTGGCTGTATCGCATTAGCGACTTGCATATATGTAAGTGGAGTTGTATGTACTGAAGTCTCTTTTTGTAGGGCTATGCCTTGCCCTTATCCTTGCCCTCCATCTAAGAGCCTCCTACCATTAGGTATCTCTTGAGTCATTGGCAGAGCCCCTCCTGCTGTTGTTAACTAGTGGAGAGGGTGGGACGAGGGAAACAATTCAGACACTACAACAAAATCCAAAATTCCCCCAAAAAGCAATATCTTCACTGGCCAGCCAAAATACATCATTCAAGCTTTTGAAGCTTCATTGGCTTCTTCATTGGGAAAAAGATGTTAAAAATCATAAGGAAAAGATAAGTGACCATGTTAGAGGCACAGGCCTACATTTGTCTCAGATTTTGTTTGTGTTGTCAGTTAAAATGGGCTGGTGGGATATCATTGCAGGCAGAGGCCACTCCCCATCTTGGTCTTTGCCTAAGAAAGGGGCTGTTAGATTCACACAGGACAGGGGCAACCTGTCTCCCAGGGGAAGGCGCTTTTCTATTGCTAAGGGAATTAAAATTTTATTACCTATCTTTTATTGCCTTTCATCCCCAGTCTCCACATGGCCAAGAAATGGAGTGGATTTTGCCTGCATTGATATCCTTCCAGACCGTCTTAACTGACAACAGAAACAACATCTGAGACAAAATTAAGGCCTGGGACTCTAACATCGTCTCTCTCCTTCTTGGCCATGTGGAGACCATGAGTGATGTTCTTAGGTGATAACAGAGTGGGTTGTATGTTGATGTTTTGGCAATGATGTTTTGCAGGTTTGTCGCCGTTCATAATACAGATTTCACCACAGATGATGACTCTTGGGAAAACAGCTCGGCTGAATTTGAGCAAAGGTCTCAGCTGGGAAGTGAAATGGCCAGCCTGTCCAGATCCTCCTCAGAGAAATGTGAAATGTTGGACAACTTTCATGTCAAATTCAATTTATCCAAGATGAGGTATGAGTCCAGCTTTAGTTTCACTGTTAATGTTACTGCAAGCATCAGAGGCTATGGAAAGAATCAAGAAATTGATTTTTCTCCTTCAGCAAATGAGGAAAATAACGCTCCATATATTTTGTCATATCCTGCCATTGATTTCATGCGGATCACCCCCATGAAACAGATGATAACGTCTGTTCAGATTTATAGCCTCAGGAAACAGTAGGGGCTAAGCATACAATTTCTTGGCTCTTATATTTGATAGTTTATGTGAATGGCAAACATCTGCAGTGCAATCTTATGCATGTGCCGTTAAGTCTCAAAGTGTTTAGAAGTTTCCATAGTACTAGACGCTTAGTTGAAACCTTAACTTATTTGCATGGTTCTTCTTTGGAGAAGTTGCATGTCAAAATCACTTTCCTTATATGTTTAATTGGAGGGCTAAAGTAACATTTTAAACATTATTTTTGTAAAAATGTAATTTTCTACATTAAAGATATAATGGCCTGAATTCCATTGTTAGTCACAACTAGAACAGACCTATTTAATCATTGGGATTTAGGCCTGCAACCATGTATATGTAGGGGAAATGTAGGAGGGCTCTGCCCCATTGAACTGACACTCCTGTAAGAAGGAAATAAATGGCTGCTACCGTAAGAGATCCTTCTCCTCCCATATTTCCTCATGAAGCTAGTCAAGTCTGTCAGCGCTAGCCCTACCTCTTCTCCAAGCCCTTTATTCCTTCAGCTAACACTCTTCAGAGCAGTAAAAACTTTGGCCTGGAATCTATAACATAGTGGAAATCGTAACTATAGCTGAAAAAAAAAAACTTTTCCAAGCTCTGACTATAACAGCAAATCTTCACATTTGAAATGATTTCATAAGTAGATTTAGAGAACTAAAAGATTTGATTTTTTCTGAATGACAAGGCAATAGATTCTACATTATCTCATATGATCCGGCAGTTTTTGTTTCTTTTTAGAACTCAAGTTCTAGGTTTTCTTGCGTGTAAATTTAGAACTTGTGAAGCCAGTAGAAATGTTTGTACCCCATAGTTAGTCTGGTTCAAGTCTTACAGGTTCTTCTATTAATGAATTGTCTTGTCCCACTGCCTTAATTTTCTTTTGTTAATAATTCTGTGATTAAACACAAAACCACACAAAACAGTAGGTTCAAACACTGTGCACATTTTATAAACAATTTTCCTCCAACATGGTTATATCAATAGACAGAATATACATCTTGAAAATGTTGACCTTTAAGTTGCTTTGTTGCACTAGGGCACTCCATTTATTTTGCAGGCTAATTTCTTTTTGCAGTAAATAAATGGAGACACTTCATCAACCCAGAATCTAATGATCATTTTATTTCATCTGAGTTTTGGAACTGTAATTTTATTTTTTATAACCATGGTGCATCTTAATAACAAGAACAGAACACAGAATGCATATCAAAATGCATAATTAGCTTATGATGTCATTTATAGTTATCATATAAAAGAAATGTCTAAAAATGCTAAAATTTACAATAAAACATTCCCTTCTAAAATGAAAGACACACTTCCCCCTTCCTGATATTAAAACATCATGAACAAAAAGCTTGGAAAGACAAGAGACCATTCTATTTACCTTGCTAAATTATGTCAATTCACTTCATATATTGGGGCAGGTACCAGTATAGATGAGTTAACATGATTGGATAATTAAGGCTTACTTTAGGAATTAAGAAGTGAAAAAGAAAAGCTTGTTGAGAAGCTTCTGTCTGAATTGTATCCTTTTTTTTTTTTTTTTTGGGGTGCATCTTTCATATTGCAGATGGTTTCAGGCAACCAACTCTAATTACCTGAGGTGGTAAAGCTACATGAAGGGACTGTACCACAGCTTATAAACTCACCAGCTGGAGTTAATAAATGGAACAGTGAATATGACATGTTGTGAATTGCTGCTATATACAATAGTCCAGCTGTCAATACAGAAGATTAGTAGACCTTTATAAATAAACTCAGAGCCTGCTGCTAGCAATATCTGTTTCGCCCCATAGCTTTTGTTTTCTTCTCATACCCTTCCTTCTTAACCTTCACTTTTTCTGGGTGATATATCAATGCGTTCAAAGCAGCATGGAATTCCTTGTTCCTTATCATTGATGTGTAAGCACAGCCAGATGTAATTGCCCTAGTTAGGTAGAGCGGTTGGCAGCTACTCTCACATTGCTTCCTTTATGCTGCAGTAGAAATGTATTCCTCCTGACAAATTGTTCCCTGAAATATTTGCAATACTGTATAGTTGAATAGGGGTGCTAGAGTTTCCAGATGCTAAGGTGACTTAAATTTGCAAACCTCCCCTGAGAGCATGCTTGCTGTAGAGCTAAACACCTGAGAGATTCTGAATTAGAGCAAATTCCTGAGACTAAGTGCTCGTGGGTGATGGTCATCACCGTAGTGATTTCCTCACAAGACTGTTATAGCGCTATTATTTTACTTTTGACATCCTATGGAATCCTGGGCTTTGCAGTTTTGGGAGGGGCCAAGTGGCCCCTCCCGAAACTGCAAAGCCCAGGATTCCATAGGATGTCGAAAGTGAAATAATAGCGCTATAACAGTCTCGTGTAGAAATGGCCCGTGTCTCACCCATGAGGAGATTCTTGTTCTAAGATACAAGGGTTCTAGAATGCAAGCAGCCATTAAAGCAAACTGATTAGATGTTCTATAATGGCAAACATTACGAAAATATGTTTTTAAACAAACAAAGGTTGAAATCCTGTTTGTAAAATATGCATGTGTAAGTTGTGCTACTCACATGGGATGAATAATTTATCATAGCTCAAGAAATGTCTTCTGCTGACAGTGGCAGAAGCAAAGTTGTTCATGGCTGTGAATTGCACATTGTGGTGCATCTTGCATATTATTCATTGCACATTGACACCCAGTCACTGACAAGTGTTGTGCAGTGTTCTGCATGAAGGTTGTGTAGTTCTGGTGCAGTCTATCTCTGCCTGCAGAGATGTACGCTATCCTGAAGACATGTTGGATTGCAGCCAGAATGTGCACAAATGTTTTTGTACATCAGGGTTAGGCAAATGTGACCAGTCCAAGGGCCAGTTTTATGACCTGGGGCCCTCTAAGGGCTGCATTGATAACAAAAACATAAAAGCAAAACACCGCAGTGGCTGAAAGTCCACTTCTGGTTCTCAAAAATTGATGTTTTCGATGTTAGACAGTACAGGGAAGGCTTGCAACCTATTAAAAAATTTAATTGTTGCCTCTGCAGACTTTTAGGAAGAGCAACTTCCTGACTATTTGGCGCCACTAAAAGGTCAATTTGGGGATTCTGGAGGAATTGAGGGCCACAAAAACATTGTGGGGACTGCATGAAGGAACAGGTTACATTGTTCACTGCCCTTTGATTATCATGGGTTTAACGTATTTGCCGGAGTATTAGACGCACTAGCATATAAGATGCACCCCCCTTTTCAAGGAATATTTTTCAGGAAATTTTTTTTTTAGTTCTCTGATGAGGAAAATGGACAGGAAAGGAAGGGAAGGAAAGGAGTGCTGCACCTGGAGAGGAGGGGAATGAAAGAGTACTGTACTGTACCACTACCCCTCTCTTCCTGTTTGCTTGGACAGAGACTCCAGGCAGAGTCAAAATGCACAGGATAGAAGGGGAAGGTAAGGAGAAACTTTAGAAACATCTATGTTCCTATAGATCAAGGCTTCCACTACTCCTCCCTTCATGTTTTGCCGGGGTGAAGAATACTTCTTTCACTCCCCTTCCATTCCCTATTTGCTGGTGTATATATAAGACACACGCCATTTTCAGAGGGTATTTTTTTAAGAAAAAAAGTGCAAAAGTGCCAGCAAATATGGTATTTATTCTATCCTGCCCTTTATTATCACAGGATTTCAAGGTGGCACACGATACAAATAATTTAAAACATTTCCAGATGAAAAAGCATAATAATTTGAATATGAAAAACTAGTAATTGCAACAACAGTTAAAACCACTTTAAAAGCAACAGTTAAAACCACATTAAAAACTTCAACTGTCTAAAACTACGTAGATGGTTCACCTTGACTACAACTCCATGCGTTGCACTAGAAGATGTTCACAAAATGGTTTGCTGGGTGACGTCCCCATAGGAGAAACATTCTCAGAATTTCCCTTGGATTTCCCTAATCCTTCAGATTTTTCATGAAAGAAACCCAATGTGATGTCTACTGGATCACCAACTTTGTGTCAATCACCTGCCAAAACTCAATAAACTGTTAGCTGCAAAAATAAAATTAAAATGAAGAGTACATATAAAATTATTGCATATAAAGGAGCCAGTAGAACCAATGTCTCAATTGCCCATTGCTTTCTAAGTATGACTATAGCCCAGTCCTGGCACTGGGATGTGTTGAAGCCAGTCCATGATACATGCTACCACATGACATTGTCGCAGTCCTGTTCTTTTTGCATCCCCAGCTTCTGCAATAGCACATTATACTATTACTGGGGAAAAAAAAACCCAGTAATAGGCTCCTTTGGTGTGATGATTGCATCGGTTGGGGCTGTGCAGAAAGGGCAGAAGTGCTATCAGGATGCTTCCTTCCTCAGTGCAGCACAGGAGGAGGCTGGCTGCGCTGTGGAAGAAAGGAATTAGCCTGAGCACTACCATCCACTAGCAGCCAGCCAAGTGTGTAGGGGAGTGTTTGGGACATGCTCACATCCTGACAAAGGCACTGCCTGGATGATGCCAGGACATCATGGGATGCAGGTAAGGTATGGAAAGGCCTCCAGCCTGAATTCAGCCCATATGATGTTCAAATGCCTGAGGCTTTCACAGTTTTATTAATGGATGAAGGAGAAAAGAGTCTCAGATCTGCGAATTCAATAGAAAATAAAGAGTTGCACTGCACCAAGGAAAACCACAACTGTGTTTTAATGTTGCCTTGGGTCCCAATACTAGAAGACAGGTGGATTTTTAAATAAATATTTTAAAAAATAGCCCAAAGGAGAAGACCCTGCATGTTGCCCACTGCAAGCCAGATGTAAGTAAACACATGTTTTGAACCTGAGCTTGTGAAATGTGGATTGGCATTTATTTTTATATCCTGCTGTGGTGGTGGTGGTGGTGGTATTATTATTATTATTATTATTTACAAGTAGTGAATAGGGAATGACATTGTGCCTCCTTCCCTTGAATAGCCTGAGTATTCCAAAACTAGAAATCTGAGGAGGCTGTTGGCTCTGATGTCAAAGAGGCAATGAATCCTCTCTGGGTTTTAACCCAAACATTAAAGGAGCTATCCAAACTGGTGAAACCTATCCCCAAATTGTTTAGACCCAGACTAGATTCACTGCCTCAAAAGCCAACAGCTCTGTGGCCAAATGTTTCTATTTTACCTGTCAGTAAAGACTTGCAGGATGCTGAAGCTAGATTTTAAAAAAAATTTTTGGTCAAGGACACAGTTTTTATTAGTTATCTTATCAGGGTTTATTTAAGCTGAGGAGACATTTAGTAAAGAGAAGTTATGCTAGGTATTCTTGATGAAGTGGTGATTCTGCAGTCAGTATGCAAAAACTGTTAGTTTCTCCCCTCCTCCCATTGATCCAAGGAATTTTAGGTGAAAGACAAAAGTAGCCTTCTTCAGCCATTTCCCTTCAGGTGAGGAACAAGCATATGGGGAGACACTGGAATGTGCTAGTTGCCCTCCTCCCTACTATCACACTCTCCCTTGTCCCATTCTATTGTCTCCATGTCAAGACTGCAGAGCTTGGAAAATTAATTTCGGGATGAAAGACTACTGACATGCTGCATGCCCTTGGTCTTGGAGGTGACCATATATGTCCTGCAGGCATATATATGTAGTTTTCATAAGAAAGCTGATCCAAGTCTTTAAGAACAGGATTTAAGCTGATGCCAGAAATATGGAAAATAATGTCTTTCAGAATGTGGAAAGGTTGCATTTTTATGGACTATGAATCTCAAAACCCTCCAGCAAGGGTCCTGAGGGCTTCTGGGAAGTGTCATCCAAAAAGCAAAATTTCAAGTTCTGCTTTTTTGATGGTCCAAGACTTTGAATAAAACATACAAAGCTTTATTTCAAACATGTAAGCAATTTGTTAGCTTGCCTGTCTTTCTCTGTGGAAAGCAGAAGAAACTCTCCATGATAGAACAGCTTGCTGTGGATAGAAATACAAGCCCGCTTTTTTCCATATTATCTAGCAACACAAAATTTGGGCTACTGCTTTTTGACATATTGTTCAGTGCAGGAAGCAGCTTTTAAAGTAAAGTGCAGATGCATTATTGGCTTAAAAAAATCCCACAAAATTGGAGTGGCAAGGTCTTGATGATAGTAAATGTGTGATCTGAGGTCTAACCATGGCTAGCTGCTAATCTGTTAAAAGCACTGATTCCATAAGTTGAAGCACCCAAAGGGGCAGTGGTTTGTGAGGGGAGTGCTCTAAGTGCTGCAGTTTATTAATAAAATTACCTCCCCATCTCTCAAGGTAAGCTCTACACTGTACCATCATGTCAATTTGCCAGTATGAGTTGGTTATTTTAAGAACAAGCACTTTCTGGACTTTTAAAGGGTGGATTTAATGGTTCCTGGATTTTATTGTCCTTTCCGGGTGTCTATTTTAGTCACCATTATTTTAATCTTGTTTGGAAAGGATTAAATTAACCTTGACTTTAATATATTGGATGCAATTGTACTAAGCATAATTAAATTTGTACAATAAATGCTTTGAAATATGTAAACATTATACATCCATAACAGTAGCACATGTTGGGAAGGGACACTTGGCATAAGGCAAAGAGATAACGCTTTAAGACAGGGGTTTCTCAACCTGTGGGTCCCCAGATGTTTTAGACTTCAGCTCCCAGAAGCCCTGAGCATTGACCATAGTGGCTGGGGCTTCAGGGAGCTGAAGTCCAAAGACATCTGGGGACCCACAGGTTGAGAACCACTGCTTTAAGAGAAAGATGGCATGCCATTCTCATATATGTTTTAATAAATGGGTACTAACAATCCTGAGACTGCAATACTTGTCCACTGGTTTCATATTTTTAACTTGGTCTGGTCCCTAAGCACCAAGACCTCAGCATTCACTGAACAAAGAGCCTGGAAACCAATATATTCATCATAAATACCAATGTAGCACAGTTCAGAGGTACAGCATATGCCTTGAATGTTGTAGGTCCTAGCTTTAATCATTGACATTATCGAGGGCTGCCTAAAATAGTGGACAAACAGTGACAGTTTTCCCTAGGAGCTCACAACACAAACCTGAAAACCTCAGCTCCTGTGTGTTTACCACTGGCTCCTGCCCTGGCCATGTTGCATCATTCACCACAGCTCCACAAATGTGTAAATGCACTTGTAGGGAGGGAGAAACACCCTTCTCCAGCCTGTCCCAGGCACATAAATCTTCAGGACAGGCCTGATCCAAATGCACATAATACCTACCTCCAACCTACTCACTGTCACCACAACATTCTAGGTTTTAATGCCTTCGCTGCATATCATCAGCTGCTAGAAACAAGGGTGGGAAAACATGAAACAATGTGATATTCATTATTCTATCTTTCTAGATGTTACAGAATGAGAAGTTTTTTTTTATTAACCCACATATATGGCATCATGATCTATTTTCTTCCCCATGGATGCCAGGGAACAGGACTGGGGATGCCTTCTGTTTCAGACTCTGGCGAGCTGGAGCAAGTCAAGAGTATGCTAGATGGTCTGCTTATGCCATCTCTTTATTTTACACACAAAAAAATCATTAAAAAGTTAGTGATGGATCTCCCACACAGTCTTTGATAAATGGCTTCTTTCCTGCCTTAGTTCCTCATCAAAATGACAGGAATGCTAACTGCCAGCCTTGGATATTTGTGATGTGAATGGGTGGAATAATATATTCCCCCACTTGCATTATTTCGTGGTGAAAACTCCCCTTTATTTCTTTCTCCTTTCTTTCAGATGCTGCTTAAGATTCTTGAAGGTTTCTGGTCTTTTTATCTTTGTAGTTGTATGCTCTGTAAGTACTGGATCTCCAAAGTGACCAAATGGTTTTGTAGTAACTATTCATAGTTAAATCTGACAGTACAATTGAGGTCTGCAGAGCGAGTGTTGCAGCATTGAGTATTTCTGGGATCTTTTCTCGTTACACAATTATAGCATTATGATTCCACTTTAACTGCCATGGTTCCATTCAAGGGAATCCTGGGACTGGCAGTTTGGTGAGGCCCTAGAGTTCTGTGGTTCAGAATTTCGACTACCCCTCTGTAAACAGATAATCAGATGTTTCAGATTCTCTGAAGGCAAGCATCCTAAAATCAGACTCTCGCTTCTTTTTTCTGAATTTCCTTATTTCTAGACAAGTATAAAACCTGCGATGGACTAGAGGATGGGGTTAATGAAGCCAAAAAGACTGAAATAACCTGAAAGTGTGCACTTATAGAGCAGGAGTAGGCAACTTTCAAGGAGTTGTTGGGCTGCTCCATTAGTATCCCAATTCTCACATCCAACATAGCTTGTAGCCCTTGCTGTAACCATGCTTCCAATTTTTGTGAGCACTACCTTTGCTTCAAAATGAGGCATGAACCCTAGTTTTCAAGATAAATCTTAGCTCCAGAAGTGGAGGATTGGAAAAGTTCTTGACAACAACAACAACAACAACAACAAGAAGGTGCAAATGTGCAGGGAGCATTGCCACAACATGATGACAGCAAATAAAGTGATGCCCACCACAAACAAAAGTGGAGGGCTGTACACAACTTGCAGCCCACATGCTATAGATTTTAGAACATAAAGTACAGAGACTTGGCACAATGAGACACAGTGGACTAACTGCTTATAGATTGAAATAAACCTAAACTGCCAGATTAAAGCTACCTTCACGTGCTGAATTCTGCCTTGGGGTAATTCCCCATCCACTGGCAACATACCTTAATGGATACGTGGTTGTCTGAGTCTGCAGGTACCATTTTCATGGCACATCACATTTGCAGACTGGGGACAGGATCCTGTTTGGTGAGGGTTGCTGTCCTTGTAGTTGAAACCATAAGTGGGATGCAGATAGTTGTGTTTTAGTGCAAAGTATTGCTATTGCATCCAGTATCACTTAAGGTGTGGAAATAGTTCCAAGTTTTCCTGCAAGTCCCTTAAAGCATTAGTTTGGAGGGGGCTTTTCTCTGTTACAGATATAAAGACAGGCCAGATAAGGGATACAGCAACTTAGGCCATTTCCACATGGGGCGAGGGAATCGCCCTGTGCCGGTACTCACCGGACTTCATGACTCCACACTTGGGTCCAGGCTGGTCTGGAGCAGTGCATGGCCGCCACTCCGCACTGCTCTGGGGATGAAAATGGCAGCTTCTGGTTGGTTGAGGCTTTCCACCAACCGCTGAAGCTCGCCAGCCTGAAGCCCGCTCCTGGCAGATCGCAGGCTCGCACTGGTGCGAGCCTGCAAATCTGCACTGGAGCATGGGCACGGAGTGGTGCACTCCGTGCTTTTGAAAGACCTGTTTCAAGCGGTCTTTCAAAAGCACGCTGGATGACCACTTCAGGTCGTTCTGGAGCAGGCTGAGGTGCGGAACTACAATAAATAGGTCCGACCCAGTCCGCTCCCAGGTGCAGACATCCTCCCTGGAGGACGCTCTGCACCGTTTCCTTAAGCCCGTTCGGAAATGGCCATTGTTAGGAGCTGATGGGAATTAAAATTAGAGAACTTTATTCCTGACCACATTGGAATGTGAAATGTCCTAAATACCTTTGTTTTTTTTAAAATATATCTTAAGGAATTTAATACGAACAGAACTGGAAGTATCAGAAACAACTGGTGTAATTTTGTAGACATTATTTTCATCATGAGTGACACTATTAGACACTGAGAGATGAGTGTGTTATCTAGGAGTGTATTCACAGGGGATACCTTTTGCTTTTCCTGATTCTGTCACTTGAATGCAAAGCACAAGGTGTTTACAATGTGTCCAAATAGCTTGTCTCTTTTGCTCTCATGGTAGTGAGATGATTATTGTGTGGATCCAACAAACATGCTAGAAATCAGAGTCACTTTTAGGGCCCTGTGTGAAAACCTTCTGCATTTCTATCTCAACTTTGGAGGTTTGCTTTTAAGATATAAAAATAAGCAACAGAGTGCTTGTCTGAGAGAATCATGGTAAAAAGTATTGATCTCCTTTGCAGTGTTTGAGGATTTTCACCTTTTGTGAGACAGATTGTTTAAACAATTTTGGTAATTCACCACATTTATTATTTAATGTACCCCCAGGTTTTATTCAGCATTCATCCTGAAAATGGAACACCTTGGCAAATGCTGGCTGTCTCACCTATGGAGAGCTATGGTATCCTTTACCACTTTATGTGTCTTTAAAATGGCAACAGTAATAGTGAATTACAGTGTCACTGATAGTAGAAGGATTTAGAAGTGGTTGATATGAAATGGCTGAGTCTTTGCTTGCTTAATTAACTACTGACAGTGATTTATTTCTTCTGTCACCTTTGCTTGGGACTGCTTTTTAAACCAGTGAATTGATTCATTTGCAAATCTGTTTCCCAAGTTTGCTACCCAAGTGATAATGGAAACTTTTGGATGATAACAACCAAACAAATAGAGAAAATGTAAAGTTTTAAACTGGAATGTGGCTAGACACTAAGTTAGCACTCCTCCATTTCTCATTTTTTAACAGTCTTAAGTTAATTAAAGCCACTTTCAATTTTTTAAAAGAAAAAGTCTGCAGAAAAATGTGTATTCACATACATCAATGTACATGTTTCTCCTAGTAAGAACATTTTTGCAAGTAGTTTCCTATTATAAAATGTGTTTTTGTGGGATATCTCCAGTAGTAAATGCATTTTTGTATGGAGTTTTCCTCAAGGTGTGTATTCTTACATGAATTTTTGGACTGGAGAACAGCAAGAGAAAAATCTGGAAAAATGCAAATTTCAGTATGCTTCAGTTCCTGTGTTGATTTGGGAGGTGTGTACATTGCTGAACTTACTGACTGAACAAATTTCTTCCTCCTCCTTAAATGTGGCTTATTATTTATAGAACAGCCACAGTTTTGCCCTGACAATGGCACACGGGCTGGAGTACAGTGTGGGAGGGCTTTATACTCAGTCTGACTGACAATGTACTTGCAGTGGAATTTTAAAAGCAGCCCACAGTATCACATGCTAAAGATCACCTGGGGCACATCCTGCCTCAGAATACCATAGCACTGCAGGTCAAGGCTTTCTCTTGCTCAGCCAGGAAGCCTGCAATCCTGTTTACCATCCTGGCCTTGCAAAGACTACTCTCTCAGAACAGCTACAGCCCCACCATGAAGGAGACAACAAGGTTACCATTGCTAAAGATTGAGTGATGGTGGGAGGAATGAAACACGCATGTGCATGTCTAGGAGGTGGAGTATCAATGGACCCTGATCAGGTTGTAAGTTCTGCGCAATAGCTTCTAGTACCAGGGGGAAGTTGGTGACTTATCTCCTTTCAGTTGGTAGAACTTGTTAACTTGGAGTCAACACTGCATTCTGCAGTGTGCCCTGCTCCCCTCCCTCTTTGTCCTTTGGCTCACCGATCAGCAGTGGCAGCTTGCCAGCCTAATCTGCATCTGCAGAGGTTGTAGCTGGCACAGGGCCTGAGCACAGCTTTCCCATTTGCTTTTTGATAAGCCAGGACCACAAGCACATCTATGTCTTTAAAACACAAGGAGATGGCTGCCTTGACACATCAGTCTTCACTGAGACAGCTCTTCCAATGGAGAGAACTCTCAGAGGCTGATGCACTCTGATATTTCAAAGGAGTCAGGACTCACATGAGGAAGCACTGATTATTCTGCTAAACAAGGATGAAGATGCAATCGGTCGACCAGCTCAGGCCTCATGAGTCCTTCAACTATAGGATCTAAATAAAGCAGACCTAAATGTACATGCAGTGCAACAAACCAATAGACCTTTAAACGGTGTTGACCAAACACATAAAGCAGGAAACATATATAAAGTGTAAAGCACCATAGCGGAGATCCTGCATCGTCAGGTATAGATATGAGGACAGAGCTCCATTGTTGTAGCTGCTGCTGCTGCTGCCACCCTCCAAAAACCTACCTCTTAAGCCAGCAGCGCCCCAACCAAAAGGTTTCTGAGATGCTCCAAAATGAGGTGCTTGGAAATGACTGCAATGAGAGGGGCAGCTGGAGAGACCTCTCAGGGTCCTGCTGCAGTTGCTTGTCTCAACATTCCTGAGACCAGGAGAGTAATGCAGTCTCCAGTTCCCAGCACTGCAATCTTCAACACCTCAAAAACCCTTGGGGTACTGCCTGACTTAAGAGGTAAAGTTTTTTGAGTCACGTTCAGTCATTAATGAAAATAAAAATGAATTCCCCAAATTACAAGATCATAACCCTAGCTTACAATACCATAAATGAACAGGATGCCAGTAGCTCTGTACTAATAATTACATGATGACAACAGATACTGTGAATACCTTATTTTAATACTCAGATCTTTATTGACTCCTAGACCATTTCCGCACTATGCTGTTATAACGCTGTTATTCTACTTTGATATTCTACTCTACTTTGAACATCCTATGGAATCCTGGGGGTTGCAGTTTAGGGAGGGACATTTAGAATTCTCAGCCAGAGAGCTCTTTGGCCTCCCTAAACTACAAACTCCAGAATTCCACAGGATGTTGAAAGTGGAAAGACAGCACTATAACAGTGTAGGGTGGAAATGGCCCTATGCAATGAAGTGTGATTTTTGGCAGAAGAATTCTCTATTATAATAACATTTGAAATGTCTGATATTGGAACAGGGTTTCTAAAATCTTCACAAATTCTTAATTTCTTAAACAAACCTTTCTAACGACATAAAGTATTGCCAACAAATTACAAATAATTTTGTTATATTACAACAATATATCTTGTGAGCTATCCCTCTGTTAATGCAAAGTATTTGGGAGTGATGTGGCCATGGACAAGTAATTAAGACTCATGTCACAAAAAGACTGGCTCCTGATGGAGATGAGACCCACTACAACTGGTTTATTGATGGTAATCAAAACATCTGTCTGAATTATTGGACTTTCCGTGGGAGCATGAACAATGAATGGCTGCTCGTCAAAATTTATCACTATGTTACTGTCTGAGGTGGTACTGTGCCATCCAACTGTTCACCTAAAACTAACACGTTCTTTCAGTCATTATCTCTCTGCCCACTGACACATACTTGCAATGTACCAGGATTATTTTTGCTTCTGGCATAATGTGGGTGAAAAAAGAATGTGTATGGACAATGTGTCTATGCCAGACAGGGAGCACTGAAGTGGATAGAATAACTCAGAGTGATGTGTGTTTTGGCTGAACATTTACTTTTTTTTAAAAAAGTCTATTAATCAGCTTTTTATTTTTAACAAAGTGTGATCTCTTTGGAACTCTTCCCTTAAGCCAACAGCACTGGGAGAAGATTCATTATCTGTTCCATGATTAATCTGGCACAACTTCAGACCACCTTGTTTTCCCTCCTTTCTTTTCTCCATTATTGATTTTCCTTGCTTCACCCTCCCCCTAGTGCATTCCCCGAGATGCTCATCTGAGGTGGCTTTCCTACTGCTGTCAGATACGAAGCCACACCTCCCTTTCATCCTCTTCTTATTCCACCAACTCAGCCTATATGTGCTTACTTGAACTTGTGGGAATTTTCTGTATCTATTAAGATTTGCACTAAATCTATTGTGAGCACAAATGCATTTGGTTTCCACATTGGCAGTAAGTCAAATGAAATAGCTTTAGTGTAATTTCCCAAAATGTGGAGGTTGCTGTTTCTGTTACTTCTTCTCTGACTTATTGGCTTAAAAGCTCAAAGGCTTTCCCAGAGGTGGCGCCAGGGTCCATAACTCTAGGCATCTTTTTTCCTGGACAGGAAATGTGTGCTGGGCATATTGTTTGTAAAGCTGAATGTTAAAAAAATAAATAAATCAGTAAATGAGAAAGGAACCATCTCAAGAATTGCATTACAAGAACCACCCCCAAGTTCCTCCCTTCACTGAATTGAAAAGGATACCTTCTTTTACAGTTATGATGATATTATCAAAGGCCATCCTTCCCTCCCTCTATTTATATTCCACCTTTCTCCTAGGCAGGAACTCAAGGCAGCTCAGAAAAAGACAGAAAATTACAATAAAAACACCTGTAGTTAAAAACAGACAAGATCAAGGATTAAAACATTATTAAAATAACCATAAAATTAAAACCATTTAAAATGTTACTTAAAAACAAAGATCAAAAACTGTACAGCACCATAACAGCCCTTATCTTGTTTACAATCAGTTCCCAAAGGCTTGTTGCAATAAAATGTTCCTAACCTGGAGGAAGGAACTATCCCATCTTCTCTAGTGAGGGAGTTCCAAAGTGTCCAAAGAAAGCCCTCCCTCCCCATGTTCCCCCAAAGGAGCCCATGGAGGAAGTAGGATAAAGAGAAGTGTCTCCCATCCTCCATGATTCCAGGTCTGGTATATTTAAAATTAACCTTCAGTTCTTCAGAGATATTGGGTCAGCATTTCCCAGACAGTCAAACAGAGGCCATTTCTGCACGGGCTAATAGAAACGGTGCAGAGCGTCCTCCAGGGAGGAGGTCTGCACCTGGGAGCAGACTGGGTCAGACCTACTTAACGTAGATCTGCACCTCAGCCCACTCTGGAATGACCCCAAGTGGTCGTCCAGCGTGCTTTTGAAAGACCGCTTGAAACAGGTCTTTCAAAAGCACGGAGCACGCCATTCTGTCCCTGCTCTCCGGTGCAGATTTGCAGGCTCGTACCAGTGCGAGCCTGCGATCTGCCGGGGGTTGGCTTTAGGCTGGCGAGCTTCAGTGGTCGGTCAAGACCCTCGACCAACCAGAAGCTGCCATTTTCGTCCCCAGAGCAGTACAGAGTGATGAGCATGCACTGCTCCGGAGCAGCATGGACCAGACCAGGGAGCCAAGAAGTCCGGTAAGTAGTGGCACGCGGCGATTCCCTCGCCCCGTGCAGAAATGGCCAGAATTACATTGAAAAAAAAATCACATGCAGCCAAACTTTATTTTTTTTTTAGGCTGAAGTTGAGGCAATGGGCTCTCCTGTTATCTGGGCAACACGGCTGAGGGGCACAGTCTCTCTTCTAGATAAACAAAGGGTTAATGATGTGATGGATTAGGGTACTTGTAACCTGGAGGTCAGCATCATTTAGCAGCTGCAGAGATCATGAGAAACAATTGCCCAATGATGATGGCTAGTTTTGGGGAAGTGTGAAAGCTCTGAGATACTCCTATGATGAAAGGTTATAAAAACAGAGTGGCACAATGGGAGACTTGAGAGATTTTGGGACTGGTAGAGAGGTAGGAGAGATACTGCCTCCCTCATCATCCCCAAGGGAGCTTGGTTGTAGGCTGGGCAAAGATGTCCAGACTCCCAGATTTCCAAAAACATCCAAAGACCTGGAACACCATCTATATCATGAGTACAGTAGGAATGTGCAGCTAGTTGCATTAAGGCTTATGTTTCTCTCTTACCTTGACTGATTATGACTTAGACTGTTCTGTAATTTTGTAACTTCTCCTAAAGTAACATCTGAAGGAAGGTGCCTTTGTGTACAAGATACCCTTTTGGTAATGTAAGATTGCTTGTTTAGAATAAAAACTTTCCCTGGAAGATGGCTTCTTTAGCACTCTTTATGTGCATTTACTTTGTGTATGAATGCATGTACGTATAGAGTTCTTATCTCCCATGGGAGTGGGAGAGAACAGCTCTGCAGAATCAGAGGTGGGAAAAGTATAAGTTAGGTCCCTTAGCAATGTCTCACTGTTGCTGAGTCATGAGGGGCAAATTAGTGGAGGGTGATGGCTACATAGAATTTAACGATCCCCACTCCTACTATAGAGCAGAAGACAGGGCCAGAGCCCCTTAAAGAATTCAGATGAGGCCAGTGCGTGGATAGGATCCCCTTTCCAGATTTTATGTGTGCTAAATTTGCAAACCACCATGTGGGGCTAAACAAAGAGGAAAGGGGAATCTCTATACTCTCCATAGAGATCCCCCTCTTTTTAAAAGTTTCTATAGGATGTGTATGTGTGTGTTGGAGGAAGGGTTAGCAAAAGAAAACAGCTGGTGGCTTAACATCACTATATATGGATGATAGACCTGGTATTCACTGAGTACCCATGCACTTACTTCATGGTAAAAAAGAGAAAGCAAAGCTTAGCTGCATGTTGTACCTTTCTAATAGCGTGTAATTGAACCCTCAGTGCTACAGTCCACCTAGTACCTATAGCAGGATAGAGGGATGATAGGAGATGACAATATGTGGGGGCGGGGGCGACATAGGCTTATTTTTCAAGTTGTGTAATGCCACAATTTGAAGTATACACCTTCATCAGGACAATCCACATAGAGGTGCAGGTATCTGTGCTGATCTCAATCAATTTTTTCCAGCTTTTGTCTGCAGCTATATCCACACTACACAGCTATAGCACTTTGATACTCCTATGAAATCTTTGCATTTGCAAAGCCTGAAGGCAAGTGGCCGTTGTAGCACTGGGGGCTGCCCCAACTATCCTGGAACCAAAGCAGAGTGAAATCTTTATTTTGGCGTCCTCCAGACATGCATGACAACCACTCGGAGGCTCCCAATTAGTCATTTTCCAGAGCCAACAAAACCATGTGGAGGCTTCTGAGTATAAGAAGGCACTGAAAGTAGAGAAAATGGCATTTATTTGGAACAGCTCTCCCTTGGCACGACCTGCAAAACTTTCCCCACTAAGTTAGGGATGTAATTGGAGTTTGGTGAGATATTTAGAATTCTTTGCTAGGAGCTTTCATTCTGTAGTTTGTACTAGACAATTCAGAAGCATGTACTAGACAATTCTAAGTACTCACCAAACTACAAATCCCTATATTCTGTAAGATGGAGCCATACAAGTTAAAATAGTATCAGACTACTGTAACTGTGAAGTGTGGATGCACAGGGATAACACATTGCAACATTG
Source organism: Iguana delicatissima (assembly GCA_948472985.1). Lineage (NCBI taxonomy): Eukaryota > Metazoa > Chordata > Lepidosauria > Squamata > Iguanidae > Iguana > Iguana delicatissima. Next base: position 694,923 of record CAOKZL010000276.1, on the reverse strand, counting down.
CAACTGAGAAAATCTATTTCCCCTCCAGTTATTGTGAGGACTGCAGCTAAACTCAGACTGAACGGGGGAGTCCAAGGGGAATGACAGATAACCTTTACTGTCCCTGCTAATCAAAAAGCCCAAGTCTTTAAACCTGCAAGCCCTGGCTCTACTATGCCACTGGATAGATTACAAGTTAAAAGAAAAAAGGGAATGAGAGGAGTAATAACAGGAGGTGAATAAGAATAATTTGAGAGGTTTATGAGAGTAGAAAGAGGAGGAACACAGCATAAAATAGGTCCTCCAGTTTTAGTTCAGTGAATTGTGGCTGAAATTGTGAGTGATGTGGTGCCTCCAGTGCCAATGTCTGTTCTGAATTTGAAAAATACTGAATTAGGGGACTCCCTGCTATAAGAAAATGACTGTGGCAAAGAATTTAGAAATTTCCAATGAGGAATTCGAGAGCGCTGTAAAATTAGATCAGCAGTTGCCGAGCTGACAATGCCAAACTCCATCTCCATCTGCTGCCATTTTGTAGCTTGACTCTGCTCCTGCAGTATTTGTAACTGATGGTACTCCATAATTTCAGCTCTTCTCAGATGATCTTCCTGAAGGTAGGAACTTTATGAAGCTCTGCTGTGCATGAATGAATTAGATGCAACAATAAAATAAGTCTGCTTTTTGCCACAGTAAAAGCAGTTTCTAGATCTATTGGTCTGTTCTGAATTACTTGCTCTACTTTGGCATTCATTAGTGAATTTCCTTTCATGCTGTGTCCCTAATAACTTCTACCCTATGCAAAATTATAATAATTAATATATGGAAGTGGAGGGCACAAGGCTGGGACATATCAAATAGCCATATTAGAAAAACAGTCTCTGGAAAGAGAAGATAATAAGGATTTTCATGTGTTAATAAGATGTCAAATACACCATTTTCTTGTTTAAAAAAATAGATTTGGAGAATAATGGCTTTTGAGTTCCCACTTATATTAAGACCCACTATAATTATTTACCATTACTGGGTTATTCATCATACGGACAGATTGTTTATTGGAGAAACACATAGATTCAGGGTGAATTCCATTCCCTGTTTCATATGCTCACAATCAATGAGAGAAAAGCCTTTTTCACTAAGGGCATGGGGAAGGAAGATTCTGTGTGCTGCTGTTGACTCATCCTGCCTCCCACATATACAGTGAAAGGTTGGACTAGAATCAGTACATGCACACATATCAAAATGTACCCTTCTCTCTGCAAAACTGGGATATCTTAGGGCTTTTGAGGTATTTAGTGTGTTCATTTGAATTGATCCTGGATACTTACAAACTGACTGCGCGTAGGCTTGGCTGTGTAGTTGGAAGGTCTCTGCTTTTTTCTTTGTAGATTCAGTGGTGAGTGAGGCTTCACCCAGTGAACAAAGGTACAGACAGCACAGGTTGAAATAGAACAGGCCACAATTTTATTGGTTACATCTGAAGAAGTTTGGCTTCAGCATTGGTCCAGATCCAGGCATTGGTCAACCTACATGCCAGTTGATGAAACCCAACTCACCTGGGCTACCTGCTGGATATCCAAAATAACTGATGAGGAATTTCAAATGGGTGGAAACCATTGTGTGGTTCCCTTGTCACAGTAGAGTGGAGCCCTGGCCCTGCATGAATGTTTAGGAAAACAAACACTCTCAGCACCAGTGAAAATGAATTCTTCTGAATTCTAGCTCCCACCACAAACCTCCCACCCTGGTATGAGGCAAAATCCTATTCTGTAGATCAGGGTTAATTTGCAGCCTTCAACTAAGGCCCTTTCTGCACGAGGCAGTTAAAACAGGCCAAGGCGTCCTGGCACGGAGGTCGTCTGTACCTTGGATTGGATTAGGTGCGGAATATTTAACTTAGTTCTGCACCTCAGTCCAATCCAACTCGCCCCCAAGTGGTCGTCCCCCACGCTAAGTAAAGACCAGAAAAATCAGGTTTTTACATTTTCTGGAACGTGCCATTGCGTTCCTACTTGCCTGTGCAGATGCGCAGGCTCACACCAATGCGAGCCTGCCATCAGTGGAGGGCGGGCTGTGGGTGTGGTCAGCATCAGCTGTTGGTACACTCCCATGAAGACACCAGGAGCTGCCATTTTGAGCCGGAAGCCACAGGAAGCCACCATTTTGAACCGGAGCAGTGCAGATCTACAGACCTCGCACTGCTCCAGTTTGCCCTGCACTAATGGAGGAGCCCTGTGGAAGGGCTCAAGGGAAAGTCTGTGTCGTGGACCTGGGCTTGGCAGAGGGTCCGGCCGCCATGGAGGCCGCCACCGCCGCGGGAGGAGGCCTGGATGTCTCGGAGGCCGCCGCTGATGCGAATGGCCCCGTTAGTGGCGCCGGGGGCGGCCCGGGGCTCGCCCCGGCGATCGAATCGCTGGCAGGCTCGCCGAGGGAGGTGGGCCCTAGTCCCAGCCCGGGGACTCCGCCCACCCACAGCTCGGACTCGGAGGAGACTGCCGCCCCCCCCACATTTCGGCAGCGGCGGCAAGGGAAAGAGGTGGTCCGCTGGTCCCGGCGGCTGATGGAAAAGCTGTGAGCCCTCAGCTGTAGGCCTGTGCTGGATTGGTCACTGCCGGTCCAGGGGATTATTTAGGTTGGGTGCTGGGCGGGGAGAATCATGGAGCAACAACCGTCGGCCTTCCGCGTTCTCCTCCGCCTGTGTCTGGACCCAGCCCCTCCCGCCAGTGACCGCATCCAGCCTCCTTGCCGGCTGAGGACTCTATTTGTGTTTGGGTGAAGTAACCTTCCTTTGCGTTCGGGTGAAGCAACCTTCCTTTGTTTTCTAAGTTAGTCTACTTGCCTACCGAGGCGTGACTTGTGTTCGGGACTGTTTACATTGAGCTAGGGCTCATCTGTGGGGGAGCTGGAACCCTCTGTTTGCCAGCTGCCAATAAACCGTCAGCCTCAGCCGCTCGTCCTGCGTCTGCTTGACCTCCGCCCGCCACTGACAGTCTGCATTACTTTGGACCCAAGAAGAACCGGTAAGTAACAGCACAGAATGATTCACTCGCCTCATGCGGAAAAGGCCTAAGTCTGTATAAGTTTAAAGAGAGGCTTTCTGATCCACATCTACAAGTATTCAGTATATATGTTTCAAAGGACATGGAGAGACCACTACGAGCATGTATTAGTGACCCTGCACTGGCTTTTAGCTGAATTTGGAAGTTAAGAAGAGAAAAGTTGCATATTCATAATCCTATATTTGCTGTCTTCCCCCTTCTCCCTGTATTCTGTGAAGGTCTGAAAGGAGGGATTATCATGTAGCAGAACAATGGGAAATGCAAAGACCAAAATCCAGAGGGTCCCGCATGCAAAATAATAAAGTACCTGCATTTCTTCATACATGAAGATGCAAACCTGTTGCCACTTACTGTGCACAGACAAAATAACTTTCTCTTTGAAAATATTTTACACATAAAGAGATGCACACTTCTTGTGTGAGATGCTGGCCAGTGGGAAGCAGTTCTTGCAAAAGCAGTAAATTTGTTTTTGCCTATGGAAAGGCCAACATTTATAGAAGAAAGAAAATGAATACAGAAAGATAAAGTTTCCAACATTATAATTCTCAGTATTATGCACCTTATAAAACTGACTCCCATTGAGCTAATGACTTGAAGCCTGGCACATATGATATAATTGATGAGGTTTACAATTGTCTTGTGTTTCCAGCCAATCTGATGAAAGTTGCCACAAATGCAGCAAATTAAAAAAAATACTCTGAAATTGACACATTTTACTCTCTTAATTCTTTTTTTTTTTTTTTTTGCTCAGGCATGCCATATATTTTTGTTGACTTTGGGTGAAAAGTATTGATGTATATTATTCAGTCATGTCAAGAAAGGCAGTCTTTCATGAGTTTGTTTATTTCTTTGAGCAGTTGTTCAAAAGTTAAGTTTTTTCCCCCTGACCCATTAAAAATATGACACCAACTGCTGGCAAAAGTAATAGGTAAATTTTATTGACAATGGCTTTTGTCTACTCCAGCCCACTTGATCAGAGGCAATGGTGGCCTTGAGTATGCTGTTTCATTTTGAAGGAAGTATGCAGACAGTATTCCAGTGTTTTCAGAGTTAATCTATGCGAATTCATTGGATTCTCTGTGGTGATCCTGATTCGATTAGTTATGGAATGTGACCTAACAAGTCTGAAAGACCATGGAAAAGGGTTTGGAGTATGTAGAGTAAATTGTAAGCAAGAACAATTTGTGACGTTACACAGTATCATTACCCATCATAGTTCATGTTTATTAAAGCATGAGCTTTAACTTCCAGGTTTTTTTGCCTTTGTAGATTGAGCTAATATGAGATCATGGAATCATAGAAAGAATCATCAAGTTGGAAGAGATCATAAGGGCCATAGTGTCCAACCCACTATCATGCAGAAATACACCATCAAAGCATTCTGACAGATGGCCATCAAGTGTCAGAGTTCAACTCCCAGCCCATGCTTATCTGCCAGCAAGGGAAAGGAAGTGATAGTATTTGCCAAGGAGGAGGAGGCGGCAGTGAGGACTGTCCAGTGCTAACAATCAAGTAGAAATGCTAAGCTGAGCTGAAGTCAAGGTCAATCCAAAAAGTCAAGAATGCCAAAGGTCAGTCCAAAAGGTCAAGAAAGCTGGAATGCAAAGGTTGTGGGACATTGAGTCATGATTTGCTACAAGCAAACAGCAAACCACACCGGCTGACTTATATAGCTGAGGAGGACAGGTGTTTCTCATCATTTTTCTGTTTGTCAGTCTCACCCTTCCCATTATAGCTTCCCTCTGAGCTGCTCTCTTTTGTCTCCTCCATGACTGAAGGCTGGGGGGCAAAGGTGGATCTAATTCCCCTAAATCATTGCTGACCCCTTCTCCCTCTGGCACTGGCTGCAACAACTCCATCTCAGCTTGTCTTTCAGCTGGTGGGGGTGCTGGCACGACAGTCTGTCCTATCACTGTCTCTGTCTCTGGCACAATCAATTGCTCATCAACCTGAGTTGTCATCTATCACATTAAGGTTCTGTTTAAAAACCTCCAAAGAAGGCCATTTCCGCACTACACCATTATAGTGCTATTATTCTACTTTTAACATCCTGTGGAATTCTGGGGTTTGTAGTTTACTGAAGTCAAAAAGCTCTCTGACTGAGAATTCTAAATGATCCTCCTTAAACTGCAGATTCCAGAATTCCACAGGATGTTGAAAGTGGAATAATAGCACTATAACAGTGTAGTGCGGAAATGGTTGAAAACTCTACCACATTCTGTAACAGTGTATTTCAGTCAAACTGCGCTTACTATCAGGAAGTTCTTCCTAATGTTTAGATAGAATCTCTTTTCCTGCAGTTTGAAGCCATTGTTCCATGCCCTAGTCTCTGGGGCACCAGACAACAAGCTTGCTTCATACTCCATATGACATCCCTTTAAATATTTAAACATGGTTATCATGTCACCTCTTAACCTTCTCTTCTCCAGGCTAAACATACCCAGCTCCCTAAGCTACTCCTCATAGGACATGGTTTCCAGGCCTTTTACCATTTTGGTTGTCCTCCTCTGGACATGTTCCAGCTTGTCACTCTCCTTCTTGAACTGTAGTGCCAGAACTGAACACAATATTCCAGGTGAGGTCTGACCAAAGCAGAATAGAGTGGCACTATTATTTTCCTTGACCTAGACACTATATTCTTAGTGATACAGCCTAGAATCACACTGGTGTTTTTTAGGTGCTACATCACACTGTTGATTCATGTTCAGCTTGTGGTCTACTAAGAGTCCTAGATCCCTTGTGAGATCCACCATGTACTATGGTTAAGCCAGGTGTCACCCCTTCCAAATCTGTGCATTTCATTTTTTTCTTCCTTTAGAAATTCATTTTGTTAGTTTAGGACCAGCTCTCTAATCTGTTTAGGTCATACTAAGAGTCCTAGATCCCTTATGAGATCCACTGTGTATTATGGTTAAGCCAGGTGTCACCCTTTCCAAATCTGTGCATTTCATTTTTTTCTTCCTATTGAAATTCATTTTGTTAGTTTAGGCCCAGCTCTCTAATCTGTTTAGGTCATTTTGAACGCTGATCCTGTCCTCTGAGGTATTAATTATCCCTCCTAAATTGGTGTCATCTGGAAATTTGATAAGAATGCCCTCTATTCCATCACTCAAGTCATTCATGAAGATGTTGAGAACACTGGACCCATGACCAGTATCCTGTGGCATCCCACTAGTCACTTCTCTCCTGGATGAAGAAGAGCCATTGGTGAGCACTCTTGGGCTCTGATCACTCAACTGATTGAAAATCCACTAAAAGTAGCATCATCTAGCCCACATTTTACTAGCTTCTTTGTAAGACTGTAATGAGGGAACTTGTCAAAGACCTTACTGAAATCAAGATAGTCTGTATCCACAACATTCCCTTCATCTACCAAGCTAGTAACTCTATATAAAAAAAAGAGAGATAAAATTAGTCTGGCATGAGTTATTTTGGAGAAATCCATGTTGACTTTCAGTGATCATGGCATTCCTTTCTAAGTGCTTACAAACTGCCTAATGATCTGCTCTACAATCTTTCCTTGTATTGATGTTGGCCTGACTGGTCAGTAATTGTTTGGATCCTCTTTTTTCCCTCCTTTTTGAAGAGGAAGATAATATTCGTCCTCCTCTAGTCTGCTATGCTGGTGCTTCTCCTGATCTCCAAGAATTCTTAAATAGTTTTGCCAGTGGCTCTGAGATTATTTCCACCAGTTCTTTTAAAACCCTTGGATATAGTTTGTCTGGGCCTGGAGACTGGAATTCATGTAGAGTAGCCAGGCATTCCTGTATTACCTCTTTATCTATACTGTGCTGCATTTCCTCTACTGCATCATCTAATCCACTACTTTTGTTCCTCTCAGCAGGGAGTCCCCTACCACCACCACATGTCACCTCTGGGGATTGCAGAGGGCCAATCCATGTGCTGAATCCCCCAAGGTCACCTGTGCAGTCTCTTGAACTGACACTGTTGCTCTTGTTACTGTTCCCTGTCATGACTGATAAGGAAGAGAGATTTAAATTGATTCTGTAGCTCCAAACTCATAGAATGATCTCTGGTATATCTACTTCTATGTGTCACATTCTTCCAAATGTCTACCTTCTGTGTCTGGGAACTAACCTCCTGCTTCTCCTTCAAGACATCCCATGTGTGTTCCTTAATCCAGGATACTCTGCTTGACTCTGTTCAAGAAAATCTCATGTTTCTTAATATGCTGAGGAGTAGATACATGGGCTTCAAGTTGCTGGGGCTTCTCTTCTAACAGGTCAACCAACTTGCACTTGCTACAGGTGTAGCTACCCATGTCTTCCAGCAAGAACACAAACTACCACAACTGTTGCAGGTGACATATCTTCTAATTTTCTTTGCTCTTGCTTCGTCAAATTTTTAGTTAACATTACTAAAAATTTGACGAAGCAGCTCTCTCATCATCCATATTCAGTGGTCCTTAAGGTGATCTCCTCTGCAAAACCTCCCACTAAACACTCATGCAAAATGCCTCTTGGCCTTGCCCCTGCTAGCCAAGCTGCTGTTTCCCAGTCTCCAGCAACTGGAGCTGCAGTTATAGATTCTTTAGCTCTCATCTTAAACTAGCAGGATTTTTTAAATCATTAAACGGATGAATAAAATAGCATTGTACACATTTATATGATAAGTGGATTTTCAGAGTCTGAAGAGAATAAGAAAAAGAGAAGGGACTAAACTGGGGAAAATAAATGTTTTCCCTAACTGAAGGAATGGGGGAATATGAGGTGAAATATGAGAGAAATATACAAAAGTGAATAGACAATGGCAAAAGGCGTTGTTGAGGAGGTGATTCAAACCTGAAGAGGGAAGGATGGAAAGGATTATGATAACATTTTTGCTAGGATATTAAAGATAACAGGAACCAAACAATCAGAGAATAAACAACAGAGAAACAGGAGAGGAGGTTAATGTGGGGGACAGGCATTGCTAAATCAGAGGACATGGGCTACCTTTGCTACCTCATATTTTTCTCCTGAAATTATTATAACCTGGAGAATTTATTTTTAAGCTCACTTGCTCCATTCACATTGAACGCTGGCTTCAAAATCCAAGAATGACAACTAGGACTACCTTGTAGGTCATGTTGCTGTTGTTGTTTGAACTGACACACATAACCAATATGCCTACTTGTTAAGTGTTACAGATTAGACCAGCAAAGAATGACCTATTTTATGTGTGATATTGGCTAAGAGCTTCCAGTTGTATTGGCCATTTTTTTCCTTAGGTATATGATATTGGGAAAATGAAGTTCTTTCTTCTTTCATATAATTTTAAGTTTCCCTTGTAATGGCTTGTGTCTGTGCTCTTTGTGTAATCACAGGGTATATTTTAGTCATATTACGAAGAAAGGAAGCCGCTATAATTATGTGTACCAGAAGCTTTTTGCAGATACAAATTATTGGCTGTACTCATAAGATTGGCTATGAGCTGTCAAAGTGTCCCAAGCCATTAGGTTAATTAATACAGGTCAGAAAAGCTTTTGAAGCACATTTGAAAACTGCAATAGCATCTGAAGCACATCATATCCAACCCACCCAGCCTTGGAAAATGCAATAATCATTCCCACCTGCCCTTAGAAATTTAAACTACTTCTACTGACAATTTATTTAAACTGTCCAGCAGTTATTTTTAATCTTTCTTTCTTTCTTTCTCTTTATTGCGGCAGTTACATTTGTCAGAATGAAAATAAAAGTCCACTCAGTATTTGTGGAAAGGTCAGATAATTCTAGGCAATGTTATCACCTGCCTCTTTGGAAAACGTGTGCAGCAAAGGCAGCGAGGCAACTCTGAACAATGCACAATATATGAGGTCCTGACATTCAAGATGAACTCAGGTTGTTTGAAACTAAAAAAGAATCCTGACTGAGGGCCACATTATACATGACCTTTACCACCAAGCTCTTGATTCTACTGCAGGCAGACTTTCCTGCATCTCTTTTCCATTCCACCTTTGCATTTTGTTCTGATGCATGACGTGGAACATTTTCATGTCAGTACTGGGAACATTAGGCTCTCATGTGAAAGCTCTCCATGTGGTGATGCCTGAGAAACATGTGAGAATGGCACCAGGGATGATGATAGGAACAATGTGGAGATTATACAATGTTTCCAGTGATTGTGAAATGTTATAAATAAGGGCTGGCATTCTGTTAAGCAGTTATGATGTTGTGAGTTAGACTTGGGACACTGTAAATGGTCTGTATTTTCATCTGCTATTGTGGCACTATTGCCAGAATTGCAAATGACCCTAAAACCCACCTTAAGAGCCAGTCCTTTATCTGGAAATAAGGAAGTCTGTGCTGCTTCTGAGAGGGGTCCTGCAGAATGATGTTACTAGCCACTCCTGCTAGCCAACGAGCCTAGGAAGAGCAGAAGCCCTGGGGAACCCTGCCATAGTTCTTTTTTACAGCTTCACTTGCTGGTAGGAAGGGGCTGATCATGCATCCTGTGGACACCCTGCTCACCTGCTGCACAGACATTCTTTACTTCATACAGATGACTGGCTTTTAAGCTAAGTTTCAGGGGTCAGATAAGGAGTTAAAGCATAGCTACCATATTGTGGCTACATATTTGATTCAGGATCTTGGCCAATATTTTTAGGAACTGCCATGACTAGAACCGAAAACGTTTGCTTTTGTGTAAAGTTGCCCTGTGTGGGAAGCAGGAATGTTAAGAATATTTTTTTAATTCATATCTTTGATGAAAAATAATGTCTTGACACCTGAGAAACCCTACTGAGAACAAGGAGAACAATTTAGAGGTGGTTTTTTTTTTGGTACTTTGGGACTTCATTCAGAAAAAAAATCTTTTCTAGAAAAATACACTTTTTTGTGAAGAAAATGTGGGCAGAAATGTGTGTTCTGCTCAAAACCTGCAACATGTTTTATACAGGAGACAGTGTTTTTTGCACAAAATACATTGGTTCTTGCTTTTTGCACAGAAAACTTGTTCTGTCCTGAAAAAAATGCATGCTTTTTATGCAGGAATCAGTGTATAAATTGTGTACATGTATGCAAATTGCATAAATAAATAAACTGTTTTCTGCGCAGAGAACATGTCTTTTGGGAAAATGTATTTCTCTTCCATGTTTTTTTGCTCCAAAATGTGTTTTCTGTACAAACATTTCTGGACAAACCCTGTAGGCAAATTATGTTCAGAAACTGGGCAGAAACTCTCATGTTTCTGCAGAATGGGAAGAACTTCTCTGAAAACATTTGTTCTTGGGTGCAGAATGAAATAAGTGCAGATTTATAGTTTCAGGTGGGATGCTCTGACAACTGCATCTTAGAACACCTTCTGGTAGCTTAGTGTTCTGAACCTCTGAACTGGCATAGTATATGTACTGAGTCTGACAGTCAGGCTCTCCTACACAGGAAAGTTTCTGTTTGGGCAGAGACCTAATTTTTGATACCTGCCTGTGGCTCTCAGGTAAACATACACTGACACAGTATCACCACTCAGTGACATAGGAATTAATAACCACCAGAGGATCTTTCACACTACACGGTTATACTGTTATAATTCCATCTTACCTGCCACAGTTTCATCCTGTGATTTGCCATTTAGGCTGGACTATTTAGAATTTTCAACCACATTGCTCTGGTGCCTCACCAAACTAAAACCTCAGGATTCCATTAGGATATAACCATGGCAGTGAAAGCTGACTTGTAGTGTTTATAACTGTTCATGTGAAAGGTTTCTACAAGGATCTACAGAATGGTGTTTTTTGTTGCTGCAGTTTATTAATTTTCTTTAATGTCAAAGTGAAGCATTGACCACAGCAAAGATGGCCAGAAGTGAGATTCTGGGTAGATGATTGGATAATTTTGCATAGATTGCTAAGGGTTTCTGACTCTGGTGTTGCTCTTGATGACAGAGGTAGTTGGACATATAGACCAGAAAACAGGAGACACTGGTTTACCGGGGCTGAGATGGACATGGGAAAAATGGTTGAGAAGTCATGTGGCATAGATAGCATAATCTTGTAATACCTTTGGACTTGAAAGCATCTTATTTAAGAATATGGTTGCCTTTTCCTGTGTTACTTTGAACCAGATTTTAATAGTCCTTAGGTTTCCATGATTTTTTTAAAAAAAATCCCTATAGTCATGAAATCAACTGATTGGATCGAAGCACAAAACAGTGGCTGGTGAAGCATGGACCCAGGTACAAAATGGTGGCTCAGGAGGGAGAGTCAGTCAGAGATATACACTGGGATCATCTCTTTATAAAAATGTAAATCTGCATCAGAGTTACTACAGGCCAGAGATTCTGATGGCCTAATTCAGAAGGGGTAAATACTTTTTTGTTGCTATTGTTACACAATTCAGAGTCAGAAACCCTTAGCAATCTATGCAAAATTATCCAATCATCTACCCAGAGTCTCACTTCTGGCCATCTTTGCTGTGGTCAGTGCTTCACTTTGACATTAAAGAATAATGTTAAAACGTATCTCAAGAAGAACAAAATAAGTATAGGACACTAAGAGGTGTGTACATGTGTGTGGATTGTGTGAGATGTGGCTAGCAAGTGGTCTGAAGAACCCTTTTCAGCTTGGGATAAACAGCATCAGACTCAAGTTATCCCATCAGTTCCTTTACTTATACCACTTATATAGTCACGCAGTCACATTTCATGTAGTTCTCAGAGGCTATGTTGCTGGATGGTAAATACATATTTTGTGGCAATTTAAAAGCTCACCATACTCATAAAACATAGTCACCATACTCTTTCTTGAACAGCCCTTGGAACCAACATGTGCAGCAAAAGTGGTGGGACTGCTCTGAACAACGCAGTGTATGTGGTCCTGCTGTTTGGTTGCCTATTAACTGGAAATATATTCCAGCAGTTTTAATATTTTTTTTACTCTCCCTATTTTGTTTTTCCTCAGAACAGAGACTCAAAAAAGTTCAGATAGGATTGACTAGAATTTCTTGCTATACTAATTTGCCTGCCCTGGCTGGTATTATGTTTTTTTCATCTTGAATAATACTTTGTACTTTTGGAGCTTGCAGAAGCACTTCTAAAAGTGTAGCATCTGGCACTTTTAAATTCACCAGCAATATTGCTCTGTAAATGTTACCACTTTGAAACTTGCTTCACAATATTTTGGGAGCAAGCTTGTCATATACAACACTGGACTTGAGTCAGAACCATTCAATCAGTTCCTTTATTTACTCTACTTACAGATCACTATTTTATCCCAGGCTTCAAGCAGCCTACTTGGATATGTCACACATCATTTTGACATCACAACAGCTCTGTAACATAGTAGGTTAAGTAGAAAGGGAGTGATTAGTCTATGGCAGTGGTTCTCAACCTGTGGGTCCCCAGATGTTCGTGGACTTCAGCTCCCAGAAGCCCCAGCCACTATGGTCAATGCTCAGGGCTTCTGGGAGCTGAAGTCCAAAAACATCTGGGGACCCACAGGTTGAGAACCACTGGTCTATGGTGAGTTTCATGGGTTACTGGGGATTTCAACCCTGGGCTCCCCCTACTGGGCCCCACATGCTAACTCAGGGATAGGAATGGGCCAGAAGTCACTGCCCTCCCGAAGCCCCCTGGCGCCCTCTAAAATTACCTGTGGCTGAAAAGAAACACATTTTTTCCAGCTGAAAAAAAACACCCTGTCACTCAAAAAACACTTAAAATGCTGCTTTAGTCCCAACTCCCAGGACTGTCTAAAACTCCAAAAATGACTGTGTGATGTTACTCAAAAACATAGCTGTGTTAGTTTGCATCAGTATGCAAAGGGATATAGTAGCACCTTTGAAACTGAGAGAAAGAAGTTTGTAGCATAATCTTATTCCTGTTATCTGATGAAGTAAACCAAGTCTGAAAAAGCTTATGCTACAAACTTCTTTCTATCAGTTAGTTTCAGAGGTGCTGCAAGATCACTGTTTGATGTTATGTCATTTCTAGTCACCCAAAATGGTGGCTGTGAGAGTGCATTGTGGTTCTCCAGAGTTCCACAGAAGGGCAAGATGTTTACATACCTACTTGTTGTCATTGTGTTTGTCAAGTCATTTTTGACTTATGGCAACCCTAAAGTGAACCTTTCATGGGGTTTTCTAGGACTGAAAGTGTGTGACATGCCCAAGGTCATTCAGTGGGTTTCCGTTGCTGATTGGAGAATCGAATCTTGTTCTCCGGGGTCATAGTCCAATGCTCAAACCATTACAGCACACTGGTGCTCACTTACCTACTTACATTGTTGTTGTTGTTGTTGTTGTTGTTGTTGTTGTTCTCTGCCTTCAAGTTGCTATCAACATATGGTGATCCTAAGGCTCATGGGTAGTGCAGTGCTTTTCCATGACTGAGTGAGAAATTGAACCCTGGTTTCCAGGGCCATAGTCCAATGCTCTAACTGCTACACCATGCTAGCTCTCACTTATCTACTTACTCAGTTACTTATTTAGTATCCTGTCTTTGTTCCAGGATAGGACTCAAAGTAGCTCAAGAAATGGGAGTGGTTCAATTCTCTGCACCCCAGAACATGACTCCCCCCCAGCTTCAATCACTACATGTCAGTGGCTCTATCATAAAAACATCTGAATCAACCAATTGGCAAATCAGCCAATTGTGCAGTAGTGTAGTATCTAGGAGTAAGAGTTGCCAACAGTCTGTTTCCTTTAGGAGTTCCCTGAATTTTCTTCTCACAACCAGTTCTAGCTCAGGATGATATATTTTCATTTTTCCCTGCTGGCGGAACATACCACTGCTGACAATAGAAAGAAATGTACAGCTGAGACCTCTGGCTTGGGATATGACATATAAGGGAAATTAGTGACAACAGAATGAAACATGTTTCCCTCCATCAAGTTGAAGAGCATCAAATCTCTCTCTCAAGAGTTGCTTTTGGGAGCCTAGGGAGACTAATTACCTCTGAAGTGACTTCTGAAATCCAAAAGTAATGTTTGTATTGTCCATCGCTTTAAATGTATGTTGTTTTATACTGGGACTGCTGTGGGTGTCATTTTGAGAGAAAGGTAGAATATTAATTAATTAATTAATTACATATAGTCCTTAACTGTCTTTCAATTAGTTGTGAACTTTAGCAATTTCAGTGATTCTGCTCTTTTAAAAGTAGAACTTGCAGGGCCTTTTATAGCAGACCGGCAATCAGAAGATTATATTGTTGTTCAAATTAGACAAGACTCTGGCCCTAGAAGACGACGTCAGCAGCAGGTGAGTCTTTGAGATCATGGTGTACTTTCATTTGCCTTTATAAGGCACGGACAATCCTTCTTCATCTCATACCCATGCTTGAAATCCTCTTATAAGACTGTGTGGAAAAATGTTAAAAAAGTTATGACGTTCATTGTTATTCTCAAAGAAGGGATGCATGCTGCCAAGATTATATAGATTTAGAGGAGAAGCAAAGTTCAGAGTGGAATTAGACCTCAATAAGACAAATACTGGTATTAGCAAAGACTGTTTATTTTCAGCCCTGTTCAGCACTGACAATGAATGTGTGTGGAGACGGAGCATGAAAACTCTTCCTAACTCTCTCCATTGTTGTTCTCCTTACTCTGAGAGCAACATTCTGAAGAGAAATTGCCTTCAAGTCATTTCCAACTTATGATGACCCCAAAATCTTATCATGGGGTTTTATTGACCAGATCTGTTCAGAAGGGATTTGGCTTTGCCTTCCTCTGAGGGAGGGAGAGAGAGTGTGACTTGCCAGGGTCACCCAATGGGTTTCCATGGCTGAACAGAAGTTTGAACCTCTGGTCTCCAGAGTCATAGTCCAATGCTCAAACAACTACACCATGCTGGAGAAGCACCTCCACAATATGTAGAAGCTCTCTACATGATTAGGAACTCTAAAAAATCACACAGACGATCGCCAGTTTCCAATCTTGTGGAGTGTTTCCATGCATAGAGGAGGCTCACTTCTTCAGAATATTGCTTTCCACATTTGAAGCATGATTGTGGAAGGGGTGAGCCTTGAGCCCTTCCCCTCTTCATACATTTATTGTGAATGGCTGAACAGAAGTTTTATAATTTGCCCAGAAGTCAGTCCACTTCGATTCCCAGAATTACATCCTGAACAGATTTCTCATAGATTTCCATATTCCAATAAATCACAGACCCTTTCCATATTATAGGTGGATAGAAAACTGTGTGTTTGATAAACAAAAGTCTCTTTTGGCCTTCTCACATCCATATATCTCATCTTTCCCATTCCCCTTCAACAAGGAAGGGGAAGAAATATCTTCTAGAATGAGATGCATATTTGATGAGATCAAATACACTGGAGGAGGGCGAAGCATGACCCACAAGATTTGGAACTGAAACTCCCAGCAGCCATATCTAGTGTGACTACTGGTGAGGAGGTTGTGTCCAAGAATATCTGGAAGGCTGCTCTTTGTCCACCCTTGAAATGCATACAGGTTTCTTCACCCACCAAGCAACCATTTCCAGTTAATTGCTATTGATCAAACATGCACTGACTATCCTGAGCTATTAACCTAACATATTTTTATTTGTATGCTGACACCGGATTAAGAAGATCTCTGTATTTGTCAATATATCAGGAAACTTCTCTGCCAAATTAGTTTCCAGTAAAGTGAGTTGAGGAAGAAGAAATTGAGCAAAAGCACTAATCTCACATTCATTATTGATACAATTTATTTCTGTTATTGTTTTTTCAGATCTTGTACAACTGGACCCTGCCTTTAAATCTGAGAGTCAATGAGCAAGTGATTGTGTCAAGAATCTTTGAGATGTTAAACAGGTCAGTTCATGGATCCAAAGAAACCAGTTGAAAAGTTGGATCATATTAATTTAGTAGTTGTCCAAATAGTGAATACGAATTTGGTACAAGAATCACGCCTACATTCATCCACACAACCACTGCATAAACATAATTCTTCTATTCTTGCCCCAAGCTCAGTTCAGTTAACTGTACTATGATTGTCTCCAGTAGAGCCCTTCTGAGAAAACTGTATGAAGACTCTCCCCTTTAGAGCCCTTCTGTTCCTCCTGTTGGAAGTAAAGAAAGGTTGCAGCTCATAGATGGATGATTACACATGAAAGACAATTGCTGAGGAAAAAGAAAATACTGTAATTATATTATAAGAATTCCTTTTGAGATAGAAAGATGACTTAGTGACTACTGTCAGACCAGCTCCATGCTTAAGAGAGTGATAGAAGACCAAATTTTGAATCAAATAGGAATGCCTACTTATACAAGTGATTCTTAATCAGATTTTTAATGTTTTATAATATTCTTAATCATGACATTGGTTATGTTGAATAGAATCATAATAGTTATAGAATTTTAACAAATGATACTGCTTTCTCACATTTGGAAACACAGCTACTTTTTCTTCAGTGTACCAAATCTCATTTAGGAGTGAAGAAACATCCATAAGTATCCAAGCTGTTCTTCAGGAATCGGAAATCATTCCTCTTTCCATGACTTATCAATACCTTCATGCAAGTGTAGAGACGCAAGTAACAATTGCATCAGTCATTTTAGCAGGTGTTTATGCACTGATCATTTTTGAGGTAAGCACAATTATTTTTACTCAAGGCAAATAGGAATGTAATTGTTTCTGACACTTAAGGCATTTTTTAAAAGTACCAAGAGGAAAACTACATCACTCTGAGTAAAATTTCATGCTGCTTTCCATTCATTTTCACTAAATTTTCATTCTGTGTTTAAATCAACCATTTCTAAGGGTTTCAGAATGACGGCCAACATTAGATTTCAGTTCTGTGATAAATTATATTCAGCTCAGAGAACATTAATCAGGTTCCTGCTTATTCCCAACCATACTTAATAGGAACATGGGCTTTAAATGAGAACTACTTCAGCACCTCTGGGTACTTTTAATCCTAGTGGAAGCTGTTTTGGTCTTAGGTTCCCTTTGAAACAAAAGAGTGTTAAGGTGGGATTGTGAGTTTGTCATAAGAACAGAGAAATATTTCAGTCTCAAACAGTCATTTTGTTCATGCCTTCTCTTCTTGTTCATTAGGAAATAACAATTTTTCTACCCAATGTTGTTCTGATTTCACTATTGTACATGGAACAAGAGCTCGGTTGGATGGATTGTTCCTTCAGACTCCTATAAACATCAAGGCAAAGTGATAGAGAATATATAGAGTCGAAGGCTTTCACGGACAGAATCCATAGGTTGTTGTGGATTTTCTAGGCTCTTCCATGTTCTATTAGTATTTGCTCCTGAAGTTTTGCCTGCATATGTAGCTGGCATCTTCAGAGGATCTGGTGGCATGGAAGTGAGACAAAGTATATATACTTGTGTAGTCCCTGGGTGGGACTACATACTTAATGCACTGTTATGCATATCCCCTGACTAACAATACAACCCTGGGAGATATCCCATTTAACAATAGGCCATCACACAGGCCAACTGTAATATATGCAAATTGCTTCCTCTCACCCAGGGACTACACAAGTATATATACTGTGTCTCACTTCCATGCCACCAGATCCTCTGAAGATGCCAGCCACAGATGCAGACGAAATGTCAAGAGCAAATACTAATAGATCACAGCCTAAAAACCTGGAAAGCCCACAACAACCTATGGATTCCGGCCATGAAAGCCTTTGACTTTGATATCAAAAGATAAATGATTAGATTTATATAAAGATGTTAAAGGTTTAGATACTCCATGTGTTAGTTAGTGACTTACATACACCAGTAATGGCAGGTCTGCTCCTCACTGCACCTTCATGTTCTAATGAATCTCCTAACACACATCACTGTATAGGGTGTGAAAGAGAGTCTAGATCAGAGCTCAGAAACATTACTTTTTCTAGGCTATAACTGATAGAACTCCTCAGCTAGCATGGCCGCTCTCAATACTGGCTGAGGAACTGTGAGAACTGTAAATGCTAAGGTAGTTTCTTCCCAAGCTATGGTTGAAGTTACCCTTTGGCTCCAGTCTTGCCATCTTCTAGTTTGATTGTCTATCTGATAAGATTTTGGTGAACATACAGTTTGGTTCTTCACAGGTTTTTGGGAAACAGGGATATCAGGGGACAAGTTAGCTCGGTTAGGCAGTATCTTCCAGTTATATAACTAAATTCTCCCTCCCTCCCCCTACTTGGAATCAGGTTTAGCTTTACTCAGAGGTGAATCTAAGGTGGGGCAAGTAGGGTATGTGCCTTGCCAATGCCAGGGGGGCACAAAAAAGCTATGCTGGAAGTGGCAGAGGAGAAGGAGGAGGAGGAGGAGGAGGAAGGGGTGCAACTTCTATGCTTGCCCTAGGCATTGTTTACACTAGATACGCCTCTGGCTTTACCATTAGGCAAACTGGAATGGCTGCCTCACCTATCAGATTTTTAATGTTATGAAAGACACACCAATTGGGATGGGGGAGGCATTTGTGAAATTTTCTGCTTCAGATTCCCAAGTAATTTAACTGGGAATCTTGGCTTGATGGCTTGGGTGAATGAGGGGCATTTTTTTGCTGCTCTACCCCATTGTAGTAAAATATCTTGGACCAGCCAGCCTGCTTTTCCATATACAGACCCTCCTATCTGGTCTTTCATCTTTACAGCACAGTCTAGTTAATATATCAATAATATTTTAAGTCCTGTTGTTCATTTGGGTTCTACATTTCTCTTGTGGTTGTACATGGCTGGGTAGTTCTGTATAACTTTTCAATAGCCCACTTTGTAATTTTATATAAACATTTCCTGAAAATACAATCTGATAGAACTGGTGCTTTTGGTTTGGAAACAAAGAATGGAATTATCCACTGGGTGGCACTGCATGCCACTTGAAGCCGTGGATACTGTTCTTGTCCATCTCTTAGTGTATGCTTTTGTCTAGCTTTCTCACCCAGAGAGTGCTGTTTTCCAGCAACAATCAGTGTGGTGCCATATTTTTTCCCACCAGGAAGCAGTATACCAACTTTCAAGAGTGCAGTGTTTTCTATATTTTCTCCTACCTCATAAAATTAATGTTGAAATCTGTCACGTTTTTGATATAAGACATGCACATGCTTCGTCTTGCACCAACTTTGTGTTTGCTTTCTCTGCCGCAAGTGGCTGTGGAATATTAAGCTAGGTTAATTGAATGCTACTGTACAGCTTCTAGTCTGCCTAAGGCAACCAAGGGTAAAGAGAGTCATAAAAGTCTTAAAAAATTTAGGAAGATGCAACAACATTCTTCCATAGAAGCATATACTGTGTATATATGCATCCAAACTTTCTGCACCTTTTTATTAGGCAGTACAGGCTTTCTTCTTAAGAAGAAAAGTAAATGGTAGTAAAATGAATAGCTGCCAAGGAAATGAGATGCTCAAAGAGGTAACAATAAAGTTTAAGAAGCACAAGAAAACAAAATCCTCAAACCAAAGAAGATGAGACATTAAAGATGAGAATACCTGAACCAAAGAAGATGAAAACCAGAGAGCAGACATTTCAAGGCAAGCTGAAATTATTTTGAAAAATGAGAGAGCCAGGTTGAATCTGTGCTTGCTCATTAGAACACATAGCATCCCAATGAAACAACTACAAATGGTATATTTTAATAGTAGTAGCATTTATTCTTTGGTAATTCTGAGGATTTTGCTCTAAATATAGAATTGGCATGTAGCCCTGCTTGATGCATCTTTAAATGTTTTAAGGAACCTGCTAGGTGTGCATGTGGGTATTAGTTTGTTGTCCCCCAGATACATTGGCTATATTTCATGCCTTAACAAGCAATTTTGACTTGCATTTTCCTTGGGCATTTTTCCTCATAGTTTGGATCTTGTTCAGCTTGCATTCTGCTGCTTGCTCTCACTTGTAAAAGTTACCAGCTGAGTTCTGACAGCTCAGACCACCTGTAGAGAATAGTATATGACCTGCAGCATTATTTACTGCCCTATTTATCATAAGTGATACTGCCAATCACTTATGAAGCGATGCTAAGAAAACACAATTCCATTCCTGGAACAAATATGGTGGGCCTGCACCAACTCTTATGGAGCCCATCAGACGGTACTATGGCTTGCCAAGTGAATGACAATTCTTTTCCTCCTTGGCCTTGTAATCTGAAATAGGGAGAAAGAACAGGTTTTAATAAGCACCCTTGACTGTTATTGGACACAAACCAACCAAGATATTTTAGTGGTTAAGTACTGAATTAAGAATGGGGAGACTGAGGCTCAACTTTTCACTTGGCTAAGAAGGTCACTTCATGGGATGATCTTGCAACATTCAATATGCAGAATTGTGTTGATGATTCATGCTAATACAATTGGGTTACATCAATGGAAATCCTTTTCTAGATGTTGCAAAAAGAGGTGTCCTACAGCTTTGCCTCTCAACAAAAATAGCCTTCTTTTTCCCCATCCCTGTGCATGTTTGTGTTTGTGTTGGGAAAATTCCTTTGTACCACCTTTGACCTCCTGGACTTCAGTGGGACCTATGTGTGAGCATGCTGGTGAAATTTTATGTTTTGCCAGCAACATTCATCATTATATCCTATCCTCATCTATTTTAGAGATCTGTGGGGTAGAAATGAGAGGTGAAACATGTGTGCTGCCTTTAGTCTCCTTAGAGGAAGTATGGGATATAAATATTACACAACTTTCGTGTACCTCAGTTGCCTGGTGCTTGTTTCTTGGCTTCATGTATATGTGTGTTTATTAGAGGGATTAACAGCTTTTTAAATGTAGGAGCAAACTATTTTAGCTTATATCTTCTTTGCTCTCTCTCTGTCTCTGTCTCTCTGTGTATATATGTGTATACATGAGGCTACAGAACATGAAAACGACAATTTCTGCAACCTGATTCATGAAGGGAGGGGAAGGAAATGCTGAGTGAGCAATGGGTAGGGAAAGAAAGAGGAAAAAAAGGTGGAAAATAGAAAAAAGTGGGAGGGGAAGAAAAAGAATGGAAGATACAGTTGTCATATTGCTCAGTTAGTTGGGTTTTACTTGAATTCTAGCCATGCCGCTTGGTGCCTGTTTACACCATTAGCTGACTTGGTTAGTACACACGTCACCAAAAAAGAGAGTAAATGTGCATCTGCTTGGTACAGTTACCTCAGTTTCATGCAGCTTTAACTATAGTATAGAGGGTTACTTAGTGCCAAGGAAGAAGGGATTTGAGGAATAAATCAATTTAATTCTGTGGCAAAGATAGCACTTAGAGTATCTTGGGAACTCTAGTTTAGAGTAGGTGGGTCCTCCCTAGGACAGAATCCTGAGTCCCTTGCCAAAGTGCAGTTTCAGTCTGTTTCGCCCACGGGTGAATCCACAAGTGTGATTTGTATTATTTCTATTAGCTTCTTTGATATTTTAAATTATACTGTTCATTGCTGTATTGTTGGCTGAATGATTCTGAGAGTTGTAATCCAAAACAGTAATATTTCGAAGTTCACTTTTTTTCTGAGTGTAGAAAGCGCTTTTCTGACTCTGGCTGAGTAACTCTTAAAGTAACTTTGGGTCATTTTAGTATAATTTTTCCTATTTTGCAGATGGGATGTGGACATGAGTCTGAATATACGAACGGCTAGGACATTATAAGTTAAGTAAGATTCCAAACACTGTGGAATCACTTTTCCTAGGAAAACCCAATTCTTGAATAT
Organism: Iguana delicatissima; assembly: GCA_948472985.1. Taxonomy (NCBI): domain Eukaryota; kingdom Metazoa; phylum Chordata; class Lepidosauria; order Squamata; family Iguanidae; genus Iguana; species Iguana delicatissima. Next base: position 673,325 of record CAOKZL010000276.1, on the reverse strand, counting down.
TGACATCTTCTGCAGATGTTAAACGCATATGAGCTCTGTGAGTAGAAAAACTAGAAAAAAAAAGAGATGTGTGTATGTGTTATGCAATGCAAAATCACTTTGGGCTGCAGCTTGTGTGTCTCTGCATTGTATGCAAAGAAGCTAAGGAAACTTTCCATTTCCCATCTGTAGAGCTTCTGAGTGAGAAATGAATATTGTGTGAGCATGCCGGTCAGTCCTTTCAGGAGTTGAATAATAAGAGAATAATTTACACATTTGGCAGAACATCGGCCCACAGACTGGAAACACGCAATATATATTGCAATCCTAAAGAAAGGGGACACTAGAGATTGCAGTAACCACATCAATTTCCCATGAAAACAAAACAATGCTCAACATTCTATAAGAAAGACTTTTACCATCTATGGAGCATGAAAAGCCAAATGTCCAAGCTGGGTTCAGGAAAGGGAAAAGCATGATGGATTATCTTACAAACATCCATTGGAAAATGCAGCTCACCAAAGAATTTCAGAAGAAAATCAGCCTGTGTTTTATAGATTATAGAAAAACCTTTGATTGTGTACATCATGAAAAACTGTGGAGCATTCTTAAAGTGTGGGTGTACCACAACATTTATTGTGTACACAACGTTTGATTGTCCTGATGTATAACATGTACTCAGGGCAAGAGGCCACCATCAGAACTGAATACAGAGAAATGGAATGATTTCCAATTGGCAAGGGGGTTAGGCAAGGCTTCATTTTACCATGGTATCTGTTTAATTTACATACTGAAGCTATACATAAAGAAGAATTAGATCTGGAGAAAGGAGTCATGAAAATTGGAAGAAGGAACATCAACAATTTAAGATATACAAATGACACCACACTACTGGCAAAAACTAGCAAAGACTTGGAACAATTACTGAAAAAAGTCAAGGAAGAAAGTGTAAATGCAGGTTTACAGCTGAACATGAAGAAAACAAAAATAATGATGATGGATGATTTAAATAACTTTAAAGTAGACAGTGAAGACATTGAAACACAGGCCTTTTTCGCACTTGGCGAAGAAATCACCCTGTTCTGGTACTCACCGGACTGGAGTGCTCCCTTGGCGGATCCAGGCTGGTCCAGAGCAGTGCGTGGCCGCACTACACACTGCTCCGGGGACGAAAATGGCGGCTTCCAGTTGGTGGAGGCGAACCGGTGAAGCTCGCCAGCCTAAAGCCCACCCCTGGAAGATCTGCAGGCTTGCACTGGTGTGAGCCTGCAAATATGCACCAGAGCACGGCCACGGAGTGGCGCGCTCCGTGCTGTTGAAAGACCTGTTTGAAGTGGTCTTTCAATAGCACGGAGAACAACCACTTTTGGTCATTCTGGAGCGGGCTGAAGTCTGGAACTACACAAAGTAGTCCGGACCCAGTCTGCTCCCAAGTGCAAACGTCCTCACTGGAGGACGCTCTGCACCGTTCTGAAAACAAAGTGCAGAAAAGGCCACAGTCAGACCTCCTCATTTCTGAGGTTAGGGGTGCAGGACCCTCATGAAAGTGAAACACACACACACATACATACGAAAATGTGTGTGTATGTCTGCAGGAAGGAGGCTGAGACATGGTCACAAAGGGAAAAGGGATGGACTGTCATGGGGGCTTTAACTTCCACTCTTACACACATATCCTCCTTAGGTGTGGAGGACATCTGTAGAGAGTTCATAGTACTGAGAAATTGAGAGTGTGAGTCATCTTTAGCTGGCCAGGCAGTAGCTAGTGGAGGAGAGGGAGGAGGACCAGAAGTAGGTTTTTAAAAGGTGTATGGTCTGTCTGAGGAGGAAGGCTTTTGAGGAAAAGAAGCACTTGAGGTGGAGGGGCAGGGATTGGAGAAACTCGCAAATAATCAAATCTGAGAAAGTTAAACCTATGAAAGTGAAGGGCCAACTTTAAGATTTTCCATACCTTGGCTCAATCATTAATCAGAATGGAGATTGCAGTCAAGAAATCTGAAGAACACTTGAAAGACTTGGAAGAGCAGCTATGAAGGAACTAGACAAGTTCCTAATGTGTAAAAATATGTCACTGAATATTAAAGTGTAGATTGTCTGTGTCATCTTCTTTCCAATTTCTATGTTGCTTTGGGTTCTTAAGCAGCATAGTTAGAAGCTTGCCCTCTTCATTCTGGAAACTGGCCAATCACATCTTTTGAAGATTATATAGGACAGGGGAGCCTGCCCAAATACCTTAAAGACACCAGGTCCTGTCTGATCTTGGTTTGTACTTGGATGGAAACAACCAATGAATACCAAGTGCAGTAGGCTTTATTTCAGAGGAAGGAATTGGCAGAACCACTTCTGAGTATTCTTTGCCAAAAAGAACCCTATGAAATTCATGGGATTGCTATAAGTTGATAGGTGACTTGAAGGTGCATGTGCATACACACATACACACTGAGAACAGGAGTGGGGAATGTGTGGCCTACCAGAAGTTTCTGGGCTGCATCTGCCATCAGTCCTAGTCAGTATCACCCAGAGGTGGCCAAAGTGCAATCTATGGGCTACATCTGAACCACAGCTCTGATTTTTAATTTTTGTTCCAATCCCTCCCAATGCCCCCAAAACCTTCTAAGGCATGGAAGACAATTTTTCCATCTTTGCCTCCCTCCTTAGCTATGTTACGTCTAGAAGCGGATTTTTTTTTAAAAGACAGGAAGTAACCCAGAAATGAATTCCAGATCACTTCTGTTGTAAAGAGGGCCTAAAATAGCCCGAGAGAGGGAAAAATGATCCCCACACTTCCTTGAAGGAATTAGAAGTCATTTTTTGGGGGGGGGGATTTGGGGTGTATAGTGGGGACTGTGGCACTCCAAGGTCTCCTAGGGAGCCACTGAAGCCCCCAGCTCTTGAAGTTGCCCACCTTTGTTGTAGCCAATGACTGGGGATAATGGGAGTTGTGGGTCAACAGCATCTGGAAGATTACATCATCTGGCTTCCCAGCCCTGAAAGAGGAATTGCATGCTCCTTTGTCAGCTTCCAGCTCATTTGCATGCTGTCAGTAACAGATGAGAACTGAATTCATGAGTCAGATTGTAAACAGGAAACTAATTCTACCCCCTACCTTTATGAATAATACTAATACTAATAGCATCTACTGAGAACAAACAAGATGGAGGAATGAAGGCTACAGTTCTAGGCATACTTCCCAGGGAGCAAGTCATGTTGAATTCAGTGGTACTTAGTTCCAAAGAAACAGGCACAGGATGAGACTGCATGTCATTTAAAATATCTCTTTTGCTCTTTCTTTTTTTATGGATCCATGAAAACTTAATAATTCTATTAAGGCTGGTAAGTGCATGTTTGTGCTCAGTAAATGGGATCTAAAAGGAGCTGGCTTCACTTCAGGCCACATAGCAACATTACTCAGCTTCATCTTCTGTTTCATTAAGCTTCTTCTTTGGCACATATAGGAATCAAATGAGCACCCTGGGAATGTGGCAAAGCAGGAGGAGCCTTCTCTGAATTTTCCTTCAAGCAGAAATCTTGAATCATAAATTGTTGGAATAACTTGTCATGCATTCTTAACAGGAATAAATAATATCTTAATGGCACACATATCTTGGTGGCATTGTTTGCCTTTGGAATAGCTGCCTTGATTGTAAACTAAAGTATGTGTCTTCAAGTCACCCGTCAACTTATGATGACTGCATGAAGGTTTTCTCAGGCAAGAAATACTCAGAGGAAGTTTGTTATTGCCTCCCTCTAATTATAGCTCACAACACTTGGTATTCCCTGGAGGTCCCCCTTCCAAGTGCTAACCAGCCTGACTCTAAGTAGCTTTCATGATCAAATGAGATCAGGGTCCTTTCCTCAATACACTGTTATAGCGCTATTATTCCACTTTTAACATCCTGTGGAATTCTGAGGTTTGTAGTTTACTGAGGCCAAAGAGCTCTCTGGCTGAGAATTCCAAATGCTTCTCCCTAAACTGCAAACCCCAGGATTCCATAGGATGTTGAAAGTGGAATAATAGCACTATAACGATGTAGTGAGGAAAGGTCACTGGTATTTTCGGGGTATTCGGGCACCTTGTTTGTAGGGATGTCAAAATCTCTCAGTTCTGATCTCACTTTTTTGGAGTGCCACCTCTGAATCTCCCCTGTTCTTATTTCATATCAGGTTAGAGCAATGTCTGTCCTCTGCCTGCACTGAAATTTGCCCTATCTTATATGCATTTCTGCAGTTTACCTAATTTATGCAGGGGAAAAAGGCCCAAATGATATTGGCCAAGTAGGAATAGCATCCAATCGTGGGAGAGGTGGAAACAATGCTATGGGACTTGCAGGAAGGGCACGGGGACTTAAGTGTCTCTACACTAATGCACGGAGTATGGGAAACAAACAAGATGAATTTGAACTCCTAGTACAGCAAAATAAATATGATTTGATAGGCATCACTGAGACCTGGTGGGATGAGTCTCACGATTGGAATGTAGGAATAGAGGGGTATAGCCTATTTTGTAGAAATAGACCAAATAAGAAAGGAGGAGGAGTAGCCTTATATGTCAAGGATGTTTTCACCTGTGAAGAGATCCATGACTTGAACACCGGAAGCCAGGTCGAGAGCATCTGGGTAAGAATTAAGGGAGCGAGAAACAATAGGGATATTATAATGGGGGTTTACTACAGACCTCCAAGCCAGACTGAGGACCTCGATGGCGCTTTCCTAGACCAAATGACTGCACATTCAAAAAGGAGAGATACAGTAATAATGGGAGATTTCAACTACCCAGATATATGTTGGCAGTCAAACTCTGCAAAGACGGCAAGGTCCAGCAAGTTTCTTGCTTGTCTCGCAGACAATTTCATGGTCCAGAAGGTGGAGGAGGCGACAAGGGGATCAAATATTCTGGATCTGATCCTGACCAACAGGGAAGACCTTGTTAATGACGTAGAACTGGTTGGAACTTTAGGGGAGAGTGACCATGCCCTATTAGAATTTGGCATTCAGTGGGGAGGAGAAGACAAGTGTAGCCAGGCACTCGTCTTAGATTTTAAAAAAGCAGACTTCTGTAAACTGAAGGAGCTGCTGGCTGAAATCCCGTGGTCAAGAATAGTGAATGAGAAAGGAGTTCAGGATGCATGGGAGTTCTTTAAAAGGGAGATACTGAAGGCACAGGCTAAAACTGTGCCATTAAGGAGGAAAATGGAAGGCATCTGAAGAAACCGGAATGGTTGACTAAAGAACTCTCAGCTGAGCTAAGTGTTAAGAAAAATATGTACAGGAAATGGAAAAAGGGGGAAATCACCAAAGAAGATTATAAGCAAGTAGCCAGGAGATGTAGGGAGAAGGTCAGAAAGGCTAAAGCACAGAATGAACTTAGGCTGGCCAGAGACATTAAAAACAATAAAAAGGGCTTTTTTAAATATGTCCGCAGCAAAAGGAAAAAAAAAAGGAGATGATAGGGTCACTGCGCAGGGAAGATGGTGAATTAATAACAGGAGGAAGAGAAAAGGCAGAACTCCTCAACACCTTCTTCACCTCAGTTTTTTCCCAAAAGGATAAAAACACTCAACCTGGCGGTTGGGGAGCAGGTGAGGAAGTGGGGGAAATGCAGCACAGAATAGGTAGAGAGGTAGTACAGGAATACCTGGCTACTCTGGATGAAATCAAGTCTCCAGGGCCAGATGAATTGCATCCTAGGATTTTAAAAGAACTAGCAGAGGTCATTGCGGAACCTCTTACTATAATCTTTGAAAACTCTTGGCGGACAGGAGAAGTTCTGGCAGACTGGAGGAGAGCAAATGTTGTCCCCATCTTCAAGAAGGGAAAAAAGAGGACCCAAATAATTATCGCCCAGTCAGCCTGACATCAGTACTTGGAAAGATCCTGGAGCGGATCATCAAACAGTCAGTTTCTAATCACTTAGAAAACACTGCCGTAATTATGAAAAGTCAACATGGATTTCTCAAAAATAAGTCATGCCAGACTAATCTTATCTCTTTTTATGATAGAGTTACTTGCTTGATAGATGAAGGGAATGCTGTGGACGTAGTATATCTTGATTTCAGTAAAGCCTTTGACAAAGTTCCCCATGACATTCTTGCAAAGAAGCTAGTAAGATGTGGACTGGACAGGGCTACTGTCAGGTGGATTTGTAACTGGTTGACTGACCATACCCGAAGGGTGGTCACCAATGGCAGATTCTCATCCTGGAGAGAAGTGAATAGCGGGGTGCCACAGGGTTCTGTCCTGGGCCCGGTGCTGTTCAATATCTTCATTAATGACTTGGATGAAGGAATAGAGGGCACGCTGATCAAATTTGCAGATGACACCAAATTGGGAGGGGTTGCTAATACACCAGATGACAGGATCAAAATTCAAAAGGACCTGGGCAGATTGGAGAGCTGGGCCAAGGCTAACAAAATGAATTTCAACAGAGAGAAATGTAAGGTCCTACACTTAGGCAGAAAAAATGGTATGCAGAAATATAGGATGGGGGACATGTGGCTGGCTAACAGTACGTGTGAAAGGGATCTAGGAGTCTTAATAGACTACAAGCTGAACATGAGTCAGCAGTGTGATGCGGCAGCCAAGAAAACCAACGCAATTCTTGGTTGCATCAATGGGAGTATGGTGTCTAGATCGAGGGAGGTATTGGTACCACTCTATTCTGCTTTGGTTAGACCTCATCTTGAATACTGTGTCCAGTTCTGGGCACCCCAATTCAAGAAGGATATGGATAAGCTGGAGCAGGTCCAGAGGAGGGCAACCAAAATGGTGAGGGGCCTGGAAGCCATGCCCTATGAGGACAGACTTAGAGAGCTGGGTATGTTTAGTCTGCAGAAGAGAAGGTTGAGAGGGGACATGATAGCCATGTTTAAATATTTGAAGGGATGTCATGTCGAGGAGGGAGTGGGCTTGTTTTCTCCTGCTCTTGAGACCAGGGCAAGGAGCAATGGATACAAGCTGCAGGAGGGGAGATTCCACCTGAACCTCAGGAAGAATTTCCTGATGGTCAGGGCTGTCCGGCAGTGGAATGTGCTGCCACGGAGTGTGGTGAAGTCTCCTTCTTTGGAGGTTTTTAAGTGGAGGCTGGATGGCCACTTGTCAGGAGGGCTTTGAGGGTTTTCCTGCATGGCAGGGGTTTGGACTGGATGGCCCTTGTGGTCTCTTCCAACTCTACATTTCTATGATTCTATGCACCTCTTTCCGACTGTTTAAAATCTATTTCCATGTAGTTTCTTCAATCATGTACGTTTTAGTCATTCACATTTTAAAATATATGCATTTATTTCTCCCACAAATGTGTGACTGCTTTAGGCATGGTGCGCTTTTTCTCACCAGAAGCCCTAAGAGCTGAGAAAATGCTGCTTTCATCAAGACTGTCAAATCCAATAAAGTTTCTTTCCATCCCTGCTTGAGGGGCATCCTTTGAGAGAAATCTAATAAATCAGATATTTTCATTCTTTAGTTTTCCAGATGTTTTGGGTGTCAGCTTCCAGAAGCCTCAGTCAACATAGCATGGTGAATGTTTCTGGGAACTGAAACCCAAACATCTGGAGAACCAGTGATTGAGAACCGGTATCATAAGCAAAACAATAGCTCCACAATCATTTATTCTGATCCCCTACAATGAGCATATATAGTCTAACAGTTGTTAATGTCCGTTGGTTACACCAACAGGTGGGTGACTCAGAGGTCCTCCTACATTGCCAATGCCTCTGTGGAAAGGTGGGGAATTATAGCTCAAAGGACGCCTTTGGGGGGTGGAGGGGCAGTAACTGCAGGACCTTTTCATTTGTGCATACTGGTACTTACTGCAAGACACCAGTTGGAGGTGAAAAGAATGTTTTATTGGGGGAAATCACAAACACATGCAAGAAATTGAGCAGCCTCACAAACCATATGGGGATAACAGTGAGGGAAAAATTGGATAGTGAGGAGTTTTGGATGAAGTGGACAATATTTACCAATCCTGAAGAAAAGAAATTTGAGGCAAGTTGGCTGAAACATGAGACTCTGAGACCAGCAAAGAGGAACAAAAGTCTGGGGTGCAGCATGATGCCCAAGTGCTAACAAAAGGCCAGGCTCTGGACTGGGGTTTAAATACCTCCTTTCTGCCCTGAAGGGGAAGGTGTTACTGGCTCTCTAGCAGAGTGGATAAAGGAGTCTGGAATGGGCTAATGGTTTTGACTTCAGGAAACAAAAGTACGGCTGGGCAGGTGAGGAAACAAAAGGAAAATGTGGTAGGAAGGGTTTGCAGGATATTGGTTGTGGCTGCCTCATCGGAGATGCCTTGCTGGCCATTATTTTCTGAGTATGGGCAATTGATAGGATTATCTTGAGCCCATTAAGTCAGGGCCCTTTGGTTAATCCTTGTGAATTTATGACCTGGCCATGCTGATGTCATTTGCCCAAACACACATTCTCAGTCAGAGTCCCTTTTCACAAGGTGTTCAGCCACAAGCATATAATTTATATTTTGTGCCAATTAAATAATATTCATTGCCAATTACACCATATCATGGAGTGTGGGGGGTATCTAACATGGTAACACATTTTTATTTTGAAGTGAGGCCCTTTTCGCACGGCATGATGCCCCATGGGCCGGCAGGCGCCAATCGTGCACCTTTTCATTTTCGGCTAGAAGCCAAAAATAGTGTGCGATCACACATTGCTCCTGGGCCCTGCGTGCACTTACCTGGCATGCAGAGCCTCCGGAGCCGCGCGGTCACCCTTCCTGCCCCAGTGCAGCCTGGGAAACTCCCAGGCTGTGCTGCAGAAGGAAGAGGCGGGGCTGTCTCGTGAGCAAGCAGCTTGTGCGGAGCCGAAGGACCCCGGACGTGAGAGCCTCTCGCTGGAGGCTGCTTGCGTGATCCCTGCACCGCAGCACCGGAAGAAGGTAAGGTGCGGAAAGGGCCTAAGTTTCATTGTAGTAGGCAAGCTTTGTTGCCATATAAGTGTGTTTAGCATTGCAGTCCAAGGGCCTAACAACGGGTGAGGCTAAATCCTTTGTCAATAATCTCAATATTTATGGAATATTTCTTATGTTAATGCAGAATTATCTTATGCATAATAATTATCTTTTTATCTAGACTTCAGTCCTTGGGGAGAGGAGGTATTCATATTCTCTCCCTCTTCTCTTCCTAGCCATTTCCTCCATGAAAGCAGTCCTCTCTCCAACAATTAGGATCAGAAAGATAGATCTCATTGGTACACGAGCTGTTAGTATGATTGGCAGGGATGCACGTACCATGACCTGGAGTAAGGTGCTAAGTATGATTTTAAAAAGTATCTTGACAAAGGAGTGACAATAATTAGACTTCCTGCATAAAGTCAGCCTATGGTTGAATACCTTGAGGGCTCACCTACGTTTCTATACAGTGACAGAATGCTGGGTGAGCAATATGAAATAATTAAAAGAAAGGTTAGACTTTCCCTTGATTTGGATCTTTCTTCTCTATTTGCATTCTCCATTGTAGGCTTTTAAAAAGAGAAATTTAAATATGTTGTTTTCAGTTTGCACACCTGTTATTATGTGGTTTCAAGACATTTATGAATTTTGGTGACCCTTAGGTGAACCTATCATGAGGTTTTCTTGGCAAGATTTGTCAGAGAGGGTTTGCCATTGCCTTCTTCTGAGACTGAGAGAGTTTGGTATGCCCAGACTCCCCCAATGGATTCCCATGGCTGAGCAGGAATTTAAATCCTGATCTCCCAGAGTACTGGTCCAGTATTCAGACCACTATGCAAACACTGGGTTCCTTCACACCTACCCAAGGCCAATTCTGATTTCATTTTTAGAAACTTTGTGTGATTTCATGTGTAAAGTGTGTGTTATGTTAGTTTTATTGAGCCTTAATTTGCAACATAAGAAAAGAACAGTCATATTGCATGGAACAAACAGTTTACTCTGTTATACCCATACATTTTATTCACTTCTATATTACCACACCATACACCCTCACTCTGTGGGATGTGCTGTTTTCCAAACTGGACATAGTTCATGGCTGAAATACATGTTTGAAAGTGCACTGGTTGTATGTGTATGCCAGGTCAGGATGACCTCAGATATGATCGGGTCATAAGCTCAGAGAGGATCAGGCGGGAAAGCCTGATGCCGATGAGCTTGGGATAATTGTTCAAAAACGGTAAGGCCCTTTCCGCACGAGATACCATAAACGGATGTTTACCACAGATGGTGGATTCTCTTGAAATGCAGTAGTGACCCCGCATTCTGCACCTCTCAGTATTAATGTGAATTGGAGTGTCTCTATCACATTTTGCCCCACCCCACTGGCCCTTATTGGCCTTCTGCCAGTACTGCCATTTTCTTAATGTACAGTAAAGAGCATTTAACATTTCCGCATTGAGGCGGCATATGGAATATATGTGGATGAGGCCATGCAAAACGGATTTTTTCTGTAGTTCAAATAACGCATCCTAGCTAGATGGGATGGCTATTGGATTGCGATGATGTTGTGTGGAACTGCAGCCCCTGAAACAAATACAACCATTAGCTACTATGTTTTAGTGATGCCGTGCAGAAATGGCCTAAGTTGAGAGCACTCCCAAGAACAATAGCAGGCAAAACTGCCCAGGTGAAGCAATCCTACTGTGAACATATCCTACAGAGACCTTCCCCATTCACACTATGTGACCAAAACATTAAGAGGCTGTCAGGACTTCCATCAATTTTTTGTCACCTATTGTTAAGGCAATCAGCCTGTTCATTCTTGCTACCTTCAGACACGCAATCACTCTGATATGACCTTCTGCTTCAGGATTGGTAACTATCATCCTTTCCACTCAACCTTTCTCTATCCAACCTTTCCTGCCTTATTTTCCCATAGTCTTGTATGGCTCTTGAGAGTGTCTGATTTCTTGTACGTTTGCTGATTCCCAATAAAACACTCTATTTAACTTTTAACTGCAGTTCTCTCTACAGTTAGTACTGGTATACACAGGTGAAAAGATCCTGCCGTTACCCTACTCTCTCAGGCCTCTTTTCAGCTATAGCTCCCTCTATTTTTAAGGAGATGCTGGCATTGCAGGTTTACCCCAAGGTCTCCCATCTTTTATGGTAACACCTACTCACAGCCTAGTCACTCTAGCTTCATGCTGTATGAACCAGTGTCCTATGTAAATCCTAACGGAAGGTTCAGGACAGTAGGAGAGAAAGATGGCATAATTTGCAGATTCAGTAAGAAGTGGAGAGTATCAGTTGAGAAGGGCTTTGGAGGAGTCAGTGAAGAAAATGATGATGTAAAATTATTATTATGTTTATACTTTTAAATATCCTGCCTTTTCTTCACTTCAGGACTCTGAGAGGCTTATAACAGATTCAAAAAAAGCCCACATAGTTAAAAATTCACAAAATACAGAAGTTGTAAAGTGACGAAATTATCCAAAAATTATACCCAGCTAAATCATAAATAATTAAAACAAACCCAGTGCAACAAAAATAAAAAATATTAAATCTAGCATGATTAGATGGGATGGGCCTTGTACAATCAGTCCTCAAATAACAGGCTAGTGGTAAGATAGGTGAAGAAAAAAGAGATCAGATAGCATGAACTTATGTAGAAATGTTATTTCCAAATCTTTATTGAAACATTATTCCTTAAATTGATGGAATAATTGATTCAAATATCTGATATGTTTGGGTTTGGGTTGATTGTAGACTAATTTCTCTCTCTTTCCACATTATCCCCTCTGTCTGTACATTTAAGAAGAGTCTTGTGTTTAAGGAGATGATAGATGATGGCAGATCTTGACCTTGGATTATGGGGCATCCAGAGAGACTGGACGTCCTGGGCTATTAAACATTTAACTACTCTTGACTGAAAAAAAGTGCACACAGAAATGCACGTTTTTGAAAATGTGTATAAAAATGGGGAGATTTTGAAAAATGTCTGCATGAAATTATTTTTTTGAATTTGCTTGTGGATTGGGGAAAAAAAGTCTAATCTGATGTAGAAATGGGGTAGACAGAACTGCACTATGAAAAGCAAAAACGACCTTAGAGAAATTGAACTTGTCAGATTTGTCCATCTAGTTTTGTTTTAAAAATTAAGCATTTTGAGTTACAGTTGTCATTACTGTTACATTTAAAAACTGTGTACAATTACATCTGAAAAACTATGGAATGGAATTATTCCAAGTGCTTTCTTAACTGTTTAAAACACGGTACCAAATGTCTGAGTGCGACAATGCGGGTGATGCAAAATCTACATGATTGGCAAAGTTGATAAAAGGAAACCATGTCATACAAAATCTATTTCAGTCTGTTCATTTCTCATGTTATTGATGGTGAGAAGCTGGGGGGAAACCCCTTATTTCCAGTCGGAAAACAGGTGATGTTCATTATGTTGTTCTGTCCTTTTGCAGCAGATAAGTTTATGATGAGCCACAGAAAAAGTGAAGATCTGAATGTGAGCTTGGGTGGCAAGGGGTTTCTCATAATTTGCAAAAATTTCCCATAGGAAGGATTGGGGTGATATTTTAGCAAAGCCCTGCTTAAATTCATTAGAGTTCCTTTATGTAGGGGAAAGTATCAATAAAATGACTTAAAAATCTTCATAATACCCAAATATTTTGCGTGGAATTTCAGATTTTTTTTTTTTTTTTGGGAAAAAGGATATTGTATTTGTAGAGCTCGTGAAACAATGGCTATACGGAAGGCACCTGTCATAGCAAAATAACTGGACCTCTTCAGGCTTTGTTTCTATGACTACTTTCCTAAGAGGACATCTTGGATTGTTTGGGTTGTTTAAGAAGTTTCTGTACGCAGAGAGATGTTTGCCATATGTTTTAATGTGCAGGACTCTGTTGCCTACAAAAGAAGAACTGAACTGAACAAAACAGTGCATCACTTACTCTTGTTCTATCCAAAGAAATGTGATTAAAATGACATTGGAAAAGTTATTAATTACTATTCCAAGTAAAATGACATATTACAGAATAGCAAAAGAGGAGTCCCAAAGCCATTTCTGCCTTACACCGTTATAGTGCTATTATTCTACTTGTAACATCCTATGGAATCCTGGGGTTCACAGTTTAGGGAGGCCATTTAGAATTCTCAGCCAGAGAGCTCTTGGGCCTCAGTAAACTACAAACCCCAGAATTCCACAGGGTGTTGAAAGTGGAATAACAGCACTATAACAGTGTAGTGCAGAAAGACCCCATGAAGAGAACTTTCTTTAAAAAGCATACCTGATTTTATTTCTAATGTAAAGGAATTAAAGCTGTCAAGAATCTACAGAATCATATACTTTATTTTCTCTTCTGTAATTGTAAGTGCAGTAAATAATCAAATATGTACTTTATTAAATACATTCTGAATTAATTTTTTCTTCTATTTTGAAGTTATATCACCAGGCAGTTTTGCAATCATTGCCTGGTGCTTGTGAGACAGTAAAGATGCTCTCTCGCATCTATTTATATCCTGCTCAGATTTCATGTAATGACAAACTGCAAATAAACATACAAGGCCATGGCCCTTTCTGCATGGGATTTGCCTGAAGCATTGTGCGATTCTGAGGAGCGATCTGCACGGTGCACTCACAATCATGCGATGCTTCAGGGGCCGGCAGGTGCCAATCTTGCACCTTTTCATTTTCGGCTGGAAGCCAATTGCTCCCAGGCCCCGCACGCACTTACCTGGTGTGCGTAGCCTCTGGAGCAGCGCCAGTCGCACTTCTGCCCCAGCGCAGCCTGGGAAACTCCCAGGCTGTGCTGCGGAAGGAAGAGGCGGAGCTCTCGCGTGAGCAGGCAGCTCAGGCAGAGCTGAAGCAGCAGGGACGCAAGAGCCTCTCGCCGGAGGCTGCTCGTGTGATCCCTGCACCCCAGCACTGGAAAAAGGTAAAGTGCGGAAAGGGCCCATGACAAAGCTTGCAGGCTGTCAGACAGTTGCCTAGTAAAGTTCAGAATAACATTTCATTCCTTATCTGAACGAATTATACTCTTCTAGGCCACCTTTTCTTAATCTGTTTTAGATAGTGTTCCCAGACCTGAGGGCCTGGACCTTCTTGGTTCTCAGGACAAAGAAGAGGAATCTAAGAGTAAGAGCACTGTCTTGGAAAGAAGTTGTATGTTTCTGTGATGTGTGTGTTTGTTTGTATAGTGGTGTGTTGCTTGCCGTGGCTGATTTAGATATCTAGGAGGTCCACCTGGTCCTTTCCCATTCTCCCTCTCAAAGTTTCTCAAGCCATGACCGCCATCAGGAGCCATGGTTTCAGAAAGCAGTAGGAAAGAGCAGGCCATGCAGAAAAGTATTGAGCTATGTCAGGAGTCACAGAATATTGTACCACAAGATTGTTGCTTTGGAGCTTTTCTTACTTATTTCCACTTATTTTTTCACCTACCATAAATGATTGAAGTTACAGTCCAGTTTCCTTTCTTGGTCTAAGGTACAAAGGGGTACCCCATTGTTAGCAAAACATGAAGTACAAAAGTCTTCCTTCCACAGCTTTGCTTAGGCAATTGACCTCTTTCTCATTTAATTCTTGATCTCACTTCTTGTTCTCATTCTGTCTCATGCTCTTTCTCTTTCTCTCTTCTCAGCAGCTCCTAGCCAAACGTCTTTTCCTGTTCTCCCATTCTCTCTCCATTTGTCTTTCCTGGCCATATGTTTTTCTTCCCATTCAGAGATCCTGCCTATGGTAATCATCCTGCATTCTCCATTCCCTCTTTTTTCTTTCTTTCTTATCCTCTCGCTCTGCTCTTCCAGTTCCTGGATAAACACCTTCTCCTTCTCATCTTCTTTCTTTTTTCCCTTCCCACAGCAATCTGCTAAATGCCTTCTCCCTTCCCTTCCCTTCCCTTCCCTTCCCTTCCCTTCCCCCCTCTTCTCCCATTTCCCCACAGCTATTTACAAAATGTAGAGTTGAAAAAATCTTATTTTTGAGAAATAAGAAACTTTCAAAGGGATAGAACTACAACGACCACGTGTTAAAAACTGGCCTTGGAAAAGTGTTAAAACAAAATTGGGAAAAGTTTGTCTTTTTCTCCTTCAGTGGAAAGGTTAGGAAACTTTATTTGGATAGACTACAAGTCTTATGTGTTGTTAAGAACGGGGCCTGCCAAAGTGTTAAAACAGAGCTGATTATGCAACACATAGCTGGAAAAACTGAATTTCCAACCAGAGAAACATGTTCTCTTTTGTTAAACATTGTAGGTTTTTAAAAATTGAAAGATGTGCTCTGAAGAGATGTGACTGATGCTTAATTTATCATGCTTAATGGCAGGGCAGCCTGCTGTGATGTCACCAGGAGCTGTCCCTATGTCTCAGGCTTTGGCTCTGAAATTTTAGGGCCTTGAAGGCTCCTTATCTGATAACCCTCGTGTCAGGCTAAATGATTCCCTTGCTTCTTCTGTAATCTGAAATACTGATCAGAATGGACATCTAGGTGTTCAAAAGCCATTCCAGCTTGTTACGTCCAGTTTCTAAAGAAGGACTTTTAAGACCTAAAACAGGTCTGAGGGTAGGAATTAGGCTTAAATGGCAAATCGTGCCCTCCACAGTGTACGATTTGCCATCTGAAGGATTTTATTAGAGGTGGGTGTCTGGGATAGTTTAAGGGGCACACTGGGGCCCTAAAACATTGAACTGCTTTATCTTCATTATATATAGTGATTGTGATGTATTATTTTTGAAAAAAAAGTCCCTGCATCTTCTCGACTGTATATTGGCTTATAAGAGCCTAACATTTCCCTCTAGTGTGGCATTGGAATGTCTATTTATCCTTAAAAACCCCCAACAACCTGCTAATACATTTTGTTGGGGAAATTAGTGCTAACACACTTTAGTGCTTGAAATGCTTGGTAAAAATAGAGTGGACTTTTAAATTTGTACTTTCAAATCTGTAACTCCTGGAACTTTGGCCCTGAAAATGAATTTTTCCCTGGGATTTTTTTTTTTTTGTGTGTGTGCAGCAGCCTGCCTCTTGGAATAGATAAAATCTGAAGCATTTGAAGCTTTACACCCAAGTTGCTGACTGTCATTTTTCATTGGCTGTTTATCCAGATTAGAAAGAAAGTAAAGCAGAGAGAAGCTGTTGGATTCTATGTATCATTTATCAGCTGAAAGCACATTTTAAAAAAGCAATGTTTGAGATTTTGGCTGGAAAGAAAACCCATTGATTTAAATGCTGCAACCATGATCAACTTGGTCCTTATGTAATTTTTTTAAAAAAAAGTCCTGTGGGATTCCTTACTGCCTGTGCTGTTTACTATTAGCGTTATGCCATTTGTGCTTTGGATTTTAGAAAGAAACTTTCTCAAGAACACTTTGAAGTGTTTGACAAATTCTACTCAGGCCCTTGTCCCAAAGGAATGTGCCTACCAGGAAGCTGATTTCAGATATTTGCATTTGTCTCAACCTCTTCTATTTTTAGGAACAATGTTATCCTACACCATCTGGCGGGGGTCAGCAAAAAGGAATAATTTAGCTGCTCAGACCAGAAAAGTTACAAAAGTCTGTGCATTGGTATCATATAGTGGGCAAAAAGCTGAAGGGCTATCATTAGATATTCAAATTCAAATATTATATATGTTGGTTTATACCGTGTTCTAAAGACCAAACTATTTGTTTAGCATTTAAAATCATGGACCCCTTTCCAACCAAAATCTAAAACATTTTTGTTTAATAAATGTGCTTCCAGCTGATAAATATTACAGTGAATCCAGCAGTTCCTCTCTGCATAGCACATAACACTTGCACAGCACACAGCTACATTTCCTTTGTTTACTGCAAGTAATTATAGGCACAAGGGCGGGATTCTTTCTGTGAATGCAACATGAAGCAAAGGAAATCCTTGCCTATGCTTTCAACCAGAATCCTCAGAAAGAACCTTCACCTAGAAAAGAATGTTCACCACTGAGAGCTGCTTTCTAAGGCTGCTAGTGATGGCGATGTGGGTTGTTATTTTGATTGCATTGAGCAGGGAAAAGATAAACTTTCTCTCTTCCTAGGCACTGCATTTTTGGTAAGAGTTTCCTTGTTCTATGCCCATAATTTCTTAAAGACACAAGTATAGTTATTTCATCCTCACCTATGCATCATATCTGATTGCATTCACAGCCTTGGGTCTGCAGACATTATTTGGCTATAACTTCCCAGTTCCCTGATTAGTGGGCCTGCTGGTGAGGAGGTCTCAGAACAGAAGTCGAAGAACATTTGAGGATCCAAGTTTAGAAACCACTGGAGAATATGTTCAGTGAAAGGAGGCCTACAGGGCTCTCCTAATCTGTGTGATGGGCAATGAGTTGGACTTAATGCACAGTCTGGCTGGTGAGAAGAAGGGAAATTCCATTAACTAGAATTCAGAGCAGGGCTGGGAATATAGATGTTGTTGGACTGGAATTCCATCAGCATTAGTCATTGCAGCTTATGGTCAGTGATGATGAGATTGCAGTCCAACTAAGTCTACAGGACCACACATTTCTAGCTCTGTTTTGGAGCATTCTCTTCCATACAGAAGGAACCCTATACGTGTAGAATTGTAGAATCATAGAATAATAGAGCTGGAAGAGACCACAGGGACTGTCCAGTGCAAGCCCCTGCTATGCAGGAACACACATCAAAGCACTCCCAACAGATGGCCACCCAGCCTCTGTTTAAAAACCTTCAAAGAAGGAGACTCCACAACAGTCTGAGTCAGCATATTCCACTGCCAGACAGCTCTGACCATCAGGAAATTCTTCCTGAGGTTCAGGTGGAATCTCCTTTCCTGCAGCTTGAATCAGTTGTTCCTTGTCCTAGTCTCTGGAGCAGTGGAAAACAGGCCCGCTCCTTCCTCGACATGACATCTCTTCAAATATTTAAACATGGCTGTCATGTCCTCTCTTAACCTTCTCTTCTACAGAGTAAACATCCCCAGATCCCTAAGTTGCTCCTTGTAGGGCATGGCTTCCAGAACCTCAGCCATTTTAGTCGCCCTCCTCTGGACACCCTTCTTGATCCTGTCCTTTGGAGTATTAGCAACCCCTGCTAATTTGGTATCATCTGCAAATTGGCTCTCTTTAGGCTGATTCCGAAGTAGCATTGGTCAGAGATATGTCTAGTGTTTGTACTTAGCAACTAGGGAGAAGTGTGTGTTTCTAACTTACGTTGACCTTCAGGCTAACCTATCATTGGGTTTTCTGGAGCTGAGAGTGTGTGACATGCTGAGGGTCCCCCAGTGGGTTTCCATGGCTGAGCAGGGAACTGAGCCCTGGTCTCTAGTGTCTTAGTCCAGTGCTCAGACAACTGCACCATGCTGGTTCACTCATCTATGGGATAGATCTAGTGCAAAAGATTCTTATTGTGTGTCCTCAAATCATCTCTGCCTTCTGGTGAACCTAAGGTGAAACTATCATGGAGTTTTCTTGGAAAGATTTGTTCAAAGAGGGTTTGCCTTTTCCTTCCTCTGAGGCTGAGAGGGTGTGATTTGCCCAAAGTCACCCGGTGAGTTTCTATGATTGAATGGAGATTTGAACCCCGGTCTTGCAGTGTCCTAGTCCAACACTAAAATCATTACTTCATGCTGGCTCTCACCAAATGATTCTCCTTATCCTCTTATGTCTTTGGTACCTTTGGGAACCAAACAACTGAATAAGGCATATATCTCTGTGCTCATACTCTGATGAATCATTTAATTGTTCTGTAATAGTATTGAGGTCTCAATTAGATTTTTTTTTAAAAAAAGAACAAGAGCTAAACTTTTTCTCAGATTTTTTCATGTTGTGATGTAAATGGAGAGAATAGCATAGGTTGCTTTCTGTTCTGCCAAAGCTATTCTAATGAAATTAGCAGTGAATGAGCTTTTCTGAAATGATACTTTCCTTTGAGTAATATTGTAAGTATTGCTAATTCATTTGCAGGCGATTCAGTGATAACAGTAAATTCTTTCAATTATATTAAACCTTTTGCAATTGAATTTCATTTAATGAAATTACCCATTTAATGGTTAAAAAAATGATTCAATTTGTAGAACAGATCTTGTGGACATACTAAATCAGGGCAGCACTGAGACCCTTTCAGATATATGGAGATATTTCATACTCCTACTTTCCTCTTAAATATTTACAAAAAGAGAATAATGAAAACCCAAGAACCGGCTTGTCTTTGTCTTCATGGCAACATTGCAGCTATCAGAGCTAGCTAATTTCTATAACAACATTGTTGCAGACATTAAAGCAAAGATGAGAGAGGAAATGTAGATTACACATCTATTCTCTATGTTTCCATATTCTAGTCAAAGGAAAATCATCAATGTTTGGGAATAAGAACACGTTATGGGCTCCTTGAAATGTTGCAAATATGTTGAGAGTTTATGGTATTTGTTACTACAGTTTGTTTTTGAAAGTCCAGATGATGTTGCTGCAGTTCTGGTTTTTTTTTCTTTCTTTCTTTCTTTTTTTTTTTTGCAATTCCTGGCACCAACGGCAACATGTAATTATCACCTTCCCAGTAGATTTCTTTTTAATTTTGAGAGACATTAGAATAAAAAGAGGAGCTCCCTGATTTTTATTTTCTTTGTCTGTTAGACTTACAGTGCTGCCTCAGGCCATTTCTACACTACATTCTGGTAGCGCGATTATTCCACTTTCAACATCCTATGGAATCCTAGGGTTTGCGGTTTTGGGAGGTGTCAGCTGGCCCCTCCTGAAACTGCAAATCCCAGGATTCCATAGGATGTTGAAAGTGGAATAATTGCCCTATAAGAGTGTAGTGCGGAAATGAGATTGTTGAAATGGCACTTTTGATGTATAACCCTATAACTCCAAGAAAAAAAGTACAAAAAGAAAAGAGGGGAAAAATTGTCTCTCAGAGCACAGGAGTACCTCAACAAGCCATGATCCTAGTTATAAAAGAAAACAAACTTTGGAAAAGCCCTATCACAGATCCAAAAAATTGACTACAAAGAGCACCCCCCCCCAAAAAAAAGATTGGAATGAGTGGATATGGAGGAAACAACAACCGGCAAAACTCAAGGAGCTGTATTTTGAGAACTTGCACTTTTTTGGACCAGTACGGAAGAGTCTTTTCTTAACTCATTGGGATTTTAAAACGCACTGATATAATAAGACTTCATATTTTTCTTTTAACTTTAGGAGGGCTATATCTATTCATTTTTGGGGAGGGGCATAGCTAACAGTGAATTTTTAACTTTTTATTTTAGTTTTCCTTCATCCTTATCTCTGATCAATAATTTGAGACAAGGAGCTGTTTAAAAATTATGAGAAGTTCTTTACATTGCATTAAAGGTATTTGGCAGTAGAAGGGAGGGCAAAAAAAGGTGGTTCCTTGCAAGGTCTGATGACACCTTTTCTTGCAGATTGTTCACAGAACATTAGCAGCAATTCTGGGTTCCCTGGCTGCCTTAGCTGCCTTGGCTACGATTGGTGATGTAAGTGCTACATTTTAAATATTTGCTTCACACGTCTTGTGTCTGCAAGTTCCTAAATGAGCAGTAGCTTTGTTCAAGACAACATCTGTAGTCAGACTTGCAACTTGGCAGAGGCAGAAGTGCAAAAGACTGTGTGTGTGTGTGTGTGTGTGTGGCACCAGAAGTATTTTTTAGGTTTGTTTGTGCGTGCGTGCGCATGTGTGTGTTAATGGCTGTGTTCCAATCTTAAGTTGAAAAATTAAATTCAAAAGGGATCCCAGCTAGAAGTAATTCATGAATATTGTAGTATGGTAGAAGAACTGAAATGGTAGTGCTTACAGTCATCATATAGTACAGAATTTAAGCTCCATTTCATGCCTTGGCCTTTTCTTTCTTAGCCTCAGTTCTTTCTCTGTCTTATCTGCTTCCTCTACATGTTAGCATAACTCAAACAGTCTCTGGTCTCAATAGACAACATTGCTGCCAGTGCTCAGCAAAGTGGCATGGCACAGTTGGTTGTTGGGCCCTAGAAAATGGGCTCACCTCTTGAAACAGGCACGGTTCCTCACGCTCTTCTCTTTTATCTGAAAATCTGAGGGAATGAGATCCAAGCCCATGCACTTCATGGGCCTTTAACTCAAGTTCTACTCCTGTTAATCACAACCACTTCAAAGCTTGCAATATGAAAAAAATACACAAAATATGGTATTCAGCCTATCACATTCTTTCTCCCCCACCTTTAAGCAATTGGATTTGACTACAACAGTAGTGAAGTTTTTTGCCTGACCCCCAGGGTCGGGAGAACGACAGTGTCACAGCACCATCGAACTCCTTAAGGGGCTGTGTGGCCCCTTCTACCATGTTCTTATGGAGTTTCTGAATCAGAAATGCATTTCAAAGTTGCCATTACCAAAGGCTGGCCAAACCGTATGTTTTTTTAAAAGCAAATTTTTAATGTTGATGGTTGAAATGAATATCAGAAATGCTGCAATGTTTATTTATCCGTACTGAGAAGGCCAGTGGGGAACACAGAGATCCTCCACAATGAAGTCTTTAGAAATATGACCAATATTTTACTGCCCTTTTTAAAAGTCATGAAGAACAGTTATTATGACTTCAGATACCCAAGGATGCTTTCTCATTATTTGATACAATACCGAATACCTTCATTCTTGATTTGAAGGGTCCAATCACACAATATATTAAGCATTTAGGCCAAAACCCAACTGCTGTGTTTAACTGGAGAAAGCCCATTGGATGAATTGATGAACGGCAACTCACCATTCCATGTAAACTCTGTTGATTTAGCAGGTTTTCCTAACTGGGACTGAAAAATGGACTCAGGCCATTCCATGCAGCTTAGGATCATGGTGTGGGGTTTTTCTCACAAAAACTCAGGCATGACCCTGATGTAGATAGAAACAAATGGGAGAATGGCAGTCCAAATCTTTGCTCCCAGCTTTTTTTTCTTGCACAACCTCACCCCCTATTGGCACCAATACTTTAAAATAAAACTGGATTGTTAGAAAGAAGAGGAGAAAAAGAAAAAAAAGAAAGAAAGAAAATGAAACAGAAAAAAAGAAGGGAAAAAAGTCATAATGTATGAATGAGTTATTTTCCCAATTATACTGTATTCATCACCACTGCTAACTAGGTTTTATATGAACAAGGACTATTCTTTTAATTGGAACCTGAAACCAGGGTTTCTGGTAAATTTTGGTTATATTCATCTGGGACGGGAAGGCAGCTTATGAGCCATCATTAGAAAATGGGCAAAGTTTGTTGAAAACAGTTTCCTGTGTTCTTTTTCTGTTGGACAGTTCTCACAGATGGCACATGTAAAAAAGCACACTAAAGTCAGCCTTAATACGATCTCAGATTATCACAGTCGCCACACGCTATTAAGATCCTAATTATAGTTTATGAGACACCGGCTAACTTGCACACTTTTTGTTGTAATTTTCCTCTTCCTCATTATCTTCCTTATAATTTATTCCATTTTTTTGCATTATTCTAAGCCCTCTACATGACACACAAGACAAATCTTTGCCAAAGCAGCTTAAATGTAAAAACCTTTCAACTTTTGACCCTTAGTTTTTTAAACTTTTAAACTGTTTCTCTTTGAACTCTGTCCAAACCACCCACAAGAAGATGTGCTGTATCATTTTGTCAATGAAAAACATTTAGTAATCCAGTTTTCCTTTATTTTGATAAGGTGGGAATAATTATTCATGATGATGATGATGATGATTTTTATTATTATTATTATTATTATTATTATTATTATTATTATTAATAACCCTATGGGTTAGGGACCCTATGGGTCCCTAAAAACTCCGATTAATTTCCTGTAATTTAATAGGGCTTTCTTTCAAGAGAAAGAAATGGAATTTGCATTTCCAAAGCTAATCACTACATAGGAGATTCATGGGATTAATTATAATTGTTCCCTTTAATTGCAGAAGCCAAGCCTGGTCAAAGTAGTGGCATGGATTGATTATGAAACTCTGGCACTTTTATTTGGAATGGTAATTAAAATCTTCTATATATATCTTATGTCTTAACAGTTCTAGGTTCATTTATAAAGGTATAGACATAAATACTTGTTGCTAAAGTTAAAATACGCTATTTTTGGAAAGAGCTGCCATAATACCAACTCCTTTCAAGGTGTTTCTGTTTAGAAATTCTGAAGCTTTGACATCTTAAAGCTGGGCAGGGAGACTGAATGAATTTAGCCTAATTACAAGATGTCCAATTTTAGACTAACTTTGTTGGGGGAAAAAACGTACACCCATTTGTTTGGGAAAAAACGTACACCCATTGACCTTTGTGGCAGAAGAAATCCTTTAAGTATGTAAATAAGTATACATGCTGCATGGAATTTTGCTAGAGATGACACTTTAGGTAGCTGAATAATTTTGAACAGAAATGTTCTTCCGAAGAAGGGGCATAGAACACTTTTTATTTACTGAAAATATGTTCTTCTGTAGCAAAAAAAGTCTTTTAATATTTCTTCCTACAGATGCTGCTGGTTGCCATCTTCTCTGAAACTGGATTTTTTGATTTTTGTGCAGTAAAGGTACGTTATGTTTTGCACCTTCCACCTTGTTTTCTTTTCAATGGCAAACATTTCTATTTAGCTCCAAGAATGACAAATACTTAGCCATAGATAATATATTGAAAACAAATAAAATGATTGAGCCCTCTGTTCATGCCCTGCATCAGGGTAATTTGCTTCAGACCTAAGTTATCTTTTGAGATTTTACTTTTACTTGCAAAAAAATGAAAATACCCATGATATAATTTTGTCTAGATTTTAACTGACTGAAGAAGCTTTGATAGATGTTATTTTAGAGGTGATGGAAAAGATTGGGCACCTTACTTAGGCTAGACTTTCTCTGACCCCAGTTGAAATTAATGATACTTCAGTCCCCTTTAATATCAAGAAGAGGTCCAATTCACACATTAAGTGGCAACCAACTGTGGATGTTTACTGGTACACGTCCATTGGCCTGCAATCAATTTTAGTTTCCTAATGCATACATTTCTATATAAATACATATATATATACTATATATATATTAGCAACATGTTGCATACATTCATAAACTGTAATGTTAGCAACAGTTCTTTTCCTAAACTGCATGTCTGGGAAACATGCTTCAATTAGTATATACATATTTTTCAGGTAGGCATACTGATTACATATAATTCCATTGTGGAGAGTAGCTAGGTTCACTCATTCACTCACTCACTCATTGTGGTGATTCACATAGTTTCTCAAAGATGTGACATTCTCTAATATGTCACATATTGTTCCTCAGTGTACAAAGAAGCATCAAATAATTATTTCTGTAACCTTGCTTGCACTGTTCCTAGTCTCTGTAGTCATGGAATATCTGTGATTGTCTCTCCAGGGATCATTTTTGGGCTGTTCTGATAAGCAAAGATATTTTTCCTTTTAAAAAATGCAACAAAATTGCTGGTGCATAACTTGGTTTAGGAGTGTATATGACTCTTTCGTCATAGGGGAAACTCACACTAACTGTGCTAGTTTATTGGTCCAAGAACTAGCCTTTGATGGCCACAAGGCTTTTGTTTTCTCCTTCTCCTCCTGTCTGCTGAGAATGGGATGGAGGAAGAGTTCAGATGCTATTTGATGTTGTTGTTGTGTACCTTCAAGTCATTCTAACTAATGGCATCCTTATGGAGAACCTATCCCAGAGTTTTCTGATGGCTGTGTGACACACCCAAGGTCACCTAATGGATTTCCATGGTTGAACAGGGAGTCAAATCCTGGCCTTCAAGGTCATAGTCCCAGGCTCAAACTACTACTCCACACTGGCTGTATTAATTAATACATTTTGACCTCATGTCTGAACCTGGACAAGCTGTGATTAATCTTAACTATGGTTAGTTGAAATGAGTCACTGTTAAAACAGGGCTATGAAAATGACTTATTTATTCCTTCCAAATGTGAAAAAGGTAGGTGGTTTCAGGGTAGATTCACATGTCAGAAAATCAAACAAATGGAATGAATGACATTGAGAGAGAGAAAGAGAGAGAGAGAGAAGGATGATGGACATTGTTGTTTCCAAGACTCCCTGCTTTTATTTTGAGTGGAATATAGAAGTTGCTCTTGGGGCCCATTCATACTATACTGTTATAGCATTATTATTCCTCTTTAACTGCCATGGTTCTGTCCTATGGAATCCTGGGATTGGCAATTTAGGGAGGGGCATTTATAATTCTCAGTCAGAAAGCTGTAGTGCCTCACCAAAATACAATCCCCAACATTCCATATGATGGAACCATGGCAGTTAAGGTGGGATAACAGTGCTATAACTGTGTAGGATGAATGGGTCCCTGATCTACCAGGAAAACCTGTAACTAAGTTGTAGGCATGCTGTGGACCGAGTGTAAACATTAGCTGCTCTTTGCAGATGTGAATATGTCCAGATTAGTAAAAGGTGCCTTCTTTATCTTGAGAAATCAACAGAAGTCTCTGTCCAAATTAATAAATTTCAATAAATTGACAGAATATCTAATATATCTCTTGATTTTAGTGGTGCCCCGTGACAACCTCATCTTAAATTGTTCATCAATAGCCATTACACTGTTCATTGTCTTTACAAATTTCATCACCTTGTCTTTGTCTCTCTTTTTATTAGGCTTACAGACTCTCTCGAGGCAGAGTGTGGGCCATGATTATCATTCTTTGTCTTATAGCTGCAATTCTCTCTGCCTTTTTGGACAATGTTACTACTATGCTCCTTTTTACTCCAGTAACTATAAGGTACATTTATGTGTGTCTGTTTATGTGTTGCTTTGAGTTTCAAATTTTATTACATTTGTATTGTGCTTTACCTTCTGTATAAGAAGTTCAAAGTTGACTTCAAATAAATAAAATAAAAATGCATATAGGACCTAAATGGAATTCCAGTTGGATCTCTTTAGTTGTCCACTCAGTCAATCATGCCATCCATGACTGTACTCCGTTCCAATCCTCCCTTGTACTCAGTTTTCCATTCTCTCCCCAGTGCTTAGCACTCTGTGGCAACTGAGCATGCTCAGTCTTCACTGAGCATTTTAAGGTCCTTCCTCCAGCCCACAGTGTTTTTAATAAAGTTTTTTTTTTTTACTTCTACAAATCTTGAGGTTCCTCTAAGCCTCCTGATAGCTCCCTCTTGATCTTGGTTCTATTTTGACTGCATAAGGATTCATAATTCTGAATGTTGGAGGTAGAAAAAATGCCATAAACCTCTAGAAGAATCATAGAGTCCTAACGTTGGAAAGGGCCCCATGGGCCATCAAGTCCAATCCCCTACTCAAGGCAGGATCTCCAGCTAAAGCATCCCCAGCAGGTAGCCGCCTAGCCTCTTTTGGATACATCCAGAGAAAAGACCCCATCACCTCTCTAACCAATTGGTTCCATCGTCAAACCTATCTTACTGCGAACAAATTCTTTCAAAGCTTCAGCTGAAATCTTTCCTTCTGTAACTTAAAACCATTACACCTTGTCCTGACAGGTGGAGCAGCAGAAAGCCCACACTCTCTTCTCTGTGGCTGCCCTCGAAGTGCAAGCATGTCAGCCCCCTGTTTTCTCTTCTCTAAGCTGAACATGCCCAGGTCCTTCAATTTTTAATCATACATTTTGTTCTCCATATCTCTTATCATCTTGCTGCCCTTCTGTGAATCTACTCCAACTTATCTATATCTTAAGATGAAGTGCTCAGAACTGAACGCAGTACTTCAGACAAGGCTTGACCAGTGCCAAATATAGTCGGACTATTACATTCCTCCACTTGGAAACTATGTTTCTATTAATGTATGCTAAATTATTATTTGCCTTGTTTGCTGCGGCATCACACTATTGGCTTATGTTCAGCTTGTGATCAACAATAATCCCAAGGTCCTTTTTACATGTAGTACTGTATTCCCCATCCTCTATTTGTGCATTTTGTTTTTGTGGTCTAAATGTAGAATTTTTCATTTGTCCCTGTTGACATTCATTTTATTAATGTCCACCCAATTTTCTAATTTATGAAGTTCCTTTTGAATTCTGTTGTTATCTTCCAGAGTATTAGCTACCTCTTCCAGTTTTATATCATCCACAAACTTCATAAGGATTCTCTCCACCCCACCATCTAAGTCATTAATAAAAATGTTGAAGAAGTTTGATTTTCATCTGGAAAATGATGATGGTGAAATTGGTTTCCTCTTCACAGACTGTCTGTGACTCACACAAAGAGATTATCCTGTACCTGCACAGAGCTAGTCTAGAATCTTTCAGAGATTGCTTTTTTTTTTTTTTTGCGGCAGAACGCTTTTCCACCACCGTGTATTTCTTCAAGGTGGCTCCCTACTAGTCCCTTAGTTCTGGAAGCTATTATTTTCAGAAAAACAGTTCTGGAGAAAATTATGTATCCCAGCTTTAATTGGGTTCTACTAAAGTTGCCATTGGCTTAGATTTAAAGAGACATTCAGTCATGGATCTCTGATACCTCTTCTAGTGTGGCCCATACTGATCTCAAAATCAGTTTAGCTCATTAGATGGTAGACTGTAAAATAAGGAGAAGTCCTCCTAAATACTAGCATGAATATTTAGTGTGTCTCCATTGAGAATTGTTGTTAATAAGCAATGATACAATGGGTATATGAAGGATAGAACTGTTGGAATATTTGTGACCCTCATTGTAATTATAAAAACTGTGCTTTGTTTTATTAATTTGTCTCCTTCTGCATTTTGCTTTGGGTTTAACGTATGCTTGTCCAGATACAGATCAGCTCCATCAGTTCCCCTTAATTATTTTGTCAGCACAGCCTCATTATTGGGCAGTAATTTTCAGTTTATTTTGCTCTTTCAGAATGGTATTTTGCACATTTGCTTCCTAAACTGTATTTTGTAGTTTTGTGAATGTCCATGCATACTTAGATTGCAATTGTAGAAGCAACTATAAAAGTCTTATTAGAATAGTCTATTTGAGCAGTGACCACAAATCGCACACAAAGATCAGATGGAACTACATTAGGTGTAATGGGGACAGACACTTATTTGTCTTTGTTTGATTTGAGTTTGATTAGGCGGTTATTACTGCACATATTTAGATTTGTATCTTCACACAAATTACAGCAATTTCTCTTTTAAAGTGTGAATGCCAGCAGTGAAGATGTGTAAATAATCTGCAGATCAGCTCATCTATTTACTCAGTGGCTTTGCCAGTCTTACCCATGATAGCAAAGGAAGCTGACTGTTGTAGTTAATAACAGAATAAGAACAATAGACTATCTATTCTATTTGCAGTTCCCAACTGACCCTGCCACCTAGATGTTAGCATGTATATTGATCTACCGACATCCAGCCACTGCATGATCAAGATCGGTCCGAAACATGGCTAACCCCATGCAGTTGGATGTATGCAGGGCTTCTACCATGGGAACACAAAAACTCTGATGGGCCAGCGTTTGTGCTCCCATGGGGGAAAAACTCTATGTGTATAAATCTAGATTTTTGTGTGTACTCTATTCATATTGATTCTGAATACCTATTAGCTGTTGGGGGGAGGGCATGTTGTAACAGACTAGGGGAGTGTGTTTAGTGAACGTGAACAGCGCTCTTGTTGGAAGAAGCTGACTACCTGGAGCTGTCCAATGTTCTTCCATACCAGACAGATAGTATCAGCTATGAGACCGATTAAACTACCCTCAGAGATATGAAATTCCCCTTTGGAACCAAGTCCTTTTTGAACCTAGTCACTCTGTCTTTCCCTATGGTTACATTTACTCTTCTGGATTAGTGCAGTATTTATGAGCCTTCTAATCAGCCCTTGATGAAATATCTCTAAATTATTGTACAGATTTATGCATAGTGACAGCATGAGTAGTAGCAACATGTTTTCTTGTATTTTTCAGAGCAAAAGGTTTGTGTCCAATGCAGGTGATTACCTTGAGATTAATGGCATTTATCAGATTTTACTCCATGATTCTAGCTATTTACCAAAAGCTGATGATTTGGTATTTTGTTTTTTTCCCTGTAAATTTTAGTATATGAAATGTTATGAGAATTTCCCCCTGAAAATACATAAATATTTTAAACATATGAATAAATAGCTTAGCAAGCATTATAGGTTTTTTTTTGTACCTATACTTTTGAATCAGTGTGGTGTAGTGGTTTGAGTGTTTGACTATAACTTGGAAACCAAGGTTCAAATTACTGCACTTGCCACTGGGTGAGTTTAAGCATATCACATGCTCTCAGTCTCAGAAGGAGTTAAAGGCAAAACTCCCTCTGAACAAATCTTGTGAAGAAAACCTTATTATAGCTTTGCCTTGTGTTGTTGTGTGCCTTCATTTCTGACTGATGGCAACTCTAAGGTGAACCTATCCAGGGTTTTCTGGGGCTGAGAATGTATGATGTGCCCAAGGTCACCCAGTGGGTTTCTATGACTGAGTGGGAAGCTGAATCCTGGTCTCTAAGGTTGTAGTCCAGTGCTTCAAACCACTGTAGCATGCTGCTTCTCTAGGATCACAATAAGTCATAAATGACTTGAAGGCACACAACAGCAACTTTTATACAGAGCAGTGGTTGAATATATATGTATTTCTATTTTGTTTGCTATAACTTAACAATTGGCCATTTTGCTATTTCCCCTCTTAATCAGTCCGATAATGATTTACAGTAGGTGATTTCTGTAGTGGCAGGTAATTGTTCCATGTAGTTGTCTTCTTTTCAAAAAAACTTTCCCTTTCAATACTTGAAGTTGTGTAGCATACATAAAGGAAAGGATATTTTTAAACATATGCAGAGTGCCCTGGTCACACTGTGGTGGGAACACTGAGTTATTCTTTACAAATCCATGGCTTTAAGATGGCATGAATCTGAGTTCAGGTAAGGCTGAATGATGTGCCTTGTCATTTAGGAAATAAGCTATAGTGCCCATTGTAAATTGTTTAATTCATGAATTTTTTTAAGGGGCATAGCAAGAGTGCCTATTGACAATATCCAAAGACAGCAAACACAACAAAGCTCTTTAAATGCCAGTGACCTCCAGTGGATGCATCATTCGAACAGCAGCAGCAGCAGCAGCAGCCACTAGTGACCATAGCAACAACAGCAGCTTCCCCTCTAAAAACCCTTGTATTTTCACACTGGAATAACTTATTATGCAATCACCACTGGCAAAGATAAGAATTTTATCAGTGGTGTACACCCACAGATACTGCTGGTGGAATCTGTTGCCTCAACCACAGATCTGTTCTGGAGGTTGAGAGAATCCTCTGGCGCAAATTTTGGATGTGGTTTGGGGACAATTAGATGAAACAGAAATCCTGTTGCACAAGTGGGTGATGTGATGCTGAATTGAAAATGTGAAGTACTGAGCCTCTGACTATATGAAAAGTACCTTGCTGTGATAAGTCATCTAGCCCACATATGACTGGATTTAGGAAGATGTCTTTCAGGCATAGGAGAGTCAGTCATTATGATATCTCAGTAGGCATCAGACTTCATATATTTTTGTTTAAACATTTCCTGACAAGCTGTTCTTGAGACAGATGGATCAGCTGGGCATTACAAGACAGCTATTGTATCTGACTTTTACACCACTGAAATGAGTCCTAGGGTATTCTTCAAGGATAGTCCAATGTAGAATGCTGTGAAGTTATCCATATGTGAAGAAGCAATCTAAGAGTGATGCAAGCATCTGTTGTGAAAAGTTGAGTCTTGTCCCCAAACTTTGTATGTGAATGTGGTAGGCATGGAAACCACAAATGTGGCTCCCTCTATCACATTTAGTTCTAAACTCTAGAGACATTCCTCCCACTTATCTGTCTGCTGTTTTGTATTTGAGCTGAAGATTAACATGGAGAGCTCAAACAAACTGACACAGTTGTCTTTAATTGCATATTCCCTTCCCTCACCTCTTTGATTAGGTAGAGTTCGATCTTTTCGCCCATAACAAGGAGATTGCCCCGGGTGAAAAATATGTTATTAAAACATTCATTGCTTCAGAGAGGCTGCAAGGTGTTGCAAATGTCATTGTGACATGACTTTTTAATTTTCTGTTCTTGAACCTGCTGTTTCAATTAAATTCTTTTTTTTTTTTAAAAGTGAGCTCCTCCTACCCTTACACTGTTATGTTAGCCATAACATAACAGGGTTGTAAGCTGCTATTACCATAGTGATGAAGCTTAGTGGAAAATTCTCCCGAGTCTTTGACAATAAGCTTTAGCTTTTAGCACCAATGCATGAAATATGATCTTATTTTCTTGTCAAATTTTGTGGTGAACTCAGTTTTGAAAAAATGTAAAAAGAATCTGTGGCTTGTATTTTGAAGCATTATTGTTAAATGAACCTACTCCTATCTACTTTCGTTTTGCTGTGCAATTCAAAATTGCTTTTGCATATGAAAAATTGTAAGTCTTGGCTGAGCTTATATTTATAACAGACTCCCATAGCAAGACTTAATAGACACAATTTGCTCCTCTTGACATTGCAAGTGATTTCATAAACTTTGGTAGAGAATATCTCTTTTTTCCCTAAGGATAAATCTTTTGAACTCCATTGAGAAAAGTCTATGATTCTGAAAGAAAATTGCAAAATAATTGTACATGGGATCATTCTTATTTTTTCGGGGAGATGTTGTACAATACTTTGCATTTGAAATTTAATCTTGTACTATTTGGCATAATATTGCCTTAATTCAGACTGGGGAGTCTGATTTAACTGGGCAGTCTTCAGCTTTCCAGATGTTCTGGACCTCTGTCAGCACCAAGTAGAGTACAACAACATATGAACAACTGTAAGTTGCCTACACATGATGTGGAATTGGATTAGGAGCAGGGCTGAAGTAGGTTATTGCAAATGGAAAATTGAAATAGAGTAGAAGAGGAGCAGGAAGGCCTTAGGATCATCTAGTAATTTTATTGTTGAGGTTGACATTTTAAATTGGGACCATATGGAGCTATGTAGGTAGCATAGCTCTGTTACAAAGCAAATTTTTGGTGTACCAGGATTTCAGTCCTAGGCATCTCCATTCAACAAATGAAGGCAAATTATTATGTGATGGGAAAATCGGAAAACTGATACTGCTCAGGGTCAAGGAAAACTGCCTTATAACAGTCCAGACTGTTTGTTATTTAGTTCATTCCAAAACATTGAATTACTTGAACAAACTTGATCAGGCACCCTGTCATGCCACACTGTCACAGAACTGATTCCACTTTAACTGCCATGGCAACACCCTATGGAATGCTAGGATTACGGAGGGGATTTTAGAACCTTAAGCCAGAGAACTTCTGTACTGCCTCACCAAAGTAAAAACCCCATAGGATGCAGTCAGGGCAGTAAAGTATAATCATAGTGATATGATTCTGTGGTGTGAAAGGGCAAGGTCAGGAAAAAATGAAGGACAAGGAAAGCCAAACAGACTGTGGTAAGGTGTAGAGCTGTGGCGGGATTCAACTGGAGGTGATCTGGAGCATCCCCAGAGGTCTGGATGGCCACAGCTGCACCATTTGAAGCAGCTGCCTTGGAAACTAGAAGTGACACAGCATCACTCCTAGTCACCTTTGAAGGAATTTGGGAATGGTTCTAGTTGTTTAGAGGTGGATACCAAAGTTGAAATCTAATACGTTCAGTGGACGATTTTAAGGATACTTCAGCTATGATGAGGTGGGAATCCAGGGTCCATGGGACATATATAGAGTCTGTGTTCATTTCTATGGTTCCTGAAAACTCCAAGACCTTATGGACTGTCCCTTTTTGCAACAAATGATATATGTGTGTGGTGAGGGCGGGGGCGGGGGGAGAAGAAAAGAAAATTGCAATCTCCAGAAGCCTCCCAGGGTAACAGTTCTCATTTAAAAACAATGTGCAGATCCAAACAAATTAAATATAAATAAATAAACAAAACTGGAAGTGGGCTTCCAATTATTTACAGTTATGTTTCTGGAGGCTAGTGTGACCCATGGCTGGTCTAGGGCCCCCAAATTGGCCCCAGACCCTTGGGATTTGCCCAGTTTCAGCCTCATGGTACCAAGGTTCAAATGAATAGGACCGGTGGTGGAATCCCACTGATCAAATGTAGGCTACTTTTTTGTTGTATAGTTTGCACCATTAGAAAAGCAAATGTTTTTACAAATCAGCTTGGAAGGATCTCATTTCATCTCCTCTCTATGCAACTGCAGGTTATGTGAGGTGCTTAATCTGGATCCCAGGCATGTCTTGATTGCTGAAGTAATCTTCACAAACATTGGAGGGGCTTCTACAGCGATTGGGGATCCACCGAATGTTATAATTGTTTCAAAGCAGGAGCTTAAGAAAGTGGTACGTATTACTCTGTTCTGTGTTAATAAATACATCAATAAATAAATAAATACAGATGTTCTTCTGTTTAGCAGTGCTGAACTGGTCGTCTCAGTATGCTGACTAATGAAAGACAATACACCTATTCTGACATTGTCCTACAGAACCAGATACATATTAGGGTAGGACTATGCAATCCCATATGTACATTCAATGCAATGTGTGAGGAGTCCTATTTTATCATACCAGTGTTCAGTCTAGGTGCTTATACTGCATTTATCACTATAAAAAAGGAATACCACTCCATTTATTTCTGTAACATTTTAAAACCTTTCCCTTGAAGTCTTGGGCATGAAGTTTCCAAAATTAAACTTAAAATAAAATAATAAAATAAAATGTATTTATTTTTGTGATGCACGATTGGCTGGACTAGAGGATGATAAAGAGCAGCACGGAGAGTAGCCATAAATTTTCAACATCTGTGACTCTGAGGCTTCAGAGATTGCAACAATTTTACATTTTACCTTTTACCAGTCCTCAGGGATCATAAAATATTGGACTATAAAGTAAAGTGTCACCTAAAGTTTCTGAGCATTTCTCCTGGATCAGTCCATAAACCTTTCAGAAATTTTTTAAAGCTCAAAGTGCATTATTTATATTTAATGTACTTGTTGCAAACAGTCTGAATTTCTCTGGTTGCTTGTCTGCTGGATCTGGCTTTACGTATTCATGATTGCTGTTTGTGGAGGAAGCTATTGTGGTTATAAGTTTATCTCAATAGATTTGCATCACTTTCTAAATTAAACGTTTCCCTGGAACATTCCAGTTCTGTTCCACATAGAAGCAAATCCTATTTTCTGATTTAATAAGAATTACCTGAGGTTACTCCAATCCATGCATAGCATAGATTGAGCGCATAAACAAATCTCCAGTTGGTTTTGTTTACTGTCACCGCATGACCACAAAATAGCACAATTCCTAAAATACATGCTATATATTTTCTTAAATTCATGTACCATTTCATATCTTCCAGAATTCAAACTTTTCTCCACAAGGGGTGTGTGTGTGTATCTGTATCTATATTTATTTATTTTTTATTAAATCAGAAAACATGACTTGTCAGCAACATGAACCTTTTCAAAACAGAATATATGCAGCTGGTATGTAGAATTTAGCGAGCCAGTGTAGTGTGGCGGTTGTATTTTGGCCTACAGCTCTGGAGACCAGGGTTCAACTCCCTCCTCAGTCATGGGAACCCAGTGGGCGACCTTGGGCACGTCATGCACTCTTAGCCCCAGAAAACCCTGTGACAGAGTCATCATAGGATTGGCATAAGTCAGAAACAACTTAAAGGCACACAACAACTATGTCATGTTGCTGTTTGTGGAGGGGATGTCATGTTGAGGAGGGAGCAGGCTTGTTCTCTACTGCTCCATAGACTAGGACAAGGAGCAATGGATTCAAGCTGCAGGAAAGGAGATTCTACTTGGACCTCAGGAAGAACTTCATGATGGTCAGAGCTGTCCGACAGTGGAATATGCTGCCTTGGAGTGTGATGGAGTCTCCTTCTTCGGAGGTTTTTAAGCAGATGCTGGATGACCATCTGTTGGGAATGCTTTGATGGGTGTTCCTGCATAGCAGGGGGTTGGACTCGATGGTCTCTGGGGTCTCTTCCAACTCTATGATTCTATGTAGAATTTAAGCCCCACTCCTTGATTCCTGGTATCATTTGTCTTCTTAGGATTACAAGGTAACAATGCTGTGATGATAACACACACTACAACTGGTACTCTCTCCCCAAACTTTATGTGCAGCTTTTAAATAACGTCATCCTCACTGGGGTATATGCCAGAGGTACAAATCATGTAGCCTTTCAGATATTGTTGGACAGCAACTTCCTGCAACCCTACCCAGAAAAGCTAGTACTGAAAAATGCTGAGGTTTCAGGCTGTAAATTCTGGGTGTATCATCACCTGAATAGCATTCAGTTCCTCATGAGACAAAAGGATAGTAGTACTGACATTTTACTCTTGACCTTGAGCTGTTAGTAATTGATTCTATGTCAACTGTATTTATGTTTATATTTTTATATTCCTAGGGAGTGGATTTTGCTGCATTTACAGGACATATGTTCATTGGAATTTCTCTTGTGCTTCTAGTTTCTGTTCCTTTCCTAAGACTCCTGTACTGGAACAAAAAACTTTATAACAAAGAACCAAGTGAAATTGTTGGTGAGTTCAAGCTTGACATCATATATGTAACAAAAGGCACTTAATTGGATGCTGTTATTTGTTTGTTTAATATCCCACCTTCCTCCAATGTGGGACCCAAGGCTGCTTACAGTGAGGGTTAAAACTGAATGCAATTAAAACAATACATGATACAAAAATTAAAAAACAAAAAACTAAAACAAAAAATCTTAAGTATAATATTAAAATATTAATATGATATTAAATATCATATTGAAATAATCATTTTAAAATATTAAATCATATTAAAATATTTTAAAACATTCATAACTCAACAGTAGTAGGATGGTGCTTTGGGATCCAGATATACTAATATACTGTAGTGAAACATGACTATCACAGCTAAAATATGGATGGCTTCAGCGTGTCATTATGTTTATTCCAGGAATGAACAATTTTGTCCGTTTTATTTTTTCTTACCTTTGAATGTTGCAAATTTTAGTAAATTCTGATAAAGGCACTGAAATTGTATTCTCACTCATCCTTAGTGAATTGGTATATCCGTCACTTTCATTTGCCCCTGCAGATTATTGTGAATTTTCGAAAATTCTGATCAAAAACAAATAGAAATGAAATCTCTAACGTTCCCTAATCTATTCTTCTTAAAAGAAACTTTCTGTGCTCTAGACTAGGATCACATTCATTTCAGATGAATGACTTTGCTGGGAATGGAGTTGTTTTCCCAGGTTCAGTTCCTTTCCATTGCCCCAGTTTGTAGACTATCATGCTAGTTTTGGGTTAATGAATAATGATGTGCCATGTTACACATAACTCTCCTGGAAGGGCTTGGCGCCATTACTACAATCTCTCAGTGAGTTTCTTCTGCAGAGTCTGTGCCATTTCTTCTTCTTTCTTCGCACCTTGATCTTCCCATCTAGATCCTAAACTCTCACAGCCAGACTTGCCATCTCTTGACTTGATTATTTTTATAGACTGTTAACATGAATTTGACCGAAACTGTTGCCATAGGATGGTTCTTCTTTCAATTAATTCTAGGTAGGGTTGGCCAATGTCTTTTATTGTAAGAGATATCCTTTATTTGAGGGCCAGGAACTTATCCCTTATAGGGCTGGTAGGTGTCTCTTATTATAAGGAATATCTCCTATCTCAGGTTTGCAAAGCGTTTCCTTTAATACAGACTAAATAAGGTGCCAGAGAACCAGCATGGTGCAGCATTGGACTATGACTGGAGACCAGGATCTGAATCCCCATTCATCTATGGAAACCCACTGGGTAATTGTGGTCAAGTCACACTCTCTCAGTCTCAGAGGAAGACACAGACAAACCCCATCTGAACAAATCTTGCCAAGAACCCCACCCCCCAAATTCACCTTAATTTCAGAAGTGACTTGAAGGCACACAACAACAACAAATGAAATGTCCCCCCCACCAAAAAAGTTGTATTTTGGGATATGGGCCTTTCATAAAGACAGAGATGTCTCATCATGTAATTTATGAATGTGGACAATATATTAATTTTACAGTGAAAAAGATGGCTAAGTTAACTGCAACCTAAACTTTTATTTGGTATTCAGGTAGAACACAAACTTGTTAATGGCTACTTCCTGTTTTCCAACCCTGCATGTCATAAATTTCAGCTGCTCCTTATTGCCATGTTAAGAACATGGAGGCACAAAGTTGATGCATTGTTGTTCAGGTTCTTTCTGACTTATTGCAGGGCTTTCTTGGCAAGATTTGTTCAGAGAGATTTAGCCATTGTTTTCCTTTGAAGCCAAGAGAGTGTGATTTGCCCAAGGTTACCCAGTGGGTTTCCATGGCTGACTGGGGATTCAAACCCTTGTCTATAGTCCTAGTTCAACACCAAAACCAGTACATCTTGCTGGTAATCTGGCAACACTAAGTACTAAGTAGAAGTACTAAGGTTAAAATCCTAAGGCACTTCCTTGGATGCATGTGCCCTTATTTTATCATTTGTTAGTTACATTTATATTATGCCTCTCTTCTAATGAGCTCAAGACAACACACATGGTATTCCTTCTCCTGTGAGGTGGGTGAGGCTGAGAGAAAGAGTAAGTGATCCAATGTGGGCTACAAGTAGGGCCATTTCCGCATTAGATTGTTACAGTGTTATGATTCCATTGCAACATCCTATGGAATCCTTGGGTTTGCAGTTTCGGGAGGGGCCAGGTGGCCCCTCCCGAAACTGCAAACCCCAGGATTCCATAGGATGTTGCAAGTGGAATCGCAGCGCTGTAACAGTCTAGTGTGGAAATGGCGTAAGATTTCCCAAGGCCTAGTCTAACCCTTTCACTACTACACTACATTGGTTCTCTTTTTTTGAAAGTTTTGTGGGAGTTTGATATTTTCTCAGACTTGGGCTGGCATTAGACATTTACTGGGGAAAAGAAGTTTAAAAAAAATCACAACAGCATGGTCATCTATATATCAGTGCTCTATTTAATGAGCCAAGACGGTTAAGTATATTCTGAACGCAAGTGTATTCAGGCTTAAATTAGACTTGTCATCTGTTGTGCTCTCTTGCCTACCATCATCAGATTCAGCAGTTCTCATAGTTATTAGGACCATTTCCACACTAGACTGTTATAGCACTATGATTCCACTTTCAACATTCTATGGAACCCTGGGGTTTGCAGTTTAGGGAGGGGCCAGCTGGCACTATAACAATCTCGTGCAGAAATGGTCTAAATGGCATTGTCTCCTACAATCAACCAGCAGCCACATCGTGATGAAACCAATCAGTACCTGCTCCATAAAAGCACATATGAAAGTACAAGTTCTATTAACATTTTCTGTGAAATGGGATGAGAGAGGTGATCAAAGAACATACCATTAAAAGGGAGCTCAAATCATTTGGCTTCAGAAGTGTAGTAACAGAATGCGTGCAAGATGTCTTAATGGGTTGTTTCAATCTCTAATTGCTGTGGTTTTGTGCTAACCTTCAATAGGATGGTTTGGAGCAGCTGTTTCAATCAACTCAGTGTCTGCTATGTTGCTCTCTGATCACCAATCAAACCAGTACTGAGTGTATATATATATTTTAAAAGTTCCAGTTTACTATTCTCTGTTGCTTTGGTTTGCTTGCTTGTCATATTCTTATTGTACATTGCTATTCATCTGCTGAAATTAGAACAGAGTCCCTATACTAAATCCTCCTACTGTAATGGGGCTGCTGGCACTCTAGAGGAATGTTCATATGCATCCCAGCCTTAAAGAAGTTAGTTCTTCATTGAAATGTTTTATTAAAAAAGAAAAAAAGAAAACAAAAAGCTGCTATAGCATACTTCATTGTTTTCCTACATTCTTAGTGTGTGGGTGGCATTTTTATAATCTTTATTTTTTTATTCCGTTTACCCATCTTTCTCCCAGCATGGGATGCAAGGTAAATCCAATCTTGTTTCACTTCTGTCCCAATCCAAGAATTTTAATATGTATACTGAAAAAAGCACACTTGTTTCTTATTTGATTTTATACCCCACCCTTGAGTTCCCCAGATTGTCTAGAGTGGCTGACAAATTAAATCATACTTAATCATATTTAAATACAATTTTTTAAAAAATAAATTAACAATGTTAAAAGCAAACACAAGGCATCTAACAGTAAAAGCAAGAAAACTGGGAGAATATATGGATCTTTGTACTGTAATAGTGAAGGAAGGCAACCTCTCTGAGGAGGGAATTCCACAATGGAGAAGACACCTCTATGGAGTTCCTTCGTGATAGTAACCCACCTCATCTCAGCATGTACAGTCAGTACTGTCAAGGTTGTTGCCAGGCAGACAAAGTTTTCCTATGAGTGCACGGCAGAGGGAAGAGGCGGTGTGGCCAGACAGCCAGGTGCAAGGCCAGCAGGATTGTGTATTAGAGAAGGCCACACTCTAGAGCACTGATTGGGTCACCCCACTTGTTCTAGGGTGACAAGGTAGCATAAAAAGGCTGGTGTTTGCCTTGACCAGCTGCCAGTTAGATGCCCTAGCTGGACCTGCCATGCCATTGGCGGTATACTGATTGTAAGGGGAGATGCTGCCCAATTTTTCTCCGTTATCTTCTGTTATTCCTTTTTGTCTAATTGCTGAAATGCTAGCATGTTTTTGCTAAGCCTTATCTTAGAGTGCAGCAATAAATCAAGCCTCTAAGTCTTACTCATGTGATAATGGGGCTTCCCATTATCTAGACTTAGCTAAAGGGGGATACTTCCCTCTTCAGGTAAACCAAGGGTTAATGAGGTGTTGGGATTAGATTACATTTTAGTGTGGGTCAACATCACAGGTCACAGGGTGAGAATTGACCAATCGAAAAGGAAAGAGGTGAGCATCTTCGAGATGCTTCGAGATGCTTCCAAGGAGAAGTTATAAAACTTCTGAGGAAGACCATGTGGCCGGGAGAGAGGACAAAGGAATCTCCGAGAGATGAGATCTGGCCAGTCGTAGGCTGCAGGCAGGCATGCTGTGCCTCCTGGCTCTCTCTTCTCTCTTAGACCATCTAAGCCTGTGAACCTAATTGTGAGTAACTAGGAATAAGATAGTTAGTCGTGTTAGGGCTGTTTATTATTTTGCAGTTGGCTGATCTAAAGAATGTATCTGTTTTTGTAACTACTTGTAACTTAAGCATGCCTGGGAGGGGGGAGCCTCTCATGTGTATTATTGTCTTGTTTATTTGCATGCCTTGAATAAATGCGTTTCTGTAAAACCTCTGTTTCCTCTCCATTCCCATGCTATCCTTCGGCACATGCTAGATAGGATTTCTCTCACTTAGAAGCGGGGAGGTGAGAGGGAAGGAAAGATCCTTAAACACAGAGATTGGTAATCCACTGAGCAGTCTCCCACTGTACTGTTCAGTTAATTCAGAATTCAGTGGTTGGTGGCAGCAAGAACTAATTAATAATGCTGGAGGAATTACCAGCCTTTTTCAAGGATGAGACTCAACCTTGGGAGGCTGGCATGAACTCCAGTATGACAGCCTCTAGAATTCTTTCTGCTTCACTGGGATCCTCTGTTGCAGTGGAGCCTTGCTTCACAGATTGCACTCTGCTCATGCACAGAGGAGCCAAATCCTGCCAACCCTGACAAGCAGGTCATCTTCCACCGATCTTAGCACTCAGGCAGAGATATATGAACACATGTGGCCTTTTTATATAGATAAAAAGGAAGGAAGAGCAAAGATCATACAGCAATCTTGATGAGCAAACATTTTACTGGCCTAGAGAAATGTCTTCCTATACCTTTAAGCAGTCCTTTCAGATTATAGGAATTAGAAAGAAAGATTAAGGATTACATTTTAATTATACTGTGTGCTTCATGAGAGACAAAGTAACATTTAGAACACTGAGCTGCTGGAGCAGCCCCTTTTGTAGCACAGAATGAAGCAGGGAGAATGATTATGTGCAGGATATGCTTGGACTTCTAGATTAAGAGGAAGGAAGTGAGAAAAAAATGAATGAGAGAGCTGAGAATTACCCTGTGATGCATGCTCTTTCAAGAATTACAGCAACACAGCCCCTGTAGATATTTCTTAGGTGTGGTTAGAAGCTAACAGGCTTTTGGAAGCAAATTGAAGGGACAATGAGCACAGTAATGAGAAGCATTGGGTCTTTGAGCTGAGGAGAAGCTTGTGCTGCTGATCGAAATAAATAAGCAGGACTGATCCAAGATGTTTTACTGCCTGAGGTAGTGCAGAAAAAGGCATCCTCTATCCATACGTGGGTCAAGGTACCCAAGGCCAGGCCAGGTATTTTGGCATACAAAATAGAAAATCTCACCAGTGTTTTACTCAGTCTCATTGATAGTTTAGAAAACTAACAAAAAGTGTCCTTTTATGACAACCCAGAATATGCTACCTGAGGTAGCCACCTTACTCTGCCTAGTAGTAGTGCCAGCTTTATAAATGAGATGGGTCTCTGGTCTCCACAGTACAGAAGAATTGACATTAGATCCTAGGGACAAGTGACAAGGTACAAATGGCTCTGTTAGTCATGTATTATTTATATATGTACCAATAAAGGGGAGAATGATAGCAGTCAGTAAATATCTGAAAGGCTATTATGCAAAAGTTGGACCAGACTTTAGGCTCTTTCACACTACACAATTATAACACTGTGATTTCACTTTTATTGCCAAGATAACATCCAATGAAATCTTGGGATCTGAAGTTTAGGGAAGTATATTTTGATTTCTCTGCCTGAGTTCTAGTGCCTGACCAAACTACCAGTCCCAGGATTCCATAGATGTCAGCCATAATACTAAAAATTTAATCATAGTGATTTAACCATACAGTGTGCAAGGGTCTTATTCTCTGTTGTTCTGGAGGGCAAGATTAGAACCAATCGGTGGCAACAGAAAGAAAACAGATTTTGGGTAAACTTTTGTAAGAAACATCCCAATGACCTAAGCTCTTCGTGGCTGGAACAGAAGATTTTGGAATGTGGGAAGCTCTCATTCTCACTGGA
Organism: Iguana delicatissima; assembly: GCA_948472985.1. Classification (NCBI taxonomy): domain Eukaryota; kingdom Metazoa; phylum Chordata; class Lepidosauria; order Squamata; family Iguanidae; genus Iguana; species Iguana delicatissima. The sequence goes on along the minus strand of CAOKZL010000276.1, from coordinate 631,509 downwards.
GGTATTGAAGCAGATAGATACCTTAGATTGTTTAGATACCTTCCAATATCCTTTCCAAATCTAAGATATTAGTTCTGACTACAAATACAAATAGAAGAATAAGGAGTTTAAAATCTGGGGATTAAATAAAGCAAAAGGAAACCATTCAACCCTCCAAGTTTCCATGATACTTGAGTGGTTGCTTGCACCTGCTTGAGAGAGAAAGAGGTATGTTACATGTTTGTATTGGTTCCAGAGAAATGATGCTTTAGGCCTCTTTGTGCTGCATAGCATATACGAACTCTGTTGGAATTAATGAATTTCAAATAAATGTTCTGATTTCCCAGCTGAACATTCTTGTTTGTTCAGCTGAAGTCTGTAGTTTTGCAATATGCTAGAAATCTGAGAAAATGATAGTAGCCTAGTTCACAGTACCTTTTAACTTCCTACAGTTTTCATCTGCTTTGGTAAGCAGATAATGATCTGGTCTTTTCTGCACATCTCTTTTTTTGTGATGTTTTCAAATTCCATGAGGGGTACATAGTCATCTTATAGAAGACAACATGTATTTTGCAAAAAGACAGCATGAAAGCATTTGGGATCTTTCAAACTTTATCCTAATTCTGTCATAGATAAAAATAATTAGACAGATGGGGACATATGAAATTCCTCTAAAAAGAAGCAGGTTCAGGCTATTGAAAGAGAGAAGCTATGGGTGACTTTATATGGAGCACTAGTAACTTAATAAAACAATTGGCCCTGAGTATAGCCACACAGACCCGGGATGGCCCTAGGCTTTGAGTGGCTGTAGTAGACCCCAGCTATTCTTACTGGCCTTTCTGCCAATATGAAAACATTTGCTTCTGTTCTTCTTTCTGGGGTTTTCTCCTGAAAGGGTAATACACAATACAGGCGATAGTGAATATTTATTTAGTAATGATTACATTTCAATCCCATATTTTTGCTGAAAAAAAATTGTTTAAAATGATTAAGCAATAGCTGGAAACAATTGGAGGGAATAGTAGAGAGGGGCCATCTTCATATGGGGCAAGAGATGGTCTCATTGTTGTTGGTAGCAGTACCTCCTTTTGTAATATGGTTACTGTGGTGATTTGCATTAGGTAAATTAGAAATTGCTACTTTGTTACAGATATTTTAAAGTGTAAAGTCGTCATTGTCTTTTAGGTGAAAAAAATTGTTAAGTGATGTACTCATAATTACATAATGTAAACTTTTAAAAATGTGTAATAAAGAAAGCAGGTATTTCCAATGTTATTTATAATCTTTGATAATAAAGGCAGCAAACTATTCACACTTACTAGGGATTAAGCTTCACTATATACCATGGAGCTTATTAATGCATAAACATATCTTAGACTGAACACTAAAAATTATCAGATTAAGTCAGATATGAAATAAGAAAATATTCCTCCCCCCTCCCCGGATGAATAATTTCTGAGCTTGTTTGACTTGGATGGCCTCCATTGGATGTTCATTTAAGTCTAAGGCCCTTTCTGCAGGATGTTGTTGTCCTGCCATGGGGATAGGAGATGGACGGGACCACAATGATGGTTATGCATGACGTCCTTGCAGTCCTGTCCTTCTCCCATCCCCAGGTGGCACAATCACAGAGTAAATAATTGATGGTTTTTTCTCCTTTGATGATTGTGATTGCACCACAATCACGGACTTACCTGGTCTGTGGAGGGTCCAGAATGTGCTGTGGAAGAAAGAAGTGGGACCACCATGCTTCCTTGATAATGGAAGCAGCTGGTGCAGAGGGGAGCGCTCCTGTCATACTCCCCTCCAAGCAGAGCTGCTTCTGGGATTCCCATGGGAGGATGTCAGAAGAAGGTAGAGTGCAGGAAGGGCCTAAATCTCTGTATATACTGTATTCTGTCAAATATTACTTTTCCTTTTTTTAGATTTGTATTATATACAATTGTTAAAAAAGAATCAAATTTTTATCAGAAAAGAGAAAAAATTATTTTTGAAAAGCTACTACAGTGATAGGGAATTCCTTGTCTCTTTGGTTAAAGATCTTCAGATAATGAAAATGGAACGTAACTTTACTTGAGACCATCTCAGGGATGTGCTATCTGAAGTAAATAGTGCAGGACTAGATGAAATAGATAAATAGTGCAGGACTAGATGAAAAAATCAGTGTCATTCCTTGGAACGACCGTGGTGGGAATCAACCAACTATCCAAACAGAAAGTACCTCATTACAACTAGTTCTTTTTTAGGAAGTTTTTGAACTATGTCACCCTTGAGGAGTGATCCTAGAACTCTTTCTGGTTAGACCCCCCAAGTCTCAATATATTGTGGATGAGAAGCTGCCATAAATGAGATTGCTCCTGCATAATAATGTTTGGTTTGTAGAACCGTACATTATTCAGTTTGTTGATTGCTCAAAGTCTGTGTGGTCCAGAAATGTTTTGTATTTTTTGGAAAACTTTATTTCAACTGACTTTTGAACATTTGTCAGTATGAAGAAAGCAGATGCATAAATGGCTAGGAAAGAGAGGAATGAGGGAATGAGAGAGCCAGAGTGGTATAATGATTTGAGCATTGGCCTACAACTCTGGAATATCAGGGATCAAATCCCTGCTCAGCCACAGAAAGCCATTGGTTGACCTTGGACAAGTCACACACTCTTTTAGCCCCAGAGAAAGGCAATGGCAAATCTCTTCTGAACAACTCTTGCCAAAACTCCATTATAGGTTTATGTTTGTGTCACCCTAAGTTGGAAATGACTTGGATGCACACAACTAGAAATGAGCAAATCACTTGTTTTCCCCATATTCCAGTTTTCTAGATTTGAATAAATTCTCTTTGAAAGCAAAGTGAGGCAAAATTTTTAGCTGCTCTAACATGTATATATAAATATTTCCTTCCTCATGTGAACTCTGAAGGGCGAACTTCCAAATTTCGCTATATTTCCAAAAAAACTGGTCACAGAACAGGAAAATGGATAGGTTCTTAAGCAGTTTGCTCCATGTGTGAAAAACGGGCGTGCAGGACAATAACACACTCAGTTGCAAACTTACTTTATTACTTTATTCCAAAAATACATCCCTGTGTTTTCCAATTTTTGTGAGCACATACTAAAAATTGTACCAGAGGTTGTTTGTGCAAACTGTTACTGATCTCAGAAATGTCATTTATGTTCTGCAGAAACATCATTACTTGCAAATGTACGTGAAATATTCATTCTTTGGGTTTTTACTGGAATCATTCTTGAAGCTTTCCTTTTAAAGCAGTCCCACACTTTTTAATAGGCTATCAAGTATATCATATTTAAATGGCTGGTCGCATCAATCATTCCTTTCTTGACCCCAGTGGTCATTTAAATTGCACTTTTCTTTTTTAGTGGAGTGAAAAAATATGCATCTACTCCTAAGACAATGAATTACAGAGAGCTTTCTTTTTTCTCCAGATAGTTGGTAAAGCATAAGCTTATACTTTAATGAAAAATGTTGCTAACTTGATTTTGGAAACATTGTGACCTAGAAGCCTGACACTCTGAGTTACAATGTCTTGGTAGGGAATAAATGGAAATTATTTTGATAGGCTTCAAGGTTGATGCAATTTTCTCAGCTACAAATTACATTGTCAGGATTTTAGTTGAGTGAAGGGCAGTAATTTGTGATTTTGAACTTGCTCTGCTGATGATATAAAAAGACATTAAACTGCTATAGTGTAAATAAGTGATTGGGAGAGAAATACATGTGGAGAAACAGCTTGCCTTTGTCTAAGGCTGTGGCAGACTTCCCAGCTGAGATCAGGGGTCCCCAGCAGCAGGGATCTGATGTATAACAGGGAAGCAGACCCCTGAATCCAAATAAGCAAAGGTTATTTTATTATTGAAACTGTTTTGGACTTTTATAAGAATAGAAAAAGGCAAGGTATGGAAGCATTCCACCTGTGTAGTGGTTTGACAGATGTTCTACTTATATATATATTTTAGAATCAAGGACAACTGTTTTCTCACTCTAGAACCTATAAATGTGGGATAAGTCATAAAAAGACCAAGCTCATATCCACAATCAGCCACAAGGTTCACTTGAAAACTTGGAGCAAATTACTGTTTCTGGTTCACAGGGCTGTTGTGAGGCTAAATAAGCAAAGCAATAAAGGAATAATAAATAATAGTAATTACTATTTTCCAAAATCATTTCCAGTGTAGCATTTTGTGAACTATTGCCATGCAGTTTTATGCTGAGTCTATGAAAATTGCTTGTAATTACATTATTTAACTTCCATCAATATATACAGGTTTTAGCTAGAAAGTTATTACAGTGAACACTGTCTTACAGAAACAATTTAATTTATGTGGATGGGGGCTGCAAATCTGAAGAAAGACTGAACTTTAAGCAGTTAACATTTTTCAAATGACAAAACCAACAAGTTCCTTTTAAAAGGAAATTACCTTTTTACAAATTACTTTTAACAGTTATATTTACAGATGTGAGTATGCACACACACTTGGGTGCATGTGTATAGATGTTCTGATCTGGAATCAGGTCTGACATTTTCCAATTTGTTTGATGCCAAGAATGATATGAGTTATTGGTACAAAACAGAACTCTATTGGTGATTAATGGATGCAGCAACTGTTTACAACAGAGAAAGCTCCAGTTTGCTATACAGAGATAGGTGCAAAAGCTGTATGGAAGGATCTAGAACAGAGGCAGGGAAGTGAGGCCCATAGGCTACATGCAGCCTTCAAGGCTCACTTTTCTGGCTATTCCCCTGACTCCCCTTATCCTAAATCCCAAACTAAATAATTTTTCACCCAAGTATCAGAAAACTGTCCAGAAATGCTGTGCTTTGGCTTTTCCTCCACAACCTTTGCACCTCCAAGCAAGGCATTGTGAGCCAAAAAAATCAGTTAAAAATGAAGACTGGAAGTGAAATGATTTCACTTTTGGTACACCTGAGTGTGTCAGTATGGCCCCTGGAAGGAGTTTGGGTGTAAAAGTGGCACACCCCTGCTCTAGAAGTTTGCAGACCTCAACTGTGGATGTGCATTTCCCATCCTGAGCCTGGATCCAAGATGCTGCAGAAAGAAGAAGGATTTAATGATGCAAACATGCACCTAGACAATGGAATTTCTAATATGCAAGCACAAGATCAGGTGCCATCTTTCACCTCCTAAAAGTTGTAGGAATAGAAAAAGTAAAGAGAGCTGAAGTAAAACCAGTTCAGTACACCTTCCCCAACTAGGCTAAAACAGTTCCAGCAGAAAGCAAGCACTTAGCTCACCTCCTTATCTACTGGAAGGCTCTGCCAAAATTAATGGCTTTAGCAAGTATAAAATAGCTTCAGTGCCATGGACAGCTGTATAACAGTTGATTATGATGCTAATCTTGTAGTCTGGAAACTATCTACCTGGTGGCTGTGTTGTATACTCTGCAGAGTCTTTTGTTTCTACAGTTCTTTGGGACACAGGTGAAGCCCAGCATGTTAGGCCAGCATTACCTATGAACCTTAGAACATGCCCTGTCGTGCAGTGTGTAAATGACCTGCACTTAGGATTTCATCAGTATTAGCTGGTGGTTTCCAAGTCAATGGAAGGATGAGTTTCTCCTGGTTTTTTTTCTGAATTTAAAAGGAGCCATCTGAGGTGCTGAACTTACTTTGGGCACAGAGTTTGCTGCCTTGAGGAGCTGCCTGAAAATCTGGACAAAAACTTGGGGCAGATTCATTACCCTACTGACATGGAAGTTGTTGCTGTCACTGTGTTTCATGCCAGTCAAGTTTATGTAAATAGGACTTCTTAAAAATAGACAGCGTGAAAAAAAAATGACACAGTATATCACCTCATTTCCTGATAGACTATATTCTACCTGAGCTTCTAATACTAATGGAGTTAATCAGCTGCTAAACAAAACAAAAACAAAAACAGGCATTCTGTTTCTATGTTGGATACATTTGCAGATTCTAATATAGCTGAAATAATTTTTACAAAATCAGAATTCAAGTCAACTCTTAAATATCAGCATATTACACTGATAGGATTATATTTGATGCTTAACTAAGAAGAAATCCACATTACGCTAAACTGTCCATTAATCTTTTATATACCAGAATGATCAGGTGCCAAGAAAAAAAGGAGGGGACTTAAATGTTGAATTAAGACTTCAGACTCTCGGTACTCTCTCTGAGTTAAGTAATTACACAAATTGACGTAGTGAAGAATAATGGTTCCATGAATATTTAACCCATCTGGAATTAAGAATTAACTATATGTATGAGCAGTATGCCTATCATGGCACATTAGTACTTTAATGCTCTAATCTACAGTGTAAGACCCATAGCCATATTGGACAACTGTCAGCTTCAGAAGTTCTCCGCATGGTAAAAGTTTCTGCATGTATGACCAGTGACATGGACTACGGTCTCTGGTAACTGTACAAAAAATATATATAGGAAAAAAGTGATAGAAGCAGAACCTGTGCTTCTCCTTTTGATGGCAATTTTTGTTGGGTCTCTAGCAAGCAAACAAACCAATAGTGGATGAACTGATGTTCATTAGTTCTTTCACATTGCCTAAGTCTTGGCTATACAAAACCCTTTTTCTTCTATTCTTAATGAAAACTCAAGGTGCTTCACACATATTTTGCCGGCTTGTACAGAACCACCATTAGTCAAATGATGGATTTACTTCAGCGATCATAATGGAGTGGTTGTGAATGTGGTGCTGGATAAGGGTTGTGCTTGCTGTGGTCTTGTCTCAGTCTTTGTTTATTCATCCAAACCTTTGATCAGAAATGTGTCTGTAGATTGTACAGGTTGTGGTCATACGCAACATTAAACCATTCTTTAGTTTTACAAAGAAATCCCTTAAAACCCAGAAAGTACTACTACAGGAAAGCCAGTTAGTACAAGATGTATAACTCTCTCAGAGAATAATATTAGCCCCTGCACACTTTAGTGTTAGTGGGTTAACTTTTTGACTGAAGACATTGTATATATGTATTTATTTTTGTTGTGGTTAGGGAAAGCAGTCTCATGTGCCACATCTTCACTCTTGGCTAAATAATTCTATTTCTTTTCAGAACTGAAACATGAAATCCATGTTTGGAGACTGACAGCCCAGCGAATTAACCCTGCCAGCAGAGAAGAGACAGCTGTAAAGTGCCTCTTAATGCAAAAAGTTCTTACTCTGGAGCTATTGCTGAAGAAAAAACTCAAAACATTCCATAGGTAGGGCCTATGCCAGCTACTTTTTTACAGAAGCCCAGTCAGCTCTTGGTGATTTTGTTTGTCAAAGTAGTTGGAATTAAGCTTTATCTGGTGGTGGGACACGACTAGGAGAAAGGATGTCTCCTCACTCCTTCAACCCACATGTACTCTCTGTGTCTGGGACAGATGAGAAAGAGAGTTACAGTGGGGAAGACAAGAAGTAGAAGTCCACTCATGAAATGTTGGTATTACCATAAATCCTTTTAAAGAAGGCAAATAGCTGCAAATGCAATGTGGGAATCAAAGAAACAGATTTGAAAACTCATTTGTATACCACCACATGGATCAGCTAGTTATGTTGCAGTTGCTTCTGCATGCATACTCAGTGGCAGATCTAGGGTTCTCATCAGTGTTACACAGTGAACTGAATGACAGGGGCTCTTTCATATGATATTGTTACAGAGTTATATACAGAGCCATGGCAGCATCCTATGGAATCCTGGGATTTGTGGTTTGGTGAGGCACTAGAATTCTCTATCTGAGAACTCTAAATATCTTTCCTTAAACTGAAAGGTCATTCTGAACGGGCACTTAAATATGCTTCCCTGGATCAGTTTGGCTTTTGTGCTACAAATCTGAATTTTGTTTGTACAGATTTTTCTTTCTGAAAATAGACCAAAATATCCCCCCAAAAGGTATTGATTTTGCTTTCCATCTAGTCTTATTTCCCCCCCAAAAAAACTTATCTATGGAAGCACATATATGTGCCCTTCTCCTTACGCCACACACATGAATATTTTTAGAAGACATTTTGCTATTGTGAGATACATTGGCATTTAGTTTTGTGTAGTAAATTGTCCCATGAATTGTGCATATTTCTTTGAGGTCTTCATGAGGACTCAACTGGATGTACAAACCTGTGTGCAGCAGTACTAAAGTCAAAACTGTTTAAAATTTTACCTGAGGCTTTGAGATGTTTTCGGAGAGGGATGTGGATTAGGAATCTTGATGACTCTGTCAGATACATAGTTGTGTAGATAGCAGCATAACACTTGTTCACCATAAAAACTGCACAAAATTTGGTTTATACTCATGATTAACATCAGGATTCATAGTTTATCTTCCTAACTGATGTGATTACTATGTACTGGAATCTTACCATAACTTGGAATTGTCCCTTTTTTTACCAGCAGAATAAAATGACCGAAGGCTGAGCCTTACTAAAACCACATCTGCTTACAATGAAATAAATCGGATTAATTGTAGGATAACTCAGATTATGCTTTCACAAAGCACAAACGAGTACAGACTTGCTGGATAGTAATTCATAGCAAAATAGATGGCCTTGTTGTTGATCTATGACAGTTCTGAAAAACTTGCTTTTTTTCTTTTTTGTGTGAATCTCTATATGTGGATTTCAATTTCAGACAAATCTCACAAGAAGATAAAAACTGGGAAACAAATATTCAGGAGCTTCAAAAAAAGGTAAACAACTTGTTTCACATTATCTGTGAAATTCTCCCCAATATATTTTATAATTGTCTACTTCTGTAGAACATTGAGTACGCTGAGTTCTATAACACTCAGTAAAACCTTCCTTGCCCTCTTTTTTGTCTCTTTCAATGCCTGAAACAAACATCATAAAAGGGAAAAAAAAGACTTGATCTCTTCAAGGACTTTAATTGTTCTTTACAGAATAACAAAGGCCAAGCATTATATCATGCTTCCATTGTATAAATCTACACTCATTCATGACCCGTCTGTTGAATATTGACATTGTACCATTACAATGCAGCCTACAACACCTGGTATCCCTTCCAAGTACTAACCAGGTCTGACCTTGCCTTGCTTCTGAGATCAGATGAGATTTGGTGCCGTCAAGGTGTTTACATAGCTCAGTAAAGTAAGGGCTCTATGAAAGAACAGCAACTATGGAATATGTGGTTCCAGGCTATAAAAGTGTTGTCTCAGGTAACTAAATGTTAATTTATAGTGTTTCAGCCTACTGCTGCAGGTATAATTAGAAATAAGTTGAACAAACACGTTTGTTTTCCAACCCTTTAATTAGTAGACATGCAGTCTGCTTTTATTTGTGTAACTAACATGAAGACCTTACCGCTTTCAGATTGTCAACAGAGCTGTACTAGATGATCTGTGGAAAACAAAAACATGTTTTCTCCTAAACTGGAAATATTGTATTCACACCTCAGGTGTTCTCTTCCATTTGAATGAATTCTCCCTGTAGCATTAAAATATTGTTCATGTCTTACAACAGCATGCTTGTCCAAAATGAAGAGCATTTATCTCTTAACACAGTTTATTTATTCTTTCCTTCTAACAGCACCGAATAACAGACAAGATGCTTCTCATCAAATGCCTGACTGTTTTAGGATTTGTTATCCTCATGTTCTTTCTCAATTCATTTGTTCCAGGGATTCACCTTGATCTTGGTAAGCTTACTTTGTCTTCTGTCCTTGTTGGAAGAACAGAAAGGCTGTATTTGAATATATGGTACCTCATGCAGCTTTTTATATGCATTCTTTCTCAGTTGTTACTTTATTATGCATTTGAAAAAGTTTGTGTAGACATTTTATTTTCTGAAAAATTATAACACACTTGAAATTGTGGTGTCACAAAGAATGGTGATGTCCTCCTCTCCAGAGCTCTTTGTTCTCGATGCTAAGATCTCAGTGACCAGTGTGTAACATTGGAAAGTTACATGGGAAATGTGACCCCCAATGCCACTAAGAGCTACCATTGCTACTTTAAGAAGGAAGGAAGGAAGGAAGGAAGGAAAACACTAGCTATGTATTATTTAAATGAATTGAATTGAATGAGTGAGTGAGTGAATGAATGAATGAATAAACAAAATGAATGAGGGGGAATATGTTTGTCAGAGATTTATCACATGACATTGAAAGTGTGTTATCCTCTCACAGAGTTGTCTCATAAATATAATAATAAACATAATAGATCCCAGGCAAAAATATTATCAGTTTTGTGACACACTGTCTTGTTAAGCTTTACTGCAGTACTGGCTTACAAACCACTTGGGCAGATCCCAATTTCAGTGTTTATCAATGCTCAGACAATAGTTTGCTGATGTTAGAACACAATTCCTATAGAAGAAGTAGTTTAATGAAAGACGACTTCAACTAAACAGTAGTATACTTTATAGTACTAATTACAACCCAGGCTTTAAATATGTAATCTTCTAATCAAAGCCTGTATTCTGTTGTCTCACAATCATAAGGTGATTCACACATATACGTTCCTTCATATATCAAACTATTTCTGGTTTGTATGAATCAGAACTTGTAGGTCAAAACTCACATATAGAACTCCCATATTAACTCATCTTTCAGGTAGAGACAGTCCAGCTAATGCCTTGACATTCCACATGTGTCCACTTATTTATACCAAATGAGCGAAATGTAAATATGTATGTCATTTGTGTATCTGTATGTATGAGACTGTCACACTGTACAATGCCTGAGGTGTTGAGAAAGTCTGGTCATTTGCTCCTCCATCACAAGGGTAAAAATATAACAATCCAGTGCAGAAATGGCCTACAACAGGGCAATTTTGTGCATGCTTTCTCAGTTGTAACTCCCACTGTGTTCAGTGGAGTTTACTCTCAAGAAAGCTTGTTAAGGATTATTAATACTGTCAGTTTGTAGAAAGGCTTCACTCTCTGCCTATAAACACCTAGTGAGAGAGGGAACCATGGCAGAATTGCCTTGATGCCCTCTACTGAATGCAAGGGCATTCTGAATAGCAAGGGAATTTAGGTGTGGGTGTCTATCTCACTGGTGTGCCACCAATGGTGAACTGATGGCAGAATGAGAAAAATACTTCTCCCCTCCACCTTACCTTTATTTATACCCCACTTTTTCCCAGGCTGGGATTCAAAGCAGCTTACAAAATTAAAAAGAAATAGTTAAAGCCCATAAAGTACAAAGTTAAAACATAATTAAACAATTGAAAAGAATTAAAACAATGTTAAAATACATAGTTGAAAACTCAAACATTCATCAACAACACAATATCCATCACATTCTATCAGACAGGCCACCGATAATCATACATTGAATGTCAGTCTGAATAAAAATGTATTTACCTGACTGCAGAAGGATAGTAGGGAGGGTGCAAGACTGGCTTCTATGGAAAGGGAATTCCACAGCCTGGGGGCAGCCACTGAGAAGGCCCTCTCCTGTGTTCCCACCAGCTGCTCTTGTGTAGGTGATGGGATGGAAAGAAAGGCCTCTGCAGCTGATCTCAAAGCCTGGGCAGGTTTATATCTTTTGACAAAATGGAAACAGGCTGGGGTGGGGTGGGGAAGTTGTATTAATCTGGGGGGTCAGAAATGTGGTGTTATGCCAACCATACATAGCATGTCATATATCCCATCCATGCTGATGACATCACCATTTTGCTTTTCAAATCTGCATGTTAAATATGTGACCTCAGCACAGTAAGATGTCTTTATTTTATTTAATCTGACATCCCATTTCTTCAGAGAAATGTGTTATTGGCAAAGTACTAGGAATGTGTTGAACTGCTCTGATTAGAAGGTCCCTGTATTACTGTTATTTCTTTGGAAGCCAGTTGATATATTTATTGACTTATTTGCATAATTTGTAAGAATTCTTGAAGAAATCCACCAGAGAAATTAAACACTTTAATTGCCAAGGGCAGCCAGAGGCCCCTATGGCAACACTCCCTCTTTCTGAAACAAATGACACTGAATGCATTATGCAAATCACAGGGGGTATTATGTCTTAATAAACAAATGAATAACACCTAGGAAAATGGCAAGATTTGCACATGTAATTCCTTTTTATTTTTCTGCTCACTGATGCTTAAGTAGTCATGTAAGAACGCTAGCTTTAGCAGTAATTCCACAGTTAGATGAAGGAACTTAACAGGCTAGTAGCTGAGTAGCCATGTGTGACCATTGCCTGGAGCGCTGTCTAGCCATGATAAAGTGTTTACATTACTCTAGGGGTTGTCTCATACGCGCAACTACAAATTACTTCTGAAGTTTCAAAATATGGTGTAATAAGAATTGTAGCCACACTTGTCCTACTTAAAATTAGTTCAGAATCTATATTTTATTAGCTAGAATCTGAGTTTTATGGTTTTGTATGTGTTTACCTCCTTTGAATAACTTGAAAGTAGATATATATTTCACAAAAAGTATAACCTGTTTGAGCTCTTTGGAGCTAACTACAAAACACCTCTACTTTCTAGCAGTACTGCCTTGCTGGGCAGTTCCTCTGCTGTTCAGTCCTTAGGTATGAAGGTTTCTGCTTACTTAGAGCTCCCCTGCTCTTTTCTTTTGACAAACCTTTATTTTCCTACTTGGGGAAGGAAGACTGGAACAAAATATGGTGGAGAAGGAGGCAACGTGGCAAGAGTCCTGCAGTACTCTCAGGAAATGAACAAATATATGAACTTCTTTGTTCAGAGATCTGTGCAGGGTTTCAGGATTACTGCCACTCTCAAACTCTTCTGTGGCATGTAGAGGGGCAGGAAGAGAGAAGGGATTTGGTGGTACTTTATTCCTCCCTTATTCAAGATGGAGGAATAGAAGTGGTATCATGTAAATATACAGGGAGACACAATGAATTGAGAGACATTGTAGCCAGTTCTGGCAGTTACCTAGCAATTGTAGGCAAGCTGTGACTGCTGCTGCCAGATACCAGCTAATTTAATCCCTTCTGTTCTCCTTTCCAATTTGCAGGAATAGCAATCACGGAAAGGGAGAGGAGAGAATGACTTCAGAATGAGTGAATGACCGTGTGTGTGTGTGTGTGTGTGTGTGTGTGTGTGTGTGTTATAGGCAGCAGCTTTTGCATTCTCTTATCCTCTATCCAGACTAGCCAAACCTTTATCTCCCCAAGAATAGGCTTGCAACTCAATCCTATGCATATTTACTGTGATCTGAGCACCAGTTGGTTAAGTGGTGCTTACTCCCAAGGCAGTGTGCTTTGGACTGAAAAAATGATGCCTCCTCCTCCTCTTCTTTGATTCACTATTGTAATTTGCTCTAGTGAACTTCTAGGAGAGTTATAATGGAATCAGAATCACACAAGACTCAATTAAGTATTTATTGGAATTACAGACAAGATGATGAAAAGTAATCAATATTCACCAAAACTGGGAAAATTATACAGGGAAATCAAAATATATGGAGTGAGATAAGAGCAGCTATTAATAGGCTTCATGCAGCTTTATTTTGTGGTTCTCTAAGCTCCTCTCTAGAGATGTCAGATCCCCCCCCTTTTTAAAGACTATTATAAAAACATGGTGCTTGGGGACTCCTTGCTTCCCAGCTAATTTTTATAACCTCCAAACCCTGGAAATAAAACCTTTAGAACTGGCCATTTTCAGCTGAATCATGGAGTCAGAAGTGGCATGATGTCATTTCCTGTTGCACCAGGAGTGATGGTATGATTTCTGAAGGGGAATAGGGAGTCCCTACTTCCTTCACAGTTGTCCACCCTGATATATGGCATCGAAAGCAAAAATAACATGAGAACAACATAACAACTGAAGCAATGACCATGTGGCTAACTTAAAGCATCAAGTAATGATACTACCTATAACGGACTATGAATAAATAACAAAATGAAATAGTAAAACTAATTTCATTAATTAATCAAAATAGTTGGCACATGGTTCATAAGAAAAATTATAAGAAATATTAAGCATTAAACTCTAGCTTGGTCTAAAGTCCCTCCAGTATAACATATCCAAGTATTTTAAATCTCCGTCTATGAGAGAAATGCATATCTATAACACCAATGGATAGCTCAGGATTCTTAGAGGATTTCAGAAAAATGTTTTCAGAACTGAAAAAGTTGTTAGATTCTACAAGCAAAAATTTGAAAGGATTTTAATTTTTACCCCCTAAGAATGTAAGCATTTTTAATGGTTTTATGAGATAAAGCCTTAGTACTTGTATTTATTCCCCTCCACAACTGCTTTTACCCAGTTTGAATGTTATGGATCTAGAAAGGGGTGTGTGTGTGTGTGTGTGTGTGTGTGTGTGTGTGTGTGTGTGAGAGAGAGAGAGAGAGAGAGAGAGAGAGAGAGAGAGAGAGAGGGGGTGAGAATTTCCTTACTGGCAAACCTCAATGTTCCACCCAAATGAATTACTGATACCAGTCAGAATGAATCCCACAACACACCCTAATATGTCAATCTGGGAGGTTTTTAAAATCTATTGCAACAATGTTTTCCTCAGCCTGCATCTAGGAAACAATGAAACTAAAGTGGTTTGCACATTCTTGCCTAAAGCCTAGGGAAAATAGAAACTTTTAAAAAAATAGTGACCATTCTAAAAACACAAGGGGCAGATTAGGAATCATGCGGTCATGTGGACACATTTAGTGGGAAAATCCCTTTTAAAACAAGCAGTCTATTTTTATTTACGGGGGGGGGTGTGGGGAGAGGGGAGGAAGGAAAGGGGGAAAACAAGTTAAGGCAGTGATCATATTTAGAGCATTCCAAATATAATTAATAGCCAATCTAACTTAACGTTACCTACTTGAATCAAGCCTTGCTTTCCAGAGAACATGCAGAGATGTTGGTCTGAAAGGGAAATTTTGCCCTCCAATTAAATAGTAATTTATTTGGAGCATTGGCAACATCTTATTTTTAATGGAATCTGAGTGATTCCATTAAAAAAGTGATTAAAAGCATTGTGGCGACTGACCAATTGCTTGTTCAAGAACACAAAACCCTCCATTGATGTCAGTCATCCTGCTGGCAAAACAGAAAAAAGAACCCATCTCTATTATCACCCTGCATTTGAATTATAAAGGAGGAGGCCCATTCTGGCTGGTCAGACCATCAATGCCAATCATATCAGATACTTTAGGGGGCATTGTTGAGCTCTATCATAGTGATGTGTCACACTGGGAAAAAGATGGGTATGAAAGCATGCTGGGAGATAGTTTTCAAAGGCAAAGCACCACAAAGGTGCATGTGTGTGTGGGGGAGGATTAACAAGACTCCCTTTTTATTTCATTGGCAAATAAAAGTCCTGTTTTTTTGTGATGGGTAGGTGTGCCCTACTTTTTTTGTTATTTCTGCAAATCTTATGTGTTGTCTCACAAGAAATATCGTGTACCAATATGCGATTTATATTAAATCCATGTGTGTATAATATAACATATAACAGTATGATGTGTTTTTTAAACTGGAGAAACAACTTTAGTTTACAATGATGCTTCAGGTAATAGGGTAATCCCAAAACCAGTCTTTCCTGGAGCAGACCTCCTGTAATGAAGGGGACTTGTTAACCACAGCTAAAGATCCATAGATTTAGGTTTGCTTTAGGTAGAGATATTGGGTAGATGAATGTAGTGTAAACATGAGGCAAAAGTTATAGTGAACTAAGGCATCATTACACTGTGCTCTAAACCCCATAGAAGTTTCTAAAACACAGACTGCAGATATTTAGTAATGATGCTTGTGCCCAGTTCTCTCATTTACAAAGTTCCATGGGAATATATTAGCAAGAAAGATGATGTGAAAAGGAATATTAACAGTTAATAATTCACATAACCATTGAAAATTCAGCATCTTGTGAAAAGTTATTTTATAGTCAAAATGTATAAATTCCACTTCTGGTTGAACTGATGGCTATTATACCCCTGGATAGCAGGGAAGAAAGCCTTATAGTCTGTAAAAGATTAAAGAGAGTATATCACTTTTTACATAATGCTGTATGTGGAAATAAGATATGAATACGGAATGAACCTGGGGGATTATTCTCTTTGGTGAAAAGACCTAACCTTCTTTAACCCATGTCAAAGAAGCAGAATCATTACAAGCTTTTACAGAATATTTGATGAAGATCCCTCTTAGACTAACTTTCACAACTTTAAATAATTTATTCCAAACCTCTTGCCAAACATTTTGGAGAGGGGAGCAGAGGGTGCCACAATCTTTCTTTTGATTATTGATGTATTACTATAGGCATCTTCAAACCTCACCTTGGGAAGAAACATTTACATTCAAAACTAAGGTGTCACCCAAATGGCAGAGAATATTTCTGGAAAAGGTAGAAATGCAACTTGAAGAAATCTGACTGAATGCCAAATATTTTATAAGTGGTGAACCTATGTTCAGTGTTGGATACCATGAATGAATTAGCTGCTTTGTATGTTACAAATTAGTTCTGGTGTTTGCAAATAATGACTAGTGAGTTGTTGCAGTGCTGAACCCTTCCATGTGGAGTAAGAAATCTGACAGTTATCCACAGGAAATGCAGACTTATATTGTAGGGAAAATCAACACAAGAAGCTTCTTCCAGGGTTATAGCAAAGAAGACCTAGTATTAGCCAAGTCAAATGCCTATGTGAGTTAGTGACAGCTGGTAGCTTCCACCAGATCCCTGAAATATATAGGTAGCTCCACTAAATTCTGAAATAAAACCCAGAGCACATTCACTGCACTCTTGTCACAGGACCCACTGGATGCCACTGGCCAGAACGGTCCTCAGACTCAAGATCTCTGCAGATCTGGCCCATGGTCATGAAGGAGAATGTAATTATAGCTTCAGCAGTTGTTTTTTTCTGCCCTGGCATCTTTGTCACTCTTCTCTCTTGCCAGCAAGAGCAGGAAGGAGCTTTGTTTTGGCCTGTTGCTGATGATGGAGAGGGACTTGGAGAGGAACCATAAGAAAAGAGTAGGAGCCCTGCAGAAAACACTTGCAAAACAAGTAGTTTTAGATTACAAGAGAACCCCAGATTACTACTGAACTCTGGAAGTAAGACAGAGGGGTGGGGAGGTGGGCAGCCTCTGAGGAAAGCAGTGTTGACTTCATGAAACAGGTGGCACTGATCTCTGACACAACTGGTCAGGTCCAGATCTATGGGCACTGACAAGTTCTTTGTCAGAGAACTAAACAATGTGGACAGGGTGTAAGAGCCACTGGGAGATGAGCAAGAATCACCGTGATTGCACAGATTACCACAGGACAAAGGTTAACTTATTGAAATGATCAAGCCAGTTTCACTTCTGAAACCTGTCTGAAACTCCAGTTTGAAAGGATCCATGTAATTAGTGTCATCCAATAAAACCTGAATCTTGCTTAACACCACTCAATCAACTTATCCAGCAGGTCTGAGACAGGATGACAGTTGTTAATCATTGCTTGACTCAGACATTTCTCCTAAAAGGCCTTTCACCACTGCTTTTACCAATGCTTCCATTAAAGCTGTCAAAACCAGTGATCGTGTCCCATTCTAGCTGACTTAGGCCGTGTCTGGCTAACCAAATGAAAAGAGATGGGCATGTATCAAGAGCATATATGGTAGTTTCCATTCCCCCAAAACCTTGTTCACATCATCAGGTATCTGAAGAAAATGGACAACATAATTCTGAGAGAACGGTGGCTTCTAGGAATCCTTTCATACCACACAATTATAGCTCTATGATTCCACTTTTAAGTACTATGGTTCCATCCTATGGAGTCCTGGGGTTTGTAGTTTAGGGAGGTATATAGACATCTGAGCCAGTGGGGTCTAGTGGCTTATCAAACTGTTATTTACTTTTATTATTTGTTTTATTCATTAATATCCAATCTTTGTCCCAATAATGGGACACAAAGTGGCTAATGGTATATTTATAACAGTACAAATTTTAAAAAATCACAAAAGTATAAACATTAGATTTAAAAAGCAATTAAACAATTTATAAAGTTT